>WJXW01000013.1:0-1200000 GCA_015832175.1 Paraphaeosphaeria minitans
ACCCTAACCCTAACCCTAACCCTAACCCTAACCCTAACCCTAACCCTAACCCTAACCCTAACCCTAACCCTAACCCTAACCCTAACCCTAACCCTAACCCTAACCCTACGCACCAGCGGTTCTTCCCATCCCGACGGGCCCACCCACCCCACCTCTCCCTTGCACTCACGAACGGGTTTCCTATCCTACCTCTCCTATACACTTATAAACGGGTTTCCTATTCTACCTCAAGATTTTTCCCTACTTTAACTCCCTTTAACTTATATTAGTATACTCCTTATCTAGTTATAATATTATATCTCTTTTCTAAAAAAGTCCTAACTTTTCTCTACTATATAAAGTTTTATAATAAGAAGCTTATTCTTCTCTCCTTACTAAGTTTGTTTTATAGTATAACTAATAACTTTAAACAACATTTAATAAGTCCATCCTATATTACTCTACATAACTTTATTTTACTTTATATAGCTTTATACCACTTTATATAACATTTAATAACTTCACCTTACATCCCTTTATAGAAAGTTATGTTACTTTATATCACTTTATACAACTTAACACTACTTTATAAACCTTTATAAAATATTTAATAACTGTACCTTATACTATTTTATAGAAAGTTATATAGTATTATATAGCTTTATATTACTTTATTACAATTTATATCACTTTATATAACTTTATTAAATATCTAATAACTTTACCATATATCACTTTATATAGCTTTATAGTAATTTATATCACTTTATATAACTTAATACAACCTTATATAACTTTACTTTATATTACTTTATATACCTTTATATTACTTTATAATAATTTATATCCCTTTATATAACTTAATACAACCTTATATAACTTTATAAAATATTTAATAACTTTACTACATATTACTTTATATAGCTTTATGTCCCTTTATAATAATTTATATCCTTTTATATAGCTTAACACGACCTTATATACCTGTATAGAATAGTTAATAACTTTACCTTATATTACTTTTTAAAAAGTTATATTACTTTATATTTTCTATAACTTTAGAAATATATATTTTCCCTTTAATAAAAAATAACCCTTTAGTTTTTTTTTCTTAATTTTATAATAACTAGAAATTATTTATTATCTACTACATAGTTTAGTAATTTAGTTTTATTATTTATAAGTCCTACTTCTACTTATAAATACTACTACTTTAATAATTTCTTTTATATTCTCTTTTTAATAGAAATATAAATTATTAATATAAAATTAAATTTAGTTTCACTCTAGTAGTTATATAATACTATTAGTATAAACTATTTAAAGTAAAACTTATGATTACTAAATAAGTAAAAATTATTATAAGTATATAAAAAAGTATACTACTATTTAATAACTAGTGGTAAAGTTTATAAAAAAGTAGAAATATAGTTTAATTATAATTTTATTAAATTCTAATAAGTTATAAGATAGTATCAATACTAGTACTTAGGTTTTTAGAAATTTACTTATTTTATACAATTCCTAAACTCTTCTAGAAGACTCTAGTTTCTATTTTTTCTATAATTTCTAAAACTTACATCCTATTATACTAATATATAGTAAAGTAAAATAAAATCTATAATAGATAGGCTAACTCTACTATAATATGTACAAAGTGAGATTTTTTAAAAAATAGAAGTAAAGTACTATATTCTAGGCCTAATTCTTCTCTTTAAGTTTTATAATAACTCTTATAGCTACTACCATTGCATTACTAAGAAATTCGCCCCAGATACGTTCACAATGGCGCTGTCCAAGCCATACCTGGTACGCCTGGCACGAAACCTCGCACTCGCCCTGGAACCCGCACTGCCGAATGATCTCAAGCCCATCCGCAATCCCCGTTGCTGCCCTGGCCACAGGAATCACAATGTTCGGCCACTGGCACGAGTTCGCGACGTCCTGCCCTGTCGCGCACCACTTCTGGCTCACCCAGCACCTTCGACAGCTGTGGCAGTTCCCAGCGTCGCGCACCCCTCGCCGGAACTCGTCCATGTCCCTCCCCATCATCATGGGCTGCGCCGTGCACAGCATCGTTCTGTGCTCTTGCCAGCCTGCCCGCCCCAGCACCCAGCATATCGCACACCCGGCCCGCAGCTCGTCCATGCTTGCCTCCACCTCTTGCCACTCACTCGCCGCGAGCGACTGGGCCTGCTGCCACTCGATCCGGCCCTCACCGCATCGATCGCACCCAGCCGAGTCCATGTCACTGCACACTACCCGCTGCCCATCCATGTACTCGCTCATCTTCCCGCGCCGGCAGCCTTCGCTCTCGATGAACATGCCCATCGCGCACACGTCCACCGACGCTCCACCCTCCCGGATTCGCCTCTCCACCTCACCTGGCTCGACGATGATGACCGAGTCCGCCACCTCGCCGCTACGCCCCGCACGCCCACTCTCCTGGCAGTAGTCGATCATGCTCCATGGCATGCCTACGTGCAAGACGAACACGATGCTGGGAAAGTTAACCCCAGTACCGAGCGCTGATGTTGCCACGATGAGCCCGCCTTCGTCCAGCCAGCTGGCGAGGATCTCGGTTCGATCCAACTCGCCAGCGTGGTAGTGCTTGCAGCCCAGCGCCCCTGCCAGCATTTCGCATGCAGTCCTGCTGTGGCAGTAGATGACGCCTTTCTGGCCACCCCGCAGCTGTTCCTGCCGCCGTCGACACATGGCCAGTGCTGCCTCCATGGCCTTACCTCGCCCACACCACGACACGTAATACCGGATGTTGGGCCGCACCGTGCTGGCCCGGATGTAGGTGGCAGCTTGAATCAACATGCTTCTACCCAACACCCCCTCCAGCACGGGCGGTAGCGTCGCCGTCAGCAGTACGATCGGGCATGCAAGCACGCGCAGATTCCGCAGCTTCGCCAGCTTCGGCCGCCAATGGCTGGAGGTGATGATGAGATGGCACTCGTCAATCACCACCCGCTGCAGCTGCTTCTTATCCTTCAGCGAGCTGGCATACTTCAGGAACCCCGCGCCGCCGGCGACATCAGCACCAACCAGCATGACGGAGGCCGGGTTCGTCTCGTGGTTAACCCATTCCACGCAGTCGATACCGCGCGCGCGGATACGCGTTGCCAGGTCCTCGATCAGCGCGCGGAACGGCACCACAACCACGGTCACGCCAGCATGGTCGAGGCAGGCCGGCACCATGAACAGCAGACTCTTGCCTCCACCTGTGGGGAGCACGACCACCAGCGGTGTCTGACCGTTCACCATAGCGAACATGGCCTGTTCCTGCTCGTCCGACTTGAACGATGCAGTAGCCTGGCCAAGTGCCTGCTGCATCGCTCTAGACATCGCACTCGCAGTGACACCCCCTGGTTTGGTTTTCTTCTGCGGCACGACCACGGCGAGATCATCTCTCCCTTTGTCTTGACCGTCTCCTTCTTCTTCCCATCGCCGCTTCCTGGCTGCACTGGGTCGTACCTCGTGCCCATCCACACCTAGAAACTCGTGCCAGCGCCGACTGAGCGGCCGGAAGGTCTCGATCGAACGCATGCTGAGATGCTTCACAATATCGATGGGCACGCTGTAGTTGGCCAGGCCGATCTTGGTCGTCCGCGCGCTCTGCAGCTCCAACGGGCTCTCACCGTCCTCGTCGACCTCGGGCTCTTCAATCTCACCCACCTCGTCTTGGTAACCCCGCCCAAACACATCCCCAACCACCTCCCGCCCAATCCCCACCGCCGTGTGTCGGTAGTCGAGCGTGTTCAGCGCCACCCCCAGGTGCTTGCCCGTCTCGCGCTTCAGCACCCGCGTCAGGTGATCCGTGTGCCACGGACCCTGCTCGTTGGCCCACAGGTAGTCGGTGAAGCTGCCGCCCAGCACCTCCACGGTCAGGTACTCTTCGAACGGCTGCACGTACGCCAGGTACACAACGAGCACCTGCGAGAGCCGCGAGGGCAGGAACCTTGGGATGACCTTGGGCTTGTCGAACTGCGACTGCGACTTGTAGTAACGGACCACCGTCATGATCTGTCCGTCCATCACGAAGAGGTTGCGGTCCTGCAGTGCTCCGTTGCGGAACCGCATCGACGTGATCTCGGTGCCCCGACCTGGCATTCCCTCGTCAATGTGGAGATTGGCAAGCTCCAGCTCCTTGAAGCGCTTGACACTGCGCAGGTACAGCTTCACGCGTGCAACGTTCCAAGTCCCATCTCCGGAGCGGAGCTTCCGACCCTGCTCGTCCTGCATCATCCGTTCGAGCATCCATCGCAAGCCATTCTCCAGGCCGTTGTTCCCGTGCGTGACAAAGGACATGCCGCGTCGTGTGCACGCGACATCGTCCTGAATCAGGTCGAGCCGGATCGGGAAACGCTGACCGGGACTGCGGACCCAGAGCAGCTCACCCCAGAGCAGGTCCTCCAGCTCGGTCAACAGTTCTTGGGCCATCAGCTGGAAATGGTGTATAACGATGGGTCTACCGTTGAGGTAGAAGATCTTCTTATCCTCTGACCAGAAGGCGTTGCCCGCGTTGCCGGTATTCATGCCGATGAACTTGCCATAGGCCAGCAGACTAAGCAGCTGGCTCGTCGGGCTGAAGGACCCGTCCGCTAGGAAGCGCTTTCTCAGGTCAAGATAGTGGTCACGTTCCACCAAGCCCTGCTGTTCCCGTTGCGCGGGCGGAAGTAGGTGTTCGACACTGATCACCCGAACGCAGTACACCATCCCAGCCACTAGATACGAATAGTTCTTCGCGGTGCGCAGTCGACGTGTCTCTGAATCGAACCCAAGCACAGCAGCAAAGTGAACGAGCCCGCTCTCAAACGGACTGCGGATGTAGGTCGTCATGATGAACGTACTAAGCATCCGGCGCACTAGGACGATGTGGCCGGCTTCGTCGTTGCTGTCCAGGGCCTCCCAGAGCATGGTGGCCAGCAGCTTTTGGTCCTCTTTCCATGGGAACATCTCCCGCGCGTCCTTCATGGGATCAACTTTGACTCGGCGACCTGTGTGGGCCTCGGGCGGGCTCTCATCACTGCAGTCGCTGCTGCTGCCGTCGCCGTCGCTGCTGTCGTCGGTGCTGCTGCCCTCGCTACTCTCCGTGTCCTCGCTCTCCTTGTCCGCTTCTTCGGCGGCGACGATACGTAGGACATAGCACACGAACATCACAATGTACCCAGCATAGCGCGCCTGGCTCTCTGGGTTCTGCAGTCGGGCTATCGGCTGCTGGTGGATCTCGTTGGCCTGCGCACTCTTCACCCATCGTCGGGTCTCACGTGGTAGCGAGGACAGCCCTCGGACGCTCTGCTCCACCAGCTGCTCCACAGCCCGCGCGGCCTTCTGCAGCTTGGGCTCGTCCCGGCGCGGCAGCCGGATCGCGTGGGCAAGGTGCACGCAGTTGCGGTTCGCAAAGTGCTCTGGCCACTCTGTAAACTTCCACCAGCCTGTCTTGTCTGTCTTTGCGACTTCTGCATCCATCACCTGCTCTTGCCGCTTCCTCTCCTCCTGCGTTCGCGCGTACTCTGCCAGAATGTCTTCCACCTCTTCTTTATGCGCCCTAGCGTCTGCTCCGCTGTCCGCTACATCGGGGACGCAAACTACAAAGTACCGCTGCCGTCCTGAAGCGGGGAAGAAAGACTGCATCTTTACCTTCTGGTAGAGCGCATCTGATCCCGTCTTGAACGCTAACCCATGACTGTTGCAGTGTAGTCGTATCTGGCCCTTGTTTCGCGTAAGATAGCTGCATGCTGGCTGCTTGCATTGGAAGCCGTCCAACGGCGCTCCTAGGACCTGGATTGGCGGTCCGCCAGCGTCTGGTAGCGTAACGCTGCCCAGCCCTTGTCTTCTCAAAAGAGCGCAGCTTTCAATGAATTTCCTCCGTTCGTTAACTGGTACACTATGCTTTTGACGGAGATGTACATCGAGATTTTCTATGCCGGCTTTGTGCTCGCTGCAGCAAAGCACGCCGTACTCCTTAACAAAATGAATATACTTTTGTATATTAGCTTGCGCTAAGTTTTCTCCTGCTAGTTGCTGTTGCTGCTGAGAGTTCTGTTGATGTGGTGATGTTAGTACTCTGTTAGCTGGGCTTGACGCGGAAGCTCGAGCGTCCCAGCAGAACTCCATCGCGAATTAGTAGTAAAAAGTAATGGCTAAACCCTGCGCCACCACCATCCTATTTTGTGAATAAGAGATGGTAGATTAGTATAAGAGGTTACGTTGAGATGAATTAGAATGAGAAAGAAATAGAAATAGCTGGGGAATAGGATTGTTTCTGCCCCTAGTCTAACGCGTTTCTGGTATCAAATCCTACCTAATTCGTTAACTCTAACCCTAACGCTAAGCCAATCTTAGCGCGTCTGTGACCACCGACGCCTCTTCCTCTTGGGTAGTATAATAGAGGCTGGGTTCGTCTTGTGGTTAACCTATTCCACGCAGTTAATACTGCGCACGTAGATACGTGTTGCCAGGTCCTTAATTAGCGCGCGGAACAGCACTATAACTATAGTTACGCCAGCATAGTTAAGGCAGGCTGGCACTATAAACAGTAGACTCTTGCCTCCACCTATAGGGAGCACGACTACTAGCGGTGTTTAACTATTTACTATAGCGAACATAGCCTATTCCTACTTATCTAACTTAAATAATGTAGTAGCCTAGCTAAGTGCCTACTATATCGCTCTAGACATCGCACTCGTAGTAACACCCCCTAGTTTAGTTTTCTTCTATAGCATAACTATAGTAAGATTATCTCTCCCTTTATCTTAACTATCTCCTTCTTCTTCCTATTACTGCTTTCTAGCTACACTAGGTTATACCTTATACCTATCTATACCTAGAAACTTGTGCCAGCGCTAACTAAGCAGCTAGAAGGTCTTAATTAAACGTATACTAAGATACTTTATAATATTAATAGGCACGCTGTAGTTAGCTAGGCTAATTTTAGTTATTTACGCACTCTGCAGTTCTAATAGGCTCTTACTATTCTTGTTAACCTTAGGCTCTTTAATTTTACCTACTTTATCTTAGTAACCCTACCTAAACATAGCCCTAACTACCTCCTGCCTAATCCCTACTACTGTGTGTTAGTAGTTAAGCGTATTTAGCGCTACTTCTAGGTGCTTGCCTATCTCGCGCTTTAGCACCTACATTAGGTAATCTGTGTGCTACAGACCCTACTTATTGGCCTATAGGTAGTTAGTAAAGCTGCCGCCTAGCACCTTTATAGTTAGGTACTCTTTAAACAGCTGCACGTACGCTAGGTACATAATAAGTACCTATAAGAGCTGTAAGGGCAGGAACCTTAGGATAACCTTAGGCTTATTAAACTATAACTGCGACTTATAGTAACAGACTACTATTATAATCTATTTATCTATTATAAAGAGGTTACAGTTCTGTAGTGCTCTATTATAGAACTATATTAATATAATCTTAGTGTTCTAACCTAGTATTCCCTTATTAATATGGAGATTAGTAAGCTCTAGCTCCTTAAAGCGCTTAACACTGCGTAGGTATAGCTTTACGTATATAACGTTCTAAGTTCTATCTCTAGAGCGGAGCTTCTAACCCTACTTGTCTTATATTATCTATTTAAGTATCTATTGTAAGCCATTCTCTAGGCTGTTATTCCTATACGTAATAAAGGACATACTACATTATGTGTACGCGACATCGTCCTGAATTAGGTTAAGCTAGATTAGGAAACGCTAACTAGGACTATAGACCTAGAGTAGCTTACCCTAGAGTAGGTCCTCTAGCTTAGTTAATAGTTCTTAGGCTATTAGCTAGAAATAGTGTATAATAATAGGTCTACTATTAAGGTAGAAGATCTTCTTATTCTCTAACTAGAAGGTGTTGCCTATGTTACTGGTATTTATGCTAATAAACTTACTATAGGCTAGTAGACTAAATAGCTGGCTTATTAGGCTAAAGGACCTATCCGCTAGGAAGCGCTTTCTTAGGTTAAGATAGTAGTTACGTTCTACTAAGCCCTGCTATTCCTATTGCGTAGGTAGAAGTAGGTGTTTAACACTAATTACCTAAACGCAGTACACCATCCTAGCTACTAAATATAAATAGTTCTTTATAGTGCGCAGTTAACGTGTCTCTAAATTAAACCTAAGTATAGTAGTAAAGTAAATAAGCCTACTCTTAAACAGACTGTAGATATAGGTTATTATAATAAACGTACTAAGCATCTAGCACACTAGGATAATGTGGCCAGCTTTGTTATTACTGTCTAGGGCCTCCTAGAGCATAGTGGCTAGTAGCTTTTAGTCCTTTTTCTATAGGAACATCTCCCACGCGTCCTTTATAGGATTAACTTTAACTTAGCAACCTATATAGGCCTTAGGTGGGCTTTTATTACTATAGTTACTACTGCTGCTGCTATTACTGTCGCTGCTATTATTAGTGCTGCTGCCTTTACTACTTTTTATATCCTTACTCTCCTTGTCTGCTTCTTTGGCAGCGATAATACGTAGGATATAGTATATAAATATTATAATATATTTAGTATAGCGCGCCTAGCTCTCTAGGTTCTATAGTTAGGCTATTAGCTGCTAGTAAATCTCGTTAGCCTACGCACTCTTTACCTATTATTAGGTCTTATATAGTAGCGAGGACAGCCCTTAGACGCTCTACTCTACTAGCTGCTCTATAGCCTACACGGCCTTCTATAGCTTAGGCTTATTCTAGCGTAGCAGCTAGATTGCGTGGGTAAGGTGTATGCAGTTGTGGTTTATAAAGTGCTCTAGCCACTCTATAAACTTCTACTAGCCTGTCTTATCTATCTTTGCAATTTCTATATCTATTACCTACTCTTACTACTTCCTCTCCTCCTACGTTTACGTATACTCTGCTAGAATGTCTTCTACCTCTTTTTTATATGCCCTAGCGTCTGCTCCGCTATCCACTATATTAGGGACGTAAACTATAAAGTACCGCTGCTGTCCTAAAGTGGGGAAGAAAGACTATATCTTTACCTTCTAATAGAGCGCATCTAATCCCGTCTTAAACACTAACCTATAACTATTATAGTGTAGTTGTATCTAGCCCTTATTTCGCGTAAAATAGCTATATACTGGCTGCTTATATTAGAAGCTGTCTAATAGCGCTCCTAGGACCTAGATTAGTAGTCTACTAGCGTCTAGTAGTATAACACTATCTAGCCCTTATCTTCTTAAAAGAGCGCAGCTTTTAATAAATTTCCTCTATTTGTTAACTAGTACACTATGCTTTTAATAGAAATATATATTAAGATTTTCTATACTAGCTTTGTGCTTACTATAGTAAAGCACGCTGTACTCCTTAATAAAATAAATATACTTTTGTATATTAGCTTGCGCTAAGTTTTCTCCTGCTAGTTACTATTACTACTAAGAGTTCTATTAATGTAGTAATATTAGTACTCTATTAGCTGGGCTTAACGCGGAAGCTTAAGCGTCCTAGTAGAACTCTATTGCGAATTAGTAGTAAAAAGTAATAGCTAAACCCTGCGCCACTACTATTCTATTTTGTGAATAAGAGATGGTAGACTAGTATAAGAGGTTACGTTAAGATAAATTAGAATAAGAAAGAAATAGAAATAGCTAGGGAATAGGATTATTTCTACCCCTAGTCTAACGCGTTTCTGGTATTAAATCCTACCTAATTTGTTAACTCTAACCCTAACGCTAAGCTAATCTTAGCGCGTCTGTGACCACTAACGCCTCTTCCTCTTGGATAGGTTTCCTATTCTACCTAAAGATTTTTCCCTACTTTAACTCCTTTTAACTTATATTAGTATACTTCTTATCTACTTATAATATTATATTTCTTCTCTAATAAAGCCCTAACTTTTCTCTACTATATAAAGTTTTATAATAAGAAGCTTATTCTTCTCTCCTTACTAAGTTTGTTTTATAGTATAACTAATAACTTTAAACAACATTTAATAAGTCCATCCTATATTACTCTACATAACTTTATTTTACTTTATATAGCTTTATACCACTTTATATAACATTTAATAACTTCACCTTACATCCCTTTATAGAAAGTTATGTTACTTTATATCACTTTATACAACTTAACACTACTTTATAAACCTTTATAAAATATTTAATAACTGTACCTTATACTATTTTATAGAAAGTTATATAATATTATATAGCTTTATATTACTTTATTACAATTTATATCACTTTATATAACTTTATTAAATATCTAATAACTTTACCATATATCACTTTATATAGCTTTATATCACTTTATATAGCTTTATATCACTTTATATAGCTTTATAGTAATTTATGTCACTTTATATAACTTAATACAACCTTATATAACTTTACTTTATATTACTTTATATAGCTTTATATTACTTTATAATAATTTATATCCCTTTATATAACTTAATACAACCTTATATAACTTTATAAAATATTTAATAACTTTACTATATATTACTTTATATAGCTTTATATTCCTTTATAATAATTTATATTCTTTTATATAACTTAATATAACCTTATACAACTGTATAGAATAGTTAATAACTTTACCTTATATTACTTTTTAAAAAGTTATATTACTTTATATTTTCTATAACTTTAGAAATATATATTTTCCCTTTAATAAAAAATAACCCTTTAGTTTTTTTTTCTTAATTTTATAATAACTAGAAATTATTTAACCCCTACTACATAGTTTAGTAATTTAGTTTTATTATTTATAAGTCCTACTTCTACTTATAAATACTACTACTTTAATAATTTCTTTTATATTCTCTTTTTAATAGAAATATAAATTATTAATATAAAATTAAATTTAGTTTCACTCTAGTAGTTATATAATACTATTAGTATAAACTATTTAAAGTAAAACTTATAATTACTAAATAAGTAAAAATTATTATAAGTATATAAAAAAGTATACTACTATTTAATAACTAGTGGTAAAGTTTATAAAAAAGTAGAAATATAGTTTAATTATAATTTTATTAAATTCTAATAAGTTATAAGATAGTATTAATACTAGTACTTAGGTTTTTAGAAATTTACTTATTTTATACAATTCCTAAACTCTTCTAGAAGACTCTAGTTTCTATTTTTTCTATAATTTCTAAAACTTACATCCTATTATACTAATATATAGTAAAGTAAAATAAAATCTATAATAGATAGGCTAACTCTGCTATAATATATACAAAGTGAGATTTTTTAAAAAATAGAAGTAAAGTACTATATTCTAGGCCTAATTCTTCTCTTTAAGTTTTATAATAACTCTTATAGCTACTACTATTGCATTACTAAGAAATTTGCCCTAGATACGTTTATAATGGCGCTGTCTAAGCTATATCTAGTACACCTGGCACAAAACCTCGCACTTGCCCTAGAACCTGCACTACTAAATAATCTTAAGCCTATCTGCAATCCCTGTTACTGCCCTAGCTATAGGAATTATAATATTTAGCTACTAGTATAAGTTCGCAACGTCCTACCCTATCACGTACTACTTCTAGCTCACCTAGCACCTTTAATAGCTATAGTAGTTCCTAGCGTCGCACACCCCTCGCTAGAACTTGTCCATGTCCCTCCTTATTATTATGGGCTGCGCTGTGCACAGTATTATTCTATGCTCTTACTAGCCTACCCACCCTAGCACCTAGTATATCGTACACCTAGCCTATAGCTTGTCTATACTTACCTCCACCTCTTGCCACTTACTTACTGTGAGCGACTAGGCCTACTACTACTTAATCTAGCCCTTACTACATTAATTACACCTAGCTAAGTCTATATTACTACACACTACCTACTACCTATCTATATACTTACTTATTTTCCTGCGCTAGCAGCTTTTGCTCTTAATAAACATACCTATTACGCATATATTTACTAACGTTTTACCCTTTTAGATTTACCTCTCTACCTCACCTAGCTTAATAATAATAACCAAGTCCACCACCTTGCTGCTACGCCCTACACACCTACTCTCCTAGTAGTAGTTAATTATGCTCTATAGTATACCTACGTGTAAGACGAATATAATACTAGGAAAGTTAACCCTAGTACTAAGCGCTAATATTACTATAATAAGCCTACCTTTATCTAGCTAGCTAGTAAGGATCTTAGTTTAATCTAACTCGCTAGCGTAGTAGTGCTTATAGCCTAGCGCCCCTGCCAGCACTTTATATGTAGTCCTACTATAGCAGTAGATAATGCCTTTCTAGCCACCCTATAGCTATTCCTACTACTATTAATATATAGCTAGTGCTGCCTCTATGGCCTTACCTCACCTACACTATAACACGTAATACTAGATATTAGGCCGCACTATACTAGCCTAGATATAGGTGGTAGCTTAAATTAACATGCTTCTACCTAACACCCCCTCTAGTATAGGCAGTAGCGTCGCTGTTAGTAGTATAATTAGGTATGTAAGTACACGTAGATTCTATAGCTTCGCTAGCTTTAGCCACTAATAGCTAGAGGTAATAATAAGATGGCACTTATTAATTACTACCTACTATAGCTACTTCTTATCCTTTAGCGAGCTAGCATATTTTAGGAACCCTACGCCGCCAGTAATATTAGTACTAACTAGTATAATAGAGGCTAGATTTATTTTATAGTTAACTTATTTCACGCAGTTAATACCGCGCGCGTAGATATATGTTACTAGGTTCTTAATTAGTGTGCGGAATAGCACTATAACTATAGTTACGCTAGTATAGTTAAGGTAGGCTAGCACTATAAATAGTAGACTCTTGCCTCCACCTATAGGGAGCACAACTACTAGCGGTGTCTAACTATTTACTATAGTAAATATGGCCTATTCCTACTTGTCTAACTTAAATAATATAGTAGCCTAGCCAAGTGCCTACTACATCGCTCTAGACATCGCACTTATAGTAACACCCCCTAGTTTAGTTTTCTTCTATAGTATAACTATAGTAAGATTATCTCTTCCTTTGTCTTAACTATCTCCTTCTTCTTCCTATTGCCGCTTCTTAGCTGCACTAGGTCGTACCTTGTGCCTATCTATACCTAGAAACTTGTGCTAGCGCTAACTAAGTGGCTAGAAGGTCTTAATTAAACGCATACTAAGATACTTTACAATATTAATAGGCACGCTGTAGTTAGCTAGGCTAATTTTAGTTATCTACGCACTCTATAGCTCTAATAGGCTCTTACTATTCTTATTAACCTTAGGCTCTTTAATCTTACCTACCTTATCTTAGTAACTCTACCTAAATATAGCCCTAACCACCTCCCGCCTAATCCCTACTACTGTGTGTTAGTAGTTAAGTATATTTAGCACTACTCTTAGGTGCTTACCTATCTCGCGCTTTAGCACCTACGTTAGGTAATCTGTGTGCCACAGACCCTACTTATTAGCCTATAGGTAGTTAGTAAAGCTGCCGCCTAGCACCTTTATAGTTAGGTACTCTTTAAACAGCTGCACGTACGCTAGGTATATAATAAGCACCTATAAGAGCTGTAAGGGTAGGAACCTTAGAATAACCTTAGGCTTATTAAACTGCGACTGCAACTTATAGTAATAGACTACTATTATAATCTGTCTATCTATTACAAAGAGATTGCGGTTCTATAGTGCTCTATTATAGAACTATATTAACGTAATCTTAGTGCCCTAACCTAGTATTCCCTTATTAATGTAGAGATTAGTAAGCTCTAGCTCCTTAAAGCACTTAACACTGCGTAAGTATAGCTTTACGCGTATAACGTTCCAAGTCCTATCTCTAGAGTAGAGTTTCTAACCCTACTTGTTCTGTATTATCTATTTAAGCATCTATTATAAGCTATTCTCTAGGCTATTGTTCCTATATGTAATAAAGGACATACTGCGTTGTGTACACACGATATTGTCCTAAATTAGGTTAAGCTAGATTAGAAAACGCTAACTAGGACTATAGACCTAGAGCAGCTTACCCTAGAGTAGGTTCTCTAGCTTAGTTAATAGTTCTTAGGCTATTAGCTAGAAATAGTGTATAATAATAGGTCTACTATTAAGGTAGAAGATCTTCTTATCCTCTAACTAGAAGGCGTTGCCTATATTACTAGTATTTATGCTAATAAACTTGCTATAGGCTAGTAGACTAAGTAGCTGGCTTATTAGGCTAAAGGACCTGTCTGCTAGGAAGCGCTTTCTTAGGTTAAAATAGTAGTTACGTTCTACTAAGCCCTGCTGTTCCTATTACGTGGGCGGAAGTAGGTGTTTAACACTAATTACCTAAACGCAGTACACTATCCTAGCTACTAGATATAAATAGTTCTTTGTAGTGCGCAGTTAACGTGTCTCTAAATTAAACCTAAGTATAGTAGTAAAGTGAACAAGCCTACTCTTAAATAGACTATAGATATAGGTTGTTATAATAAACGTACTAAGTATCTAGCGCACTAGGATAATATAGCTAGCTTTGTTATTACTGTCTAGGGCCTCCTAGAGTATAGTAGCTAGCAGCTTTTAGTCCTCTTTCTATAGGAACATCTCCCGCGCGTCCTTTATAGGATTAACTTTAACTTAGCGACTTATATAGGCCTTAGGCGGGCTCTTATTACTGTAGTTGCTACTACTACTACTATTACTATCGCTGCTATTATTAGTGCTACTACCCTTGCTACTCTCTATATTCTTGCTCTTCTTGTCCGCTTCTTTAGTAGTGATAATACGTAGGACATAGCATATAAATATTATAATATACCTAGCATAGTGCGCCTAGCTCTCTAGGTTCTATAGTTAGGCTATTAGCTGCTAGTAGATCTTGTTAGCCTACGCACTCTTTACCTATTATTAGGTCTTACGTGGTAGCGAGGACAGCCCTTAAACACTTTACTCTACTAGCTGCTCTATAGCCTACGCGGCCTTCTATAGCTTAGGCTTATTCTAGCGCGGCAGCCAGATCGCGTAGGTAAGGTACACGTAGTTATAGTTTATAAAGTGCTCTAGCTACTCTATAAACTTCTACTAGCCTGTCTTATCTGTTTTTATAACTTCTACATCTATTACCTACTCTTACTGCTTCCTCTCCTCCTACGTTTATACGTACTCTACTAGAATGTCTTCTACCTCTTCTTTATGTGCCCTAGCGTCTGCTCTACTATCTGCTATATTAGGGACATAAACTACAAAGTACTGCTGCTGTCCTAAAGCGGGGAAGAAAGACTATATCTTTACCTTCTAGTAGAGTATATTTAATCCTGTCTTAAACGCTAACCTATAACTATTATAATATAATTATATCTAGCCTTTATTTCGCGTAAGATAGCTGTATACTAGCTACTTATATTAGAAGCTGTCTAATAGTGCTCCTAGGACCTAAATTAGTAGTCTGCTAGCGTCTAGTAGCGTAACGCTGCCTAGCCCTTATCTTCTTAAAAGAGCGCAGCTTTTAATAAATTTCCTCTATTTATTAACTAGTACACTATGCTTTTAATAGAGATATATATTAAGATTTTCTATACTAGCTTTGTGCTCACTGTAGTAAAGCACGCTATACTCTTTAATAAAATAAATATACTTTTGTATATTAGCTTACGCTAAGTTTTCTCCTACTAGTTGCTGTTACTGCTAAGAGTTCTATTAATGTAGTGATGTTAGTACTCTGTTAGCTAGACTTAACACAGAAGCTTAAGTGTCCTAGCAGAACTCTATTGCGAATTAGTAGTAAAAAGTAATAGCTAAACCCTACGCTACTACTATCCTATTTTGTAAATAAGAGATAGTAGACTAGTATAAGAGGTTACGTTAAGATGAATTAGAATAAGAAAGAAATAGAAATAGCTAGGGAATAGGATTATTTCTGCCCCTAGTCTAACGCGTTTCTGGTATTAAATCCTACCTAATTTGTTAACTCTAACCCTAACGCTAAGCCAATCTTAGCGCGTCTATAACCACCAACGCCTCTTCCTCTTGGATAGGACTAGCTACCCTCTTAGATTTAACAATTATAAACACCTGTAAGTAGTTCCGCCTAGGCACAAAAGGTTTAGGTATTATTACGTAGATAGTAGGCTAATACCTTTAGTAGTATTAATAGCTACAGATAAGAAGAGATAGTAGGAATAAAAGTTAGTATACATTTATTTATCTACTATATCTAGATATAGAGTCGCGAGCCGCTTAATTAAAGTGGCATAGTGTAGTTACATAGTGTACTAATATAGTTCTAGACAGCATTTAATAGTAGATAATAGGACTTACTTAGGCTTAGCGACGAATATACTATAATTACTGTTAGGTACTATTTAGATTAGTAGGGGAGAAAGGAAAAGGGACTAAAGACCCTTAAGGGGGTTATCTAGCCCCTAGCCTTTATAACATTAATAGGTTAAGTTAGCGTATCTAGTATTACACTCTTATAATTGTAAAAGTAGTTTTTATCTAATCTATTATTAGAGGCGTAGATTAAGGGCCTAGGTAATATGTCTATAGGCGTAATATTATTATTATTTAGGTAGAGTTCTACTAATAATAAATTAATATCTAAGTTAACCTATAGTAAGAAATTAACTAAATCCATTAGTAGTAAGTCTTATATAGTAACTCCTATAGAGGAAGCTGTAACTGCTAGACTAGAAACACTAGGTAGAGGATCTAAATATCCTATAAGGTATTTATTTATAGTACTAGAGCGGGTATTACGAAAGAGATACTTAAGATCTACTATAAGGTTATTTAGATTAGTGAGGGCTAGTCTATTAACATCTAGTATTAGTAGGTTTTCGTTTAGTTATTCTAATACTAGAATAACTCTAGAAGACATTATTAGCTACCTATAAATAGTATACTGCGTAGCTAGTAAGCCAGTCTCTAGTTTATTATATTAAAGGTGTACTAAGCAATGCTTAATATCCTAAGTTTACGCCCTATTAGTTAATATTAGTTGTGCTACTATGCTTATAGTAGGTATAAGTAAAGGTATAGGTGTAGGCAATTATTACGTTAAACTTAGTATAATTAGCTAAGTCTTTAGCTAAGGTGCAACTTAAGAGGTAGTTACTAGTAATAGGTATATAATTAGGAGGGTTTTATTACTACTAAGTGTAGAATGCAATACCTTACTAATAAATATTAGTTTTAAAATAGTTTAGTAAATAGAGATAAATAGCTTATTTTATCCTAATATTAGAAGTGCTATTAAAGGCCTAGAAGGCCTTATAAACTTTATTTAACTTCGCCTTTAACGCCTTTTACTAAGCTAGTTGCTCTTCTAGTATAAAGTTAAGTTTTAGTGGCATAGTGTTAGTAGTATAATACCCTAGTTAGGGATATTACAAAAAATAATAATAAAGGTATATAGAGAGGAGCTAGTGCGCAGAGATAGGCAAAAATTTAGAGTAAGTGCTATCTATAAAATAGTAGCCCTATAAGCCCTATAGCTCTAAGTGGCTAGCGCCTAGTAGCACTATCTATAAAATAGGTAGTCTTATAAGCCCTATAGCTCTAAGTAGCTAGCGCCTAGTAGCGCTATCTATAAAATAGGTAGCCCTATAAGCCCTATAGCTCTAAGTGGCTAGCGTCTGTCTATACGTCCTTAGAAATTAGTAGCCCTATAAGCCCTATAGCTCTAAGTGGCCAGCGCCTATTTGTGCTATCTAAGAAATTAACAGCCCTATAAGCCCTATAGCTCTAAGTGGCCAGCTAAATATTAGTATAAATGCCGCCATTGCAGCAGCCTATTTGTTATAAGTAATAAGGGGCTTAAAGCCCCCTATTTTCTCTATATTAAGCTAAGTTGCAAGTAAGACTAAGGCTGTAACGTATACTACTAAGCCTAGATACTAAGGGCTAGTAGTAGGCACCTAGGTTACCACACTTATAGGTGTACTAATATAAGCTATAACACACTAGTAGTTAGCTAGCTCTAAGTTAAATTGCTTTTAGTAATAAGCTAGCTTTAGACCTACTACCTTTATATACTTATCTATCTTACGCTGCCCGCCTAGGGTCTCTATAACTATAATATAGTAGTAGTTATAAAGGGCGTATAGGCGATTAAGGCGCCTATTTATCGCCTTTAGCACCTATAAGTATTAGCTAAAGCGTATATATAACGTGGGACTCTAGATATACTAAGTCGCACCCTCTGTAATTGCTTTTAACATAATAGTTATAGCGCTTATTATTATCTTTTATATAGTCTTTAGAAAGTTTACTAAGTTCTACGCGTAGCGTATATAAGTTATAAGCACTATATTATAGTCTACGCGCTTAGCATCTCTACTAAATATAAAGATAGCAGTATTGCAGAGATTAGACTTCTTAATATATTTAGGTACTAGGTAGTACAGTATCTTAGGTAATTAAGGGGTTTATTTAAAGATTAAGCGCTCTATTTACACTAAAAATAAGCTATCTATATATTATATAGGTGGAGAGCACACGAAGATTAAAACAATATTAACACTATATAGCCCTACTGCTCTATATTATAAAAGGCTATAGTAAATAGAAGGTGTAGGAGCCTTATAATAAATAACACGCGTAATGTGTTTACAACACACACTATTCATTTACAACGCGCTATTATAGCGTATATCATGTACACCCCTATAGACACTCTTTTTTTTTTCTATAAGGTAAGGTTTTTATTAAGACTATAGTATACTGCAAAGGACCGCAGCTAGAGGGGGAGGTTCTGTAATAAGTAGATTATAATATTGTTATGGTGTTATAGTATCTAGCGCCAAGGCCTTATAGAGGGTCTGTGCGCTAAGTAAGCTAGCTACGCAAAACCTACACTACGCGTTAACTTTACACAAGACAAGTATTATTCTATTAATATTACTAGAGTTATCCTTTTACTGTCCTTCCTAGTGTAAAGTAAGTACTATTGCCTATAACTAGACCTCACACGCCTATCTAAGCTTAAAGTATTATTATAGTAGCGTCTATTACTTTTTCTTACTAGAGCTCCCTTTAAGTAGCCTAAGTAGCTTACTTATCTAAGAGCACTAAGTAATCACTAAGGGCCTAGAGCTAGGGTAGGAGGAACTAGTAGAGTAAAGGGAGTAGAAGGATCTTAGTAGGAGGATTAGGAGCTTTATTTAGTAGCTTTTATAGCCTTTACTACGCGTGCTTTAGCTAGGTTATTAGATATTTAAAAGAGTTAGTAAAGCTCTAAATAATAGAAAGAGCGTAAGGTAATAATTAGAAAAAAGAAAATACTATAAGGTAGTAGAATTTAAAGGCTTAAACTAGTAGGCTTAAATTAGATAGGAAGTTAAAGCGTTAAAAGTAAAAGATTAAAGAGAGAAGATTAAGCGCTAGCAAAGGGCTTATATACTCTACTACCTATCTAATTATTAAGCGCTAAATACGCTCCTTCTTTACTACTTATTTCTCTTACTACTACTCCTTCCTAATTAAAACGCGCCTACCTATTATACTTACTAGCTAGTAAGAGTGGGGAAATTACCTTATAGTTAATAAGAAGTAAGCGAAAAGAGTAGCAGAATAAAAGCGTTTACGCTCTAGGCCTTTATACTATGCTTATAAGCTCCTTACCCACTAGAAGAAGAGATTCTGGACACAATTCATAATAGGATTTATAATTTAAAAGATAAACAGCGATTGTTTTACTATTACAATAAATAGGGGGTAATAGAATTACTGTTCTTAAAATAAGGGGATTTAGAAGAATAATTCTTAATAGTTTTTTAATCTTTAAATAGCCTTTAGCTAGTTTTTTAAAGATCTTTAGGAAGGATTTAGACGATTAAAGATTACTTCTTAAAATAGGTAATCCGCTTTAAGCGATTACCCAGGGGGTGTATTAGAGTAAACACTTACTTCCGTAATTCTTTCTAGATCCACTAATTCATATCACGGGATTCTTACTAAGAGGCTCGATTCTTTTATATATAGTCTGCCCTTTCGGCATCCTTTCCTATAATTAGCTATTTGTATTCTTTACAACTCTGCTCCTAAATATCCTGTGATAGTTCGAGCCCTTTTTACCACAACAATAGGCAACAGGTTAGCAGGTAGGATAATTAGGTAAGGGTGCCTAGCTAAGAATTAAGGAAATTATAGGCCTAGAAGGTAACTACTAATAAGGTTTTAAAAGGGTAGTAAGGTCGTAGGCTTAAGGGACTAAGCCTAGAAGAGAGGGAAGAAAATGTAGTGTAAAGGTTAGCCTATAATAGAGAGTTAAAGGAATATAGGGCTAATTAGCTGTCGTTTAAGATAGCTAACTAGGGAATAAATAAATAAAAAGACAAGCACTAGATAGGACACAAAGAGACCTAATAGATAATTAGAGTAGTTAGATTTATATAATCTATTTTAGATAGGATAACTTAATTTATTCTTTTATATTCCTCACTTAAGGCAAACGCACCTATAACACTACACTACTACTACTATAGTTTCTACTACTACTACTACTACTACTACTACTATAGTTTCTACTACTACTACTACTACTACTACTACTACTATAGTTTCTACTACTACTACTACTACTACTATAGTTTCTACTACTACTACTACTATAAAATCTACTTATAAGACTCTTACTAGTAAGACTCCTACTAGTAAGACTCCTACTTATAAAAAGGGTTCTAGTAGAGTCCTATATAGCTAGAAGCGTATCTGTCACACCTTTATTACTTATAATAAAAGACGAACGTAGTAAGGAGAGAAGAATAAACTTTTTATAGTAGAACTTTATACACTAGAGAAAACTTAGGGCTTATTTAGGACGGAAATACAGCATTGTAATTAGGCTAGAAGCCTACTTTTATAAGCGCTAATTGGCTCTTAAAATCTAACGTAATAACGTTTTAATAATTCTAAAGTAGATACAGCTAAATACACTACTACGCAGCCCCCTTTCTTTTATATATATAAGTAGGCTTAACTATTACTACCTAGTAATAAGAAAACTCTACCACCCTTCCCTTCCTACTACTTTTAATAAAATATACCTCTACTATCCATACAGTTTATCGTACAAATAGGACTAAGTAAAATAGGGGCCTACCTACCTGTAGGGACCCGCACAAGGACTCACTACTTAGGTTAGCGCTAAGAGGCAGAGACTTTATAAGGCCCTACCTACCTATAAGGACCCGTATAAGGACCCCCTGCTTAGGTTAGCGCTAAGAGGTAGAGACTTTATAAGGTCCTTAGTGCCCCTTTGTATAATAGACTAGACGTAATTAATTAAACCTACTTCTTACCCTTTACACAATAGTATACTATTAACCCTTAAATATTTAATTATAGATTAAGCTAAACTAACACTAATTAGTAGTTAATTCTAATTAACTATAAACTAGTATAGTCTAAAGACAGAGCGCCCTATAAGCTAGATACGTAGACTCTATATTATTACTTTTACTAGAGATTAAATTTTAGATTATATAATAAGTAGAAACAAAGCGCGTATATCTGTAAAGAGTTGCACGATCTAGTCTAAGCTATTCTATAGAAAAGAAAGGAAATAGTAAGTACATTTATAACTCTAAAAAACACGTTGCACGATTAAACTAGCAATAACTAAACGTAAACACGTCGCACAATTAAACCAGCGACATACTAATATAGTTTAGTCGCACAATTTAATAAGACAATAACATAGCACTAGGACTAGGAGACTTCCTAGAGAAATTTGTATAAGAAGGAATCGCATAATAAGCTACTTAAGAGGATAACTTAGAATAGCTTTAATAAGTAGAGGAAGTAATAAATATTAAGGCTATTACTTTAAGAGGAGAGATTGCACAAAAGTACTAGATAGATAGAGTAGATCTATATAGCTACCTACCCCCTTCTCTAAAATAGCTAAACACTTATATAGTGTATATAATTGCGTAATATCGCGTAAGCAGCCTTAAAAGTAAAGAAGTAATTTTTTCTTTTACTAAAGATTTTAACAACTAGAAGGAGAAAAACTTTAATAAGATTAGTTATATAGTAAAAAGAGAGCTTATCGCTTTTCTTATCAAAGAAGGCTTTGTCGCTACTAATATTATAATAAAGAACACTTATGTAAAGAAACTCTTTAGACTATTATAGTTTAACTATAAGCTATAGACCCTTCGCATAATAATGCTGTAACTGTAACCTAAACTGCTTCGCACGATTCTAATAAAGCAACCTACACTATTTTTAAGTATACATATATATATAGAGCACAGCTAGGGCCTATCCCTATACATGCGAGGATAGAGACACTATATATAGAGCCACACTAGTAGTAACAGCCTAAAACCTAGACTGCTTTTACCTAATAAACTACATTGTATAAAGAGGCTAGACACTCCTAGTCTTCTTAACAACTAGGAGATTATGCTTCTATCTAGCTAGACAATATTATCCTTAACTTTAAAGAAGAGCTAGAGGATAAAGACTATCGCACAAAAGAGGAGGAAGATAAATAAGACTAATAGGGTAATAAAGAAGAAGTATAAAAGGCTACCTTATACCTTACTTCTACTATATACCTTTATCGCACAACTAGGAGCGATCCTTCTATACCTACTTATTAAGACCTAGCGCTAAATATTGCATCGCTTAACACCCTACTTTCTATTTACGCATAGAACATATGCCTAAAAAGAGCCTTATTATATAATGCGACTCTACTACTGTGTAAAGAGGTAGAGTAAGAACTAAGTAGGTTAGCTATTACTACTTATTTGCATAAGAGTAGGTATAAATAAGACTTTTACTGCATAGTAACACTGCACCTACTTTATAACCTATTCTAATAGGGGAAGGCTAACTATATAGATAGAGAAGGATAGAAAAGTAAAAGTGTATAATAGATATAAGCTATCGCACAAAAGAAAAGTTAGTAGTGTTTATATAGTTTATTGTATAAATAGCACTAAGTAAAATAGGGGCCTACCTACCTATAGGGACCCGCACAAGGACCCACTACTTAGGTTAGCGCTAAGAGGTAGAGACTTTATAAGGCCCTACCTACCTATAAGAACCTACATAAGGACCCCCTGCTTAGGTCAGCGCTAAGAGGCAGAGACTTTATGTTGTGGTAAAAAGGGCTCGAACTATTATAGGATATTCAGGAGCAGAGTTGTAAAGAATATAAAGAGCTGATTGTAGGAAAGGATGCTGAAAGGGCAGACTATATACAAAAGAAATAAGCCTCTTAGTAAGAATCCCGTGATCTGAATTAGTAGATCTAGAAAGAATTACAAAAGTGAGTATTTTACTTTAACACACCCCCTAGGTAATTGCTTAAAGCGGATTACCTATTCTAAGAAGTAATCTGTAATTGTCTAAATCCTTCCTAAAGATCTTTAAAAAACTGTCTAAAGGCTGTTTAAAGATTAAAAAACTATTAAGAATTATTCTTCTAAATCTCCTTATCTTAAGAACAGCGATTCTATTACCCCCTACTTGTTATAATAGTAAAACAATCACTATTTATCTTTTAAATCACAAATCCTATTGTGAATTATGTCTAGAATCTCTTCTTCTAGTGGGTTAGGAGCTTATAAGCGTGGTATAAAGGCCTAGAGCGTAAACGCTTTTATTCTACTGCTCTTTTCGCTCACTTCCTATTAACTGTGAGGTAATTTCCCCGCTCTTACTAGCTAGCAAGTACAATAGGCAGGCGTGTTTTAATTAGGAAGGAGTAGTAGTAAGAGAAATAAGTAGTAAGGAAGGAGCGTATTTAGCGCTTAATAATTAGATAGGCGGTAGAGTATATAAGCCCTTTACTAGCGCTTAATCTTCTCTTTTTAATCCTTTACTTTTAACGCTTTAACCTCCTATCTAATTTAAGCCTACTAGTTTAAGCCTTTAAATCCTACTACCTTATAGTAGGTTATCTTCTTCTAATTATTACCTTACGCTCTTTCTATTATTTAGAGCTTTACTAACTCTTTTAGATGTCTAATAATCTAGCTAAAGCACGCGCAGCAAAGGCTGTAAAAGCTGCTAAATAAAGCTCCTAATCCTCCTACTAAGATCCTCCTACTCTACTAGCTCCTCCTGTCCTAGCTCTAGGCCCCTAGCGATTGCTTAGTGCTTTTAGATAAGTAAGCTGCTTAGGCTGCTTAAAGGGAGCTCTAGTAGGAAAGAGTAATAGGCGCTGCTATAATAACGCTTTAAGCTTAAGTAGGCGCTGCTATACCTACTTTACCTACTCTTACACTACTATATATAGGATTATTCTATTGCTTTAGCTAATTCTACTAATTATTTCTGTAGCTAGCTGTATATTTAGACTCTAGCTATAAATTTCATCTGCTATTAACTATTAGAGGGTGCTAATATAAGCTTTTATTTTAAGATTCTTTCTAAGTTTAGCTAATACTTTTTATAGGAGAGGCTAATTACTAAGCTACATAAAAGGGTTAAAGTGGCCTTATAAGCTCCTCCTCCTACTAGTAATTAGGAGGAGTAAGCTTAGTACATAGCTACTATTCTACTCCCTCCCTCCTAGCTAATCCTTAGTAGAGGATAGGGTAATTACCCTCTTACCCCACCTATTAAAGAGCAGCGCGGTCGCAGCTAATACCCTAATTAAAATAGCTAGATAAGTGGCCTATTAGCTCTAAAGTAGGGTAGAGGCTAGGTAAGTGCTTCTCCTTTTGCTAATTAAAGAAGGGGAGGCTAGGGTAAGCTATCACCTACTGCTGATTAAAGGAGAGGTGGAGGAGGTGGATAGGGTAAGGAATTACCTACTATAGAGAGGAGGAGAGGTAGAGGAGGTAGATGGGGTGAGGAATCACCTGCTGTAGAGAGGAGGAGAGGAGAAGGATAGGGAGAATCTCCTACTGCTAATTATAGGGGAGATTCTCGCACCCCTGCGATTAAGCAGAGGAGGAAGAGGGTCTATATACTTATAGATAAGCTCTTTAATCTCCTCTTCCTCTAATTTCTATTCTTCCTCTAATCTTTTCTTTCTTTTCTTTTTCTTTTCTTGTTTCCTGGCTCTAAATTAATAATTCTAGGTAGTTAATAGATTGTTTCTCTACTTACTTACTTTTATTCTATAATTATTATGCTTATATCTTACAGATTTAATAGCCTTTTAAATCTATTAAACTACTAATAAGTAAGAGCCTTTGTGAGGCTATCTACTATTATTTCGCTAGTTAGAAGATATTCTACTTAAAATAATCTTTTCGCATGCTTTTGCCGCAACTATATGTTCTAAATATCTATATAGCGCAGTTAAGTAGTAATTCTTTTGTTCTTTCTAATTACTAAACAAATGGTTTAAAGATTGTCGCAATAGACCTTCTATAAAGGTTCTAGATCTAGAGTAAGCTTAGTAAAGAATCTCTTAATTGCCATAGCTTCTTTACTTATATATTTAAGCGCTAGAAGCTCTACTTCTGTTATTAAAGTAGTAATTGTGTTCTGTTAAGCTACTTTCTATAGGATAGCTCCTCTAAACAATAGGATAATATATCTATAGGAAGATCGCTATAATATTAGATTATTAGCAAATAAGGCATCTCCACATATTAGCAGATTAGGTCTATTATAGCCACTAAAGACTATAGCCTGCCATCTAGTTTAATAGAGGTAAAGGATTACACGATTAATAGCAGCAAAGTGTTCTTTGCTTAGATTTATTAGAAAGTGTGATAGCTTTAATACTGTAAAGGCTATATCTAGGCGTAGTATAATTACTGTGTAGAGAGCCAATCCCACCTCTTCTTAAAAGAGCTTTATTTATTAAGGAGTAGCTTCTCCTGTGCTTAGAACGAGATTTTCTACTAATAGAGGTGTAGGAGGGAAGCTCCTAGAGTTTAAAAAGTTAAACTTTTTCGTGATCTTATTAATGTAGGTATTATAGACCAGAGAAATCGATCTTGCTTCTCTGTCCCTAATCACTTAAACACCTAGGAACCACTCTACTAGTCCTTTTAATTTAATCTTGTATTTGTTCGCGATCTTCTTCTAAAAATCCAGGGCTTCTTTCTCTTTACTCTTATAATAGAGAAGAAGAATGTCGTTAATATAAAATAGAATAATAATACTTTAATTACTGTTAAAGAAAAGGCATAGCTCTTCTAGCGAAGCTAAGAGTCTATAAGATCGCAGTAATCCTGCAAATTCCTTATACTAAAGAAGTAGTGAATCTCTTAAGCTATACAAAGCTTAATTTAATCTTACACACTTTCCTAGCTTTTTAAAACTATTAGGTAATTCATAAGTTACTAGATTAGTGGCTGTAATAAAAGCATTTAGAAACGCTCCTACTATATTAAATTATAAGATTTCTAGATCGAATTCTGCTGCTAGAGCTACAGCTAATTAAAAAGATCTTGCTACTAGGGTAGTAGTATAGGTAGAGTGGAGAGTATTCTTTTTCTAAAAATCTCCTCTTATAATAATTTAAGCTTTGCACTTTTTAAAGTATCTATTTTAATTAAACTTGTAGGTAAAGACCTACTTTAAAGGGAGTGGTTGCTCTAACACCTCTAATTATTTAATCTCTGTCTAGGTACCTTTATCTTGCAAAGTTAAGATCTCCTTATAAGTGGTAAGGAGGAATAGCTTCCTATATAGATAATTGTGAAAGTATTTCTATAGGGTTGGCTCTAGTGTAAGCTTGTCTCTGTAAGTCTAAGCTGTATAAGACGCTCTAGGCGCCTTTCTAAGTATAGAAGCGAATACTATCGCATTTAGTGTAATATATTCTTCTTACTTAGACTAGGCCTCTGCTGCTTCTAGTATAAACGTGTGCTCTAATATTACATTAAGATTACTTTAAAGATAATTAGCAATTAGTGTATAAGCACCTAGCTTCTACCTACCCCCTAGCTAATTGTTCTAATTATTTTGCTTCCTTAATCTTCGCAATAGTAGATAGTAATTTATTAGTTGGTTAATTTCTAGTGCTTTACTACAATTTCGCCTACTTATTCTACTTACTTCTAGATAGATCTGCCTTCGCCTTAAGCGCGCTAGTGGGTTATCTGCTTTGTCTAGCGTGATTAAGTTATCTACGCTAGGTTAAAGGCTCTTACTAGTAAGGCTCCTACTTATAAGAAGGGTCCTAGTAGAGTCCTATATAGCTAGAAGCGTATCTGCTGCACTTTTATAAAGAAGGCCCCTACTAGCAGTATTATTACTAGAAAGTAAGGTGTGGGCAAAAATAGTAAAGTTAGAAAGCTATATTAATATAAGCCTAGTAGTAAGTGCATATATATAGTATTAGATAGGTATTAGGCTAATAGGATACAGTAAGGGCTCTATAGGAGATTCGTTTTTTCTAGTATTCTACTAACCTTCTTATCCTAAAACTACCCTTCTAGTAACTTATTTATAAGGTCTGCTGCACTTTATTCACTTAACTCTATTAATTTAGGTCTATAGCCCTTAAAGCCTTATAAAAAGCTTCTAAGGCTGTTATAGTAAATTAGTTTAAGTATAAGTATTAGCTATTATAATAGTCCTTCTAAGAGTTTTTCTAATCTTTTCTTAGGCGTTAATCTTATATACATTTACGCTAAACGCGTTACTATTTAGGCTAAAAATGCTATATATATTCACCTAATAGCTAAGATAGTAGACAGTAACTATACCTTCTTTAAGTATAGTCCTTCTACTAGCTTATTAGCCTAATATAGGCCTAATACTTTCTATATAAGTTACAGTAAATGGATCACAGTTTTCTTTACTCTAATAGGCTATAAAATCTAATAGGTTATAAAGTTAGTAGTTAGTGCTTTTACACTCTTTCTTAAATAGGAAATACTATCTACTTTAATATAGTATTCTAATTCTGTAAATTGTCTTTTTAATGTTAAGTGACATAATAACTAAAAATTCGGGTAATGTGTTGAAGTAAAACACTTACTTCTGTAATTCTTTCTAGATCCACTAATTCATATTACAGGATTCTTGCCAAGAAGCTCGTTTCTTTTGTATATAGTCTGCCCTTTCGGCATCCTTTCCTACAATTAGCTATTTGTATTCTTTATAACTTTGCTCCTAAATATCCTATAATAGTTTAAGCCCTTTTTACTATAACAGTTATAAGCCTAGCGCTTAGAACGTAGGATAACTCTCCCTACCTACTTAGTAACGCTCGAATTATTATATAACACTCTATTTAGAACCTCTTTATAATATAACCCCTCTATTTCTAATTACAAAAATTGTTAAAATAGTAGAAGTACAGCTTGTTAATTGCGCTAGCTGGCCTTACTAGTTTGTCCAGCTTTAATTCTAAGTAAACTTAAAAGGAATCTAGAACTAAATTAACCTAGAGGTAATTAACGCTCTAGCAATTAATTACGTAAAGCTAGAATAACCTCCGCTCCTATAGAAACTATTACTAATTACAGATACAGCCTCTATAGTAAGTATTTAATTATACAAAGCAGAGCTTACTAAGTATAAAATAGATAAAAAGAGCTTTCTTTTATAAATAGCAGAATATAGAGTAGCAGTTTTAGACTAGCAAGCAGACTATACTAAGATACAGAATCTCTAGACTTAGGTAAACGCTATAGTATTGCCTAATCTACTTACTCCTGCCATAATTACTCTAGTTAATACACGCTATACTACGCTTTAGTCCCTAATTTAACTCTTAAAGGAAAATCTCGCACTAAATAAAAGAGCTATATAGAATAATATTTAAGCTTTATACTACGCTTATCTTAAGAAGGCCAAGTAGGCAAGATAAAGTCCTAAGACCTAGTTTAAAGAGTAGCAGCTCCTCTATTAAAAAGCGAAGACCTACTTAATTAGCAAAATTAGCAGACTACTTACTACCTAAGATTTCCTAGATATAATTATCGCGTGTATAGCACTAGATTAGGCCTAATTAATAAACTAATAGCTAATCTAGGATAAAACGCTAGGACGGAATTAGATTATGCTAGATAATCTAGGGAAGGTATTTTTGGCGCTTATCTAGAAGTATTTAATCTAATCTAGTTCTAATAAAATAAGTAGGGTATTCGCCACTTTTAATAGATTATTAAGATAATCTACTAACTCTAATAGTTTTAGTTTGTCTAATTAGACAAAGAAACAACCAAACTGTCCCTATAAGCCCTATACTTATAGGTGGAAACTAATAGAGTGCTGAAGACTTTAAACCGCGATAGCTAGATTACCCTAGAATAGAATATTGTTATTTAATCTCATTAATAAAGAAAAATTAGAGATTCTTAATTAACTTAAGCAGCCTAAGTAGTCGAACCTTTGTAATGCGATTATAAAGGTAGAATAGAATAAAGAAACAATCCTCTACTAAGACTATTAAGTATCCTAGTAGTATTACTGCTGCTCTACTAAACCTATTTAATCTGCCTACAGATAATAGAGAATTAGGTGTCTACTCTACTCTACATTCTAACGCTTATCCTCTATTAGAATATATAATACTAGACAGTGCTATAGTAGTTCACCTAGTTAATAATTATAAAAGACTTGTTCCTAGGACGTTTTAATTATTAAATAAGAGTATAGAGGCAGGTATATAAAGCGTCCTAATCTTAGGAATTAGTAATAGACTAATTAAGAACACTTTACATAGGAAAAATAGGAGATTTATAGAAGATCTACTACTCTAAAGAGTAAGAGTAGTAGAAGGCTTTTATATAAATATTATATTAGAAGCTCTTTTAAAGAAAGTAAAGATTTAGTACCTTAGTTTAAATTACACTCTTAGGATTAGAAGCCTAGAATAAAGTGTTATCCTAGTAGACCTAAGATATAAGTATAACTTTACTTTCCTATAATATAAGCTAATCCGCTCTTATCTAATTGTTATAAGTGTAACTACTAAAGGATTATCCTAGGTTAATATTAAGAGATTAGATTCTAAGGACCTCTAGCACCTTTAAGTAGGGCATATAGGAAGTAGAGCCCTATAAGCTCTAGTAACTGCAGTCTAAGGTATAAAGATTACTAAAATGTTAAGAAAGGATTATAAGCACTGTACTACTATATACGTAACCTAGGTGATCTTAAGGAGACCTAGAGAATAATTACCTAGGCTATTTTACTTATTATCCTAGAATCTATTTAATATACCCACTACTTAAAATAAAGAAAACTAGGTTTTACTAATTAAAGAAGATTTTAGTAAGAAACCTTACGTTTTTAATCTTAGAACAAAAACGCTTTCTAAGATAATAAAACTATAGTAGGATTTTTTAGCTCTTATTAATACAAAATACGAGCTTTAAATTAGAAAAATCCACTAGAATAATAATACAGCAACACGTCTATAGAGAGGGAAATCCTAGTACGAATTTTAGGCTAATTAGGAAAGGATAATAATTAGCAGACTATCGCCCTATACGTATAAGCCTAATAGCGCTGCAGAAAGAGTAGGCTAGGAGCTTATAATAAAAGTAATTAAAATGCGAATAAGCGTAAATCTACTATTAAATCTCTAGCCTAAGATTATATAAGTGGCATACTAGCTCTAAGGAATAATTCCTAGCCTAGTATTAGGCTATTAATCACCTAATAAAACATTAGATGCTTAGTTTAGACAATATTTTTATTATTTTAAACTAGTAAAAACACAATATAGGACAGCTAATCTTTGTCTAAACTAGAGTGCTGTCTATACCTATAGCTACTAAGCTTACCCTTTAGATTAGCAGCGTACAGCTAGGCGAGATAGAAGAGGATTTAAAGTAAATCCTAGGGGCTATATTAGATACCTAGTAGGCTATAAAGCTTCTAATATCTACTAAATATAGATTCCCTAGCTTAATTAGGTAATTACTACACAAAACGTAAAGTTTAATAAGTCTTTATTCTTTAAAGGATTAAAGGAACAATCTATTCTAAAGATAAAAGTATTAAAAATAGTAGAAAGCCTCTAAGAAGGAGAGCTAAACAATCTAAGAGAAGTGTATAAAAACGCGCTTAATATTTTTCCTAAAATAAACAAGTATATAAGAACTGCTACTAGACCTATAAGTAACCCTTAAGTAATTAAAAGCAAAGTAGGCTAGCTAAGTAATTAGGAACCTAAGGTACTTACTACTAAGCAAGCTATAGGCTTAGCTAGCTAGCAGCTAAGAATTTGCTTAAGTAAGAAAAGAAGTATAGAACTTATAACCCCTAATTAGACACTAGAGCTAGGTAATCTTAGGGGTGATCTATTAAGCGATTAAGAGATATCTAGCAGCCACTAGAACACTACTAGGAGAGCTAGCCCGCCAGAATCTAGGGATTTAATACCTTATTTATTAGTAGAAACTAATTAGGTTACTAATTAACCTAGCGTAAAAAACTTAATTACGCTAGATAAAGCAGATAACCTACTAGCGCGCTAAAGGCGACGGCAGATCTATCTAGAGGTAAGTAGAATAAGTAGGTAAAATTATAGTAAAGCACTAGAAATTAACTAACTAATAAATCGCTATCTGCTATTACAAAGATTAAGGAAGTAAAATAATTAGGACAATTAGCTAGGGGGTAAGTGGAAGCTAGGTGCTTATACACTAATTGCTAATTATCTTTAAAGTAATTTTAATATAATATTAGAGCATACGTTTATACTAGGAGTAGTAGAGGCCTAGTCTAAGTAAGAAGAATATATTACACTAAATATAATAGTATTTGCTTCTATACTTAGAAAGGCGCCTAGAGCGTCTTATACAGCTTAGACTTATAGAGACGAGCTTACACTAGAGCTAACTCTATAGAAACACCTTTATAATTATCTATATAGGAAGCTATTCCTCCTTGCCGCTTACAAGGAGATCTCGACTTTATAAGATAAAGGTACTTAGGTAGAGATTAAATAATTAGAGGTGTTAGAGCGACTACTTCCTTTAAAGTAGGTCTTTACCTATAAGTTTAATTAAAATAGATACTTTAAAAAGTGTAAAGCTTAAATTATTATAAGAGGAGATCTTTAGAAAAAGAATACTCTCTACTCTACCTATACTGCTACCCTAGTAGTAAGATCTTTCTAATTAGCTGTAGCTCTAGTAGTAGAATTTGATCTAGAAATCTTATAATTTAATGTAGTAGGAGCGTTTCTAAATGCTCTTATTACAGCCGCTAATCTAGTAACGTATAAATTACCTAATAGTTTTAAAAAGCTAGGAAAGTGTGTAAGATTGAATTAAGCTTTATATAGCTTAAAAAATTCAATACTTCTTTAGTATAAGGAATTTGCGGGATCACTTCGATCTTATAGACTCTTAGCTTCGCTAGAAGAGCTATGCCTTTTCTTTAACAGTGATTAAAGTATTATTATTCTATTTTATATTAATAATATTCTTCTTCTCTATTACAAGAGTAAAGAGAAAGAAGCCCTAGATTTTTAGAAGAAGATTATAAACAAATATAAGATTAAATTAAAAGGACTAGTTAAGTAGTTCCTAGGTGTTTAAGTAATTAGGGATAGAGAAGTAAGATTGATTTCTCTAGTCTATAATACCTATATTAATAAGATTACGAAAAAGTTTAATCTTTTAAACTCTAGGAGCTTCCCTCCTATACCTCTATTAGTAGAAGATCTTATTCTAAGTATAGGAGAAGCTACTCCTTAAGAAATAAAGCTCTTTTAAGAAGAGGTAGGATTAACTCTTTATATAGTAATTATACTACGCCTAGATATAGCCTTTGCAGTGTTAAAGCTATTACACTTTCTAATAAATCTAAGTAAAGAACACTTTGCTGCTATTAACTGTGTAATCCTTTACCTCTATTAAACTAGATAGTAGGCTATAGTCTTTAGTGGCTATAATAGATCTAATCTACTAATATGTAGAGATGCCTCTTTTACTAATAATCTAATATTACGGCGATCTTCCTATAGATATATTATCCTATTATTTAGAGGAGCTATCCTATAGAAAGTAGCTTAACAGAACATAATTACCACTTTAATAATAGAAGTAGAGCTTCTAGCGCTTAAATATATAAGTAAAGAAGCTATAGCAATTAAGAGATTCTTTACTAAGCTTACTCTAGATCTAAGACCTTTATAAAAGGTCTATTATAACAATCTTTAAACTATTCGTTTAGTAATTAGAAAGAACGAAAGAATTACTACTTAACTACGCTATATAGATATTTAGAACATATAGTTACAGTAAGAGTATACAAAAGGATTGTTTTAAGTAGAATATCTTCTAACTAGTAAAATACTAGCAGATAGCCTTATAAAGGCTCTCACTTATTAGTAGTTTAATAGATTTAAAAGGCTATTAACTCTATAAAATGTGAGCACAATAATTATAGAATAAGAGAAGGTAAGTAGAGAATTAATCTGTTAACTACCTAGAATTATTAATTTAGAGCTAGGAAACAAGAAAAGAAAAAGAAAAGAAAAAAAAGATTAGAGGGAGAATAGGAATTAGAGAAAGAGGAGATTAAAAAGCTTATCTATAAGCTTATAGACCTTCTTTCTCCTCTACTTAATTATAGGGGTGCAAGAATCTCCTCTATAATTAGTAGTAGGAGATTCTCTCTATCCTCTTTCTCTCCTCCTCTTTGTAGTAGGTAATTCCTTACCCTATCTACCTCCTCTACCTCTTCTTTAAATAGTAGTAGGTAATAGCTTACCTTAGCCTCCCCCCTTTTAATTAGTAATAGGTAATTCCTTACCCTAGTCTTCCCTCTTTTAATTAGTAGGAAGAGAAGCACTTACCTAGCCTCTACTTTACTTTAGAGCTAATAGGCCACTTATCTAGCTATTTTAATTAGTGTATTAGCTGCGACTGCGCTGCTCCTTAATAGGTAGGGTAAAAGAGTAATTACTTTATCCTCTACTAAGGATTAGCTAGAAGGGAGAGAGTAGGACAGTAGCTATGTGCTAAGTTTACTCCTTCTAACTACTAGTAAAAAGAAGAGCTTATAAGGCTACCTTAACTCTCTTATATAGCTTAGTAATTAGCCTCTTCTATAAAAAGTATTAGCTAAACCTAGAAAGAATCTTAAAATAAAAGCTTATATTAGCACCCTCTAATAGTTAATAGTAGATAAAATCTATAGCTAGAGTCTTAATATGCAGCTAGCTATAGAAATAATTAGTAAAATTAGCTAAAGTAATAAGACAATTCTATATATAGTATTATAAGAGTAGGTAAAGTAGGTATAGTAGCGCCTACTTAAGCTTAAAGCGTTATTATAGTAGCGTTTATTACTCTTTCTTACTAGAGCTTTCTTTAAGTAGCCTAAGTAGCTTACTTGTCTAAGAGCACTAAGCGATTGCTAAAGGCCTAGAGCTAGGGTAAGAGGAGCTAGTAGAGTAGGAGAAGTAGGAGGATCTTAGTAGAAGGATTAGGAGCTTTATTTAGTAGCTTTTACAGCCTTTACTACGTGAGCTTTAGCTAGGTTATTAGATATCTAAAAGAGTTAGCAAAGCTCTAAATAATAGAAAGAGTGTAAGGTAATAATTAGAAGAAGAGAACTTACTATAAGGTAGTTGTCCGTACAGTTTATCGTACAAGTAGCACTGGGTGAAGTGGGGGCCTACCTACCTATAGGGACCCGCACAAGGACCCACTACTCAGGTTAGCGCTAAGAGGCAGAGACTTTATAAAGCCCTTAGTGCCCCTTTGTACGATAGACTAGACGTAATTAATTGAACCTACTTCTCACCCTTTGCACGATAGTATACTATTAACCCTTAAATGCTTAATTGTAGATTGAGCCAAACCAACAGTAGTAGGATTTAAAGGCTTAAACTAGTAGGCTTAAATTAGATAGGAAGTTAAAGCGTTAAAAGTAAAGGATTAAAGAGAGAAGATTAAGCGCTAGTAAAGGGCTTATATACTCTACTACCTATCTAATTATTAAGCGCTAAATGCGCTCCTTTTCTTACTACTTATTTCTCTTACTACTACTTCTTCTTAATTAAAACGCGCCTACTTATTGTACTTACTAGCTAGTAAGAGCGGGGAAATTACCTTATAGTTAATAGGAAGTGAGCGAAAAAAGTAGTGAAATAAAAGCGTTTACGCTCTAGGCCTTTGTGCTACGCTTATAAGCTCCTAACCTACTAGAAGAAGAGATTCTGGACACAATTCACAATAGGATTCATAATTTAAAAGATAAATAGCGATTATTTTGCTATTACAACAAATAAGGGGTGATAGAATTACTATTCTTAAGATAAGGAGATTTAGAAGAATAATTCTTAATAGTTTTTTAATCTTTAAACAGCCTTTAGATGGTTTTTTAAAGATCTTTAAAAAGGATTTAGACAATTATAGATTACTTCTTAAGATAGGTAATCCGCTTTAAGCGATTACCTAGGGGGTGTATTAAAGTAAAACACTCACTTCCATAATTCTTTCTAGATCTACTAATTCATATCACGGGATTCTTACTAAGAGGCTCGTTTCTTTTGTATATAGTCTACCCTTTTGGCATCCTTTCCTACAATTAGCTATTTGTATTCTTTACAACTCTACTCCTGAATATTCTGTAATAGTTCGAGCCCTTTTTACCACAACATAATGTTATATATTAAAGTAACATTAAAGTGAGTTTTTCATTATAAGCCTATCTAATAAACTTTACGTGGATTAGCATTATATTTTAAAGAAGGCCCCTACTAGCAGTATTATTACTAAAAAGTAAAATATAGGAAAAGATAGTAAGATTAAAAAGCTATAGTAATATAAGTCTAGTAGTAAGTGTATATATATAGTATTAGATAGGTATTAGGCTAATATAATATAGTAAGGGCTATATAGGACATTTCTCTTTTCTAGTATTCTACTAACCTTCTTATTCTAAAACTACCCTTCTAGTGACTTATTTATAAGGTCTACTACACTATGTTTACTTAACTCTAATAATTTAGGTCTATAGCTCTTAAAGCCTTATAAGAAGCTTCTAAGACTATTATAGTAAATTAGTTTAAGTGTAAGTATTAGGTATTATTATAAAAAGGAGGTAGAGGCTAGAGGATAAAAGGTAACCTTCTAGACCTTCTAGTACCTTCTCTACCCTAGTACTAGTTACCTAGAATAGTAGAGACTAGGTTAATAGAGGGTAGATTGAACGTAGTTAAATAGAGCAATAAAACCTTAGGTATAGGCTTAGAATTGCTATCTAGGATAGAGAGTACACATAGAAGGTAACTCTCCTTATATACATATAGTAGAGATTCTAGAGTATTCTACTTAGTAATTCTCTACTATCTATAACGTTACCTATAACGTCACCTATAACGTCACCTTATAACGTCACCTATAACGTTACCTAGTATCTATAGGGCTATAACGTCATTTTAACGTCATTATAGAAAGTTCTAGAATATAGAAAAGGTAACTCTAGGAACCTTTTAAGGTTACCTATTCCTTATAATTATATTAGTCCTTTTAAGAGTTTTTCTAATATTTTATTAGGCGTTAATCTTACATGCATTCACGCTAAACGAATTACTATTTAGGCTAAGGATACCATATATGTTTACCTAATGGCTAAGATAATAGATAGTAACTATACCTTTTTTAAGTATAGTCCCTCTACTAGCTTATTAGCTAATATAGGCCTACTACTTTCTATATAAGTTATAGTAAATAGATCACGATTTTCTTTACTCTTATAGTCTATAAAGTCTAATAGGTTATAAAGTTAGTAGTTAGTGCTTTTATACTCTTTCTTAAATAGGTAAATACTATCTACTTAAATATAGTATTCTAATTCTATAAATTATCTTTTTAATATTAAGTGACACAATAACTAAAAATTAAGGGCAATATTATATGTTAAAGTAATATTAAAGTAAGTTTTTTATTATAAGCCTATTTAATAAACTTTACGTGGATTAGTATTATATTTTAGAAGTAATCTTAGTGGCACCTAAACTTATAAAAGAGGTAGGAGTTTATAAAGTATTTATATTAAGGGTGTTTAAGACATTAAATCTAATAGGGTAGCTAGTCCTAAAGGGCTAAGATTAGTTCTTAGGCAGGAGTACTTATAAAGGTAAAAGGTCTTATTAATATAATAGCATTTTATAAAGTGTAATAAGTTAACAATATAGTCTACTAGAATCTAAATAATAGATTAATAAATAGATTAAATATAAGTATAAGAAGCTTATTCTCGCGTTCCTATATACTAAGTAATTTCACACATTCTAGAATCCTATATGTCTTAGAGTTCTATATATTCTAGAGTCCTTTACGTTCTAGAGTTCCATAGAGGCAAGTCCCATATGTCCTAGAGTTCCTATATAGTTGAGGCCTGTGTAGTCCTTAGGACCTATAGGACCTATAACCTATTACCTAACTACTTAGTTAGCTAACTCTAGCGGACTAGTAGTCTAGAGGTATAATAAGCTTATACCCTACTACTTACGCACCGTGTTATAGGCTAGCCTTAGAGAGTGAACAGAACTATAAGTGCCAAAATGTAAAGGATAAATTCTAGGTATTAAGTCTCTATAGGGGGGTGTACTACTTATAAGAAGAGTTTTCCTTAGTAGGTCTACTTTTTTAGGGTAGTTCTTTTCCTTAAGATCCTTCTAAAGGCTAGGGCTATGCCCTAGCCTATTATATACTCTAGACCTTACTTAGTTTAAAACATCTTGTAGTTATAAAGTAAGCCTTAGAGATCTTAGGAGTATTATACTATAGTAAGGTAGTAGTGTAGAGGCGGCCCTAAAGTAGCCTTAGGGTAAAGGCCCTTATTAGGCAGTTTATTTATTTACCTTATTATTATAAAGTAATAGGATAGCGCTCCTACTCTTTCTAATAAAATTATTATATGTCTATTACCTTAGCAGTGCGTTACTATTATAGTCTCCTTATATCTATGTTACTCTACTTTCTTTCTTCCCTTCTCTACTCTCTTTTTTCTATACTAACTCTAACCTACGCTTATTCTAACTTCCTTAACTATTTATAATTACCTCTATTCTTACCTCCTTCTAGCCCTAATTTAGTCTCCCTCTTATTCTTACGCTATGCGCCCCTATGCTCTTATTAGCTCTTTAGCCCTCTTTTTTAGTGTTCTATTTACGGCTGTAGCTAATATTAATATTATTAATAATAGCCTCTAAAGTAGCGCCGCCTTAGTAGATATCTTTAGTCCTAGTAGTAATAGTAGTAATAACCCTCTAGACCTAAACTAGCGCCTTACTAAGCCTAGCTATACGTATACTAAGGAGGAGATTAATAACGCTAAGGTAGAAGAGATTCTCTAGAGCCTTAATGCGCCTAAGTAGTAGCCTAATAGTAGTAATTATCCTTACCCCTTTATAACCTCTAAAAGGCGTGTACTAGCTAATTACCCTAACTCTATTACCCCTACTTATACTCTAAAGCAGTTCTACGTTACTAAAATTATAGTCCTTTAAGAAGATAGTTTAGATAAAGAGCTAGCTAACCCTAATATAGGCCTTATATATATTAAATATATTAGGCGCCTAAGGTAGCTTAGGCGCGTAGAGTAAGTCTATAGTTTTATATTCTAGACTATTATTAATATTTATATAGCTGTTAACTATTCTAAAGCTATTCTTATAGCGCCTACTAATACACTAAGGCTACCTACTAGTATAATTCTATCCCCTTTACTAATAACTTAGGCCTAAAGCGGGCTCTACGCCTTTAGATTAAATATATAAAGTAAGGCTAGGTTAATAGTAATTTATATATCTATAATTCTAGAATATATAGCACTAACCCCTAGAAGCCTATAACTAGAACGCTGCGTACATTTATAGCAAAGTTCTACTACTTAGCCTAGTAGTATAAGTAGTACCTAAACTTGGCGCTTAAGAACTCTAGCCTAATCTAGAAACTAGACTTCCTTACTATACCCCTACCTTAGCGTAGTAATAGAATAGTAGTCGCCCCCTCTAGTTTAGATATAGCCCTAGGGGCACCTTTGCTCTAGATAACTCTAGCCTAGCGTAGTAGTAACTATAATTAGAATCTAGTAGCGTTAGCTAATAATATAGCGGGGTAGATAAATAATATAGAAAATTATATCTAGCGATTTAAGGAGAGTATAGGCTAGCGCCTAAATAAAATAATCTAGACCTAAGCGTAGACTACTAACCTACTTACTACTATTATAGAGCGATTTAGAATAGCTCCTAGCTAATGCCGCCTTACTCTTTTAGTAGCCCTAGCCTAACAGCGTATACCTTTTAACCTATATTAAGAGCCTTATAGAGTAACTCTACCTAAGCCTTTATTTAGGGCTAGCTTAGTGCACCTTTCTAAGTGCTGCTGCCACTAGTGTAAAGAGTAATATAGTTATTATAGCCCCCTTTTATTCCCACCTAGTGTTACTTTAGTGACGTTTTAGTTATAGTAACCTTAGAGCTAATAGCCTTTAGTTGTTTTTAGATAAATAGCGCCTCTACTAGGTTAGTAGAGAAATAAATTCTTAAATACCTATTATAGCTTTCTTTATAATGTTTATGTATTCTTCTTTATAGCCTAGATAGGACTATTATTATGCCTATAGTCCCCCTAGGTAGCCTTAAAGTAGTCTAGAGCTATAGTGTCTATAATATTTTTAACTAGCACCTAAGTTAGTAATACCTATTTAGTCTGTTTTACTAGCGCCTATTATTATTTTCTTTAGGTGTTCTTAATACGTAAGACCTTTTCTACTTCCTATTTATATAGGTCTAGGTCCGCTTCTTCTAGCTCTAGGGCTAGGCCTAGCTAGGCGTTAGCCTAGATCTAACTAGGTAGGGGATTATCCGCTGCTTACTTAAGAAGGTTAATATAGATAGTCTTATAGAGATTGCTAGGTAGGTCTAGTATTACTATAAGTAGGGATAGTATAGCTATTATAGTATATTTAACCTTAAGCTAGGTAAGTTTCTTTTTTAGTTAGTTAGTTTTTATATTATATAGTAAGAACTATATCTTATTTTTAACTTAGAATTGCTCTATAGGGTAGTAGGTGTAGTTTATAGCCTCTATAGTGCGCTACTATCTATAGGTAATAGTAATTTAGGCTAAAGCTATCCTCTCTTAAAGTAGTCTAGAAAGTGTTTTACCCTTCTAGTGGGGGTGTAAGTAGACTCTACTAGTAAGAGGATTCTCTTAAGGAGATTAATATAATATCTATTTAGTAGAAAATTTAGGCTTAGGCCTATAGTAGTAGATACTCTATTATTTAATATAAGCTAATAGGCTAGGAGGTAGTCTAGCTAGTCTATCTATTTAAAGTTAACTATAATATAGAGGACTAAAAGTATCTCTTAGTTTACCCTCTCTATACTGCTGTTAGTCTAGGGGTAGTATACTATAGAGAGGAGTTATTTTATTCTAGTTAATTTATATAGCGTAGTCTAGAACTTCTCTAGCTAGTCTAAGCCTCTATCTATAATTAGTAAGGTAGAAAAGCTATAGAACTATTACTATATATTATAGAAGTAGGCTGTATAGTGCTCTACTATTATAGAAGTTATAGCTTCTAGTTATATATACTTTAACAGCTTATTAGTAAATATAAGCAGGTATCGCGGTGCTGCTGTAGAGGCCTAGGGGAGGTTTACTATAATATCTATTTAGAGTTACGTCTAGTACTAGTTTGTAATTAGAAGTAGCTATAAGAGACCTTACTACTTCTACTAGTCTATATATACTTCTACGTAGTAGTAATTACGTATAAATTAAGTAACGTCTTTAGATATATTATTCTAGTAGTAGTCCTAGTAAATAATCTTAAATATAGAGTTCTTCCTAGAATAGCCTATAACTAAAGACTTATATGTATACTATATAATAGCGGTAGTAAGAGGTTCTTAAGCTAGGACCTAAAGGACTTCTCGCTATAAGAGGGATCTATATACACTAATTATATAGTTTCTAATTTATTAGGAGGTAGTAGCTATTATAGGGAATATATAATTATTATAGTGCACTACCTTAAGCCTAATATAGTAGGGGGAGAACTGTACTATAGCTACGTCCTAGAGTGCCTATAAATGCGTGTTAGTAAAGATCTAAGCTTTTACTAGGGCTATTAAAGATTATATCTACACAAGGGCGGCCTAGATAGTTCTAAGTACTATTAGTAGGGTGTTTATTTTTATTTACTAGGCTATATTCTACTTATACTAACTTAGTGCGTCTAGTCTAGCTATCTAGAATCTAGGCTAGTAGTAAAGGTGGAAGTAAAAAATAGAGAGTAACTCTAACTACTAGTGCTAGTACTTACTTAATTTTTAGATTTTTGTAAAGTATTTAAGGTTCTTATAGTCTATTAGAATCTTAAAAGGGCGCACTACTCTTATTAGTTCTAGTCTCTATACTTATAGGGCCTATATAATTGTAAGTAGCTCTTTATTATAAATAGTGTAGTTCTACTAGGCTAGTGTTAGGGCTATAGAGTAATAGGCTATAAGGTGCTAGATCCCCTTAATACGTTAGAAGAGGCAGGCCTTAGTAGCGCCGCCTAAGTAGTCTGCCTCTACTAGTGTGTCGCGCTCTAGGTCCTAGAGCGCTAGAATAGGGCCTTATATAAATATGTCTTTTAGGGCCTAGAAGGCCTCTTATTCCTTAGGGCCCTATTAAAACAAAACCCCTTTCTTAGTAAAGGTATATAGGGGTGCAGCCTACTTAGAGAATTAGGGGAGAAAGTTATAATAGAAGTTAGTAAAACTAATAAAGTAGTAGACTATACGCACTATAAAGGGGGCGTTCTATTAATTAATTACTTATATCTGTACTAAATTAGGGCGAATAGCCTTACCTACTATAATAAAATACTCTAGGTACCTAACCTTTATTGTTACAAATTTGCATTTCTATAGGTCTATATATAGTCTAGCTTCCTATAGGAGTCCTAGCACTTATTATATATAGTTCTAGTGTTAGCGTAGGGGCCTTATTATATAGATAAGAATATTATCTAGGTAAGCTATATATATATTGCCTAGGGTATCCTTTAGAGCGCTATTAATATAGCGCTAGAATATAGTAGGTGCCCTAGTTAGTCTAAATAGGACTATTAACTATTTAAAGAGGCCAAACTAGGTATAGAATATAGTGCAGTGTTCTTCCCCCTTTATAACTTATAGCTTTGTTAAATCCAAGAGGGTAGCTAGTCCTAAAGGGTTAAGGTTGGTTCTTAGGCAGGAGTACTTACAGAAGGTAAAAGGTCTTATTAATACAATAGTATCTTACAAAGTGTAATAAGTTAACAATTTAGTCTACTAGAATCCAAATAATAGATTAATAAACAGATTAAATACAAGTATAGAGGTCTATCCTTATGTTCCTATATAATAGGGCTGCTCTATTACTTAGTGTTACTAAGCAACTAAGCACATTACATAACCTACTCTACTACTTAGTGCCACTAAGTAACTAAGCACATTACGTAACCTAATCTAAGTTACTTAGTGTCTCTTTGTTACATTTGTAACCCTATTACTATTCTATTACACCTTTATAAGAGCCTAAGTCCTATATTATTATCTAGTATATAATATCATCCCCTCCCTTTCTATTCTTTGTCCTGAAGAATTATGCCTACTAACTATAATTCTACAAAGCGTTATTACAACCTTATCTTTACTATTAAAAACTACAGAGTAGTTATAGTGTTAAAGTGCTCCTTTTATAAGTTACACTTCTACGTTTATAAAGTCTACGTTAGCTTAAGGAAGTGTAGTAAGTGTTAGAAATAAGGCTTAAAGTGTAATATAGCTATTACTAGGAATAAGTTCTCGCGGTTAATTACTAAGAAGAAGAAGTTAGAGGCGTAAATATTAAAGGCGTAAAAGAAATAAGATATAGCGTTTAAGGCCCTACGCATAGCGCGCGCAAAAGAGAATTAGTTAGTAAAATAGTTAGCGCAGAATAAGAAGTGTACTAGCGAGGTTATTATAGTAGAGAGTGCTACTCTAGTAGAGCTAGAGTTAGAGGAGGATCTAGCTTATCCCACTTAGCCCGCTAGTCTAGCTAAACTTAGCACGTCTATATAGTTAGTAATAGACAACCTGCCTCCTAAGTTCTAGAATAATTCTTTAGTATTACCGTCTTAGGTAAGTCTATTAATAGAATTCTTTAATCTTTTATTAACAGTTTCCTAGGTAGTTTCCTAGTTCCTAAGTATTTTCGCTGTGTAGGTATCCTTTCTATTTAATAAGGTACATGTTACTATACTAATTATATTCTAGAATTCTTTTAACCTTAAATTTATTTTCTTCCTTAGTTCTGTGGTAGAAGGTGGTTCCAACTAGTGTATTAGGGTCTACTAGTTCTAGTAGTAATACGTGGAATACTAGGTGTATCTTTGCATCTAGCGGTAGTTCCAACTTATAGTTCACTAGTAATATTTGCTTAGAAATGTAAAATAGTTTAACCTTAATATAATCTAGTTTCTTATGTTTTTTCTTCTAAGTTTAAAGGTTCTTTATAAGCAGATATACTTTACCCCCCTTCTTTAGCTAAGGTGCTATTTTTCGTTTTCTATTTTAATATAAAATTAATTGCTACTAAGCTTTCTTAAGATTCTTTTAGAGTTGTTAGTGTATTTTTTTCATATTTTCTACTATATCTATAGCTTCTTTTGCTTTAATTATCGTAAGAAATTGTTAATTAAAGAGATGTGGGTGTCTTCTATACTTTGCATAGAATAGTGTATGTCCTAATACTGCTAATATTTTATTATTATAGGCTAACTATCCTATAGGTAGTAATAAAACCTAGTTATTCTTCTAACTGTTACAGTAGATGCGTAGGTACGTTTCTATAGTTTAGTTTATACGTTCTATCTGTCTGTCCATTTATAAATAGTAAGCCGTTAATAGCTTTTATTTTATTCTAAGCAGTGCTATAAGCGTTATCTAATAATTTAACGTAAAGAGCTTATCTCTGTCGCTAATAATTATTTTTAGGATTCTGTAGTATCTAATTAGTTAGTCTAGGATAAGAAAAGTAAGTTCCTTTACTATTATTCTTTTAAGACACAGAATGAGCTTAACATACTTAGTTAGTTAGTAAACTACCATAAGTATACTGTCGTATTTAATTCCTATTATTAGATCCTTAGAGTTTAGAATTCCTATAATAAAATCTATAGTAATGTCTTCCTATAGTGCTGTTAGTATTCTAATTACTTATATCTCTCTATATTTAAAATATGTGCTGTGTTTATTTCTCTAGTATTCTACATATTTGTAGATGTAAGTTATTATAGCTTCCTTAATTCCTTTAAAGGTGTAATTCCTTTAGATAAGTTTTATTATTTTTGTGATACCTAGGTGTCCGTACATAGGGTCGTTGTGGTATTATTAGATAATCTTAGTCTGTAGATATTCTAGAACTTCTTGGTTAATTACTAAAAGTTAATTTAGTTCTGCTATTAGCTCTAGAGATCTATCTTTAGCTTTACAAAGGATTACAGAGAAGGTTTTTACTTTTTCTCTTACTAGATTACTTTATTAGCTAAGAGTGTCTGCTCTGCCATTTTCTTTTCCAGCTACATAGATAATTTTAAACTTATACTGCCTAGTAGTCTGCGACTATTTTTATTATTATAGCGTAAGTTCTTTTATTATCGTGAACCTTAGAAAGTTCTTATAATCTATATAGATTTCTAGCGTTAAGTAACTAAGCGTATAAATCCTCTAGTGCTGTAAGGCTTTAATAATAGCGTAGAGTTCCTTATTATATACATTGTATTATGTTTTAGCGTTATTAAATTTGCATAAGTAATAGGTAATTAGGTGCCATTTACTATTACGTTCTTATTTAGCGTAAGCGCCTAGCGTAAGATCGCTAGCGTCTGTTTTAAAGCGTAGTGGTTTATCGCTTCTAAAATAAACAAGGATAGGTTCTATAATATATACTATCTTAAGGAGTTAGAATAACATTCTGCACTTATCTATCTATTTAAAGGGTACGTCCTTCTTTATAAGATTTATTAAAGGTATTGTAATCTTTGTATAATCTTAGATGAATTATTAATTAAATCTATAGAATTCTAAAAATTCTTAGATATTCTTAGCTGTCTTTAGTATTAGCCAGTTCTTAATATATTTAACTTTACTTAGTGCCATCTTAATTTCTTCTATAGTAATAATGTGTCCTAGGAATTTAAGTTATTTAACATTAAACTTATATTTCTTAAGTTTAATATAAAGATATGCTTTGTCTAGTGCTTCTAGTACTATCTGTACATGCTTAGTGTGGTCCAATTCGTTTTTAGAAAAGACAAGGATATTATCTATATACGCAATAACAAATATGTCCAGATGTTTATAGAGTACGTTGTTAATAAGCGCTATAAAAGCTACTAGTACGTTTGTAAGTCTAAAAGGCATAACCTTATATTTAAATAGTCTATAGCGTAATTAAAACACTATTTTCTATTCTTCACCTTTCTTAATTCATATAAGGTGCTAACTATCTCTTAGGTCTATTATTGTAAATATCTTGGCTTAAGATAGTTAATCTCGTAGCTCTGTAATATTTAGTAGTAGATATTAGTTCTTTATTATTATATTATTAAGTTGTTAGTAGTTAACGTATAGTCTATCTAATCTATCCTTTTTCTTAATAAATATAAAAGGGCTTACTACTAGTAACTTTAATAGTTATATGTATCCTTTTTTAAAGTTTGTCTTAATAAAATCACGTTCTTTAAGGAATTCTTCTCCTATCTTACTGTATAGTAGTCTAAAGGGTGGTATCTTCCCTTCTTCTAGGTCTATTATAAGATCCTAGGGTTAATATTCTAGTAGGTTTGCTTTTCCTTCCTTTTCTGTAAATATATATATCTATTTCCTATACTCTCTTAGTAAGGTAAGGGGTGTACTATTGTCCTCCTTCTTGCGCTTCTTAACCTAGTGGTTCCTACTAGCGTCTAGTAAAGTATACTTCTGTTTTTTAACTGTCTATCGTAGTATTATGTTATTAATAACTCCCTTATCTACTATTATTTTTAGTTAATGCGTAGGCTTTGCTTATAATATATAATTATAGCGTTTAAACAATATTTTCTTTATACCCTAGTTAATTTATAGGTTGTGTATTATTAACTAAAGTAATTCTAAAACTAACTTATACTTAGATCCTAATAAGATATCTAAGGTAAGTTCCTCTCTATATCCTTAGACTATTATTATGGTAGTAACCTCCTAGTATATCTAAGGTGTCTTAGGCATTAGGGATCTATTTATAATATAGATAATATAGGGTACTTCTTTCTCTAATATTATAAGTCCTGCTTATCTTACTATTTAATAAGATATAAAGTTCCTTTCTACTCCTAAGTTTATAAGAGCTTAATCCTATATTCCTTTAAGCTATACTAGTAGCTTAACTAATGCTATGCTTACTATAGTATTTAATTTAATAAAGGCGTTTTCTCGTCTAAGTTTAGGCCTAAAAAAGATATCTGTTTATATAGGTTATAGTTAAGTTCTAGTGCCTAGTATACGTTTCTAAGCATCTGCTTCTATTGTTATTCTTAAGTACGTAGCTTATATAGATTGTCTTTTTTTTCTTCCTGTAAAGATGTTCTTCTGTTTTTCCTCCTACAGTCTTTACTATTCCTATATACTAGTTAAATTAGTAGCTCTATTATTACTTCTTATATAGGGCAGTTTACAAAGCTATCTAAATATTTAGCTATATAGTAGTATTTATAGTCTTAGTTTAGACACGTGTACTAGTATAGTTATATACAGTCTCTATTAATAAGCATATTAGAGTATTTGTTACCTTTTAGCGTAAGGTAAGGAAAGTATTTTACTTATTATTTATCCTAGAGGTGTTTGTTACAAGCTGTAATAGGATAGTCTATCTATATCTATCTATAGCGTAGTTTCCTTCTAGATTATTTCTTATTCTCTTTTTTTTCTGCCTTATATTATGCGTATATTAGTTCTTCGCAATGCGTCCACATACAGAATTAGTGTGTAGGATTTTAGTGGTCTAGATAGTACTTTAGTACGTAGTCTAACTTCTTATTTTTATAGGGTTGTGTTCCTTTTAGTGCCTAGTAGGGTTCTATGTAGTCCTAAACATTTAGTTTATACTTAGGTAATATAGGGTTGTCTTCTTCCTGCCTACTTTATAAGTAAGGAGTAGGAAATCTTAGTATCTCTTCTACGTCTTCTATGTTATAGTATATGTTAGAGTTATCTTCTAGATCTTTATATAGTTGTGAGTTAGGTAAATCTAATCGCTTACTTTACTCTAGTGTAATATATTAGTAACTAAATAGCGTTATAATAACTTCCTATTCCTTAGTAGGTTCTTAGTCCTTAATAGTTAGTACATTTAACTTAGTTTAATAGGCTTTATTCTTTAATCTATAGTTCCTAGCTATATAGCCTAGTTTACTATATATAAAGCATTTACAGGTCTTAGTTATTAGTTATTAACTTCTATTAGAGACGCGTTTGTTAGGCTACTTAGGGCCTATCTTTCCTCCTTTTCCTTTACCTATATAGTTAAACTAGACATTTTTTATTAGTTCGTATCTCTAGTAGTTCCTTAGCTATTACTTTTAGACAATTCTAACAGGGTTCTTATAAACTACTTTTACTAGTTGTCTAAAGCTTATTACTTTAGGGTTTTAATAGAGCTCCTGTTATAGTAAAAACTACTCTCTATTAATCCTAATAGTTTCTTTATATAGTTCTTTAAAGTTAGTAATTTGTACACTACTACGCAAGAGTTCTTTACGTAGTTTCTATTTAAGTCCTTATTTGTATATATCCTAAAGAGATTTATTATCCTAGTTAAATTACATAGTGTATCTATAAAACTTGGCTATATACTTAGCTACTAATTATTCCTAAATTATAGTCTAAATCTTTACTTTTGTAATAGAGTTCTTGTTAGTAATCCTAAACAGTTATTTAAGGCATTCTTAAAGTTATTATAATCCTTAATAATATTAACTATATTAGTATAGTTGTCTGCGTAGTTATTATTGTTGTTGTTGTGGTCTATTCCTAGGTACTTTTTAAGGTAAGAATAGATCTATAATCCTACATCTCCTTATATGTATATTGCTGCGAAGATAACCTTCTTTTTGTCTTTAAAGGGTTTGTTTAAGTTAAAGAAGTAGAGGTCTAACTAGAGAATCTAGATGTTACTTTAAAATTGTTTGCTAAAGTAGAGATTAGGTTTATATGCCTTACTACTATCCTTTATAAGAGTAATCTTAGCAGCACCTAAAGCCGTAGAAGAGGTAAGAGTTTGTAAAGTACTTATGTTAAGGGTATTTAAGATGTTAAATCTAAGAGGGTAGCTAGTCCTAAAGGGTTAAGGTTAGTTCTTAGGCAGGAGTACTTATAGAAGGTGGAAAGTCTTATTAATACAATAGTATTTTACAAAGTATAACAAGTTAATAATTTAGTCTACTAGAATCTAAACAATAGATTAATAAATAGATTAAACATAAGTATAGAGGTCCATTCTTATATTCCTATATAATAGGGCTACTCTATTACTTAGTGTTACTAAGCAACTAAGCACATTACGTAACCTACTCTACTACTTAGTGCCACTAAGTAACCAAGCACATTACGTAACCTAATCTAAGTTGCTTAGCGTCTCTTTATTACATTTATAACCCTATTGCCGTTCCATTACACCTTTATAAGCGCCCGAGTCCCACATTGTTATCTGGTACGTAATAAGCTTATAGAAGGCAGCGCAGATATCTACCTTTATAAACTAAGTAGCCTAGGAGAAGGTGCGCAGTATCTCTTTAATAAGTAGGAAAAAGTATTAATCTAGCTTAGAGATTGTATTAATCTCTTAATAGTTAATATATAGGCGCTATTTCCCACTAGGCTTTAGGGCTAAAAGGACTAGAGCACCTACTAAAAAAGGGCTAGCTTATATTTAGCCTTTATTTATAAGTTCTATAAGTTAGCGCTAGAGTTTTGCTAGCTAATCTCTAGATATACTATATAGTAGGCCTTAGAGTAGTTTTAGGAGGAAGCTGCTTAGGGTCTACTTTAGGTAGATATAGTAGTTTAACGTGCCCTAGTACAGTAAAAGGCTAGACGCCTTAGTCTTATTAAAAATAGTAGTATACTCTACTAGTTCTAGAGGGAGAGTCCTGCTATCTTTAGTAAGGCCTAGCCCTACTATGTTATAGGGGGGTAGAGGTCCTACTGTGCGAGGAAGCGTTATTATAAGTATCTAGGTAATATCCTAGAGTAAAGTTAGGAATACCCTTTTCTAGTCTTTATTTAGAGTATTAAAAGGTGTTACGTTATTCTTCTTATCTACTAGTATAGCAAAGAGGCCTTACCTCTCTACTACTTAAGTATTAAGAGTAATAAAACTACTAGCTGCGCTAATTATAATTTTGCTACTATACATATCTACTACTACTTTAGACTTAGCTAGCTAGAGGGCCCCTAGAATTATATTCTAGTAGAGGTTAGGGATTATATAAGCATAAAGGGTCTATTACTACCTAGATATATTATAAGGCACTACTACTATCTCTATAATAAAGGTCTATAGTAATAACCTAGCAGCCTATTCTAGCTCCTAGGCTACAATTATAATACGCTATAGTAAGAGCAAATCTACTAGTCTAGGGCTAATTACTACAAAGTATTTACACCTTATATTAATTAGGGCCTTTATATACTATATACTATTAAGGAAGATATAAAAAGTAAGAGTAGGCCTATTTATACTTACTCTAGCCTTAGCCACTCTAACTATTACAGCTTACCCTAATTATATCTCTATTAATACTATCGCGCTTAGCCCCTACGTTAGCGCTAGACTAGGGGCTATTCTTTTCTTAACTAGATACTTATCTTATTATACTAAGGTTAGGTTATAATTACCTAGGGTAAAATTATATTAAAGTAGGCTCTAGCTATATAGTTAGGCTTACTATAGCGAGTGCACACACCTACGTCCTAGTGTTACTAGAAGATATATTTAAGTATCTAGTTTAGGTGCTACTTGCCTGCCTCCCTACTAGCTTAGGGCTAGGTTAAAGTTAAAGCTACTATAGGAGTTATATAGACGTTACTATTACTATCCTTAAGAGGGGGCTAGCTACCTTTATAAGAGGTAGCTTAAGTAGTAAGCTTATCTTCTAGGGCCTCTATTTTAAGGTCTACTATAATCTATAAAAACTTAGCAATAGCCGCGTTATAGTCCCCTTTAGAAATGTCGCAGTTAAAAGTAACTATATAGATATTACGCTAGATTACGCAGCGTAACTTACGTAGTTTTTTAGCGTTACTTTACTAGCCGCCGCCTACCTCTACTAAGGTCTATTTAAAGTAGATATAAAAGCTAAAGAAACTCTCCCTAAGGCCCTACCTAATTATATTAAAGTGTGCTTTAGCCTTTTACTAGGTGTGTTTATTAGCGTATATAAAGGTAAGGTACTATATAAATGTCTATAGGTTAAACTAGCTATCCACCCCCCTAGTTTAGTAGAAGGCTACCACTATGTCCTAAGAACTATTGTCTAGGCAGTCCTATATTAGCGCCTATTCCTCTTAGGGGGAGCTAATAAACTGCTTATTAGCCTAAAGCTTATAATTTATTATAACCTTCTAGGCCTTAAACTATGTTTTTAAGCCCCTAAACTTAGTTAGGCTTAGGAGCGGTTTATACTATAAGATTAGCTAGTCTATACTAGTAAATAGGGATCCGCCCCTTATAGTAAAAGTAAATAGGCCTAAAGTAGTGCTAGCGTAGGCCTATTAGCGTATAAAGAGCTCGCGCAGCTCTTTATTCTAAAGTTATAGTATTTATATAGTAGAGTAGTCTTTGTCTCTAGTAGTAATTAAGTTCTATAGTTGTTCTACTAACTTAGTAATATTAGAGGTATCTATTAGTAGGTTATTCTAAACTCTATTACGTTTCTTTGTTCCTTTAAACGACTCTTTTCTAAAAGACCTAGAATTTAATATTATAGGCTAGCTTTAGAGAGTGAACAGAACTGTAAGTGCTAAAATATAAAGGATAAATTCTAGGTATTAAGTCTCTATAGGGGGGTGTGCTGCTTATAAGAAGAGTTTTCCTTAGTAGGTCCACTTCTTTAGGGCAGTTCTTTTCCTTAAGATCCTTTTAAAGGCTAGGGCTATGCCCTAGCCTATTACACACGGCTAGATTCTAATAGCCTACCTTATTAAAGATTTAGTAGAGACGACGCTTATAGGCTTTATTAATAGCTCTATTTACTCTAATACTCTATTCTATAGTAAGTGTATTAATTAGAAATCTAGCTATTACTAGTAGGTATAGTGTAGCTTAGTTATAAATAAAGTCTATCTTTCTAAGTTCCTTTCTAGCTGTACGTTGCCTTTTCCCTATTTTAGTAGAGATATTTATACCTTTGCGCTTTATGGCAGCTTTGCTTTTATTAGGGTAGAACGTTTAGGTAGAGCGGCGTTTACAATAATAAGAGGTTATTTATTAATTAGGTTAAGAGATTACTAATGGGTAACTCTAGTATAGGCCACTTATTACAGTAACTACGCTGTAATAGTATTATAATAATAATTGCGCCAGTAGTAATAACAGCTAGGGTTTAGAGTTAGGTAATTTTAGATATAGATTAGATATAGAGTATAATATAAACATGTAATAGATTTACATAACAGAACTTATAAATCCATAAATCTACGCTAGACAGAGCTATAGAGCCTATAGAGCCACCCTTAGATTGTAGTATATAGAGGTAATAGGTTACTACTACTAAACTATTATTATTAATCTATAATATAGTTTACTATATTTAGTTTCCTAATAGAAGATTACTTGTAACGCTTTTGGCAATATACTTACACGATAGTAATTAATTAATACATTAGCCTACTAACGCGACTATACTTACTATAGCCCTTATTACTTAATAGACCCCCTTTAAGGCTAGCTTCGCTTACGCTAAGTAAGTTCTATTACACTACTTACTCCTAGGGGTAAGTAATACTAAGGCCTATTAAATTCTACTAACTTCCTTACTAGTAGAGGATTTATTCTTTGTGTGAGGTCTAGTTATAGGCAATAGTACTTGCTTCACACTAGAAAGAACAGTAAAAGGATAACTCTGGTAATATTAATAGAATAATACTTATCTTGTGTAGAGTTAACGCGCGGCGTAGGTTTTGCGCAGCTGGCTCACTTAGCGCACAGACCCTCTATGAGGCCTTGGCACTAGATACCACAACACTATAACAATATCGTGATCTACCTGTTACACTTTGCCCCTAGGAGTAAAGGTAGCGTAAGGTTACCCCTAGGGATAGCCACGATTCTCGCCCCTAGGGGCAACCTAACCCTACCTTAGTGGTATAGTTTAGAGACATAGTATAAGTATTATTATATAATAGAGTAGTAAGAGTATAAAAAGGTATTATAATTTATTTTTATTAAAAGAATTAGTATTATATAACAGAACTCTATCTCTCTTATATAAGAAGTAATAAGCAGAGAATATATATATAATGAAAAAAGTTAATAAAGTAGAAATAAGAAAAAAAAAAGTAAGGTAGCTAGAAGGCTTCCTATATATATCTTTTCTAGGTCTATAATTTTCTATTTTAATACTTTACCTTATTCTTCTATATAAAATTTTTATCTAGAATTATCTATCTATCTACTAGTGTTTATCTTAGTAAAAGTCTTACTTTACTATATAATAGAAAAATAGGCTAGAAGTTTCTAGAATTTCAGTTATCTATTTAAAAAGGTATATAGATAGTAAGTAGTTAAGATAGATAAGATAACTATATAAAAAATAAAGTTAATTTATAAAAGAAAAATTACTAGTATCTATACTCTTTATATAATACTATATTACTTAACTAACTTTATTAATTTATTATATCTTTATATAATATTATAGTAGTTAGCTAGTATAGCTAGCTAAGTATCTATGGTATTAAGGTATACTAAAACTTAGAATATTAAAACGTACTACTCTAGTATTCTTTATATAAGATAGATATAATAAAATATAAGACTTTACTTTTTACTATTTTATATAAAAGTATACTTAATCTTTAAATACTTTATTATAGCTAAAGCTATTATATATAACTTTTATAATCTTAAAAATTCTTTATAATTTAGTTCTATTTAAAGTCTAAGCCTTCTACTATATACTTAATTAAAATACTATAATAATAATCACCTAATAGTTCTAGCTTATATAATATAATCTAGATATACTATATTTACTTCTTTATTAGTTATAACTTCTTCCTAGCTATTCTCCCTTTCTTTACTAAACTTATCCTAGTAATAGTAGACCTATCTCTTTAGTAGTCTAGTAGATATACTTTGGCTGCGCGGTATAGTATAAAGAGATTTATTAGCTCTTTCTTCTCTAAAATACCCCCTTAAAGCTAAAGGCCCTACGTAACTCAACCTGGTATATATTATTTAGCAATTAATTAGGAGACTATGCGAATTTTTAAGCCTGGGGCGGATAGATCCCACGGTAGTGTGATATAGCCAAATCCGACCTTTATCCAAAACATATCCTGGCGAAAACCAGACGCCGTATCAACATTTGCGAAACGTGACCTGCTTCCACCACGAGCATGGAGGTGCTGGCCGTTCCATTGCCTTGATACTAGAGGTTGATTAGCCATTGTTCTGAACAAACATCATTGTCCTAGCTTACACAAATGACTCGAATGGAACGCCACGCAATCTGCTTTTCCCGTTCACAACCTCGAATGGGTCCGGACGGAAGCTCACTTCGGCCCACGCCTGGAACAACTTTCTCCAGTAGCACGCTTGCGCTGCGGGTGTGAGATAGCGATCCCGGAAAGTTTCCTGGCCATTCTTCGCAATGAACTGTGCGCGCTCTGGATTCTCTAACAGCTGCCTCATCTTCGTATCAAGATCGGTGAAGTTGCGGTCTACCTGTACAATATTTTGTTCTGGGCCAGATGTAACCAGGACATCGTGGTATGGTTCGATCCACTCACTCTTGTGCATAACGACCACTGAGCCACAATTCAGGAGATACTTTCCGCGGCCTGAGTAACTTCGGCCTTCTGTGTGCATGAGGTACTGATAGGCGCAGTGATCAACTGTTGGTATTGCCAGTCCCGCGAATTTGGCCGGAATCTGGGCAGCGCCCTCCCACATGATTTCTTCCACGTCAGCCCACTGCTTGTCCCGCGTAACCTCGATCAGTTTCTCACGAATCTTGTTGGTCCAGAGGACGCCCCGCCAGAGTAATGTTGGCACCTTGTCTTCCCAGCGTTGCTGATTCTGTATTATCTCCATGCGAATTTGTTCGTAGGCGCCGACTAGGTCTATTGGCCACGAGAAGTAGCCGAAATCGGGCATGATCCATACTTCTTTGTCGACTGGGAGGCGAGTGAGCCCCCACGTTGTATGGTTTTCGCGAACTATTTTCGGTTTCTTTTTTACGGGTTCTGCTCTCCTGAGTCTGCCTTTGGAGGGCTTTTCATCGACAATCTTGTCCTCGAGGGGTCTGTCTTCAACGACAAAGGAGAATTCAATGTCCGGAATAGGCTCCGGGCTTGCGGTGATAGCGCGATCGATCTGCTGCAGAAGAGCATGTGCCCTCGGAGGGTGGAACGCGCTATAGAGTTTTGCTTCTAGTATAAAAAGCTATCGATATATGAGACGCAATTCTCTTCATGAATCATATCGAGCTGGAGTGTTATACCTTTTGTCTGTAGATCATTGCTCTAATGGCACCATCCGGAATCCATTCTATGGCGACATCGGCTTGTGTGACATTTCCGATACTTCTTCTGTGTGCCGCTGCACGCTCTATCTCTTTGAACAAGTTTTTGAATTCAGCATCGCATTCCGACGAGTCCAGTCCATAACTTTCGAATCTGGAAATAGTACGTAACGCCTCGGACGGAGGTGGCGCTGGTGGAGAAGGCGATGGAGACGGCGATGGAGCAACGATGAGATCGCCCTCGGATGGCAGCCCCGGCGCAAGAGGGGACACGGCTCGAAAGTACCCGGGACGAGAGTGCTCAACGAAGAAGGCGACGAAAAAGAGACAAACACAGGTGGCGCCGAACCTGGCAAACCCTCGACTTCTGAGCATGTTCGCCTCGGAGACCGGGAGGATAGGCAGGACTTTAAAGACCCGGAGAGCAGTCGACATGTATTTTTCAGGCGTTCAAACCTCGGGTAATAAGGCTAATTGGATCTGCACATCTCTCGAGCTTGTGGGACCAAAAGAGCGCACTGCGCAGCGTGCTATGCGGCGTAGTCTACCTTTTGTAGCGCGAAGGGACCGAGTACAGGCATTACGACGCAAGGCTCCATGTGTGTACTTGTTTCGCCGGCGCATGGTGCGTTCCAGCAGAGCTGTGGGGGAGGAGCAGACTGGGGTAGGTCTTGGCTTCGTACGGCCCCTGCGCTGTACCTGTCAAGGGCATACGAAGTAGCCCGCAATAGAGCGCTTTTTATTATGGACCTGCGTGCGGTACGTGCCCACACGTGCAAGGCCTGTCGCAAGTTGCAACCCACAAATTGTAGGTAGAGTCTCCGGCACATAACGGTTTCCCGTATGTCTGCGCCACTTGACGCGTGTACCGCCCGCACACGGGGCTGCACCTCGTTGTGGGAGACATCCTTCAGGAAGAGGTCAGCGGGCGCAGGGCGATAACAGCTAAGCCACATCTAGTTAAGCTCTAATGTGTACAGCGGACGAGTGGACTCAGTTTTTGCCCCTGTTAGTGAAGTTCCCTAGAGCAGCGCAGGAGTGTGCGAGCGCCAAGTTTTAAGCCTAGACTACTAACATGCACGCGGTTAATGCTGTAGTATCTTATTACTAATAGCTCTATAGAGGATGCGGAGACCTAACCTTGCGCGCGCTAGTTCTTCTTCTACCCTAGCTATTGCACGATACAACTATGGTGGAGATTTATGCTAACAGCATCGTCTGAGATCCAGCTTCCGCGCTTGCAGGTTTTGAAGTTGCGCGGACGAGGGATCGTCGTTGGCTGGAGGCAGGCAATCGAGCGCCCACACGAGGCCATGCAACCCCGCTCACGACAGGGGCCTTCACTCAGCCTGCACAGCAAATGACGACGAAGCCGATACGATCGTTTGCGCGTTGATATGCGATGCGGTATTTGCCAATGCGAGATGACCCTCTAGGGTTCGGTGGCCTCGTCACCTAAAAACCGGCCCCTGATGTTCGCCAAGCTTCATGTTCTGTTTGGTATCTGCCTGTAACGTGATTTACAAGCGAGTCGCCAGCCCCACCAACTTTATTGCTCATGATGAAAGACGAACGTAGTGAGGAGAGAAGAATGAGGGCCTGTTCAGTGGGCGTGATCTCAAATCGTGATCTGGGCTTGATCTCGCCCAGTTTCAGTAAAGCGCTGGCGTAGAATTTTTTGTTAGTGTAGCCATACAAATCGTTCCAAAGACCCGCTTCTAACGTACCTAGATTAACCTGTATTTAGTAACTACCTATCTAAAAGTCTTATCTTGTTAAACTTTAGTGTTATTAATTAATCCTTTATACTAACTCTAAGTACTCTAGTGTGTAAGGCGTTGTGAGAGCTCTTATAAAGCTTAACGCCTACTTTATTAACGTGTTATTTATAGTAAGTACTGTAATAAGAGCTTTAAACGTGCTCTGCTAGAGTCGCGTTTCCTTATATAGGTATAGGTTATTAATAAGGTACCTAGCTAGCTAAGCTAGACCTAGACATATATTCTCTACGTATTTATTTACAACTATAGGTAGCGCTAGAGTTCTCTCTACAGCGTTAATTAATACTAAAGTTATTACTGTTAACGCTTCTATAACGCCTATAAGGGCCTCTTTACTAAGTATCGCGGCGTTAAAAAGCTCTAAGATTAGACAAAATAGACCTCCTAACCTTATACTTAGTTTAACTTATAATCTTATGCTTAAATAAGTATAAAAGTGGATCCTATTAGCACTAGTAGGGGTTAATTTAGCTAGTTAATTGCTCCTAGATTAGACCTCTATTTATAACGTTAAAATTACGCTCGAACTAAACATAACGTGATCTTAATATAAGCCTAACTAGATCTAGTAATTAAGATAAGATTAAGCCTCTAGATTACGTCTACTAAATAGGCCCTAAGCTTCTTATAGTAGAACTTCGTACACTAGAGAAAACTTAGGGCTAAATTAGGACAGAAATATAGCTCTGTAATTAGCCTAGAAGCCTACTTTTCTAGATGCTAATTGGCTTCTAAAACCTAACGTAATAACGTTTTACTAAGCCAAAATAGATACACCCAATTAGATAACTACGCTATTTTAGCTATAAATATTAAAAATATTAGCCCTAAATATATACGCTAGTATCTACTCTCTACACTAGCCACACTAGCCACAAAAAAAGCGAAATATTACTAAGATAATATGTACACTAGGCCTTATACTATACTAGTACTAAATATAAGTATAAATAATAATATTAATAAAAATAAAAATAGAGGTATATTCTTACCTTAAGAGACCTACTATCTAGATAATAAGAAATAAATTCTAACTATTATAGGCTAGTACTGTAGTGTAAAGGTTGGCCTACAATGGAGAATTGGAGAAACATAGGACCGATTAGCTGTTGTTTAAGATAGCTAATTAGGGAACAGGAAAAAGAGAGCGCTAACTAGATAAGACAGAAAGAGACCTAATGGACAATTGGAGTAGTTGGATTTATATGATAGATTTTGGATAGGAGAACTCAACTCATTCTTTTTATATTCCTTACTTAAGGCAAACGCACCTACAACACAACAGTACTAGGGCTGCACTAGCTATATTAGGCTAGGCCTAGTATTGAACTAGACCTAATAGGGTAAAAGGCCTAATACTTTTTAAAATATATGTATATATATACACCCTTTAATAATTAAGTATACTATCTAGCTATATAGGTATTATTCTAGCTAGAATTAATAATCTAGTCTAAAGGTTCTAGTAGCTATTATAGGTAATATCTAGTATAATACTAGCTCTAATATAGTATAAAGACTAAAACCTTTTTTAATATAAATTTCTTTTCGCTTCAATAATCTAGTCTTATTACGTAGCTATATAGAATATTATTCTAGCTATAAAAGGTTAGTTTAGAAGCCGTACTAGGTATTATAAGCTATACTAACTATAAGGAATAGGTAACCTTTAAAGGTTCCTAGAGTTACCTTCTCTATATACTAGAACTTTCTATAATGACGTCATAATGACGTTATAGCCCTATGGATACTAGGTAACGTTATAGGTAACGTTATAAGGTGACGTCATAGGTAACGTTATAGGTAACGTCATAGATAGTAGAGAATTACTAAGTAGAATACTCTAGAATCTCTACTATATGTATATAAGGAGAGTTACCTTCTACGTGTACTCTCTATCCTAGATAGTAATTCTAAGCCTATACCTAAGGTTTTATTGCTCTATTTAACTACGTTCGATCTGCCCTCTATTACCCTAGTCTCTACTATTCTAGGTAACTAGTACTAGGGGAGAGAAGGTACTAGAAGGTCGAGAAGGTACTAGAAGGTCGAGAAGGTACTAGAAGGTCGAGAAGGTACTAGAAGGTCGAGAAGGTTACCCTTTATCCTCTAGCCTATACCTCCTCTTTATAGGTTATGAGCCTGGCCTAGCCTTCTACTACGTAATAGTCTATTAGTAGTACTATTTAGGCATTTACCTATTAGTTTAAACTACTATAGAGTTTCCTATAAAGGGTAACTTTTAACCCTATAACGAAAGAGGGCATTTCTAGAAGGAACTATTTAGGTTATATAACCTTTAGTTTCATTCCTTACTAGAATAAAATTCTAGAGACTATATCTCTCTAGAAATATACTTTATTAGAAAGAACTATTTCCTACCTCTCTAGGAGATATAGAGTTAGGAGGCTTATATAATATCTAGTAAAGGGTAAAGAGAATAGGCCTATTACTTTATAAGTTAGGCTAGTATTCTCTAAGGTTCTATCCTAGCCGTCCCTGCCTGCCTTACCTCTAGTAATAGAGGAGTAATAAGGTAAACTAGGAGTAAAGTCTATGCAAGAGTAATTTCTCCTAGAACTAAAGGTATACAAAACTAGGCCGTTTAACTAGTGTTAGGAAGGTAGTAGTAGGATTAAATTATTCTAGAAACTGCGTAGAAAACAGTTACCTAGGATAGTCCCTACTATATAGCCTCTTCTAGATAAGGGAAATCTAGTAGAGCCTGGCCTAAGCTAGTTTTACCGCTAAAAAGTAGAACCTATTTACGCCTGGGAAGGCATTTTTCCCTAAAAAACCTAGGGCTATTCTCTATTATTAAGAGATAGAAAAGGTTATCTTTATAAACAGTAAAAAGGGAACTTAGTGATTATTCTCTAGAAGTTATAAGACCTATTATTATAGGCTTTCTATCTAGTAGAAGATTATTCAGGGGTTGTTTAGAGAAAAGTTATATATCTCTAGATAAAAGACCTAGATCTCCTAAGGATTAAGGAGAAGAAGGCATTTTAGGTTTAATTCTAGATACCTAAAAAAAGATTTAATCTAGAAACCTATAAGACCTATAACTTCTAAAAGGTAAACTAGAAGTATAAGGCAATTAAACCCCTATAAGACCTATAACTTCTAAACTAAGAAGTATAAGGCAATTAAACCCATATTTTAATCTAGAATCTTATTAAGATCTAGAAGTTAGAGAAGTACTTACCCTACTAGTCTATATATATTAAAACTAGACAAAATAGGAGACTCTCTATTTAAAATCCTAAGTTAAGTGGTTCTAAGAACTACAAAATTTAGTCTATTAGAATAGAGGTCTACCTTATTAAAGAGGGTTGTCTAGAGGTTATGTCTAGTAATATTCAAGACCTAACTCTAGAATAATAAGCCGTTCTATAGGAAAAAGCTTCTAAAGCTACTAGTATTGTAAAACTTTCCTTAGAAGATAGCCCTCTAGTACAAACTAGGTTTATAATAAATTCTAATATACTTTAGAATAAATTAAAAGAACTTTATAAGCTAACGGGATTTAGTAGTGAATTTATACTAAGTAAAGACCTTATTAACACTACTTTAACTAGCCATAAAAATAATCTAGAAAGCTACGTTAATAGCTTTAAGAGGCTAGTAAATAACCTATAGGCTAAGTCCATTAATCTTCCTAAAAGATTCCTAGTAGCCCTACTTCTAAACAAGCTAAATAGTAGGGATTATAAGTATATTATTGCAGTTATTACTCAATCTATTAGGATAAATAATAAAAAGGAAAAAGACCTAGATTTAGATTCTATAGTAAGCCAGCTCCTCGACGAATCTAGGAGAGTAAGTTCTATAAGAAAAGGCTCTACTAATAGTAATTTACTTCCTAGAGTAAATAATAATAACTCTAGAGAAGATAAAGACATAGAAATATCTATGCCTACTAGAGGAAAATTATAAAAAAGACCTTTGTTCCTACTGTAGTAAAGAGGGACATATAAAGTCTAATTGCTAGGTTAAATTTCCTAATAAAAAGCCTAAAAACTATAAGGCTAGAAAGGGAAAGTTTAATAAAGAAAGTAGTAATAATACTCTTCTAAAAGAAAAAGATAGAGAGACTATTCTTACTACTAAAAAACCCAAAAATAAGTCTAAAGAAATAGACTTTATACTAGATTCTGGCGCAACTATACATACTTATTATATAAAAGAGTTATTCACTACTTTAGAACCTACAGATACCTCTATTAATAGGGAATTTCTAATAGCTCTATAGTAGCAAAAGGGGTTAGAAATATAGAACTCCTATTTACTAAAACAAGTAAGAAAGTAATCTTAAGTAAGGTTTTATTTGTGCTAGAACTAGGTGTTAACCTTATAAGCCTAAATAAACTTACAGAAAGAGGTCTAAATCTAAATTTTACTAGATTAGGCTATGAGGTTATATTCTCTAGTAGAAATATCCTTATAAAAGGAGAATATAAAGAAGGTATTATAGTCTTTAAGGCTATAAGTTCTAAAACAGACTTTAAAACCTCTAGTAAAATACTAAATACTTTATCTCTTAGGAAAATTAATCCTAGAGAAGAAGAGGTTAATTCTATAGAGAAAATAGTTATTAATAACAACTCTATAGAACTATAGCATAATAGACTAGGGCATATTAATAATAGAGCCCTATTAGCCCTTAAAGAATCCGCTCAGGGTATTAAACTAGACAAAAAAGATCTAGATAACTCTAGAACCAGTCTAGATTCCTGTCCTATTTATATTCAGGCTAAGTTAACTAAGAAGGTTAATAAAGAACCTTCTACTAAAGTAGATAATTACTTAGACCTAGTACATATAGATATAGGGGGACCTATAAATCCTCAAACTCAAAAAAAGGAGAAATACTTTATTACTTTTAGAGATAGTTTTACAAGGTTTCTAGAAGTAACTCTCCTAAAGAGTAGGGAAAATATTATAGAGGCTATAAGACAATTTATAACTAAAGTAGAACTATAGAGTTCTTCTAAAGTTAAAGCCCTACAACTAGATAACGAATTTATATCTAAAAATCTTACAAGATACCTAGAAGAAAAAGGTATTATAGTTCGTTTTTCTAGCCCCTATACACCTAAGCAAAATAGAGCTGTAGAAATTATAAATAGGCTACTATTAAATAAAGTTAGAGCCTTATTAATCTAATCTAATCTTCCTAAAGTTATATGGGGAGAAGCTCTATTAACTGCAGTCTACCTATATAATAGAACCCCTAATAGTTCTATAGGCTATAAAACACCATTCTTCCAAAGGTATAATAAAGTACCTAATATAGAAAACCTAAAGATTTGGGGTTCCCTAACTTACTATAAAGAACCTAGTAGTCTTATTAAGAAACTAGACGCTAGGGCTACTCCCTACTATCTAATAGGTTATAACTCTAACTAGTACCAATTATTTAATCCTAGCAAAAATAAAATAGTATATACTAGAGATTGTAAAGTACTAGAAGGCTACTTCTATAAGCCAAATAATTAGGAAAGGGTAATAGAGATCTATAATAGACTAGAGCCTATAGAGCCTAGTAGAGAAATAGAAAATTAATAAGGAAAATAATATTCCTAAGGCTTAATAAGACTCTAGCCCTAAAGTAGTTATTAATAGGAATAAAGAACCAATTCCTAAAACTACTAATATAAGTTGGGAAAACCTATATAAAGAACTAGTAGAAGAAAATATACTAGTTACTAGTACAGAAGAGCTAAAGAACTATAAAGAAGTTCTAACTAATCCTAATAAAGATTTCTACCTAAAAGCTATAAAATTAGAGGTAGAAAATCTAATATAAAACAAAACTTAGGACCTAGTTATTAAACCTAATAAACCAATTATTAAGGGTAGATAGGTTTTAACTAGGAAATATTACCTAGACGGCTCTATAAACAAATACAAGGCTAGATACGTAGCTAAAGGATTCCTACAAAAGTATGGAATTAATTATAAAGAAACCTTTGCTACTACCTCTAAACCTAGTCTTATAAGGCTTCTATTATCCTATTTTTCTAGTTTAAACTGGGAAATTTATACATGGGATATAAAACAGGCTTTTCCTAACGCCTATCTAGAGGAAGAAGTCTATCTAGATTTACCTTAAGGTCTAGAAAGCTTTACCCTGGAAAATAGCCCTACAAAACTAGACAAAGATCTAGTTAGTTCTATAATTAAAAGCTAAAACTATAACCAAGTGTCTCTAAAACTGAATAAGGCACTATATGGCTTAAAATAGGCTGCTAGGTAATGGCAAATTCACCTTACAAATATACTAGTAAAACTAGGTTTTAAAAACCTAGTAAGTGAAAATTCTATCTTTATTTACTAATAAATGCCTATTATATTGGCTACACATGTGGACGATATACTAGTATTTGCTAAAACTATAGACCTAGTTAATAGCCTATATAAGGAACTAACTATTTCATCTACCCTAGAAGTCTCTAATTTAGGAGAGATAAAAGAATTCCTACGTGTAGAAATTATAAGGAATAGGAAACTAAATACAATTAAAATTTCCTAACAATCCTTTACAAAGAAAATACTTACAAAGTATAATAAGGAGGGGAATAAACCAAAAGATCTACCCCTACCTATAGGGCTAAAACTAGTGAAAAATCTAGAAGAACCTAATCTAGAATTAATTAGTCTATACTAACAGGAGATAGGTAGTCTAATCTATCTAACTATCTATTCTCGGTCAGACCTAGCCTTTTATATAAATTATTTGGCAAGGTTTATGGCAAATCCTAGTCTAGAACACTATAAATATCTAGACTATTTATGCAGATATCTAGTTAAAACACAAGATTATAAACCAGATTTATCTCTAAACCAATCTAAATCCCTAGACTTAATAGGGGTTAGTGATTTAGATTAGGGGGGTAATTTAGACTCTAGAAAATCTACTATAGGCAACCTATTTCTACTAGATACCTCTAGTAATAGAGTAGCCATATCCTGGCTATTGAAACTACAAAAAACTATTACCCTAAGTAGCGTAGAAGCTGAATATATGGCTTTAAAAGAAGCTGCTAAAGAGTCTTTATACCTAAATACTTTTATAAAGGAACTATTTAGTTTCCTACCTTTAAAGGAGTATTATAATTTTAACTCCTTAAGCACTTATTAAATCTAAGAGGGTAGCTAGTCCTAGAGGGTTAAGGTTAGTTCTCGGGCAGGAGTACTTACAGAAGGTAGAAGGTCTTATTAATATAATAGTATCTTACGAAGTGTAACAAGTTAATAATATAGTCTACTAGAATCTAAACAATAGATTAATAAATAGATTAAATATAAGTATAGAGAGTCTATTCTCGCGTTTCTATATACTAAGTAAAGGCCGCTTTATAGGGAGCGCTCTATAGGGAGCGCTCTATAGAGAGCGCTCTATAGAGAGTGGTTACGTGTATTATACTCTAGTACAGAGCAATTAAGCGCTTTGTAGAGAGTAGTTATATAACTCTGTTATTTAAGGCGTAGCTGGCATTAAATCTTTACTTAATCCTTACTACGCGCCTACTAGGTATAAAACTAGTTTCTTACTATTATATAGATTTTAGATCCTAGTATTATCTTCTCTTTTTCATAGATTTATCCTAAAATACATGTTTAGATCTTAGCTATTATTACATAAGCTATTCTGCTAACCCTGCTTACTATAAGTACGTCTGTTAGCATTATGCCTAGCAACTCTATTATTTAAAAACATTAATTGTATCCTAAGATCTAAGAAGCTAATATTATTATAGAGAACCCTTATATTAATTGTAGTTTTAAAGGTTCTATTTATGACATTATACTAGGTTTAGGTTTGAAGTGTTCTAAATGTGTTCGCTTAGGTCGTCTATATGTAAATATAAGCTAGTTGTCGCTAGATAAGACTCGCGAGGAGTATAAGAAGAAGGTTAAAAAGGATAAAAAGGCGTTATCTCTTCTAATAGTGTAGTTATTATAAAATAAGAAGATACTAGCTTAGGGTAAAGAGCGTGCTTATAAGAAGACGTTATATTTAGCTATAGAAATAACTGTAGATACTGTTAATTATCCTACTGTAGCAGTGACTGTTAGTTACTCTATAGTAATGTAGTTAACGCTTAATATAGTAGATATTATAGCGTTAGTACTGTAATCCTCTTAAGTATATTTATGTTTCTAATAGAATTTCTTAATCTTTTGCTAACAGTTTTCTAGATTGTTCTTTAGCTCCTAGGTGTTTTCGCTATGTGGGTAACCTTTCTACTTAATAAGGTATACGTTGTTATGCTAATTATATTCTAGAATTCTTTTAACCTTAAATTTATTTTCTTCCTTAGTCTGGTAGTAGAAGGTGGTTTTAGCTAGTGTATTAGGGTCTGCTAGTTCTAGTAGTAATACGTAGAATACTAAGTGTATCTTTATATCTAGTGGTAGTTCTAACTTATAGTTTACTAGTAATATTTGCTTAGAAATGTAAAATAGTCCAACCTTAATATAATCTAGTTTCTTATTTTTCTTCTTCTAAGTTTAAAGGTTCTTTATAAGTAGATATGCTTTATCCCCCTCTTTAGCTAAGGTGCTATTTTTTATTTTTAGTTTTAGTATAAAATTAATTACTACTAAGCTTTTTTAAGATTTTCTTAGAGTTGTTAGTGTATTTTCTTTATGTTTTCTACTATATCTATAGCTTTTTTTACTTTAATTATCGTAGGAAATTGTTAATTAAAGAGATGTAGGTGTCTTCTATAGTTTACATAGCATAGTGTATGTCCTAATACTGCTAATACTTTGTTATTATAGGCTAACTATACTAAAGGTAGTAATAAAACCTAGTTATTCTTCTAACTGTTACAGTAGATACGTAGGTACGTTTCTATAGTTTAGTTTTTACGTTCTATCTATCCATCTGTTTATAGATAGTAAGCTGTTAATAGCTTTTGTTTTGTTCTAAGTAAGGCTATAAGCGTTGTTTAATAATTTAACGTGAAGAGCTTGTCTCTATTACTAATAATTACTTTTAGAATTCTGTAGTGTCTAATTAGTTAGTCTAGGATAAGAAAAACGAGTTCTTTTGCTGTTATTCTTTTAAGACATAGAATAAGCTTAATATACTTAGTTAGTTAACAGACTATTACTAGTATACTATTGTATTTAATTCCTGTTGTTAGATCCTTAGAGTTTAGAATTCCTATAACAAAATCTATAGTAATATCTTTTTATAGTGCTGTTGGTATTCTAATTACTTATATCTTTTTATATTTAAGATATATACTATATTTGTTTCTCTAGCATTCTGTACATTTATAGATATAAGTTGTTATAGCTTCCTTCATTCCTTTAAAGGTGTAATTCTTTTAGATAAGTTCTATTGTTTTTGTGATACCTAGGTGTCTATACATAGGGTTATTATAGTATTGTTAGATAATCTCAATCTGTAGATGTTTTAGAACTTCTTAGTTAATTACTGAAAGTTAATTTAGTTCCGCGATTAGTTCTAGAGATCTATCTTTGGCTTTGCGAAGAATTATAGAGAAGGTTTTTACCTTTTCTTCTACTAGATCGCTTTATTGGCTAAGAGCGTCTACTCTGCTATTTTCTTTTCTATCTACATAGATAATTTTAAACTTATACTGCCTAGTAGTCTACGACTATTTTTGTTGTTGTGGCGTAAGTTCTTTTAATATTATGAACCTTAGAAGGTTCTTATAATCTACGTAGATTTCTAGCGTTAAGTAATTAAGCGCGTAAATCCTCTAGTGCTTTAAGGCTTTAACAATAGCGTAGAGTTCTTTATTATATATGTTGTATCGTGTTTTAGCGTTATTAAATTTGTATAAGTAATAGGCAATTAGGTGCTATTTGTTATTACATTCTTATTTAGCGTAGGCGCCTAGCGTAAGATTGCTAGCGTCTATCTTAAATTATAGTAGTTTGTCGCTTCTAAAATAAATCAGAATAGGTTCTATAATATACACTGTCTTAAGGAGTTTAAATAACATTCCACACTTATTTATCTATTTAAAGGGTACGTCCTTTTTTGTAAGATTTGTTAAAGGTATTATAACCTTTACGTAATTTTGGATAAATTATTAGTTAAATCTATAGAATCCTAAGAGTTCTTAAATATTTTTAGCTATCTTTAGTATTAGCTAGTTTTTAATGTATTTAATTTTCCTTAGTGCTATCTTAATTCCTTTTATAGTAATAATATATCCTAGGAATTTAAGTTATTTAACGTTAAACTTATATTTCTTAAGTTTAATGCGAAGGTATACTTTGTCTAGTGCTTTGAGTACTATCTATATATACTTAGTGAAGTCTAATTTGTTTTTAGAAAAGACGAGGATATTGTCTATATACGCAATAATAAATATGTCTAGACGTTTATAAAGTACGTTATTAATAAGTGCTATAAAAGCTACTAGTGCGTTTATAAGTCTAAAAGGTATAACCTTATATTTAAATAGTCTATAGTATAATTAAAACACTATTTTCTATTCTTTACCTTTCTTAATTTGTATAAGGTGGTAACTGTCTCTTAGATCTATTATTATAAATATCTTAGCTTAAGATAGTTAATCTCGTAACTTTATAATATTTAGTAGTAGACATTATTTCTTTATTATTATATTGTTAAGTTATTAGTAGTTAACGTATAGTCTGTCCAATCCATCCTTTTTCTTAATAAACACAAAAGAGCTTACTACTAGTAACTTTAATAGTTATATATATTCTTTCTTAAGGTTTATTTTAATAAAATTATGTTCTTTAAGGAGTTCTTCTCCTATCTTACTATATAGTGGTCTAAAGGGTGGCGTCTTCCCTTCTTCCAGGTCTATTATAAGATCCTAGGGTTAATATTTAGGTAGGTTTGCTTTTTCTTCCTTTTCTAGAAATATATATGTCTATTTCCTATACTCTCTTAGTAAAGTAAGAGGTGTGCTGTGGTCCTCCTTCTCGCACTTCCTAACCTAGTAGTTCCTACTAGCGTCTGCTAAGGTGTGCTTCTGTTTTTTTAACTATCTATTATAGTATTATATTATTAATAACTCCCTTATCTACTATTGTTTTTAGTTAATGCGTAGGCTTTGCTTATAATGCATAATTATAGTGTTTAATTAATATTTTCTTTATACCCTAGTTAATCTGCAGGTTATGTATTATTAATTAAAGTAATTCTAAGACTAACTTATGCTTAGATCCTAGTAAGATATCTAAGGTAAGTTCCTCTTTATGTCCTTAGACTATTATTGTAGTAGTAACCTCCTAGTATATCTAAAGTGTCTTAGGCATTAGGGATCTATTCGCAATATAGATAATATAAGGTACTTTTTTCTTTAATATTATAAGTCCCGCTTATCTTACAATCTAATAAAATATAAAGTTCTTTCCTACTTCTAAGTTTATAAGAGCTTAAGCCTATATTCCTTTAAGCTATACTAGTAGCTTAACTAATCCTGTGTTTACTATAGCATTTAATTTAATAAAGGCGTCTTCTTGTCTATGTCTAGGCCTAAAAAAGATATCTATTTATGTAGATTATAATTAAGTTTAGGTGCCTAGTATATGTTTCTAAGCATCTGCTTCTATTATTATTCTTAAGTACGTGGTTTATATAGATTGTCTTCCTCTTCTTCCTGTAAGGATATTTTTTTATTTTTTCTCCTATAGTCTTTCCTATTCCTGTGTACTAGTTAAATTAGTAGTTCTGTTATTACTTCTTACGTAGGGCAGTTTACAAAGCTGTCCAAATATTTGGCTATATAGTGGTATTTATAGTCTTAGTTTAGACACGTATATTAGTACAGTTGTATATAGTCTTTATTAATAAGTATATTATAGTATTTATTACCCTTTAGTGTAAGGTAAGGAAAGTATTTTACTTATTATTTATTCTAGAGGTGTTTGTTGTAAGCTGTAATAGGGTAGTCTATCTATACTTATCTATAGCGTAGTTTTCTTTTAGGTTATTTTTTATTCTTTTTTTTCTCCGCCTTATATTGTGCTTATATTGGTTCTTCGCAATACATCCACATACAGAATTAGTGTGTAGGATTTTAGTGGTCTAGGTAGTACTTTAGTACGTAGTCTAATTTCTTATTTTTATAGGGTCGCATCCCTTTTAGTGCCTAGTAGGGTTCTATATAGTCCTGAACATTTAGTTTATACTTAGATAATATAGGATTGTCTTCTTTCTACCTACTATGTAGGTAAGGAGTAGGAGATCTTAGTATCTCTTCTATATCTTTTACGTTATAGTATACATTAGAGTCGTCTTTTAGATCTTTACATAATTATAAGTTAGGTAAATCTAATTACTTACTTTGTTCTAGTGTAACGAGTTAGTAACTAAATAGCGTTGTAATAACTTCCTATTCCTTATTAGGTTCTTAGTCCTTAATAGTTAGTATGTTTAACTTAGTTTAATAGACTTTGTTCTTTAATCTATAGTTCCTAGCTATGTGGCCTAGTTTGCCACATGTAAAGTATTTATAGGTCTTAGTTATTAGTTATTAACTTCTATTAGAGATGCGTTTGTTAGGCTACTTAGAGCCTATTCTTTATTTTTTTCCTTTGCCTATATAGTTAAACTAGACATCTTCTATTAGTTTATATCTCTAGTAGTTCCTTAGCTATTACTTTTAGATAATTCTAATAGGGTTCTTATAAACTACTTTTACTAGTTGTCTAAAGCTTATCACCCTAGGGTTTTAGTAGAGCTTTTATTACAGTAAAAACTATTCTCTATTAATCCTAATAGTTTCTTTATATAGTTTTTTAAGGTTAGTAATTTGCGCACTACTACATAAGAGTTCCTTACATAGTTTCTATTTAAGTCCTTATTTATATATGTCCTAAAGAGATTTATTGTCCTAGTTAAGCTATATAGCGTATCTGTAAAACTTAGCGATATACTTAGCTTGTCTGTACAGTTTATCGTACAAATAGCACTGAGTGAAATAGGGGCCTACCTACCTATAGGGACCCGCACAAGGACCCACTACTTAGGTCAGCGCTAAGAGGCAGAGATTTCATAAGGCTCTGCCTACCTATAAGGACCTGCACAAGGACCCACTGCTTAGGTCAGCGCTAAGAGGTAGAGACTTTATAAGGTCCTTAGTGCCCCTTTGTACAATAGACCAGACGTAATTAATTAAACCTACTTCTTACCCTTTACATAATAGTATACTATTAACCCTTAAATACTTAATTGCAGATTAAGCCAAACCAATATAGCTACTAATTATTTCTAAGTTATAGTCTAAATCTTTACTTTTATAATAAAGTCCTTATTAGTAATCTTAAAGAGTTGTTTAAGGCACTTCTTAAAGTTATTATAATTCTTAATAATGTTAACTCCATTAGCGTACTTGTTTACGTAATTATTGTTATTATTATTGTAGTCTATTCCTAGGTACTTTTTAAGGTAGGGATAGATCTATAATCCTATATCTCCTTGTATATATATTGCTGCAAAGATAACCTTTTTCTTATCTTTAAAAGATTTGTCTAAGTTAAAGAAGTAGAGGTCTAACTAGAGAATCTAGACGTTAGTTTAAGATTATTTACTAAAGTAGAAATTAGGTTTATACGCCTTACTACCATCCTTTATAAAAGTAATCTTAGCGGCACCTAAAGCTGTAGAAGAGGTAGGGGTTTATAAAGTACTTATGTTAAGGGTGTTTAAGATATTAAATCTAAAAGGGTAGCTAGTCCTAGAGGGTTAAGATTAGTTCTTAGGCAGAAGTACTTATAGAAGGTAGAAAGTCTTATTAATATAATAGTATCTTGCGAAGTGTAATAAGTTAATAATATAGTCTACTAGAATCTAAATAATAGATTAATAAATAGATTAAATATAAGTATAGAGAGTCTACCTTTACGTTCCTATATACTAAGTAAAGGCTACTCTATAGGGAGCGCTCTGTAGAGAGCGCTCTATAGAGAGCGGTTATATGTGTTATGCTCTAGTACAGAGTAATTAAGCGCTCTATAGAGAGTAGTTACGTAACTCTGTTGTTTAAGGCGTAGCTAGTATGAAATCACTACTTAATCCTTACTACTGTTATAGGCTAGCCTTAGAGAGTAAATAGAACTATAAGTGCCAAATGTAAAGGATGAATTCTAGGTATTAAGTCTCTATAGGGGGGTGTGCTGCTTATAAGAAGAGTTTTCCTTAGTAGGTCTACTTCTTTAGGGTAGTTCCTTTCCTTAAAATCCTTTTAAAGGCTAGGGCTATGCCCTAGCCTATTATATACCCTAGACTTTACTTAGTTTAAAATGTCTTATAGTTATAAAGTAAGCTTTAGAGATCTTAGGAACTATTATACTATAGTAAAATAGTAGTATAGAGGCAGCCCTAAGGCAGCCTTAGGGTAAGGGCCCTTATTAGGTAGTTTGTTTATTTACCTTATTATTATAAAGTAATAGGACAGCGCTCCTACCCTTTCTAATATAATTATTATATATCTATTACCTTAGCAGTGCGTTACTATTATAGTCTCCTTATATCTACGTTACTTTACTTTCTTTCTTCCCTTCTCTATTCTTTTTTTTCTATACTAACTCTAACCTATACTTATTCTAACTTCCTTAACTATTTATTATTACCTCTATCCTTACCTCCTTCTAGCCCTAATTTAGTCCCCCTTCTATTCCTACGCTATACGCCCCTATACTCTTATTAGCTTTTTAGCCCTTTTTTTTAGTGTTTTATTTGCGGTTGCAGCTAATATTAATATTATTAATAACAGCCTCTAAAGTAGCGCCGCTTTAGTAGATATTTTTAGTCCTAGTAGTAATAGTAGTAATAACCTTTTAGACCTAAACTAGCGCTTTACTAAGACTAGCTATACGTATACTAAGGAGGAGATTAATAACGCTAAGGTAGAAGAGATTCTCTAGAGCCTTAATGCGCCTAAGTAGTAGCCTAATAGTAGTAATTATCCTTACCCCTTTATAACCTCTAAAAGGCGTGTACTAGCTAATTACCCTAACTCTATTACCCCTACTTATACTCTAAAGCAGTTCTACGTTACTAAAATTATAGTCCTTTAAGAAGATAGTTTAGATAAAGAGCTAGCTAACCCTAATATAGGCCTTATATATATTAAATATATTAGGCGCCTAAGGTAGCTTAGGCGCGTAGAGTAAGTCTATAGTTTTATATTCTAGACTATTATTAATATTTATATAGCTGTTAACTATTCTAAAGCTATTCTTATAGCGCCTACTAATACACTAAGGCTACCTACTAGTATAATTCTATCCCCTTTACTAATAACTTAGGCCTAAAGCGGGCTCTACGCCTTTAGATTAAATATATAAAGTAAGGCTAGGTTAATAGTAATTTATATATCTATAATTCTAGAATATATAGCACTAACCCCTAGAAGCCTATAACTAGAACGCTGCGTACATTTATAGCAAAGTTCTACTACTTAGCCTAGTAGTATAAGTAGTACCTAAACTTGGCGCTTAAGAACTCTAGCCTAATCTAGAAACTAGACTTCCTTACTATACCCCTACCTTAGCGTAGTAATAGAATAGTAGTCGCCCCCTCTAGTTTAGATATAGCCCTAGGGGCACCTTTGCTCTAGATAACTCTAGCCTAGCGTAGTAGTAACTATAATTAGAATCTAGTAGCGTTAGCTAATAATATAGCGGGGTAGATAAATAATATAGAAAATTATATCTAGCGATTTAAGGAGAGCATAGGCTAGCGCCTAAATAAAATAATCTAGACCTAAGCGTAGACTACTAACCTACTTACTACTATTATAGAGCGACTTAGGATAGTTCCTAGCTAACACCGCTTTACTCTCCTAGTAGCCCTAGCCTAACAGCGTATACCCTTTAACCTATATTAAAAGCCTTATAGAGTAACTCTACCTAAGCTTTTATTTAGGGCTAGCTTAGTGCACCTTTCTAAGTGCTGCTGCCACTAGTGTAAAGAGTAATATAGTTATTATAGCCCCCTTTTATTCCCACCTAGTGTTACTTTAGTGACGTTTTAGTTATAGTAACCTTAGAGCTAATAGCCTTTAGTTGTTTTTAGATAAATAGCGCCTCTACTAGGTTAGTAGAGAAATAAATTCTTAAATACCTATTATAGCTTTCTTTATAATGTTTATGTATTCTTCTCTATAGGCTAAATAGCACTATTATTATACCTATAGTCCCCTTAGGCGGCTTTAAAGCAGTCTAGAGCTATAGTGTCTATAATATATTTAACTAGCACCTAAGTTAGTAATACCTACTTAGTCTACTTTACTAGCGCCTATTATTGTTTTTCTTAGGTATTCTTAATATATAGGACCTCCTCTACACTCTATTCGCGTAGGTCTAGATCTGCTTCTTTTAGCTCTAAGGCTAGGCCTAGCTAGGTATTAGCCTAGGTCTAACTAGGTAGGGGATTATCTACCGCTCACTTAAGGAGGTTAATATAGATAGTTTTATAGAGATTACTAGGCAGGTTTAGTGTTACTATAAATAGAGATAGTATAGCTATTATAGTGTATTTAACTTTAAGCTAGTTAAATTTCTTCTTTAGCTAGTTAGTTTTTATATTACGTAGTAAGAACTATACCTTATCTTTAACTTAGGATTGCTCTATAGGGTAGTAAGTATAGTTTATAGCCTCTATAGTGCGCTACTATGTATAAGTAATAGTAGTTTAGGCTAAAGCTATCCCTCTTTTAAAGTAGTCTAGAAAGTGCTTTACCCTCCTAGTAGAGGTGTAGGTAGACTCTACTAGTAAAGGGATTCTTTTAAAGAGATTAATATAATATCTATTTAGTAAAAAGTTTAGGCTTAGGCCTATAGTAGTATATACTCTATTATTTAATATAAGCTAGTAGGCTAGGAGGTAGTCTAGCCAGTCTATCTATTTAAAGTTAACTATAATATAGAGGACTAAGAGTACCTTCTAGTTTATCCTCTCTATGCTGCTGTTAGTCTAGAGGTAGTATATTATAGAGAGGAGTTATTTTATTCTAGTTAATTTATACAGTGTAGTCTAGAACTTTCCTAGCTAGTCTAAGCCTCTGTCTATAATTAGTAAGGTAGGGAAGCTATAGAACTACTACTATATATTATAGAAGTAGGCTATATAGTACTCTACTATTATAGAAACTACAGCTTCTAGTTATATATACTTTAATAGCCTATTAGTAATTATAAGCAGGTATCGCGGTGCTGCTATAGAGGCCTAGGAGAGGTTTACTATAAAATCTATTAAAAGTTATATCTAGTACTAGTCTATAATTAGGAGTAGCTATAGGAGACCTTACTACTTTTACTAGTCTATATACGCTTCTATATAGTAGCAATTATATATAAATTAGGCAATATCTTTAGATATATTATCCTAGTAGTAGTCCTAGTAGATAATCTTAAACGTAGAGTTCTTCCTAAGATAGCCTATAACTAGAGACTTATATACGCGCTATATAATAGTAGTAGTAAAAGGTTTCTAAGCTAGGACCTAAAGGACTCCTTACTATAGGAAGGACCTATATACACTAATTATATAGTCCTTAATTTATTAGGAGGTAGCAGCTACTATAAAGAATATATAGTTACTATAGCGCACTACTTTAAGCCTAATATAGTAAAGGGGGAACTCTACTATAGCTATGTCCTAGAGTGCCTATAGATACGTGTTAGTAAAGATCTAAGCCCCTACTAGCGCTGTTAAAAACTACGTCTACACTAGGGTAGCCTAAACAGTCCTAGATACTATTAGTAGGGCGTTTATTCTTATCTACTAGGCTATATCCTACTTACGCTAGCTTAGTGCGTCTAGTCTAGCTATCTAGAATCTAGACTAGTAGTAAAGGTAAAAGTAAAAGGTAAAAAGTAACTCTAACTACTAGTGCTAGCGCTTACTTAATTTTTAGATCTTTATAAAGTATTTAAAGTTCTTATAGTCTATTAGAATCTTAAAAGGGCGCACTACTTCTATTAGCTCTAGTCTCTATACTTATAGGGCCTATATAATTATAAGCAGCTCTTTATCGTGAATAGTGTAGTTCCGCTAGGCTAGTGTTAGGGCCGTAGAGTAGTAGGCTATAGGGTGCTAGATCCCCTTAATATATTAAAAGAGGTAGGCTCTAGTGTAATAGGCTAGGGTATAGCCCTAGCCTTTAGAAGGATCTTAAGGAAAGGAACTGCCCTAAAGAAGTAGACCTACTAAGGAAAACTCTTCTTATAAGCGGCACACCCCCCTATAGAGACTTAATACCTAGAATTTATTCTTTATATTTAGCACTTATAGTTCTATTTACTCTCTAAGGCTAGCCTATAATATTACATTCTAGGTCTTCTAGAAAAGATTTGTTTAAAGGAATAGAGAAACATAATAGAGTCTAGAATAACTTACTAATAGATATCTCTAATATCGCTAAGTTAGTAGAACAACTATAGAACTTAATTACTACTAGAGATAAAGACTACTCTACTATATAAATACTATAACTCTAGAATAAAGAGCTGCGCGAGCTCTTTATACGCTAATAGGCCTACGCTAGCACTGCCTTAGGCCTATCTACCTCTACTATAGGGGGTAGATCCCTATTTACTAGTATAGACTAGCTAATTTTATAGCATAAACTACTCCTAAACCTAACTAAGTTTAGGGGCTTAAAGACACAGTTTAGGGTTTAGAAGGTTATAATAGATTATAAGCTCTAGGCTAATAAGCAGTTTATTAGCTCCCCCTAAGAAGAATAGGCGCTAATATAAGACTGCCTAGATAATAGTTCTTAAGAAATAGTAGCAGCCTTCTACTAAATTATGGGGACAGATAGCTAGTTTAACCTATAGACGTTTATATAGTACTTTACCTTTATATACGCTAATAAATACGCCTAGTAAAAGACTAAAGCACGCTTTAATAGAATTAGGTAGGGCCCTAAAGAGAGTTTCTTAAACTTTTACATCTACTTTAAATAGACCTTAGTAGAGGTAAGTAGTAGCTAGTAGAATAACACTAAGAAACTGCGTAAGTTACACTATATAATCTAGCGTAATATTTATATAGTCACCCTTAACCGCAACGTTTCTAAAGGGGACTATAACATAACTATTACTAGATTTTTATAAATCGCAGTAGACCTTAAAATAAAGGCCCTAGAGCATAAGCTTACTACTTAAGCTACCTCCTATAAGGGTGGCTAGCCCCCTCCTAAAAACAGTAATAGTAACGTTTATATAACTCTTATAGCGGCTTTAACCTTAACCTAGCCCTAGGCTAGTAGGGAGGCAGGTAAGCAGCGCCTAAACTAGATATCTAAATATATCTTCTAGTAACACTAGGACGTAGGTGTATGCACTCGCTATAGTAAGTCTAACTATATAGCTAGAGCCTACTTTAATGTAATTTTACTTTAGGCAATTATAACCTAATTTTAGTATAATAAGATAAGTATCTAGTTAAGAAAAGAATAGCCCCTAGTCTAGCGCTAATATAAAAACTAAGCGTAATAGTATTAATAGAGGTATAATTAGGGTAAGCTGCGATAGTTAGAGTAGCTAAGGCTAGAGTAGGTATAAATAGGCCTACTCCTACCCTCTACGTCTTCCTTAACAGTATATAGTATATAGAGGCCCTAATTAATATAGGGTGTAAATACTTCGCAGTAATTAGCCCTAAGCTAGTAGATTTACTCTTACTATAGTATATTATAATTCTAGCCTAGGAGCTAGAATAGGCTACTAGGTTATTACTATAGACCTTTATTATAGAAATAGTAGTAGTGTCTTATAATATATCTAGGTAGTAATAGACCCTTTACGCTTATATAATCCCTAACCTCTACTAGAATATAGTTCTAGAGGCCCCCTAGCTAGCTAAGTCTAAGGTAGTAGTAGATATTTATAGTAGTAAAATTATAATTAGCGTAGCTAGGGGTCTTATCGCTCTTAATACTTAGGTAGTAAAAAGGCAAAGCCTCTTTACTACGCTAGTAAATAAGGAGGATAATATAATACTCTTTAATACTCTAGATAAAGACTAGGAAGGGGTATTTCTAACTTCGCTTTAGGATATTACTTAAATACTTGTAATAACGCTTCCTTATATAATAGAACCTCTACCCCTTTATAACGTAGCGGGGCTAGGCCTTACTAAAGATAGTAGGACTCTTCCCCTAGAACTAGTAGAGTACACGCTATCTTTAATAAGACTAAAGCGTCTAGCCTCCTACTATACTAGGGTATATTAGACTACTATATTTACCTAAAGTAGACCTTAAGCGGCTCCTTCCTAAGACTGCTCTAGGGCCTACTATATAGTATATCTAGAGATTAGCTAGCGGAACTCTAGTACTAACTTATAGAGCTTATAGATAAAGGCTAGATATAAGCTAACTCCTTTTTAGTACGTGCTTTAGTCCTTCTAGCCCTAAAGCCTAGGGGAAAATAGCGCCTATATATTAACTATTAGAAGATTAACGCGATCTCTAAGCTAGATTAGTACTTTTTTCTACTTATTAAAGAGACACTACGCACCCTCTTCTAGACTACTTAGTTTATAAAGATAGATATCTGCGCTGCTTTCTATAAGCTATAAGTTATAAAGGGGGAAGAACACTACACTATATTCTATACCTAGTTTAGCCTCTTTAAGTGGTTAGTAGTTCTATTTAGACTAACTAGGGCACCTACTATATTCTAGCGCTATATTAATAGCGCTCTAAAGGATACCCTAGGCGATATATATACAGCTTACCTAGATAATATCCTTATCTATATAATAAGGCCCTTACACTAACACTAGAACTATATATAATAAGTGCTAGGACTCCTATAAGAAGCTAGACTATATATAGACCTAGGGAAATGTAAATTTACAATAATAGAGGTTAGGTACCTAAAGTATCTTATTATAGTAGGCAAGGCTATTTACCCTAATTTAGTAAAGATATAAGTAATTAATTAATAAGACGCCCCCTTTATAGTATATATAGTCTACTACTTTATTAGCTTTACTAACTTCTATTATAACTTCCTCCCCTAATTCTCTAAGTAGGCTGTACCCCTACATGCCCTTACTAAGAAAAGGGTCCTATTTTAATAAGGCCCTAGGGAATAAGAGGCCTTCTAGGCCCTAAAGGACATATTTATATAGGGCCCTATCCTAGCGCTCTAGGACCTAGAGCGCAACACGCTAGTAGAGGCGGACTACTTAGGTAGCGCTACTAGGGCCTACCTCTCCTAATATATTAAGGGGATTTAGCACCTTATAGCCTACTACTCTATAGCCCTAACACTAGCCTAGCGGAACTATACTATTTATAATAAAGAGCTACTTATAATTATGTAGGCCCTATAAGTATAAAAACTAGAGCTAATAGAAGTAGTACGCCCTTTTAAGATTCTAATAGACTATAAGAACCTTAAATATTTTATAAAAATCTAAAAATTAAGTAAGCGCTAGCACTAGTAGTTAGAGTTACTCTCTACCTTTTACTTTTACCTCTACTACTAGTCTAGATCCTAGGTAGCTAGACTAGACGCACTAAGCTAGTGTAAGTAGAATATAGCCTAATAAATAAGAATAAACGCCCTACTAATAGTGTCTAGAACTATCTAGACTACCCTAGTGTAGACGCGATCTTTAACAGCACTAGTAGGGGCTTAGATTTTTACTAACACATATCTATAGGCACTCTAGAATATAGCTATAGTAGAGTTCCCCCTCTACTATATTAGGCTTAAGGTAGTGCGCTATATTAACTATATGTTCTTTATAGCGGCTGCTACTTTCTAATAAATTAGGGACTATATAATTAGTGCGTATAGGTCCTTCCTATAGTAAGAAGTCCTTTAGGTCCTAGCTTAGAAACCTCTTACTACTACTATTATATAGTATATATATAAGTCTCTAGTTATAGGCTATCCTAGGAAGAACTCCACGTTTAAGATTATTTACTAGGACTACTACTAGAATAATATATCTAAAGATATTACCTAATTTATACGTAATTACTACTGTGTAAGAGCGTATATAGACTAGTAAAAGTAGTAAAGTCTCCTATAGCTACTCCTAATTATAGACTAGTACTAGGCGCAACTCTTAATAGATTTTATAGTAGACCTCCCTTAGGCCTCTATAGCAGCACCGCGATACCTATTTGTAATTACTAATAGGCTGTTAAAGTATATACAACTAGAAGCTATAATTTCTATAATAGTAGAGTACTATATAGCCTACTTCTATAATATATAGTAGTAGTTCTACAACTTCCCTACCTTACTAATTATAGACAGAGGCTTAGACTAGCTAGGGAAGTTCTAGACTACACTATATTAATTAACTAGAATAAAATAACTCCTCTCTATAATATACTACCTCTAGACTAACAGCAGTATAGAGAGGATAAACTAGAAGGTACTCTTAGTTCTCTATATTATAGTTAACTTTAAATAGATAGACTGGCTAGACTACCTCCTAGCCTACTAGCTTACGTTAAATAATAAAGTATTTACTACTATAGGCCTAAGCCTAAACTTTCTACTAAATAGATATTATATTAATCTCTTTAAGAGAATCCCCTTACTAGTAGAGTCTACTTACACCCCTACTAAAAGGGTAAAGCACTTTCTAGACTACCTTAAAAGAGGGATAGCTTTAGTCTAGACTACTATTACCTATAGATAGTAGCGCACTATAGAGGCTATAAACTACACTTACTACTTTATAGAGTAATTCTAAATTAGAAATAAGATATAGTTCTTGCTATATAATATAAAAACTAACTAGCTAAAGAAGAAACTTAACTAGCTTAAAGTTAAGTACACTATAATAGCTATACTATCTCTATTTATAATAACGCTAGACCTATCTAGTAATCTCTATAAGACTGTCTATATTAATCTCCTTAAGTGAGTAGTAGATAATCCCCTACCTAGTTAGATCTAAGCTAACGCCTAGCTAGGCCTAGCCCTAGAGCTAGAAGAAACAGACCTAGACCTATATAAATAGGAAGTAGAAGAGGTCCTACGCATTAAAAACACTTAGGGAAAATAATAATAGGCGCTAGTAAAATAAACTAAGTAGGTATTACTAACTTAGGTGCTAGTTACAAATATTATAAATACTATAGCTCTAGACCGCTTTAAGGCCGCCTAGGGGAACTATAGGTATAATAATAGTTCTATCTAGCCTATAAAAAAGAACATATAAATATTATAAAGAAAGCTATAATAGGTATTTAAGAATTTATTCCCTTACTAACCTAGTAGAGGCGCTATTTATCTAAAAACTACTAAAAGCTATTAGCTTTAGGGTTGCTATAACTAAAGTAGCACTAAAGTAACACTAAATAAGAATAAAAAGGGGCTATAATAACTATATTACTCTTCGCACTAGTAGTAGCAGCACTTAGAAGGGTGCACTAAGCTAGCCCTAAATAAAAGCTTAGGTAGAGTTACTCTATAAGGCTTTTAATATAGGTTAAAGGGTATACGCTGTTAGGCTAGGGCTACTAGGAGAGTAAAGCGGTGTTAGCTAGGAACTATCCTAAGTCGCTCTATAATAGTAGTAAGTAGGTTAGTAGTCTACGCTTAGGTCTAGATTATTTTATTTAGGCGCTAGCCTATGCTCTCCTTAAATCGCTAGATATAATTTTCTATATTATTTATCTACCCCGCTATATTATTAGCTAACGCTACTAGATTCTAATTATAGTTACTACTACGCTAGGCTAGAGTTATCTAGAGCAAAGGTGCCCCTAGGGCTATATCTAAACTAGAGGGGGCGACTACTATTCTATTACTACGCTAAGGTAGGGGTATAGTAAGGAAGTCTAGTTTCTAGATTAGGCTAGAGTTCTTAAGTGCCAAGTTTAGGTACTACTTATACTACTAGGCTAAGTAGTAGAACTTTACTATAAAGGTACGCAGCGTTCTAGTTATAGGCTTCTAGGGGTTAGTGCTATATATTCTAGAATTATAGATATACAAATTACTATTAACCTAGCCTTACTTTATATATTTAATCTAGAGGCGTAGAGCCTACCTTAGGCCTAGGTTATTAGTAAAGAGGGCAGAATTATACTAGTAAGTAGCCTTAGTGTAATAGTAGGCACTATAAGAGTAGCCCTAGAATAGTTAATAGCTGTATAAACATTAATAATAGTCTAGAATATAAGGCTATAGACTTACTCTATATACCTAAGCTATCTTAGGTGCCTAATATATTTAATATATATAAGGCCTATATTAGGGTTAGCTAGCTCTTTATCTAAACTATCTTTTTAAAGGACCGCGCTCTTAGTAATCTAGAGCCGCTTTAGAGTATAAGTAGAAGTAATAGGGTTAGAGTAATTAGCTAGTACACGCCTCTTAGAGGTTATAAAGGGGTAAAGGTAATTACTACTATTAGACTACTACGTAGGCGTGTTAAAGCTGTAGAGAATTTCTTTTACTTTAGTGTTATTAATCTCCTCTTTAGTGTGCGCATAGCTAGGCTTAGTAAGGCACTAGTTTAGGTTTAGAGAGTTATTACTACTACTACTACTAGGACTAAAGATATCTACTAAGGCAGCGCTACTTTAGAGGCTATTATTAATAATATTAACATTAGCTGCAGCTATAAATAGAACACTAAAAAAAAAGGCTAAAAGGCTAATAAGAGTAAAGGGGCGCATAGCGTAGGAATAGGAGGAGAACTAGATTAGGGCTAGAAGGAGGTAAGGATAAAGGTAGTTATAGATAATTAAGGAAGTTAGAATAGGCGTAGATTAGAGTTAGTATAAGAAAGAGAGAGTAGAGAAAGGAAGAAAAAAGGTAAAGTAATATAGATATAAAAAGACCATAATAGCAACGCACTACTAAAGTAATAGATATATAATAATTATATTAGAAAGGGTAGGAGCGCTGTCCTATCGCCTTATAATAATAAAGTAAATAAATAAACCGCCTAATAAGGGCCCTTGCCCTAAGGCCGCCTTAGGGCCACCTCTACACTACTACCTTACTATAGTATAATACTCTTAAGATCTCTAAAGCTTACTTTATAACTACAAGATGTTTTAGACTAAGTAAGGTCTAGGGTATATAATAGGCTAGAACATAGCCCTAGCCTTTAGAAAGATCTTAAGAAAAGGAACTGCCCTAAAGAAGTAGACTTACTAAGGAAAACTCTTCTTATAAGTAGTATACCCCCCTATAGAGACTTAATACCTAGAATTTATCCTTTACATTTGGCACTTATAGTTCTGTTTACTCTCTAAGGCTAGCCCATAACATCTAGTAGCGCCACCTAAGTAGTCTACCTCTACTAGTATATTACGCTCTAGGTTCTAGAGCGCCAGAATAGGGCTCTATATAAATATATCCTTTAGAACCTAGAAGGCCTCTTATTCCCTAGGGCCCTATTAAAATAGGACCCTTTTCTTAGTAAGGGTATATAGGGGTATAGCCTACTTAAAGAATTAGGGGAGAAAGTTGTAATAAAAGTTAGTAAAGCTAATAAAGTAGTAAACTACATACACTATAGAGGGGGCGTTCTATTAATTAATTACTTATATCTTTACTAGATTAGGGCAAATAGCCTTACCTACTATAATAAGATACCCTAGGTACCTAACCTCTATTATCGCGAATTTACATTTCCCTAGGTCTATATATAGTCTAGCTTTCTATAGGAGTCCTAGCACTTATTATATATAGTCCTAGTGTTAGCGTAGGGGCCCTATTATATAGATAAGGACATTATCTAGGTAAGCTATATATATATTACCTAGGGTATCCTTTAGAGCGCTATTAATATAGCGCTAGAATATAGTAGGTGCCCTAGTTAGTCTAAATAGAACTACTAACTACTTAAAGAGGCTAAACTAGGTGTAGAATATAGTATAGTATTCTTCCCTCTCTATAACTTATAGCTTATAGAAGGTAGCGCAGATATCTACCTTTATAAACTAAGTAGCCTAGGAGAGGGTGTGTAGTATCTCTTTAATAAGTAGAAGGAGGTATTAATCTAGCTTAGAGATTACGTTAATCTCCTAATAGTTAATATATAGGCGCTATTTCCCCTTAGGCTTTAGGGCTAGAAGGACTAAAGCACTTACTAAAAAGAAGCTAGCTTATATCTAGCCTTTATTTATAAGTTCTATAAGTTAGCGCTAGAGTTCTGTAAGCTAATCTCTGGATATGCTGTATAGTAGGCCTATAAGGTCTAGTTATAGGCAATAGTACTTACTTTACACTAGGAAGGATAGTAAAAGGAAACTTAGTAGCATTAATAGAATAATACTTATCTTATATAGAGTTAGGGCGTAGTATAGGTTTTACGCACCTAGCTTACTTAGCGTATAGGCCCTCTATAAGTTCTTAGCGCTAAATACTATAACACTATAATAATATTATAATCTACTTATTACAGAACCTCCCCCTCTAGCTATAGTCCTCTGTAGTATACTATGGCCTTAATAAAAACCTTACCCTATAGGAAAAGAAAAGAGTGTCTATAGGGGTGTATATTACGTACGTAATAGCAGCGCGTTGTAAGTAAATAGCGCACGTTATAAATACATCGCGTGTATTATTTATTGTAAGGCTCTTACGCCTTCTGTTTACTGTAGCCTCTTGTAATATAGGGTAATAGGGCTATATAGTGTTAATATTGTTTTAATCTTCGTGTGCTCTCTACCTATATAATATATATATATAACTTATTTTTAGTATAGACAGAGCGCTTAATTTTTAAATAACCTTCTTAATTACCTAAGATGCTATACTACCTAGTACCTAAATATATTAAGAAGTCTAATCTCTATAATACTACTACCTTTGTGTTTAGTGGAGATACTAAGTGTGTAAACTATAACGTAGTGCTTATAACTTATATACGCTGCGTATAGAACTTAGTAAAGCTCTTTAAAAACTATGCTAAAGATAGTAATAAGCACTATAACTATTATATTAAAGGTAATTATAGAGGGTATAACTTAGTATGTCTAGAGTTACGCGTTATATATACGCTTTAGCTAATACTTATAGGTGCTAAAGGCGATAAATAGGCGCCTTAATTACCTATACGCCTTTTGTAACCGCTACTATATTATAGTTATAGAGACCCTAGGCGGGTAGCGTAAGATAGATAAGTATATAAAGGTAGTAGGCCTAAAGCTAGCTTATTACTAGAAGTAATTTAATTTAGAGCTAGCTAACTACTAGCGTATTATAGCTTATATTAGTATACCTATAAGTGTAGCGATCTAGGTACCTACTACTAGCCCTTAGTATCTAGGCTTAATCCTAGTAAAGTAGTGTTAGATTACTAATACTCTTAAGGCGGTTATTCCCCTTATATAGTAGATAGTAAGTTCGCACTTTTCCTACACTTAAAACGCATATTAATAACTTATTCTAGATTAACTTAGTGTTTACTCCTCGCCGTAATAAGGGCAACTTAGATAATAGTGACAAAGAGAGTAGGAAAGAGGTTACTACTAGAGGTGTAGTAGGCAAGAATAGTAAAAATAGTAAAAATAATAAGAATAATAAGTAGTAAGGGCGTAGGTAGCGCGTAGTTTAGTTAGATTACTTCTTAGAAGCTAGCCTATAGGCTTTAGGTAAATACTTCTAATAAGCTATAAGTGCTCCCTAAGCTATAGTGCTTCATAATAATATATATTATATTTACGTTCTATGTACTCTTATTATATTCCTTACTTGTCCATACAGTTTATTGTATAAGTAGCACTAGGTGAAGTAGGGGCCTACCTACCTGTAGGGACCCGCACAAGGACCCACTACTTAGGTTAGCGCTAAGAGGCAGAGACTTTATAAAGCCCTTAGTGCCCCTTTATATAATAGACAAGACGTAATTAATTAAACCTACTTCTTACCCTTTACACAATAGTATACTATTAACCCTTAAATACTTAATTACAGATTAAGCCAAACCTACACTAATTAGTAGTTAATTCTAATTAACTATAAACTAGCAAGGTCTAAAGACAGAGCGCCCTATAAGCTAAATACGCAGGCTCTATATTATTACCTTTACTAGAGATCGAATTTCAGATTGTATAATAAGCAGAAATAAAGCGCGCACATCTATAAAGAGTTATATAATCTAGTCTAAGCTATTCTATAGAAAAGAAAGGAGATAATACCTTTACTAGAGATTAAATTTTAGATTATACAACAAGCAGAAACAAAGCGCGCACATCTATAAAGAGTCGCACAATCTAGTCTAAGCTATTCTATAGAAAAGAAAGGAGATAGTGAGCACATTCACAACCCTAAAAAACACGTCGTATAATTAAACTAGCAACAACCAAACGCAAACACGTCGCACAATTAAACTAGCAACAACTAAACACAGATACGTCGCACGACCAAGAAAGATAACAATAACATGGCCTTAAGACTAGGAGACTTTCTAGAGGAACTACAACCTAAGGACGTTGCGCAATAATTAATACTGCCTCCTTAGTAGAAAGATAAAGCTAAAGTAATATAGCTTTAATAAGTAAAGGAAGCAACAAACATTAAGGCCATTACCTTAAGAGGAGAGATCGCACAAAAGTACTAGATAAATAGAGTAGATTTACACAGCCACCTACCCCCTTCTTTAAAACAGCTAAACACTTATATAGTGTACATAATCGCGTAATATTACGTAAGTAGCCTTAAAAGTAAAGAGGTAATCTCTTCTTTTACTAAAGATTTTAACAACTAGAAAGAGAGAACCTTTAATAAGATTAGTTATATAGTAAGAAGAGAGCTTATTACTTTTCTTATAAAAAAAGGCTTTGTCGCTACTAATTCTATAATAAAGGACACCTATGTAAAGAAACTCTTTAAACTATTACAGCTTAACTATAAGCTATAGACCCTTTGCATAATAACTCCACAACCGCAACCCAAACTACTTTACATAATCCTAATAATATAACCTACACTATCTATAGGTAATGCATATACACATAGAGCACAGCTAGGGCCTATCCCCATACGTACAAGGACAGAGACACCATATATAGAGCCACACCAGTGGTAGTAGCCTAAAACCTAGACTGCTTTTACCCAACAAACTACATCGTACGAAGAGGCTAGACACTCCTAGTCTCCTTAACAACTAGGAGATTATGCTTATATCTAGCCAGACAAGATTATTCTCTTTTAGAAGGCTTAGAGTAAAGAGAATAACTACACTAGTAGGCTGTATAATATCTTAGCAGATAAGATAGAAGTCTTTAGAGAACTATACTATAGGCTAGGTATACTATAGGACTAGTATACAAATATCTTCCTAGGAATCCTTTCTAATTGTGCGAGTACCTACTACCTATATAATATTAGACTAGGACTTCTATAGGATAAATTATATAACAGACTAAATAGGCACTTTAACACTAGTGTTAATCATAATTAGTACTAGATAGACTAGACCACTCTTACCTTTAAACGCTATAAAAGGGATAATCTAGCTACTACATTATATAAGGCCCTAGAAGTAATAATTAATAAGCTTACCTTAGCCTAAAGGGCTCTTAGATAAGGCTTTAGTAGTAAACTACAACTATACACTACTATTATATAAGCATGCCGCAGCTATCCTAACTTTAAATAAGCTATATTCAACTTTAAAAATATAGTAGAAGGCTTATTTAGTAACCTTTATACGTTACTCTAAGTTACTAAAGATAGGAAGAAGTTATAGTTCCTCTAAGATAGTAAAAAGGTGTACTACACTAATTAATAATATAATAATTCTAATCGCATAAAAGGATCTAGCCCCTTTAGAGGCAGATTAACCTTTAGACTAAAAAAAAGAGGCAACTTTAGAAGTTTAAGCTCTTATATAAAACAGAAATACTTTATATACTATAAAGAAAGATACTAGTCTACTAACTATCTACTAAGGAATACCTAGCGAGCTAGAAGGTAATACATATTATTATACGCCAACTTCTACGAACATAAACCCTCTGCTATAGATATATAAGCATACATCCTTAACTTTAAAGGAGAGCTAGAGAAAGAAGACTATCGCACGAAAGAGGAGGAAGATAAATAAGACTAATAGAGTAATAAAGAAGAAGCATAAAAGGCTACCTTATACCTTACTTCTACTGCCTACCTTTATCGCACAACTAGCGAAGACATCTAACATGGCAAGGATAATAAGAATACAGAGGAACCTACACAACTGTTTACTCTAGCTAGTTAGTATTGTATAAAGTACTAAGGAGAACTCTAGGACACAGGCGCCGCATGAGTGTCTACAGTAGGAAAGGACCAGCTCACTGCCTACTTACACAAAAACCTAACTACTAAAATAGACTAGTTACTAGGATCTACTAATATTAGCTTTAGAGGACAGGGTTCCTAGACATCTCTAGGCACTATACAAATTACTAACCCTATAGGAATAGTAACCTACTATATCCTTAACTCCCTAACACTATTCCTACTATCGCTAGCAGATACTAATAGACTTAGGGCATACTTTAATAACATCCTAAATGTTATTATATAAAGGGATAGTATAACAGTCCTAGTTATATAAAAGTAAGGTCACCCCTTCTTTAACCTTAGTAATAAGGAATTAGCTCTCTTCTTTATAGAGATAGAACTCTAACGCCTACACTGCTATTTTAGACACCCCTAGATAGAAAGACTGTATAAGCTTCTTACTTAGGTAGGGTATAAAGTAAAGAGCTCTATACTAGAAGAAGTAAAAAAGTTCTATTACTACTACTAGTTATATAACTAAGCGCTAAGACGCTTTAAGTTCTTTATTTAAAATAACTTATACTTTAACTATAAGATTATTATTAATATTATACAAATTAGTGAAAGGGATGTCCTACATGTTATTAATATAGATATATTCTTTTAGGCAGCCTAATTCCTAAGATTAATAACTATATAAGACACCTAGGATGCCTTAATAAGATACTAGATTAATGTATACTAAGGCCCACTAGATTATATTATTTATAACCTAGGAACTAATTTCGCTTCTAATAAGTTTTAGAATCATGCGAAGATAGTTAGGGTAGAATATAGGTAAATACTAGTAGAGGCACACTAGGCTGTAGGTAAGATTAAAAGAGTATATACACTACTATACTAAGCGTATAACATTCTAAGAGCTAAGATTAACAGTTATATAGATAATAAGACAGTGCTATAGATAGTAGTAAAGGCACTAAATAACACAGCTAGGCCTAATAGTATAGTACCTACCCTCCTAGTCTTTAGTGCTTACCTAAGGATTAATAAAGACTCTCTACCCTTACTAGAACTAATCGCCTAAGCTAATATAGTTTAGAAAGCAATAAAAATACTTAAGAAGAATAAAGCTAAAGTTAAAATTACTTATATAATTAATACTAGGAATAGCCTATTATTGCACAGAACCCTTACACTCCTACTAGGCTTAGAAGTTATAGCCTAAAGAGAAAAGAAGGGATAGCAAAGACTATATAAGATTAAGAGTATTAAAGGAAGAGACATTATCCTAGAGCTTAAAAATAGACCTCTAAAACTGCGCTATATATAGGTTAAACTATACTATCGCGCAACTAAAGACAGCACATAGGAACTATAGAATGTAGATGCTCCTATAGCCGCATAAATTAAAGCTCTAAAGCTAAGGCCAAGGGGAAGACCTAAGAAGGACTAAACTACCATAGTTGCATAATTAGGTGAAGCTTAATAAAGATTAGGAAGACTAAACACCCAGTTTATTACCTAAAAAGAAAAAGATAACTTTAAGTTTACACTAAAGCTTTGTGCGGACAGCGTTATTACTACACCTAGCTAGCCCTTTAAAGAATTAGATGTGGCAGAAATAAATGCCCTTATTACTAATAGCACTTTTAAGATCTTATTGTACAACCCTAATAAACAATCTAGCTGTATCTTTAACCTACGTCTTGTATAAGAGATTAAAGGCAAGACAACCTAACTATATAAGAAATTAAGACTTGTCTTTGCTAGCTATTTAGATAAAGAAAAAAAGGAGATCTTTACACAATCCTCTACTATCTAGCGTATAAGCTAGAGGTTACTGTTAGCTCTTTCTATAACACTAATTTAGTTATACAATATGCACATTAAGCTTAGGGACATTACTTGGGCCTATATGTAGTCTACTAACAAACTTCTTCGCACATTATACGCCTAACTACTAGCAGAAATACACAATTTCTTCTTACTAAACATAATTCTGCGAGTTGTACAACCTCTATATAGCGCAGTAGAATTAGGTCTCTACTGGTTTAAGACATACCACAACTACTATAAAGAGAAACTAAGGATGCATATGTTAACGTACGACCTATACCTACTTATTATAGATAAGGGACCTAAAATGTTTGGCATTACTAGACTCTAGACTAATAACACCCTTAGTGTAGTCACAGAAAGCTTTATATAATAAGAAGAGGAGTAGCTCTATGCTGTAAAGTTTCGTGCGAAGGACAAAAGCGTCTTAACACAAGATAGGGTAATTAAGTTTAATAGAGGCAAAATCCAACTTACCTAGGGTGTTATTACCCTAGAATAAAAGGGACAGGCTAAAAGCCTTCGCATAATTAATCCCTAGGACAAAGACACTATACACTAATATATTACACAATAAGTAAGAGGTGTATATATCTCTTTAGTTTGCTAACTAGAAGTAACATTTAACCTATTTATTACCGCGCAAACAATAGTACTAATAAAAGAAAATATTAAGGCACTAAACATACGTTTAAACTAGCAAATTTAGAATATATAAAGAGGACTAAAATTTATTCCACTTAACCTAGGTCGCACAAAGCTGTTTATTTTTATAGATGGCTCTTTTACTAATAATAGAGACCTAAGCTTACAGCTTAGCTTTATTATTATGCTAGCAGAGAAACATTGCATAATAACTTAGGACTTTAAGATCTATAGTAATATTATCTACTAGAACTTAGTAAAGTGTAAAAGAGTAACTAGAAGTGTTCTAGTAAGTGAATTATACAGTCTAGTAGGTAGTTTTAATAATATAATTACATTAAGCACAACACTCTAATAAATTGTATAAACACTTTAGATCCCCCTAATTCCTATTATAGTCTATACTAAATTAAAATCCCTATACAAATGCCTTATACGACTAGGCACTACAAACAAAAAACACCTTATAATTAATATTATGTTAATTAGGGAGTTGTACAAAAAATAGAAAATTACAGAGATTAGGTAGATTAATAGTAAAGATAATTCTACTAATACTTATACAAAGAAAGCACCTAACTAGGCACTCTAAACACTAATCTTAATAAATAAACTACACATTACTATTAAGGCTTTAGTAGACAGAATTAACAAGGACTGCACAACAGAGTAACTACTCTACTACATAACATTTCTTTTATTATTTTACTTACTATTTTAAAAAAAAAAATTTTTTCTTTTCTTCTGTCTAACTTGCTACAACTTCGCACAGACATATTTATTTTTAGGCTGTATAAGCCCTACTACTAATTTAACATCACAGTTTTATTATAAAAGAGGGAACACATTATAGGAGATCGTACAAAGATATTAAAGAACATATTTTCTGTATTAATAATTTAGATATCTTAAGACTAGGCCTACCTACCCCTTTGTGTGACAAAGACATTCACCCCCCCCTATACACAACGCTCACAACGAGCACTGTGCGACTTCCACACGCAGGCGCTGCATAATCTAGACTTATAACCTGGGATTGCACGACAATCTAGGAACACCTAATTACCAGCATTAGTAGTGCCGCACGAGTGAGCACAAGGCTTATTTTAAACTTAGCTGTATAACTAGATAAGCACTGCTTACTAATATCCCTTACGTTGTATAACGCGAGTAGCCTACCACTAGAGATTCATACTAACTAGGATTTGCACAATAATATCCTAGGAAGGCATCTAGGCCACCCTAGCCTCTTTATCCTACACCTATTAACATTATACAATAAAAACAAAGATGCTCTAGAGGATTTATTATATGTCTACTACTAGGCTCTGCATAAAGGCCCTTATACTAGGCAAACTAGTAGGGAGGTTAACCTAGATACGCGATCTAGTCTAGCCTATAATAACTAGTATAAAGACACTAGTAGTAAAGGTACTAGCACCTAATAGACTAATAGTATTATTAGCTATTATATAATAGTAAGTGTGTGTGTGTGTATATATGTATATGTTTTATTAAAAATCAGCATTATATAAAAAAGCTATATATATTTACTAGTAATAGAGCACTAGCTACTAGACACTAGGATACTAAAAAGAATAAAGTAAGAAGGGAGGAAGGTATATGTACATTAAAGTGGAATAAAAGAGAGAGGGTTTAGGGGAGCTAGGAGATATCCTTTTATACCTACTTACTAAGACCTAGCGCTAAGCATTGTATTGCTTAACACCCTACCTTTTATTTACGCATAAGGCACATGCCTAGAAAGAGCCTTATTATACAATGCGGCTCTGCTACTGTACAAGGGGATAAAGTAAAAACTAAGTAGGTTAGCTGTTACTACCTATTTGCACAAGAGTAGGTGTAAATAGGACCTTTGCTGCATAGTAACACTGTACCTACCCTACAACCTATTCTAATAGGGGAAGGCCAACTGTATAGATAGAGAAGGATAGGAAAGAGAAGCGTATAATAGACATAGGCTATTACACAAAAGAAAAGTTACTAGTGTCTATACAGTTTATCGTACAAGTAGCACTAGGTAAAGTAGGGGCCTACCTACCTATAAGGACCTGCATAAGGACCCACTACTTAGGTTAGCGCTAAGAGGCAGAGACTTTATAAAGCCCTTAGTGCCCCTTTATATAATAGACAAGACGTAATTAATTAAACCTACTTCTTACCCTTTACACAATAGTATACTATTAATCCTTAAATACTTAATTGCAGATTAAGCCAAACCTATATTACTTTTTTTTTATATACGCAGCTCTTTTCTCTTTAAAGGTTTAGACTAGGTTATCTATATCTTTAAAGTTTAACATTAGAATCTAGGTATTCTAAGTCTTATTATAGCCTTTCTAGTAGAGTAGGTATTACTTTTACCTCTTTTTTATTTACTTAGCTAGGATTTCTTCTACTTCTTAGGCTTCTCCTCCTTTAGGTGTAACCTCTAGTAGCTAGGTGTTAATGTCTTCTACTCCTAGCCTTAGTTTCTATTATTTAAGAAGGGAAATATAAAACACGTTATAAATATAATAGTATAGTAGAAGGAGTAGATAGTATGCCTACGTTCTAACTGCGTCCTACACTTAGAAGGGCCTAATAAATTTTCTTAATAGCTTCTTACTTAGTTATTAAGGTATATGTATATTCTTTATACTAAGTAGGACTAAGTCGCCTCTCTAGAATAACTCTTACTTATGCTTTTTATTATAGTACTAGCTCTAATACTCTTGTGCTAAGTATAGGTGCTCTATAAGTAATACGTATACGTTGTGTATACGTTTTACTCTTTTAACTATATCTAGTAGTTCCCCCTCTAGCCTACTGTTTATAAGAGGCGTAGTAAGGATAGGGTGCTTACTATATACTATATAGAAAGGCGTTATTTTTATTAAATTGTGGATGGAGTTGTTGTATGCAAATTAAGCTGTTAGGAGTAGTTTAATCTAGTTTATTTATAGAGGTATAATAAATATACAAAGGTATTGTTTAAGCGTCTAATTCTAGCGCTCTATTTGCCTGTCTATTTAAGGGTGGAAAGTAGTGCTAAGCCTACGCTTTACCTGTAGTTGGTAGTATATTTCTGCCTAAAAAGTGGAGGTAAAGGTAGAGCCCTTATTAGATATAATACCTTTCTAAATACTAAACTTTAAGATAACTTCTTAGAAGTAGGCTTCTATAAATTCCTTTATATCTTATATTTTCTGTGTAGGGATATAGATAACTATTTTAGAGAAGCGGTATATAATTATAAGAATTGTATTAAAAGCGCAGCTGTCTTAATCCTTTACTAGTGGGAATCTAGTTATAAAGTCTAGTAAGACTTCTTTAAAGATATCCTTTAGCGTTAGAAGAGGTAATAGCTAGCTATACTTACTATACTTTAGAGCTTTACTCCTTTGGCAAATAGTATAAGTCCTTACGTACTTCTAAATATCTTAACCTATAAGAGGCTAATAGTAGGTCCTCTTAATAGCCTTAAGCGTTCTATGTACACTAAAGTGGCCTGCTATATACATGTTCTAGTGCTAGAATAAAATCTCTTACCTAATTGCTAGTTTATCTAGGATGTATAATCTACTATTATACCTTAGGACTTCTATTTTATTAAGGCGCTATACTTACGCTTTACTACTACTTTAAGTGCTTCTCTTACACTTTAAGCTAGTAATACGCTTAATAGTAAAGGTGTCCCTTTGCTAAAGCTGCTAAACTTTAGTAATAAGGTTAGACTTTTTTATTATAGGTTTACTACTAACTAATACTCTAGCTAGTAAGCGTGGTACGTATAGCGTGTATACTATAGCACTAGTAGTAGAGACTCTTATAGCTTTGTAAATATTAGTAACATGCGTCTTATATGCGCCTAATAAGCTTAGCTTATTTATAGATCTACTTACTCTACTATACTTAGTCCTCTATAGTATTTTGTTCTATAGGGTAGGTAATAAATAGGTTAGCGATAGGTTCTCCTATGCGTAATTTACCCTTCTTAATAGTCTATTTGCTAGGTTTATTTTCTTTAGGCGGTGTTCTACTTTAAAATTAAAACCTACTAGGTACATCGCCTATTATACTTATTATAGGTTTAGCTTCTATATAGTGCGTATGCTGCGTAAGTTATTATAGTTACTTAGCACTCAAATTGTGTGCTGTGTGCTATCTAGATAATATCTCTATTACTTAAAGTAGTAGATAATAGTAAGGAGCTTAAGGTTATATACCTTATAATTTAGGTCTACTGCTTAAAGTTTTCTTAATATAAAAGTAACTAGGTGCCACTTCTAGTCCTTAAATAGCTGCGAAAGGATACTATATATTATAAAAGTAGATATATTAGTCTCTAATTAGATTAGCAGCGTAGGGTTAAAGTAGCGTAGGATAGGCGTACTTAAGAAGCGCGTTTTAAGTATTTTAAAAGTATTATTAGCTTCTACTAACTATTAGAACACTTAGTTCTTCTTAAGTAGGTCTAAGAGAGGAGCAGTTTCTTGCGTATATACCTTAATAAATCGCCTATAAAAGTTTATAAAGCCTAGAAATAACTAGAGCTCTTAGATGCTAGTTAGCTATAGTTATTCTATAATAGTTACTGTGTGCGTAAGATTAGCGCAGATTCCTTGCGTAATTATAATAAAACTAAGAAAATAAACTTTGCCTAAGGCAAATGTGCACTTAGTTAAATTAATAAAAAGTTTAGCCTTACGCAGTAATTTAAGTATAGTGTAGACAGTACGCTAATAAAGCGCAAGATCCTTATTATAGGTATAGATATGTATATTATCTAGGTATACAATATATATATAATCTAGGTGTAGTGCTAGTGCCTTATTAATATATGCCTAGAAGCTCGCAAGGGCATTAGTTAAGCTAAATAGCATTACTACGTATTTAAAGTGGCTATAGCGAGTGTAGAATATAGTTTTCTACTTGTCTCTTACTTAGATCTAAATTCTGTAGTAGGCGTTGTAAAGATTAAGGGTTATATAATAGTATACGCCTAATAGGCGGTTAAGCGTCTCTCTAACTAAGGGTAGTAGGCAATAATCTTTAATAGTAATTACGTTAAGGCCCTAATAATCTACGTAAAGCTATAGTGTGCTATCTTTCTTAGGGGTAAATAGAATTAGTGCTCTAGCTAGACTAGTGCTATACCTAATCTATCCCTTTTTTAAAGTATCTTCTAGATACTCTTAAAGTACCTTAAGCTCCTGCTTTAAGAGATTATAGAGTAGTCTATAAGAAGGTTCTTTTCCCTCTATAATAGGGATAGCATAGTTAGACTTTTTAAAATTTAGTAGGGTAGATGCTGCTTTTTTATTAAATATATTACTATATTTGCGTAATGCGTTAGGAATATATAGTACTTACGCTGCGTATGCTTTATTAATACGCGCTAGGTGCTTTAAGCTTACACTAGTTATCTGTAAGACCCTTAGAAGAAATAAATCTAAGCTAGTATACTCTATGTTATCTTTAAAGTCCCTTACAGTAATAAGCTATATTAAAGCTATAGTATAGCCCTAGCGCTATGTTTATAAGCTGTAATTAAGGTGGATATTACCTTCTTATAAGAAGGGGTTACTAAGTAGGAGAGGGATCCTTTCCTTATTAACGCTATAGATAGTGGTCTTCGTCCTACACTCTACTTTTATATTATCTATAATACGCACCTAGAGTGTATAGATAGCGTAGGTACTTTACCTTTAGGCCCTAATCTATTCTAGCTTAAAGAGCTTAGCCCTTTTAATAGGCTTTAGATTTATTTTAACAGTAACAATCTAGCTAATTAGGCTAATATTAGCTTATAGGTTAAGAATTATTTAGAGTTCCCTCTCTAGACCTATATTTCTAGCTGCGCTACACGTGCGCTTTATGCCTAGTAAGATATAAATTAGTAGGCGCCTTACTCTACCTAGGTTATAGGTAAGGCTTAGCCCTTTCCTACATAGTTTACTTGTATAGGAATCTAGTTAGGATTACTACCTTTGTATTTATTAGTATAGTGGCCAGTTTTATAGCACTTATAGTAAGTAACACTTTTCTTATTTTAGGTTTTACTATTACCTTTAGATATTTAGCAGTTTAGGGTAGTATTCTTAGATTTCTTTAATATATAACGTAGGCTTAACTTCTGCGTTATAGGTGCGCGGCGTAGGTTTCACTTAAGTGTAGAGCCTAAAGCGATAAAGTCTTTCCTAGTTATAGGCACCTAATAGTAGTTAGTAATAGCTCTCTATAGCTTAGGTTTAAGCTTAGAGAAAAGGTACTACACCTTTTACTTTTTAGTGTAAGGTGTAAGTTAATCTTTAAGGACATTAAGGTAGATTATAAAGAAGTAAATAGTTTAGTCTTTTTGCTATATTACCTAAGTATGCGCTATAGCTACTTCTAAGCTATAATTTACTAGGTCTAAAAGTAAGTTAAGTATATACTACTTAAAGTACTTCTAGATAAGTATTTCTCCCTTAGCTTTAAAGGTGCATTTATAGTGTATATACTATAGTTCTCTTAGGTTGCCTATAAGGTACTATATTACCTAGATAACCTTATCTCTATTCTATACAAATTCTTATAGTAAGAGGCGAAAGGCCACCTTATAAGAATAGAAGAATTTATAATACTCTTTAAGGTTCTTACCTCTATATTTAGTAGAGTCCTTAGGTTAAAGCGCACGCTTAATATATATTACTATATATACTATAAGCACGTCCCGCTTATGTATATTAGTAGATAGGATTTTAATATTCTTAGTAGCAGCTACTATACTAGGGGTTTAGCTTATACTTTTAAGTTAAGAGATTTTATTTTTTAAGATATAAAGTTAATACATAGCGCGAAGCTTATTACGCTTCTTTTTAGTAACTAGAATACGCTACTTAAGTGTTAAAAGTAGACTTAAGTTATACATTACTAGCTCTCCTCTTATATACTAGATAAGAGAGTCTTTACTGCCTTTAGGGGCTTTAAGTAAGGTCTACCCCCTACTAGTAGCTTATATAACTCTAGGAGCTATCCTTAGATTATTATAGATAAAGTATTATTATATAAACTCTAGTTATAGGTAATAGTACTTACTTTACACTAGAAAGGATAGTAAAAGGATAACTCTAGTAATATTAATAGAATAATACTTATCTTATATTAAGTTAACGCGCGGCGTAGGTTTTACGCAGCTGGCTTACTTAGCGCACAGACCCTCTATAAGGCCTTAGCGCTAGATACTATAAAACTACAACAATATCGTGATCTACCTGTTATAAGGCCCTAGAGTAGTTTTAGGAGGGAGCCGCTTAAAGTCTACTTTAGGTAGATATAGTAGTCTAACGTGCCCTAGTATAGTAAAAGGCTAGACGCCTTAGTGTTATAAGCTAGCCTTAGAGAATAAACAGAACTATAAGTGCCAAATATAAAGGATAAATTCTAGGTATTAAGTCTCTATAGGGGGGTGTGCCGCTTATAAGAAGAGTTTTCTTTAGTAGGTCCACTTCTTTAGGGCGGTTCCTTTCCTTAAAATCTTTCTAAAGGCTAGGGCTATGCCCTAGCCTATTATATACCCTAGACCTTACTTAGTTTAAAATGTCTTATAGTTACAAGATAAGCTTTAGAGATCTTAGAAGTATTATGCTATAGTAAGGTAGTAGTATAGAGGCGGCCCTAAGGCAGCCTTAGGGCGAGGGCCCTTATTAGGCAGTTTATTTATTCACCTTATTATTATAAAGTAATAGGATAGCGCTCCTACCCTTTCTAATATAATTATTATGTGTCTATTACCTTAGTAGTGCGTCGCTATTACAGTCTCTTTATATTTACGTTACTCTACCTTCCCTTTTTCTTTCTTCTCTCTCTTTCCTATACTAACCCTAACCTACGCCTATTCTAACTTCCTTAACTATTTATAACCACCTCCGTCCCTATCTCTTTCTAGCCCTAATCTAGTTTCCCTCCTATTCCTACGCTATGCGCCCCTATACTCTTATTAGCCTCTTAGCCCTTTTCTTTAGCGTTCTATTCGCGGCTATAGCTAACGTTAATATTATTAATAATAGTCTCTAAGGTGGTGCCGCCTTAGTAGATCTTTTTAGTCCTAGTAGTAGTAGTAGTAATAACCCTTTAAACCTAAACTAGCGCCTTACTAAGCCTAGCTATGCGTACACTAAGGAGAAGATTAATAACACTAAAGTAAAAAAGATTCTTTAAAGCCTTAACACGCCTACACAGTAGCCTAGTAGTAGTAATTACCCTTACCCCTTTATAACCTCTAAGAGGCGCGTACTAGCTAATTGCCTTAACCCTATTACCTCTACTTATACTCTAAAGCGGCTCTATATTACTAAGAGCGCGGTCCTTTAAGAAGACAGTTTAGATAAAGAGCTAGCTAACCCTAATATAGGCCTTATATACATTAAATATATTAGGCGCCTAAAATAGCTTAGGCGTGTAAAGTAAGTCTATAGCCTCGCATTCTAGGCTATTATTAATATTTATATAACTATTAACTATTCTAGGGCTACTTCTATAGCGCCTACTATCGCACTAAGGCCACCTGCTAGTACAATTCTACCCCCTTTACTAATAACCTAGGCCTAAGGTAAGCTCTACGCCTCTAGATTAAATACATAGAGTAAGGCTAGGTTAATAGTAATTTGCATATCTATAATCTTAGAATATATAGCACTAACCTCTAGAAGCCTATAACTAGAACGCTACCTACCTTTATAGTAGAGTTTTACTACTTAGCCTAGCAGTATAAGCGGTACCTAAACTTAGCGCTTAAAAACTCTAGCCTAATCTAGGAGCTAGACTCCCCTACTATACCCCTACCTTAGTATGGTAATAGAATAGTAGTTGCCCCCCCTAGTATAGATATAGCCCTAGTAGCACCTTCGCTCTAGATAACTCTAGTCTAGCGTAGTAGTAACTATAATTAGAATCTAGTAGTATTAGCCAACAATATAGTAGGATAGATAAATAATATAAGAAATTATATCTAGCAATCTAAAGAGAGTATAGGCTAGCGCCTAGATAAAATAATCTAGACCTAAGCGTAGACTACTAATCTACTTACTATTATTACAAAGTAACTTAGGATAGCTCTTAGCTAACGCCACCTTACTCTTCTAGCGGCCCTAGCCTAATAGCGTATACCCTTTAACTTATAGTAAGAGCCTTATAGAGTGACTTTGCCTAAGCCTTTATCTAGGGCTAGCTTAGTGCACCCTTCTAGGTGCTACTGCTACTAGTGTAAAGAGTAATATAGTTATTATAGCCCCCTTTTATTCCTACCTAGTGTTACTTTAGTGCCGCTTTAGTTATAGTAACCCTAGGGCTAATAGCCTTTAGTAGTTTTTAGATAGATAGCGCCTCTACTAGGTTAGTAGAGGAATAAATTCTTAAATACCTATTATAGCTTTCTTTATAATGTTTATATATTCTTCTCTATAGGCTAGATAGGACTATTATTATACCTATAGTCCCCCTAGGCGGCCTTAAAGCAGTCTAGAGCTATAGTGTTTATAATATTTTTAACTAGCACCTAAGTTAGTAATACCTATTTAGTCTACTTTACTAGCGCCTATTATTATTTTCCCTAAGTATTCTTAATGCGTAGAACCTCCTCTACTTCCTATTTATATAGGTCTAGTTCCGCTTCTTCTAGCTCTAGGGCTAGGCCTGGCTAGGCGTTAGTCTAGGTCTAACTAGACAAAGGATTGTCCGCCGCTTACTTAAGGAAGTTAATATAAACAGTTTTATAGAGATTACTAGACAAGTCTAGCGTTACTATAAGCAGGGACAGTATAGCTATTATAGTATATTTAACCTTAAGCTAGTTAAGTTTCTTCTTTAGCTAGTTAGTTTTTATATTATATAGTAAGAATTATACTTTATCTCTAACTTAGAATTACTTTATAAGGTAGTAGGTGTAGTTTATAGCCTCTATAGTGCGCTACTATCTATAAGTAATAGTAGTCTAGGCTAAAGCTATCCCTCTCTTAAGGTAGTCTAGGAAGTACTTTGCCCTCCTAGTAAAGGTGTAGGTAGACTTTACTAGTAAGGGGATTCTCTTAAGGAGATTAACGTAATATCTATTTAGTAAAAAGTTTAGGCTTAGGCCTATAGTAGTAGATACTTTATTATTTAACGTAAGCTAGTAGGCTAAAAGGTAGTCTAGCTAGTTTATCTATTTAAAGTTAACTATAATGCGGAGAACTAAAAGTACCTTCTAGTTTACCCTCTCTATACTGCTGTTAGTCTAGGGGTAGTATACTATAGAGAGGAGTTATTTTATTCCAGTTAATTTACACAGCGTAGTCTAGAACTTCTCTAGCTAGTCTAAGCCTCTATCTATAATTAGTAAGATAGGGAAGCTATAGAACTACTACTATATAATATAGAAGTGGGCTGCACAGTACTCTACTATTATAGAAATTATAGCTTCTAGTTATATATACTTTAACAGCCTATTAGTAATTATAAGTAGGTATCGCGGTGCTACTATAGAGGCCTAGGAGAGGTTTACTATAAAATCTATTAAGAGTTGCGCCTAGTACTAGTCTATAATTAGGAGTGGCTATAGGAGACCTTACTACTTTTACTAGTCTATATATACTTTTACGTAGTAGCAATTACGTACAAATTAGGTAATGTTTTTAGACATATTATCCTAGTAGTAGTCCTAGTAGATAATTTTAAACATAGAGTTCTTCCTAGAATAGCCTATAACTAGAGACTTATGTACGCGCTATATAATAGCAGTAGTAAAAGGTTCCTAAGCTAGGACCTAAAGGACTCCGCGCTATAGAAGGGACCTATATATACTAATTATACAGTCCCTAATTTATTAGGAGGTGGCGGCTATTATAAAGAATATATAGTTACTACAGTGCACCGCCTTAAGTCTAATATAGTAGGGGGGGAACTCTACTATAGCTGTGTTCTAGAGTGCCTATAAATATGTGTTAGTAAAAATCTAAGCCCTTACTAGCGCTGTTAAAGATTACGTTTACACTAGGATAGCCTAAATAGTCCTAGGCACTATTAGTAGGGCGTTTATTCTTATTTACTAGACTATATCTTACTTACGCTAGCTTAGTGCGTCTAGTCTAGCTGCCTAGGATCTAGACTAGTAGTAGAGGTAGAAGTAAAAGGTAAAGAGTAACTCTAACTACTAGTACTAGCGCTTACTTAATTTTTAGATCTTTATAAAGTATTTAAGGTTCTTATAGTCTATTAGAATTTTAAAGGGGCGTGCTACTTTTATTAGCTCTAGTCTCTATACCTATAGGGCCTATATAATTATAAGTAGCTCTTTATTGTGAATAGTATAGTTCTGCTAGGCTAGTGTTAGGGCTGCAGAGTAGTAGGCTATAGGGTGCTAGATCCCCTTAATACGTTAGGAGAGGTAGGCCCTAGTAGCGCTACCTAAGTAGTCCGCCTCTACTAGCGTGTTGCGCTCTAGGTCCTAGAGCGCTAGGATAGGGCCCTATATAAATATGTCCTTTAGGGCCTAAAAGGCCTCTTATTCCTTAGGGCCCTATTAAAATAGGACCCCTTTCTTAGTAAGGGTATATAGGGGTGCGGCCTACTTAAAGAATTAGGGGAGAAAGTCGCAATAGAAGTTAGTAAAGCTAATAAAGTAGTAGACTATATATACTATAGAGGGGGCGTCCTATTAATTAATTACTTATATTTTTACTAGATTAGGGCGAATAGCCTTACCTGCTGTAATAAGATACCCTAGGTACCTAACTTTTATTATTACAAATTTGCATTTCCCTAGGTCTATATATAGTCTAGCTTTCTATAGGAGTCCTAGCACTTATCGTATATAGTTCTAGTGTTAGCGTAGGGGCCCTATTATATAGATAAGGACATTATCTAGGTAAGCTATATATATATTGCCTAGGGTATCTTTTAGAGCGCTATTAATATAGCGCTAGAATATAGTAGGTGCCCTAGTTAGTCTAAATAGGACTACTAACTACTTAAAGAGGCCAAACTAAATACAGAATATAGTGCGGTGTTTTTCCCCCTTTATAATTTATAGCTTATAGAAGGCAGCGTAGATATCTACCTTTGTAAACTAAGTAGCCTAGGAGAGGGTACATAGTGTCTTTTTAATAAGTAGAAGAGAATACTAATCTAGCTTAGAGATTACGTTAATTTCTTAATAGTTAATATATAGGCGCTATTTCCCCCTAGACTTTAGGGCTAGAAGAACTAGAGCACTTACTAAAAAGGAGCTAGCTTATATCTAGCCCTTATTTATAAGTTCTATAAGTTGGCGCTAGAGTTCCGCTAGCTAATCTCTAGACATATTATATAGTGGGCCTTAGGGTAGTCTTAAAAGGGAGCCGCTTAGGGTTCGCCTTAGGTAGATATAGTAGTCTAATATACCCTAGTATAGTAAGAGACTAGACGCCTTAGTCTTATTAAAGATAGCAGCGTACTCTACTAGTTCTAGGGGGAGAGTTCTACTATTTTTAGTAAGGCCTAGCCCTACTATATTATAGGGGGGTAAGAGTCCTACTATGTAAAGAAGCGTTATTGCAAGTATTTAGATAATATCCTAGAGCGAAGTTAGGAATACCCTTTTCTAGTTTTTATTTAAAGTATTAAAAAGTGTTATGTTATTCTCCTTATTTACTAGCGTAGTAAGGAGGCCCTACCTCTTCGCTGCCTAGGTGTTAAGAGTAATAAGACCTCTAGCTACGCTAATTATAATTTTACTACTATAAATATCTACTACTACTTTAGACTTAACTAGCTAGGGGGCCTTTAGGATTATATTCTAGTAGAGGTTAGCGATTATATAAGCGTAAAAGGTCTATTACTACCTAGATATTCTATAAGGCACTACTACTATCTCTGTAATAAAAGTCTATAGTAATAACCTAGCAGCCTATTCTAGCTCCTAGGCTAGAATTATAATACGCTATAGTAAGAGCGAATCTACTAGCCTAGGGCTAATTACTGCAAAGTATTCACACCCTATATTAATTAGGGCCTCTACATACTGTGTGCTGTTAAGGAAGACGTAGAGGGTAGAGATAGGCCTATTTATATCTACCCTAGTCTTAGCCACTCTAACTATTACAGCTTACCCTAATTATACCTCTATTAATACTGTTACGCTTAGCCCCTATATTAGCGCTAGACTAGGGGCTATTTTTTTTCTAACTAGATACTTATCTTATTATGCTAAAGTTAGGTTGCAATTACCTAGAGTAAAACTATATTAGGGTAGGCTCTAGCTATATAGTTAGGCTTACTGTAGTAAGTGCACACGCCTACGTTCTAGCGTTACTAAAAGATATGTTTAGGTATCTAGTTTAGGCACTACTTACCTACCTCTCTACTAGCTTAGGGCTAGGTTAAGGTTAAAGCTGCTATAGGAGTTATATAGACATTACTATTACTATCCTTAAGAGGGGGCTAGCCACCCTTATAGGAGGTAGCTTAAGTAGTAAGCTTATCTTCTAGAGCCTCTATTTTAAGGTCTACTATAATCTGTAAAAACCTAGTAATAGCCGCGTTATAGTCCCCTTTAGGAACGTTGTAGTTAAGGGTAATTATATAGATATTACACTAGATTGCGCAGCGTAACTTACGCAGTTTTTTAGCGTTACCCTACTAGCTACTACCTACCTCTACTAAGGTCTATTTAAAGTAGACGTAAAAGTTAGAGAAACTCTTCCTAAGGCCCTACCTAATTATATTAAGGCGTGCTTTAGCCTTTTACTAGGCGTGTTTATTAGCGTATATAAAGGTAAGGTACTATATAAACATCTATAGGTTAAACTAGCTGTTCGCCCCCCTAGTTTAGTAGAAGGCCGCTACTGTGTCCTAAGGACTATTATCTAGGCAGTCCTATATTAGCGCCTATTCCTTTTAAGGGGAGCTAATAAACTGCTTATTAGCCTAGAGCTTATAATCTATTATAACTTTTTAGGCCCTAAACTATATTTTTAAGCCCTTAAACTTAGTTAGGCTTAAAAGCAGTTTACGTTGTAGAATTAGCTAGTCTATACTAGTAAATAGGGATCTGCCCCCTATAGTAGAGGTAAATAGGCCTAGGGCAGTGCTAGTGTAGGCCTATTAGTGTATAAAGAGCTCACGCAGCTTTTTATTCTAGAGTTATAGTGTTTATATAGTAGAGCGGTCTTTATTTCTAGTAGTAATTAAGTTCTATAGTTATTCTACTAACTTAGCGATATTAGAGGCATCTATTAGTAGGTTATTCTAGACTCTATTATGTTTCTCTGTTCCTTTAAACAACTCTTTTCTAGAAGATCTAGAATTTAATGTTATAGGCTAGCCTTAGAGAATAAACAGAACTATAAGTGCTAAATGTAAAGGATAAATTCTAGGTATTAAGTCTCTATAGGGGGGTGTGCTACTTATAAGAAGAGTTTTCCTTAGTAAGTCTACTTCTTTAGGGCAGTTCCTTTCTTTAAGATCCTTCTAAAGGCTGGGGCTATGCCCTAGCCCATTACACCTAGTCTTATTAAAGATAGTAGCGTACTCTGCTAGTTCTAGGGGGAGAGTCCTACTATCTTTAGTAAGGCCTAGCCCTACTATATTATAGGGGGGTAGAGGTCCTGCTGTGCGAGGAAGCGTTATTATAAGTATCTAAGTAATATTCTAGAGTAAAGTTAGGAATACCCCTTTCTGGTCTTTATCTAGAGTATTAAAGGGTACTATATTGTCCTCTTTATTTACTAGTGTAGTAAAGAGGCTCTACTTCTCTACTACCTAAGTGTTAAACGTAATAAGACCCCTAGCTATACTAATTATAATTTTACTACTATAGATATCTACTACTACTTTAGACTTAGCTAGCTAGGGGGCCCCTAAAATTATATCCTAGTAGAGGTTAGGGATTATATAAGTGTAAAGGGTCTATTACTACCTAGATATATTATAAGGCACTACTACTATTTCTATAATAAAGGTCTATAGTAATAATCTAGCGGCCTATTCTAGCTCCTAGGCTAGAATTATAATGCGCTATAGTAAGAGTAAATCTACTAGTTTAGAGCTAATTACTATAAAGTATTTACACTCTATATTAATTAGGGCCTCTATATACTATATACTATTAAGGAAGACGTAAAGAGTAAAAGTAGGCCTATTTATACCTACCCTAGCTCTAACCACTCTAACTATCGCAGCTTGCCCTAATTATACCTCTATTAATACTATTACGCTTAGCCCCTACGTTAGCACTAGACTAAGGGCTATTTTTTTTAACTAAATATTTATCTTATTATGCTAAAGTTAAGTTATAATTACCTAGAGTAAAATTATGTTAAGGTAAGCTCTAGCTATATAGTTAGGCTTACTATAGTAAGTGTACACGCCTACGTCCTAGCGTTACTAAAAGATATATTTAGGTATATAGTTTAGGCGCCACTTACCTGCCTCTCTATTAGCTTAGGGCTAGATTAAGGTTAAAGCCGCTATAAGAGTTATATAGATATTACTATTACTATCTTTAAAAGGGGGCTAGCTACTCTTATAAAAGGTAGCTTAAGTAGTAAGCTTGTTTTCTAAAGTCTCTATTTTAAGGTCTACTATAATCTATAAAAACCTAATAATAGCTGCGTTATAGTCCCCTTTAGGAACGTCGCGGTTAAAAGTAACTATATAGATATTACGCTAAATTACGCAGCGTAACTTACGCAGTTTCTTAGTGTTACTTTACTAGCTACTACCTACCTCTACTAAGGTCTATTTAAAGTAGACGTAAAAGTTAGAGAAACTCTTTTTAGAGTTCTACCTAATTATATTAAGACGTGCTTTAGCCTTTTACTAGGCATGTTTATTAGCGTATATAAAGGTAAAGTACTATATAAACATCTATAGGTTAAACTAGCTATCTGCCCCCCTAGTTTAGTAGAAGGCTGCTACTGTGTCCTAAAGACTATTATCTAGGCAGTTCTATATTAGCGCCTATTCCTCTTAGGGGGAGCTAATAAACTGCTTATTAGCCTAGAGCTTATAATCTATTATAACCTTCTAGGCCCTAAACTATGTCTTTAAGCCCCTAAACTTAGTTAGGCTTAAGAGTAGTTTACGCTGTAGAATTAGCTAGTCTATACTAATAAATAAGGATTTGCCCCTTATAGTAGAGGTAGATAGGCCTAAAGTAGTGCTAGTGTAAGCCTATTAGCGTATAAAGAGCTCGCGTAGCTCTTTATTCTAGAGTTATAGCGTTTATATAGTAGAGCAGTCTTTATCTCTAGTAGTAATTAAGTTCTATAGTTATTCTACTAACTTAGCATTATTAGAGGCATCTATTAGTAGGTTATTCTAGACTCTATTATATTTCTTTATTTCTTTAAATAACTCTTTTCTAGAAGACCTAGAATTTAATATTATAGGCTAGCCTTAAAGAGTGAATAGAACTAGAAGTGCCAAATGTAAAGGATAAATTCTAGGTATTAAGTTTTTATAGGGGGGTGTGCCGCTTATAAGAAGAGTTTTCCTTAGTAGGTCTACTTCTTTAGGGTGGTTCCTTTCCTTAAGATCCTTCTAAAGGCTAGGGCTATGCCCTAGCCCATTACAGCTACGCGCCCACTAGGTACAAAACTGGCTTCTCGCCATTATGTGGATTTTAGATCCTAACAGCACTATAGAAAGTAATAGCCAATTTGCTTTAGATCTAGCTAAAAACCCTATTTACTATACTAGAACTAAGTATATAAATATTTCCTATCACTTCCTAAGACAAAACGTGCTAGAGAACAAGATTAAACTAGTTTATATTAATACTAGTATTCTTCTAGTAGATATTCTTATAAAGGCTACAAGTAAGCCTAAACTAGAAGCTTTCTATAAAACTATAGATTTAAACAAAACCTAAAGAAAAAATAAGGCTAAAAAGTCCTCTAAATTGTTTTAAAGAGACTAGCTTAAAGAAATTGTTTAATCCCTATAATATTTAAAAAAGGGGTATTTATCACCCTAGAAACCTATTAAAGGTTAAGGGGGTGTATAAGGAATAGGTAACCTTTAAAGGTTCCTAGAGTTACCTTTTCTATATTCTAGAACTTTCTATAATGACGTCATAATGACGTTATAGCCCTATGGATACTAGATAACGTTATAGGTGACGTCATAAGGTGACGTTATAGGTGACGTTATAGGTAACGTTATAGATAGTAGAGAATTACTGAGTAGAATACTCTAGAATCTCTACTATATGTATATAAGGAGAGTTACATTCTACGTGTACTCTCTATCCTAGATAGCAATTCTAAGCCTATACCTAAGGTTTTATTACTCTATTTAACTACGTTCGATCTGCCCTCTATTATCCTAGTCTCTACTATTCTAGGTAACTAGTACTAGGGGAGAGAAGGTACTAGAAGGTCTAGAAGGTTACCCTTTATCCTCTAGTCTCTACCTCCTCTTTACAGTAGGCACCTAGGTTACCACACCTATAGGTGTACTAATATAAACTATAATATACTAGTAGTTAGCTAGCTCTAAGTTAAATTACTTTTAGTAATAAGCTAGCTTTAGGCCTACTACTTTTATACGCTTATCTATTTTACGCTACCTACCTAGGGTCTCTATAACTGTAATATAGTAGTAGTTATAAAGGGCGTAGAGGTAATTAAGGCGCCTATTTATCGCCTTTAGCACCTATAAGTATTACCTAAAGCGTATATATAGCGTGTAACTCTAGGTATACTAAGTTGTAGTCTCTGTAATTACCCTTAATATAATAATTATAGCACTTATTATTATCTTTTGTATAGTTCTTAAAAAGCTTTACTAAGTTTTATACGTAGTGTATATAAGTTATAAGCACTATATTATAGTCTACGCACTTAGTATTTCTGCTAAACGCAAAGGTAGTAGTATTATAAAAATTAGACTTCTTAATATACTTAGGCACTAGTTAGTATAGTATTTTAGATAATTAAAGAGGTTATTTAAAATTAAGCGCTTTATCTATACTAAGAATATATTATTTATATATAATATAGGTAGAGAGGACATGGAAATTAAAACAATATTAAAACTATATAGCCCTACTACCCTATATCACAGAAGGCTATACTAAATAGAAGGTATAGAAGCCTTATAATAAATAACATGTATAATGCGTTTATAACGTGCGCTATTTACTTATAACACACTATTATTGCGTACATAACATGCACCTCTATAGACACTTGTTTTCTTTCCTATAGGGTAAGGTTTTTATTAAGGCCATAGTATGCTGTAGAGGACTATAGCTAGAGGGGGAGGTTCTATAATAGGTAGATTACGATATTATTATGGTGTTATAGTATCTAGCGCTAAGGCCTTATAGAGGGCCTATGCGCTAAGTAAGCTAGCTGCGTAAAACCTACACTATACGCTAACTCTATATAAGATAAGTATTATTCTATTAATATTACCAGAGTTATCCTTTTACTGTTTTTTCTAGTGTGAAGTAAGTACTATTGCCTATAACTAGACCTTATAGTTTTAGGTTACTACTACTAGTGTGGCTTTATATATAGTATCTCTATCCTTATATATATAGGGATGGGCCCTAGCTGTGCTTTATATATATATATATATTACCTACAGATAGTGTAGGTTATATTATTAGAATTATGCAAACCAGTTTAGGTTATAGTTATAGTGTTATTATATAAAGGGTCTGTAGCTTATAGTTAAGCTGTAATAGTCTAAAGAGTTTGTTTATATAGGTGTCCTTTATTATAATATTAGTAGCGATAAAGCCTTCCTTTTTAACAAAAGTAATAAGCTCTTTTCTTACTATATAACTAATCTTATTAAAGGTTCTTTTCTTCTAGTTAATAGAAATCTTTAGTAAAAAAAGAAATTACCTTTTTACCTTTAAGGCTGCTTGCGTAATATTACGCAATTATATACACTATATAAGTGTTTAGCTGTTTTAGAGAAGGGGGTAGGTGGCTGTATAGATCTATTTTATCTATCTAGTACTTTTGTGCAATCTCTCCTCTTAAAGTAATAGCCTTAATATTTATTACTTCCTCTACTTAATAAAGCTATGTTACTTTATCTTTTTACTAAGGAGGTAGTATTAATTATTACGTAACGTCTCTAGGTTATAGTTTCTCTAGGAAGTCTCCTAGTCTTAAGGCTATGTTATTATTATTATCTTTTTTAGTCGTGCGACGTGTCTGCGTTTAGTTATTACTAGTTTAATTATATAACATGTTTACGTTTAGTTATCGCTAGTTTAATTATACAACGTGTTTTTTAGGGTTGTAAGGGGGTTTACTATCTCCTTTTTTTTCTATAGAATAGCTTAGACTAGATCGTGTAACTCTTTATAAATATACGCGCTTTGTTTCTACTTATTATATAATCTAAAATTCGATCTTTAGGAAAGGTAATAATATAGAGCCTATGTATCTAGCTTATAGAGTGCTCTATCTTTAGACCTTACTAGTTTACAGTTAATTAGAATTAACTACTAATTAGTATAGGTTTGGCTTAATCTGTAATTAAGCATTTAAGGGTTAATAGTATACTATTATATAAAGGATAAGAAGTAGGTTTAATTAATTACGTCTAGTCTATTATACAAAGGGGTACTAAGGACCTTATAAAGTCTCTGCCTCTTAACGCTGCCCTAAGCAGTGGGCCAATGTGCGGGCCCTTATAGGCAGGTAGGGCCCCACTTTCCTTAGTGCTACTTATACGATCCACTATATAAACAGTAAGAATATATTTTTATTTAAAAGAATTCTAGGCCTAGTAGTTTATTAGGGCTAGCGTAGTAATAGGCGTAACTTATAGAAGTTAGTAGAGCTTCTACACTAGCTGTTTATAGCTAGAATAATGCCTTCTATAGTTAGGTAATAGACCTAATCTAGTAAAATAAAGTTAGGTTTATATTTAGAAGTTTTTAAGGCCTAGTCTACTATTAGGGCTAATATACTACTAGACGTAAGCTATAATAGCTAGTAGAGCTTCTAGAATAGCTGTTTATAGCTAGAATAATACCCTTTATATCTAGGTAATTGACCTACTTTAGTAAAGCGAGTTTAGTTTTATTTTTAAAAGGGTTTTAGGCCTAGTACTATATTAGGGCTAGCGTAGGACTTAGTATAGCTTATAAGGGCTAGTAGAGCTTCTAAACTAGCCTTTTATAGCTAGAATTATATCCTATATAGCTAGGTAGTAGATATAATTTAGTAACGCGGGAATAGATTTAGATTTAGAAAGATTTAAGGGCTTATACTATATTAGGGCTAGCGTAGTAGTTAGTGTAAAGAGGAGGTAGAGACTAGAGGATAAAGCGTAACTTTCTAGACCTTCTAGTACCTTCTCTCCCTTAGCACTAGTTACCTAAAATAGTAGAGACTAGGGTAATAGAGGGCAGATTGAACGTAGTTAAATAGAGTAATAAAACCTTAGGTATAAGCTTAGAATTGCTATCTAGGATAGAGAGTACACGTAGAAGGTAACTCTCCTTATATACATATAGTAGAGATTCTAGAGTATTCTACTTAGTAATTCTCTACTATCTATAACGTTACCTATAACGTCACCTATGACGTCACCTTATAACGTCACCTATAACGTTACCTAGTATCCATAGGGCTATAACGTCATTATGACGTCATTATAGAAAGTTCTAGAATATAGAAAAGGTAACTCTAGGAACCTTTAAAGGTTACCTATTCCTTATACCTACTACTAGCCCTTAGTATCTAGGCTTAATCCTAGTAAAGTAGCGTTAGATTACTAATACTCTTAAGGTAGTTATTCCCCTTATATAGTAAATAGTAAGTTTACACCTTTCCTACCCTTAAAACGTATACTAATAACTTATTCTAGATTAATCTAGCGTCTACTCCTTGCCGTAATAAAGGCAACTTAGATAACAGTAATAAAGAGAGTAGAGAGGAGGCTACTACTAAAGGTGTAGTAGGTAAGGATAGTAAGAATAGTAAGGATAATAAAGATAATAAGTAGTAGAGGCGTAGGCAGTACGTAGTTTAGTTAGATTACTTCTTTAAAGCTAGTCTATAGACCTTAGGTAAATATTCCTAATAAGCTATAAGTGCTCTATAAGCTATAGTGCTTTGTAATAATATATATTATATCTATATTTTATATACTCTTATAATATCCTTTACCTCTTCTTTATATACGCAGCTCTTTTTCCTTTAAAGGTTTAGACTAGATTACCTATATCTTTAAAGTCTAACTCTAGAATCTAGGTATCCTAAGTCTTATTATAGCCTTTCTAGTAGAGTAGGTATTGCTTTTGTCCCTTTCTTATTTACTTAGCTAGGATTTCTTCTACTTTCTAGGCTTCTCCTCCCTTAGGTGTAACCTCTAGTAGCTAGGTGTTAATGTCTTCTACTCCTAGCCTTAGTTTCTATTGTTTAAGAAAGGAAATATAAAACACGTTATAAATATAATAGTGTAGTAGAAGGAGTAAGTAGTATACCTATATTCTAACTACGTCCTATACTTAGAAAGGCCTAATAAATTTTCCTAATAGCTTCTTACTTAGTTATTAAGGTATGTGTATATTCTTTATGCTAAGTAGAACTAAGTCACCTCTCTAGACTAACTCTTACTTATGCTTTTAATTATAGTACTAGCTCTAATACTCTTATACTAAGCGTAGGTACTCTATAAGCAATACACGTGCGCTATATATACAATTTACTCTCTTAACTAGATCTAGTAGCTCCCCCTCTAGCCTACTATCTATAGGAGGCGTAGTAAGAATAGGGTGCTTACTATATACTATATAGAAAGGCGTTGTTTTTATTAAATTATAAATAGAGTTGCTGTATATAAATTGAACTATTAGGAGCAGTTTAACCTAGTTTATTTATAGAGGTGTAATAAATCTAGAAAGATATTATTTAAGCGTTTAATTCTGGCGCTCTATTTACCTATCTATTTAAGAGTAAAAAGTAGTGCTAAGCCTACGCTTTACCTATAGTTAGTAGCATATTTCTGCCTAAAAAGTAGAGGTGAAAGTAGAGTCCCTATTTAATATAATACCTTTCTGTTAAAGTAAAACACTTACTTCCGTGATTCTTTCTAGATCCACTAATTTATATCACGGGATTCTTGCCAAGAGGCTTATTTCTTTTGTATATTGAATTAGTAGACTGCTTACTACTTAAGATTTCCTAGATATAATTACTACGCGTATAGCACTAAATTAGGCCTAATTAATAAACTAATAGCTAATCTAGGATAAGACGCTAGGATAGAATTAGATCACGCTAGATAATCTAGGGAAGGTATTTTTGGCGCTTATCTAGAAGTATTTAATTTAATCTAGTTCTAATAAAATAAGTAGGGTATTTGCTACTTTTAATAGATTATTAAGATAATCTACTAACTCTAATAGTTCTAGTTTGTCTAATTAGATAAAGAAACAAACAAACTGTCCCTATAAGCCCTATACTTATAGGTGGAAACTAATAGAGTGCTAAAGACTTTAAACCGCGATAGCTAAATTACCCTAGAATAGAATATTTGTAGGTTTGGCTCAATCTGCAATTAAGCATTTAAGGGTTAATAGTATACTATTGTGCAAAGGGTGAGAAGTAGGTTTAATTAATTACGTCTGGTCTATCGTATAAAGGGGCACTAAGGGCTTTATGAAGTCTCTGCCTCTTAGCGCTAACCTAAGTAGGGGGTCCTTGTGCAGGTCTTTATAGGTAGGTAAGGCCTTATAAAGTCTCTGCCTCTTAGCGCTAACCTAAGTAGTGGGTCCTTGTGCGGGTCCCTATAGGTAGGTAGGCCCCTATTTCACTTAGTGCTATTTATACAATAAACTATATAGACACTAGTAACTTTTCTTTTGTGCAATAGCTTATGTCTATTATACGCTTTCCCTTTCCTATTCTTCTCTATCTATATAGTTAGCCTTCCCCTATTAGAATAGGTTATAAGGTAGGTGTAGTGTTACTATACAGTAGAGGTCCTGTTTACACCTACTCTTATGTAAATAGGTAGTAATAGCTAACCTACTTAGTTCTTACCCTACCCCTTTACACAGTAGTAGAGTCGTATTGCATAATAAGGCTCTTTCTAGGTATATGTCCTGTGCGTAAACAGAAGGTAGAGTGTTAAGTAATATAATACTTAGCGCTAGGTCTTAGTAAGCAGGTATAGAAGGATTGCTCCTAGTTATACGATAAAGGTATATAGTAGAAGTAAAGTATAAGGTAGCCTTCTATGCTTCTTCTTTATTACTCTATTAGTCTTGTTTATCTTCTTCCTTTTTTGTGTAATAGTCTTCTTCCTCTAGCTCTTCTTTAAAGTTAAAGATGTATGCTTATACATCTATAGTAGAGGGTTTATATTTGTAGAAGTTAGCGTACAACAACATGTATTACTTTCTAGCTTACTAGGTATTCCTTAGTAAATAGTTAGTAGACTAGTATTCTTTTTTATAGTATATAAAGCATTTCTGCTTTATGCGAGAGCTTAAACTTCTAAAGTTACCCCTTTTTTTTAGTCTAAAGGTTAATCTGTCTCTAGAGGGGCTAGATCCTCTTATATAATTAGGATTATTATATTATTAATTAGTGTAGTACACCTCTTTACTATCTTAGAGGAACTATAACTTCTTCCTATCTTTAGTAACTTAGAGTGACGCACAAAGGTCGCTAAGTAAGCCTTCTACTATATTTTTAAGGTTAAATATAGCTTATTTAAGATTAGGATGGCCGCAGCATGCTTATATAATAGTAGTGTGTAGTTATAGTTTACTACTAAAGCCTTATCTAAGAGCCCTTTAGGCTAAAGTAAGCTTATTAATTATTACTTCTAGGGCCTTATGCGATATAGTAGCTAGATTATCCCTTTTATAGTGTTTAAAGGTAAGAGTAGTCTAGTCTATCTAGTACTAATTGTGATTAATACTAGTGTTAAAGTGCCTATTTAGTCTGTTATATAATTCATCCTATAGAAGTCCTAGTCTAATATTATGTAGGTAGTAGGTACTCGCACGATTAGAAAGGATTCCTAGGAAGATGTTTATATACTAGTTCTATAGTATACCTAGCCTATAGTATAGTTCTCTAAAGACTTTTGCCTTGTCTGCTAAGATGTTATATAGCCTACTAGTGTAGTTATTCTCTTTACTCTAAGCCTTCTAAAAGAGAATAATCTTATCTAGCTAGATATAAGTATAATCTCCTAGTTGTTAAAGAGACTAGGAGTGTCTAGCCTCTTTGTATAATATAGTTTGTTAGGCAAAAGTAGTCTAGGTTTTAGGCTATTGCTACTAGTGTGGCTCTATATATAGTGTCTCTAACCTCGCACGTATAAGGATAGGCCCTAGCTGTGCTCTATATATATATACATTGCCTATAGATAGTGTAAGTTATATTATTAGGATTATGCGAAGCGGTTTAGGTTGCAGTTATAGAGTTATTATACAAAGGGTTTATAGCTTATAGTTAAGCTATAATAGTTTAAAGAGTTTCTTTGTATAGATGTCCTTTATTATAGAATTAGTAGCAACAAAGCCTTCCTTTATAAGAAAAGTAATAAGCTCTCTTCTTGCTATATAACTAATCTTATTAAAGGTTCTCTCCTTTTAGTTATTAAAATCTTTAGTAAAAGAAGAGATTACCTTTTTACCTTTAAGGCTACTTGCGCGATATTACGTGATTATGTACACTATATAAGTGTTTAGCTATTTTAGAGAAGGGGGTAGGTAGCTGTGTAGATCTACTCTATCCACCTAGTACTTTTGTGCGATCTCTCCTCTTAAGGTAATAGCTTTAATATTTATTACTTCCTCTACTTATTAAAGCTATATTGCTTTAGCTTTGTCTTTCTGCTAAGGAGGTAGTATTAATTATTACGCGACGTCTTTAGGTTATAGTTCCTTTAAGAAGTCTTCTAGTCTTAAGGCTATATTATTATTATCTTTCTTAGTTGTGCGACGTGTCTGTATTTAGTTATTACTAGTTTAATCATACAACGTGTTTACGTTTAGTTATTGCTAGTTTAATTGTGCAACGTGTTTTTTAGGGTTGTAAATGTGCTTACTATCTCCTTTCTTTTCTATAGAATAGCTTAGACTAAATTATGTGACTCTTTACAAATGTGCGTGCTTTGTTTCTACTTGTTGTATAATCTAAAATTTAATCTCTAGTAAAGGTATTATCTCCTTTCTTTTCTATAGAATAGCTTAGACTAGATTATATAACTCTTTATAGATGTGCGCACTTTATTTCTACTTATTATACAATCTAAAATTTAATCTCTAGTAAAAGTAATAATACAGAGCCTATGCATCTAGCTTGTAGGGCGCTTTGTCTTTAGACCTTACTAGTTTGCAGTTAATTAGAATTAAATACTAATTAGTGTAGGTTTGGCTTAATCTGTAATTAAGTATTTAAGGGTTAATAGTATACTATCGTGTAAAGAGTAAGAAGTAGGTTTAATTGATTACGTCTAGTCTATTGTACAAAGGGGCACTAAGGGCTTTATAAAGTCTCTGCCTCTTAGCGCTAACCTAAGTAGGGGGTCCTTGTGTAGATCCTTATAGGTAGGCAAGGCCTTATAAAGTCTCTACCTCTTAGCGCTAACCTAAGTAGTGGGTTCTTGTGCGGGTCCCTATAGGTAGGCAGGCCCCTATTTCACTCAGTGCTATTTGTACGATAAACTGTGCGGACAATATTGTTATTTAATCTTACTAATAAAGAAAAATTAGAGATTCTTAATTAACTTAAGTAGCCTAAGTAGTTAAACCTTTGTAATATAATTACAAAGGCAGGATAGAATAAGAGTTAATCCTCTACTAAGACTATTAAGTATTCTAGTAGTATTACTGCTACTTTACTAAACCTATTTAATCTGCCTATAGATGATAGAGCATTAGGTGTCTACTCTACTCTATATTCTAACACTTATTCTCTATTAGAATGTACAATACTTAATAGTGCTGTAGTAGTTTACCTAGTTAATAATTGTAGAAGACTTATTTCTAGGACGTTTTGATTATAAAACAAGAGTGTAGAGGCAGGTACATAAAGCCTCCTAATCTTAGAAATTAGTAATAGACTAATTAAGAACGCTTTGCATAGGAAAAATAAAAGATTTATAGAAGATCTACTGCTCTAAAAAGTAAGAGTAGTAGAAGGCTTTTATATAAACATTATATTATAAGCTCTTCTAAAGAAAGCAAAGATTTAGTACCTTAGTTTAGATTACACTCTTAGAATTCGAAGCCTAGAATAAAGTGTTATCTTAGTAGACCTAAAATACGAGTATAACTTTACTTTCTTATAATATAAGCTAATCTACTCTTGTCTAATTATTATAAGTGTAACTACTAAAGGATTATCCTAGGTTAATATTAAGAGATTAGATTCTAAAGACCTCTAGCACCTTTAAGTAGGGCATGTAGGAAGTAAAGCCCTATAAGCTCTAGTAACTATAGCCTAAGGTGTAAAGATTACTAGAATGTTAAGAAAGAAGTATAAGCACTATACTACTACACACGCAACCTAGGTAATCTCTAGAAAACCTAGAGAATAATTACTTAGGCTATTTTACTTATTATCCTAGAATTTATTTAATATGCCTACTACTTAAAATAGAGAAAACTAGGTTTTGCTAATTAAAGAAGATTTTAGTAAGAGACCTTATGTTTTTAATCTTAGAATAAAGACGCTTTCTAAGATAATAAGAGTATAGCAGGATTTCTTAGCTCTTATTAATACAAAATACGAGCTTTAAATTATAAAAATCTACTAGGATAATAATACAGCAACACTTCTATAGAGAGGGAAATCCTAGTACGAATTTTAGGCTACTTAGGAAGAGATAATAATTAGTAGACTACCGCCCTATACGCATAAGCCTAATAGCGCTATAGAAAGAGTAGGCTAGGAGCTTATAATAAAAGTAATAAAAATGTAAATAAGTGTACATCTTCTATTAAATCTCTAGCCTAAAATTATATAAGCGGTATACTAGCTCTAAAGAATAATTCCTAGCCTAGTATTAGGCTATTAATCACCTAATAAAATGTTAGATGCTTAGTTTAGACAATATTTTTGTTATTTTAAACTAGTAACAACATAATATAGGACAGCTAATCTTTGTCTAAACTAGAGTGCTGTTTACACCTATAGCTACTAAGCTTACCCTTTAAATTAGGAGCGTGTAGCTAGGTAAGATAGAAGAGGATTTAAAGTAAATCCTAGGGGCTATATTAAATACCTAGTAGGCTATAAAGCTTCTAATATCTACTAAATATAGATTCCCTAGCTTAATTAGGTGATTACTACACGAAACGTAAAGTTTAATAAGTCCTTATTCTATAAAAGATTAAGGAAATAATCTGTTCTAAAGATAGAAGTGTTAAAAATAGTAGAAAGCCTCTAAAAAGGAGAGCTAAACAATCTAGGAGAAGCGTATAAAAACGCGCTTAATATTCTTCCTAAAATAAATAAGTATATAAGAACTACTACTAGACCTATAGGTAACTTTTAGGTAATTAAAAGCAAAGTAGGCTAGCTAAGTAATTAGGAACCTAAAGTACCTACTACTAAGTAATCTATAAGCTTAGCTAGCTAGCAGCTAAGAATTCGCTTAAGTAGGAAAGGAAGTATAGAACTCATGACCCCTAATTAGACACTAGAGCCAAGTGATCTTAGGGGTAATCTATTAAGTAATTAAGAGATATCTAGCAGCTACTAGAACACCACTAGGAGAGCTGGCCCGCTAGAATCTAGGGATTTAATACCCTATTTATTAGTAGAAACTAATTAGGTTACTAATTAATCTAGCGCAGATAACTTAATTACGCTAGATAAAGCAGATAACCTACTAGTACGCTAAAGGCGAAGGCAGATCTATCTAGAGGTAAGTAGAATAAGTAGGTAAAATTATAGTAAAGCACTAGAAATTAACTAACTAATAAATTACTATCTGCTATTGTAAAGATTAAGAAAGTAAAATAATTAGGACAATTAGCTAGAGGGTAGGTGGAAGCTAGGTGCTTATACACTAATTACTAATTATCTTTAAAGTAATCTTAATGTAATATTAGAGTACACGTTTATACTAGAAGTAGTAGAGGCCTAGTTTAAGTAAGAAGAATATATTACACTAAATGCAATAGTATTCGCTTCTATACTTAGAAAGGCGCCTAGAGCGTCTTATACAGCTTAGACTTATAGAGACGAGCTTACACTAGAGCTAACTCTATAGAAACACCTTTATAATTATCTATATAGAAAGCTATTCCTCCTTACTACTTATAAGGAGATCTCGATTTTATAAGATAAAGGTACCTAGATAGAGATTAAATAATTAGAGGTGTTAGAGTAACCGCTCCCTTTAAAGTGGGTCTTTACCTATAAGTTTAATTAAAATAGATACTTTAAAAAGTGTAAAGCTTAAATTATTATAAAAGAAGATCTTTAGAAAAAGAATACTCTTTACTCTACCTATACTACTACCCTAGTAGTAAGATCTTTTTAATTAGCTGTAGCTCTAGCAGTAGAATTTAATCTAGAAATCTTATAATTTAATATAGTAGGAGCGTTTCTAAATGCTCTTATTACAGCCGCTAATCTAGTAACGTATAAATTACCTAATAGTTTTAAAAAGCTAGGAAAGTGTGTAAGATTGAATTAAGCTTTATATAGCTTAAAAAATTCCCTACTTCTTTAGTATAAGGAATTTGCGGGATCACTTCGATCTTATAGACTCTTAGCTTCGCTAGAAGAGCTATGCCTTTTCTTTAACAGTGATTAAAGTATTATTATTCTATTTTATATTAATAATATTCTTCTTCTCTATGACAAGAGTAAAGAGAAAGAAGCCCTAGATTTTTAGAAGAAGATTATAAACAAATATAAGATTAAATTAAAAGGACTAGTTAAGTAGTTCCTAGGTGTTTAAGTAATTAGGGATAGAGAAGTAAGATTAATTTCTCTAGTCTATAATACCTATATTAATAAGATTACGAAAAAGTTTAATCTTTTAAACTCTAGGAGCTTCCCTCCTATACCTCTATTAGTAGAAGATCTTATTCTAAGTATAGGAGAAGCTACTCCTTAAGAAATAAAGCTCTTTTAAGAAGAGGTAGGATTAGCTCTCTATATAGTAATTATACTACGCCTAGATATAGCCTTTGCAGTGTTAAAGCTATTACACTTTCTAATAAATCTAAGTAAAGAACACTTTGCTACTATTAACTGTGTAATCCTTTACCTCTATTAAACTAGATAGTAGGCTATAGTCTTTAGTGGCTACAATAGACCTAATCTGCTAATATGTAGAGATACCTCTTTCGCTAATAATCTAATATTACAGTAATCTTTCTATGGATATATTATTCTATTATTTAGAGGAGCTATCCTATAGAAAGCAGTTTAACAGAACATAATTACTACTTTAATAAAATAAGTAGAGCTTCTAGCGCTTAAATATATAAGTAAAGTAGCTATAGTAATTAAAAGATTCTTTACTAAGCTTACTCTAGATCTAGAACCTTTATAGAAGGTCTATTATAATAATCTTTAAACTATTTGTTTAGTAATTAGAAAGAACAAAAGAATCACTACTTAACTATGCTATATAGATATTTTGTTGGTTTGGCTTAATCTGCAATTAAGCATTTAAGGGTTAATAGTATACTATTATACAAAGGGTAAGAAGTAGGTTTAATTAATTACGTTTTGTCTATTATATAAAGGGGCACTAAGGGCTTTATAAAGTCTCTGCCTCTTAGCGCTAACCTAAGTAGTGGGTTCTTGTGCAGGTCCCTATAGGTAGGCAGGCCCCCTACTTTACCTAGTGCTACTTGTACAATAAACTGTATAGACACTAGTAACTTTTCTTTTATGTAATAGCCTATATCTATTATACGCTTCCCTTTCCTGTCCTTTTCTATCTATATAGTTAGCCTTCCCCTATTAGAATAGGTTGTAGGGTAGGTGCAGTATTACTATATAGTAGAGGTTCTATTTGCACCTACTCTTGTGCAAATAGGCAGTAATAGCTAACTTGCTTAGTTTTTACCTTACCCCCTTATATAGTAGTAGAGCCGCATTATATAATAAAGCTCTTTCTAGGCATGTGTCTTATGCGTAAATAGAAGGTAGGGTGTTAAGTAATATAATGCTTAGCGCTAGGTCTTAGTAAGTAGGTATAAAAGGATATCTCCTAGCTCTCCTAAACTCTCTCTCCTTTATTCTACTTTAATATACATGTTCTTTCCTCCCTTCTTGTCTTGTTCTTTTTAGTGTCCTAGTGTCTAGTGGCTAGTGCTTTGTTACTAGTAAATGTGTATAGCTTTTTTATATAATGCTAAGTTTTTTTAAAAAAATATACACACACACACATACTTACTATTATATAATAGCTAATAACACTATTAGTCTATTAGGCGCTAGTGCCCTTACTACTAGTGTCTTTATACTAGTTATTATAGGCTAGACTAGATTGCGTATCTAGGTTAACCTCCCTACTAGTTTACCTAGTATAAGGGCCTTTATGTAGAGCCTAGTAGTAGATATATAATAAATCCTCTAGAGCATCTTTATTTTTATTGTATAATGCTAACAGGTGTAGGATAAAGAGGCTAGGGTAGTCTAGATACCCTCCTAGGATATTATTATACAAATCCTAGTTAGTATAAACCTTTAGTAGTAGGCTGCTTACGTTGTATAATATAAAGGATATTAGTAAGCAGTGCTTATCTAGTCGCGTAGCCAAGTTTAAAATAAGTCTTATACTTACTTATACGGCACTGCTAATACTAGTAATTAGGTGTTCCTGAATTATTATATAATCCTAGGTTATAAGTCTAGATTATGCGGCGCCTATATATAGAAGTTATATAGTGCTTATTATAAGCGTTATGTATAGGGGGGGGTAAATATCTTTATCGCATAAAGGGGTAGGTAGGCCTGGTCTTAAGATATCTAAATTATTAATATAGAAAATATATTCTTTAATATCTTTATACAATCTCCTGCGATGTGTTCCCTCTTTTATAATAAAACTGTAATGTTAAATTAGTAGTAGGGCTTATATAGTCTAAAAATGAATGTGTCTGTGCGAAGTTGTAGCAAGTTAGATAGAAGAAAATTTTTTTTTTTTTTTTTTTTTTTTTTTAAAATAGTAAGTGAAATAACAAAAGAAATGTTGTGTAGTAGAGTAGTTACTCTATTGTGTAATGTTCCTCTGCTAGTATAATAATAAAGCCAAGCTGTAAGCTTAGGTCTTTATTATTAGCAAAAGAGCTATCTGTAAAGATGAATAGCTTTATGCGACCTAGGTTAAGTGGAATAAATTTTAGTCCTCTTTGTGTATTCTAAATTTACTAGTTTAAACGTATGTTTAGTGCCTTATTATCTTCTTCTATTAGTACTGTTGTTTACGCGGTAATAGACAGGTTAAATGTTACTTCTAGTTAGTAAACTAAAGAGATATATATACCTCTTACTTATTATGCGATATATTAGTATGTAGCGTCTTTGTTTTAGGGATTAATTGTGTAAAGGCTTTTAGCCTATCCCTTCTGTTCTAGGGTAATAATACTTTAGGTAAGTTAGATTTTGCCTCTATTAAACTTAATTACCCTATCTTATATTAAGACGCTTTTATCCTTTGTATAAAACTTTGCAGTATAGAGCTGCTCTTTTTCTTATTATATAAAGCTTTCTGTGACCACACTAAGGGTGTTATTAGTCTAGAGTCTAGTAATGCTAAACATGTTAGGTCCCTTATCTATAATAAGTAGGCATAGGTTGTACGTTAACACATATATCCTTAGTTTCTCCTTATAGTGGTTATAGTATGTCTTAAACTAGTAGAGACCTAATTCTACTGCGCTATATAGAAGTTGTATAACTTGTAGAATTATGTTTAATAGGAAGAAATTGCGTATTTCTACTAGTAGTTAGGCGTATAATGTGCGAAAGAGTTTGTTAGTAAACTATATATAGGCCTAAGTAATGTCCCTAAGCTTAATGTGCATGTTATATAACTAAATTAGTGTTATAGAAAGAGCTAATAGTAACCTCTAGCTTATACGCTAGATAGTAGGGGATTATATAAAGATCTTTTCTTTTTCTTTATCTAAATAGCTAGTAAAGACAAGTCTTAATTTCTTATATAATTAGGTTATCCTGCCTTTAATCTCTTATACAAGACGTAGGTTAAAGATACAGCTAGGTTATTTATTAGGGTTGTATAACAAGATTTCAAAAGTGCTATTAGTAATAAGGGCATTTATTTCTGCCATATCTAATTCTTTAAAAGGCTAGCTAGGTGTGGTAATAACGCTGTTTGTATAAAGCTTTAGTATAAGCTTAAAGTTATTTTTTTCTTTTTAAGTAATAAACTAGGTGTTTAGTCTTCCTAATCTTTGTTAAGCTTTACCTAATTGTGCGACTGTAGTAGTTTAGTCCTTCCTAGGTCTTCCCTTTGGCCTTAGCTTTAGAGCTTTAATTCGTGCGGCTATAGGAGCATCTATATCTTATAGTTCCTATGTGCTGTCTTTAGTTGCGCGATAGTATAGTTTAGCCTATATACAGTGTAGTTTTAGAGGTCTATTTTTAAGCTTTAGAATAATGTCTCTTCCTTTAATACTCTTAATCTTATACAGTCCTTACTATCCTTTCTTTTTTCTCTAGGCTATAACTTTAGAGCCTAGTGGGAGTGTAAGGGTTTTATGCGATAATAGGCTATTTCTAGTGTTAATTATACAAGTAACTTTAATTTTAGCTCTATTCTTTTTAAGTATTTTTATTGCTTTCTACACTATATTAGTTTAGGCGATTAGTTTTAGTAAAGGTAGAGAGTCCTTATTAATCCTTAGGTAGGCACTAAAGACTAGGAGGGTAGGTACTATACTATTAGGCCTAGCTGTGTTATTTAGTGCCTTTACTACTATCTATAGCACTGTCTTATTATCTATATAACTATTAATCTTAGCTCTTAAGATATTATACGCTTAGTATAGTAGTGCATATGCTCTTTTAATCTTACCTACAGCCTAGTGTGCCTCTACTAGTATTTACCTATATTCTACCCTAACTATCTTCGCACAATTCTAAAACTTGTTAGAAGCGAAGTTAGTTCCTAGGTTATAGACAATATAATCTAGTAGGCCTTAGTATACATTAATCTAGTATCTTATTAAGGCATCCTAGGTGTCTTGTGTAGTTATTAATCTTAGGAATTAGGCTGCCTAAAAAGATGTGTCTATATTAATAACATATAGGATATCCCATTTACTAATTTATACAATATTAATAATAATCTTATAGTTAAAGTATAAGTTATCTTGGATAGAGAACTTAGAACGTTTTAGCGCTTAGTTGTATAACTAGTAGTAGTAATAGAACTTTTTTACTTCTTCTAGTATAGAGCTTTTTACTTTATACCCTACCTAAGTAAGAAGCTTATATAGTCTTTCTGTCTAGGGGTGTCTAAAACAGTAGTGTAGGTGTTAGAGTTCTGTCTCTGTAAAAAAGAGAGCTGATTCCTTATTATTAAGGTTAAAAAAGGGGTAACCCTACTTTTATATAACTAGGACTATTATACTGTCCCTTTATACAATAACATTTAGGATATTATTAAAGTATGCTCTAAGTCTGTTAGTATCTACTAGCAATAGTAGGAATAGTGTTAGGGAGTTAAGGATATAGTAGGTTACTATTCCTATAGGGTTAGTAATTTGTATAGTGCCTAGAGATGTCTAGGAACCCTATCCTCTAAAGCTAATATTAGTAGATCCTAGTAACTAGTCTACTTTAGTAGTTAGGTTTTTGTGTAAGTAGGCAGTAAGCTAGTTCTTTTCTACTATAGACACTTATGTAGTGCCTATGTCCTAGAGTTCTCTTTAGTACTTTATACAATACTAACTAGCTAAAGTAAATAATTGTGTAGGTTCCTCTATATTCTTATTATTCTTGCTATATTAGATGTCTTCGCTAGTTATATAATAAAGGTAGGCAGTAGAAGTAAGGTATAAAGTAGCTTTCTATACTTCTTCTTTATTACTCTATTAGTTTTATTTATCTTCCTCTAGCTCTCTTTTAAAGTTAAGGATATATACTTATATATCTATAGTAGAGGGTTTATGTTTATAGAAGTTAGCATATAACAACATGTATTACCTTCTAGCTCGCTAGGTATCCCTTAGTAGATAGTTAGTAGACTAGTATTCTTCTTTATAGTATATAAAGCATTTCTACTTTGTGTAAGAGCTTAAACTTCTAAAGTTACCTCTTCTTTTTAGTCTAAAGGTTAATCTGCCTCTAGAGGGGCTAGATCCTTTTATGTAATTAGAATTATTATATTATTAATTAGTGTAGTACACCTCTTTACTATCTTAGAAGAACTATAACTTCTTCCTATTTTTAGTAACTTAGAGTAACATATAAAGGTCGCTAAGTAAGCCTTTTACTATATTTTTAGGGTTAAATATAGCTTGTTTAAGGTTAAGATAGCTGCGGTATACTTATATAATAGTAGTATATAGTTATAGTTTACTACTAAAGCCTTGTCTAAGAGCCCTTTAAGCTAAAGTAAGCTTATTAATTATTACTTCTAGGGCCTTATGCGATGTAGTAGCTAGATTATCCCTTTTATAGTATTTAAAGGTAAGAGTGGTCTAGTCTATTTAGTACTAATTATAATTAATACTAGTGTTAAAGTGCCTATTTAGTCTGTTATACAATTTATCCTATAGAAGTCCTAGTCTAATATTATAGAGGTAGTAGGTACTCGCACGATTAGAAAGGATTCCTAAGAAGATATTTATATACTAGTCCTATAGTATGCCTAGCCTATAGTATAGTTCTCTAAAGACTTTTGCCTTATCTACTAGGATGTTATACAGCCTACTAGTATAGTTATTCTCTTTACTCTAAGCCTTTTAAAAGAGAATAATCTTGTCTAGCTAGATATAAGTATAATTTTTTAGTTATTAAGGAGACTAGGAGTGTCTAGCCTCTTTATACGATGTGGTTTATTAGGCAAAAGTAGTCTAGGTTATAGGCTACTACTACTAGTGTGGCTCTATATATAGTGTCTCTGTCCTCGCATGTATAGGGATAGGCCCTAGCTGTGCTCTATATATATATATATTACCTATAGATAGTGTAGGTTATATTATTAGGATTATGCGAAGCGGTTTAGGTTATAGTTATAGTATTATTATACAAAGGGTCTATAGCTTATAGTTAAGCTGTGACAGTTTAAAGAGTTTCTTTGTATAGGTGTCCTTTATTATAGAATTAGTAGTAATAAAGCCTTCCTTTATAAGAAAAGTAATAAGCTCTCTTTTTACTACATAACTAATCTTATTAAAGGTTCTCTCCTTCTAGTTATTAAAATCTTTAGTAAAAGAAGAGATTACCTCTTTACTTTTAAGGCTACTTACGCGATATTACCTAATTATGTACACTATATAAGTGTTTAGCTGTTTTAGAGAAGGGGGTAGGTAGTTGTGTAGATCTACTCTATTTATCTAGTACTTTTATATAATCTCTCCTCTTAAGGTAATAGCCTTAATGTTTATTACTTTCTCTACTTATTAAAGCTATATTACTTTAGCTTTGTTTTTCTACTAAGGAGGTAGTATTAATTATTGCGTAACGTCCTTAGGTTATAGTTCCTCTAGGAAGTCTCCTAGTCTTAAGGCTATATTGTTATTGTCTTTCTTAGTTGTGCGACGTGTTTGCGTTTAGTTGTTACTGGTTTAATTATGTGACGTGTTTTTTAGGGTTATAAATGTGCTCACTATCTCCTTTCTTTTCTGTAGAATAGCTTAGACTAGATTATACGACTCTTTACAAATATACGCGCTTTATTTCTGCTTATTATATAATCTGAAATTTAATCTCTAGTAAAGGTAATAATACAGAGCCTACGCATCTAGCTTATAGGGCGCTCTGTCTTTAGACCTTACTAGTTTGTAGTTAATTAGAATTAACTACTAATTAGTATTAGTTTGGCTTAATCTATAATTAAGTATTTAAGGGTTAATAGTATACTATCGTGTAAAGGGTAAGAAGTAGGTTTAATTAATTATGTCTTGTCTATTATACAAAGGGGCACTAAGGGCTTTATAAAGTCTTTGCCTCTTAGCGCTAACCTAAGTAGTGGGTCCTTATACGGGTCCCTATAGGTAGGCAGGCCTCTTACTTTACGCAGTGCTACTTGTACGATAAACTGTACAGATATATTTAGAATATATGGTTGCGGTAAGAGTATATAAAAGGATTGTTTTAAGTAGAATATTTTCTAACTAGTAAAATACTAGTAGATGGCCTTATAAAGGCTCTTACTTATTAGTTGTTTAATAGATTTAAAAGGCTATTAAATCTATAAGATATAAGTATAATAATTACAGAATAAGAATAGGTAAGTAGAGAATTAATCTATTAATTACCTAGAATTGTTAATTTAGAGCTAGGAAATAAGAAAAGAAAAAAAAAAGAAAAGATTAGAGGGAGAATAGGAATTAGAAGAAAAAGAGATTAAAGAGCTTATTTATAAGCTTATAAACCCTCTTCCTCCTCTACTTAATTATAGGGGTGCGAGAATTTCCCCTATAATTAGTAGTAGGAGATTCTCTCTATCTTTCTCCTCTCCTTCTCTCTGTAGTAGGTAATTCTTTACCCTATCTACCTCCTCTACCTCTCCTTTAATTAGCAGTAGGTGATAGCTTACCTTAGACTCCCCTCCTTTAATTAGTAATAGGTAATTCCTTACCCTAGCCTCCCCTCTTTTAATTAGTAGGAAGAGAAGCACTTACCTAGCCTCTATTCTATTTTAGAGCTAATAAGCTACTTATCTAGCTATTTTAATTAGTATATTAGCTGCGACCGCGCTACTCCTTGATAGGTAGAATAGAAAGGTAATTACTCTATCCTCTACTAAGAATTAGCTAGAAGAGAGGGAGTAGGATAGTAGCTACATACTAAGCTTACTCCTCCTAACTACTAGTAGAAGAAAGAGCTTATTTTACGTAGCTTAGTAATTAGCCTCTCTTACAAAAAGTATTAGCTAAACCTAGAAAGAATTTTAAAATAAAAGCTTATATTAGCACCCTCTAATAGTTAATAGTAGATAAAATCTATAGCTAGAGTCTAAATATATACCTAGCTATAGAAATAATTAGTAAAATTAGCTAAAGTAATAAAACAATTCTATATATAGTAGTATAAGAGTAGGTAAAGTAGGTATAGTAGCGCCTACTTAAGCTTAAAGCGTTATTATAGTAGCGTCTATTACTCTTTCCTACTAGAGCTCCTTTTAAGCAGCCTAAGTAGCTTACTTATCTAAGAGTACTAAGTAATTACTAGGGGCCTAGAGCTAAGGTAGGAGGAGCTAGTAGAGTAGGAGGAGTAGGAGGATCTTAGTAAGAGAATTAGGAGCTTTATTTAGTAGCTTTTATAGCCTTTACTACGCGTGCTTTAGTGTTAAATCCAATAGGGTAGCTAGTCCTAAAGGGTTAAAGTTAGTTCTTAGGCAGGAGTACTTACAAAGGGTGGAAGGTCTTATTAATATAATACTATCTTACGAAGTGTAACAAGTTAATAATTTAGTCTACTAGAATCTAAATAATAGATTAATAAACAGATTAAATATAAGTATAGAGAGCCTATCTTTACGTTCCTATATACTTTAAGTAATTAGTGGACTAATCGCTCTAATTAAACTAATTAAGCACTAATTAGTTATTTAGTATATTAAGTGCTTAGTCTAATTAGTTGTCTTAGCGCTCTAATTACACTAATTAGGTTACGTGACCTTTAGTGCTGTGCCACTTAAATAATAAATATAGATATATATAAAGATCCTAGGAGGCCTAGCCTTTAGATTTTAATATTATTTCCCTCCTTACTAGGATTTATCCTTAAATTATGTTACTGTGTCTTATGCCTAGTTATAACTAGAGCTTACCTTGTGTTATAAGTAGCGTTAGCTTACTCGCATTATACCTTAATAACTTTCTTAGTCTAGCACTACCTATTACTATTACCTAACTAATTTTATTAACTCCTTTAGCAAAGTTATAGTTAAGAAATACTTAATATATATAAAATATAACTATGTTTATAAGGTTCACGTTTAGTCTAGAAAATGTAAGAAATATATTTATTAAGGTTAATTGTCCGTACAGTTTATCGTACAAATAGTACTGAGTAAAATAGGGGCCTACCTACCTATAGGGACCCGCACAAGAACCCACTACTTAAGTTAGCGCTAAGAGGCAGAGACTTTATAAGGCCTTGCCTACCTATAAGGACCTGCACAAGGACCCCCTACTTAGGTTAGCGCTAAGAGGCAGAGACTTTATAAAGCCCTTAGTGCCCCTTTATACAATAGACTAGACATAATTAATTAAACCTACTTCTTACCCTTTGCACAATAGTATACTATTAACCCTTAAATGCTTAATTACAGATTGAGCTAAACTTACACTAATTAGTAGTTAATTCTAATTAACTATAAACTAGTAAGGTCTAAAGACAGAGTGCCCTATAAGCTAAATACGTAGGCTCTATATTATTACCTTTACTAGAGATCAAATTTTAGATTATATAATAAGTAGAAACAAAGCGCGCACATCTATAAAGAGTTATATAATCTAGTCTAAGCTATTCTATAGAAAAGAAAGGAGATAATACCTTTACTAGAGATTAAATTTTAGATTATATAATAAGCAGAAATAAAGCGCGCACATCTGTAAAGAGTCGCATAATCTAGTCTAAGCTATTCTATAGAAAAGAAAAGAGATAGTAAGCACATTCACAACCCTAAAAAACACGTCGCATAATTAAACTAGCAATAACTAAACGCAAACATGTTGCATAATTAAACTAGCGACAACTAAACGCAGACACGTCGCACAGCTAAGAAAGATAACAACAACATAGCCTTAAGACTAAGAGACTTCCTAGAGGAACTACAACCTAAGGACGTCGCGCAATAATCAATACTGCCTCCTTAGCAGAAAGACAAAGCTAAAGCAATATAGCTTTAATAAGTAAAGGAAGCAATAAATATTAAGGCTATTACCTTAAAAGGAGAGATTGCACAAAAGTACTAGGTAGATAGAGTAGATCTACACAGCCACCTACCCCCTTCTCTAAAACAGCTAAACACTTATATAGTGTATATAATTACGCAATATCGCGTAAGTAGCCTTAAAAGTAAAGAGGTAATCTCTTCTTTTGCTAAAGATTTTAACAACTAGAAGGAGAGAACCTTTAATAAAATTAGTTATGTAGTAAGAAGAGAGCTTATTACTTTTCTTATAAAAGAAGGCTTTATTACTACTAATTCTATAACAAAGGACACCTATGCAAAGAAACTCTTTAAACTATTATAGCTTAACTATAAGCTACAGACTCTTTGCATAATAACTCTGTAACCGTAACCTAAACCGCTTCGCACAATCCTAATAATGTAACCTACACTATCTATAGGTAATATATATATATATAAAGCACAGCTAGGGCCTATCCCTATACATGCGAGGACAGAGACACTATATATAGAGCCACACTAGTGGTAGTAGCCTAAAACCTAGACTGCTTTTGCCTAACAAACTATATTGTACAAAGAGGCTAGACACTCCTAGTCTCTTTAACAACTAGGAGATTATGCTTATATCTAGCTAGACAAGATTATTCTCTTTTAGAAGGCTTAGAGTAAAGAGAATAACTACACTAATAGGCTATATAATATTCTAGCAGATAAGGCAAAAGTCTTTAAAGAACTATGCTATAGGCTAGGTATACTATAGAACTAGTATGTAAATATCTTTCTAGGAATCCTTTCTAATTATACGAGTACCTACTACCTATATAATATTAGACTAGGACTTCTATAGAATAAATTGTATAATAGACTAAATAGGCACTTTAACACTAGTATTAATTATAATTAGTACTAGATAGACTAGACCATTCTTACCTTTAAACACTATAAAAGGGATAATCTAGCTGCTATATTATATAAAGCCCTAGAAGTAATAATTAATAAGCTTACCTTAGCTTAAAGAGCTCTTAGATAAGGCTTTAGTAGTAAATTATAACTACACACTACTATTATATAAGCATACTATAGTTATCCTAACCTTAAATAAGCTATGTTTAACCCTAAAAATATAGTAGAAGGCTTACTTAGTAACCTTTATACGTTACTCTAAGTTACTAAAGACAGGAAGAAGTTATAGTTCCTCTAAAATAGTAAAGAGGTATACTACACTAATTAATAATATAATAATTCTAATTATATAAGAGGATCTAGCCCCTCTAGAGGCAGATTAACCTTTAGACTAAAAAAAAGGAGTAACTTTAAAAGTTTAAGCTTTTATATAAAGTAGAAATACTTTATGTGCTATAAAGAAAGATGCTAGTTTACTAACTATCTACTAAGAGATACCTAGTAAGCTAGAAGGTAATACATGTTATTGTACGCCAACTTCTATAAATATAAACCCTCTGCTATAGATATACAAGTATATATCCTTAACTTTAAAAGAGAGCTAGAGGAAGAAGACTATCGCACGAAAGAGGAGGAAGATAAATAAGACTAATAGAGTAATAAAGAAGAAGCACAGAAGGCTACCTTATACCTTACTTCTACTGTATACCTTTATCGCACGACTAGGAGCGATCCTTCTATACCTACTTGCCAAGACCCAGCGCCAAGCATTACATTGCTCAACACCCTACTTTCTGTTTGCGCATAGGACATATGTCTAGAAAGAGCCTTATTGCGTAATGCGACTCTACTACCGTGCGAAGGGGTAGGGTAAGAACTGAGCAGAGAAGGATAGGAAAGGGAAAGCGTACGATAGACATAAGCCATCGCACAAAAGAAAAGTTGTGTTAAATCTAAGAGGGTAGCTAGTCCTAAAGGGTTAAGGTTAGTTCTTAGGCAGGAGTACTTATAGAAGGTAGAAGGTTTTGTTAATACAATAGTATCTTATAAAGTGTAATAAGTTAATAATTTAGTCTACTAGAATTTAAACGATAGATTAATAAACAGATTAAACATAAGTATAGAGAGCCTATTCTCGCGTTCCTATATACTAAGTAGTCCTATACATCCTAGAATCCTATATGTCCTAGAGTCCTATATGTCCTAGAGTCCTATATGTCCTAGAGTCCTGTGTAGGTGAGTTCCACGCGTCCTAGAGTTCCTGTATAGGCGAGGCCTATGCGGTCCTTAGGACCCTTAGGACCTATAACCTATTACTTAACTACTTAGTTAGCTAACTCTAGTAGACTAGTAGTCTAATAAACTCGTGCCCTACTACTTATGTGTGGCTAGATCCTAATATTATCCTCCCCCTCTAAGCTTAATATCCTTATAAGTTAACTACCTATAAAGTTATTATCTTGTTCTATTTAATATCGCTATAGTTAAGCCAATTGTCTTAAGAAAGACTATATTTTTACAATAGTTGCCTGTTTGTACTACGCTAAGAAGAAATATACTTATTGTCTTTCTTCTTTGCACTCTTAGTGTACTAACTACGTTAGATAGGGAAACTAGAAGTATGAGCCTAAGGAGATCCCTTTACTAGATTATTTAAAATAGATGCTGAAATAGAGAGGTTAGAAAAGTTAGAGGCTAAAGAGGAGATAAAGCTCTATATTAAGAAAGAGCTAGCTAAAGTAGCTCTCTTTTGCGCCTGTTAGGCGCAAGAGAAGATAGCGCGCTTACGTAATTAGTAAAAGAAATTACGTTAGAAGGAATAAGAATTATTTAATTGCAGCATAAGTACTATAGATAAGTTAGAAGCGCTTAAGGCGCAGGAGGAGTTAGTATAAGCTGCCGCGTTAATAAATCCTAACGCGCTGTTAGGCGCTAAGGTAATTAACTAGTTTATTCTGTGGGCTAGCCCCTGTGCTGGTAGTGATTCCTAGGTGCGTCTTAGTTGTTTCTAGTGGAATTCCTTAATCTTTTGCTAACAGTTTCCTAGATTGTTCTTTAGTTCCTAGGTGTTTTCGCTATATGGGTAACCTTTCTACTTAATAAGGTACGTGTTGTCGTGCTAATTATATTTTAGAATTCTTTTAACCTTAAATTTATTTTTCTTCCTTAGTCTAGTGGTAGAAGGTGGTTTTAACTAGTGTATTAGGGTCTGCTGGTTCTAGTAGTAATACGTGGAATACTAGGTGTATCTTTGCATCTGGCGGTAGTTCTAACTTATAGTTTACTAGTAATATTTGCTTAGAAATGTAAAATAGTCTAACCTTAATATAATCTAGTTTCTTATGTTTCTTCTTCTAAGTTTAAAGGTTCTTTGTAAGTAGATATGGTTTATCCCCCTTCTTTAGCTAAGGTGCTATTTTTTGTTTTTAGTTTTAGTATGAAATTAATTACTGCTAAGCTTTCTTAAGATTCTCTTGGAGTTGTTAGTGTATTTTCTTTATATTTTCTGCTATATCTATGGCTTCTTTTGCTTTAATTGTTGTAGGAAATTATTAATTAAAGAGATGTGGGTGTCTTCTGTAGTTTGCATAGAATAGTGTATGTCCTAATGCTGCTAATACTTTGTTATTATAGGCTAACTGTGCTATAGGTAGTAATAAAACCTAGTTATTCTTCTGGCTATTGCAGTAGATGCGTAGGTACGTTTCTATAGTTTAGTTTGTACGTTCTGTCTGTCTGTCTGTTTGTAGATGGTAAGCTGTTAATAGTTTTTGTTTTGTTCTAAGTAGTGCTATAAGTGTTGTCTAATAATTTAACGTGAAGAGCTTGTCTCTGTCGCTAATAATTGTTTTTAGGATTCTGTGGTATCTAACTAGTTAGTCTAGGATAAGAAAAGTGAGTTCTTTTGCCGTTATTCTTTTGAGGCATAGAATAAGCTTAATATACTTGGTTAGTTAGCAAACTATTACTAGTATGCTGTTGTATTTGATTCCTATTATTGAATCCTTAGAGTTTAGAATTTCTGTGATAAAATCTATAGCGATGTCTTCCTATAGTGCTATTAGTATTCTGATTGCTTGTATCTCTCTATATTTAAGATGTGTACTATGTTTGTTTCTTTAGTATTCTGCATATTTATAGATGTAAGTTGTTACAGCTTCCTTAATTCCTTTAAAGGTGTAATTCCTTTAAATAAGTTCTATTGTCTTTGTGATGCCTAGGTGTCTGTATATAGGGTTATTATAGTATTGTTGGATGATCTTAGTCTGTAGATGTTCTAGAACTTCTTAGTTAATTACTAAAAGTTAATTTAGTTCTGCTATTAGCTCTAGAGATCTATCTTTAGCTTTGCGAAGGATTGTAGAGAAGGTTTTTGCCTTTTCTCCTGCTAGATTACTTTGTTAGCTGAGAGCGTTAGCTCTGCCATTTTCTTTTCTAGCTACATAGATAATTTTAAACTTGTACTGCCCTGTGGTTTATAACCATTTTTATTGTCGTGGCGTAAGTTCTTTTATTATTGTGAACCTTAGAAGGTTCTTGTAATTTGTGTAGATTTCTAGCGTTAAGTAACTAAGCGTATAAATCCTCTAGTGCTTTAAGACTTTAATAATAGCGTAGAGTTCTTTATTATATATGTTGTATTGTGTTTTAGCGTTATTGAATTTGCATAAGTAATAGGTAATTAGGTGCCATTTGCTGTTACGTTTTTATTTAGCGTAGGCGCCTAGCGTAAGATTGCTAGCGTCTGTTTTAAAGCGTAGTGGTTTATTACTTCTAAAATGAATAAGGATAGGTTCTATAATATATGCTGTCTTGAGGAGTTAGAATAACATTTTGTACTTATTTGTCTATTTAAAGGGTACGTCCTTCTTTGTAAGATTTATTAAAGGTATTATAACCTTTGCGTAATCTTGGATGAATTGTTAATTAAATCCATAGAATCCTAAGAATTCTTAGATGTTCTTAGCTGTCTTTAGTATTGGCTAGTTCTTAATGTATTTAACTTTACTTAGTGCCATCTTAATTCCTTCTGTAGTGATTATGTGTCCTAGGAATTCGAGTTGTTTAACGTTAAACTTACATTTCTTAAGTTTAATGCGAAGGCATACTTTGTCTAGTGCTTCTAGTACTGTCTGTATATGCTTGGTGTGGTCTGATTTGTTTTTGGAAAAGACAAGGATATTGTTTATATACGCGATAACGAATATATCTAGATGTTTATAGAGTACGTTGTTAATAAGTGCTATAAAAGCTGCTGGTGCGTTTATAAGTCTAAAAGGTATAACCTTATATTTAAATAGTCTGTAGCGTGATTAAAACGCTGTTTTCCATTCTTTACCTTTCTTAATTTGTATAAGGTGGTAACTGTCTCTTAGATCTATTATTATGAATATCTTGGCTTAAGATAGTTAATCTCGTAGTTCTGTAATATTTAGTAGTAGATATTGGTTCTTTATTATTATGTTATTAAGTTGTTAGTAGTTAATGTATAGTCTGTCTAATCTATCCTTTTTCTTAATAAACATAAAAGGGCTTACTGCTAGTGACTTTAATAGTTATATATATCCTTTCTTAAAGTTTATCTTAATAAAATTACGTTTTTTAAGGAGTTCTTCTCCTATCTTACTGTATAGTGGTCTAAAGGGTAGCGTCTTTCCTTCTTCTAGGTCTATTATAAGATCCTAGGGTTAATGTTTAGGTAGGTTTACTTTTCCTTCCTTTTCTATGAATATATGTGTCCATTTCCTGTACTCTCTTAGTAAGGTAAGGGGTGTGCTGTTGTCCTCCTTCTTGCGCTTCTTAACCTGGTAGTTCCTACTAGCGTCTACTAAGGTGTGCTTCTGTTTTTTAACTATCTATTGCAGTATTATGTTGTTAATAACTCCCTTATCTACTATTATTTTTGGTTAATGCGTAGGCTTTGCTTATAATATATAATTATAGCGTTTAAATAATATTTTCTTTGTACCCTAGTTAATCTGTAGGTTGTGTATTGTTAACTAAGGTAATCCTAAAACTAACTTATGCTTAGATCCTAGTAAGACATCTAAGGTAAGTTCCTCTCTATGTCCTTAGACTATTATCGTGGTAGTAATCTTCTAGTATATTTAAAGTGTCTTAGGCATTAGGGATCTATTCGCGACATAAATAATATAGGGTACTTCTTTCTTTAATATTATAAGTCCTGCTTATCTTGCTGTCTAATAAGATATAAAGTTCCTTTCTACTCCTAAGTCTATAAGAGCTTAAGCCTGTATTCCTTTAAGCTGTACTAGTAGCTTAACTAATACTATGCTTACTGTAGTATTTAATTTAATAAAGGCGTTTTCTTGTCTAAGTTTAGGCCTAAAAAAGACATCTGTTTGTGTAGGTTGTAGTTAAGTTCTAGTGCCTAGTATACGTTTCTAAGCATCTGCTTCTGTTATTATTCTTAAGTATATAGCTTGTGTAGATTATCTTCTTCTTTTTCTTGTAAGAATGTTCTTCTATTTTTCCTCCTGTAGTCTTTACTGTTCCTATGTACTAGTTGAATTAGTAGTTCTGTTATTACTTCTTACGTAGGGTAGTTTATAAAGCTGTCTAAATGCTTAGCTATATAGTAGTATTTACAGTTTTAGTTTAGACACGTGTACTAGTACGGTTGTATATAGTCTCTATTAATAAGTATGTTGTAGTATTTGTTGCCCTTTAGCGTAAGATAAGGAAAGTATTTTACTTATTATTTATTCTAGAGGTGCTCGTTATAAGCTGCGATAGAATAGTCTGTTTACATTTATCTATAGCGTAGTTTCCTTCTAGGTTATTTCTTATTCTTCTCTTTCTCTGTCTTGTGTTATGCGTATGTTAGTTCTTCGCAATGCGTCCATATATAGAATTAGTGTGTAGGATTTTAGTGGTCTAGGTAGTACTTTAGTACGTAGTCTAACTTCTTATTTTTGTAGGGTTGCATTCCTTTTAGTGCCTAGTGGGGTTCTATATAGTCCTAAACATTTGGTTTATACTTAGGTGACATAGGGTTGTCTTCTTCCTGCCTACTTTATAGGTAAGGAGTAGGAGATCTTAGTATCTCTTCTACGTCTTCTACGTTGTGGTATACGTTAGAGTTATTTTCTAGATCTTTGTATAGTTATAAGTTAGGTAAATCTAATTGCTTACTTTACTCTAATATAACGCGTTAGTAACTAAATAGCGTTGTAATAACTTCCTATTCCTTATTAGGTTCTTAGTCCTTAATAGTTAGTATATTTAACTTAGTTTAATAGACTTTGTTCTTTAATCTGCAGTTCCTGGCTATGTGGCCTAGTTTGCTATATGTAAAGCATTTATAGGTCTTAGTTATTAGTTGTTAACTTTTATTAGAGACGCGTTTATTAGGCTGCTTAGGGCCTATCCTTTCTCCTTTTCCTTTGCCTAAGTAGTTAAACTAGACATCTTCTATTAGTTTGTATCTCTAGTAGTTCCTTAGCTGTTACTTTTAGATAATTCTAATAGGGTTCTTATAAACTATTTTTGCTAGTTATCTAAAGCTTATTACCCTAGGGTTTTAGTAAAGCTCCTGTTACAGTAAAAACCACTCTCTGTTAATTCTAATAGTTTCTTTATATAGTTCTTTAAAGTTAGTAATTTGTACACTACTACGTAGGAGTTCCTTACATAGTTTCTATTTAAGTCCTTATTTATATATGTCCTAAAGAGATTTATTATCCTAGTTAAGTTGCACAGCGTATCTATAAAACTTAGCTATATACTTAGCTGCTAATTGTTTCTAAGTTATAGTCTAAATCCTTACTTTTGTAATAGAGTCCTTGTTAGTAATCCTAAAGAGTTGTTTAAGGTATTTCTTAAAGTTATTATAATCCTTAATAATATTAACTGCATTAGCGTGTTTATTTATATAGTCATCGTTATTATTATCGTGGTCTATTCCTAGGTATTTTTTAAGGTAGGGATGGATCTATAATCCTATATCTCCTTATATATATGTCGCTGCGAAGATAACCTTTTTTTTGTCTTTAAGAGGTTTGTCTAAGTCAAAAAAGTAGAGGTCTAACTAGAGAATCTAGACGTTAGTTTAAGATTGTTTACTAAAGTAAAGATTAGGTTTATGCGCCTTACTGCTATCTTTTATAGGAGTAATCTTAGCGGCACCTAAAGCTGTAGAAGAGGTAAGAGTTTATAAAGTACTTATGTTAAGGGTGTTTAAGATGTTAAATCTAAGAGGGTAGCTAGTCCTAAAGGGTTAAGGTTAGTTCTTAGGTAGGAGTACTTATAGAAGGTGGAAGGTCTTGTTAATATAATAGTATTTTATAAAGTGTAATAAGTTAATAATTTAGTCTGCTAGAATCTAAATAATAGATTAATAAACAGATTAAACATAAGTATAGAGAGCCTATTCTTGCGTTCCTATATACTAAGTAGTTCTACACATCCTAGAATCCTATATGTCCTAGAGTCCCATATGTCCCAGAGTCCTATATGTCCTAGAGTCCTGTGTGGGCAAGTCCCATGCGTCCTAGAGTTCCTATATAGGCGAGGCCTGTGCGGTCCTTAGGACCCTTAGGACTTGTAACCTGTTACCTAACTGCTTAGTTAGCTAACTCCAGTAGACTAGTGGTCTAATAAACTCGTGCCCCGCTGCTCGCGCGTGGCCAGATCCTAATAAGTTACTAGTGTCTATATAGTTTATCGTATAAATAGCACTAAGTGAAATAGGGGCCTGCCTACCTATAGGGACCCACACAAGGACCCACTACTTAGGTCAGCGCTAAGAGGCAGAGACTTCATAAGGCCTTACCTACCTATAAGGACCTGCACAAGGACCCCCTACTTAGGTTAGCGCTAAGAGGCAGAGACTTTATAAAGCCCTTAGTGCCCCTTTGTACGATAGACTAGACGTAATTAATTGAACCTACTTCTCACCCTTTACATGATAGTATACTATTAACCCTTAAATACTTAATTACAGATTAAGCCAAACCTATATTAATATTATAATATGCACGTTTTAGAGTCTAAGTTTAAATATTTATTAGTAGAGAAAGAGAAATTACGTGTGTAGATAAAAGAGTTAAGAGAAACGTAGGAGGCTGTGTTTAAGGCCTATAAGGAGGCGTTAGAGAAATTATAGGTTATATATATATATAAAGATTAGTTACGTTAGTAAATAGACTTGCTAGATAAGTGTGCTAAAAATGTAATAGCAGTTAAAGAGAAGAATATTAAGAAGGCTAAATTTTATAAGGCTATTAATCTAGTAGTTAATAAGACTCTTTTAGGTCTCTTTTTATCCCTTATAACATAGAGCGCTTTTCAGGATTTCCTATTAGAATTCTAGAATAATCTAGTGCCTTTACTGTCTTAGGTATAAATATTATTATACTGTGTAGGTTATTAGTAGAATTCTTTAATCTTTTATTAATAGTTTCTTAGGTAGTTTTTTAGTTCTTAAGTGTTTTTGCTGTGTGGGTAACCTTTCTACTTAATAAGGTATACGTTGCTATGCTAATTATATTCTAGAATTCTTTTAATATTAAATTTATTTTCTTCCTTAGTTCTATAGTAGAAGGTGGTTCTAACTAGTGTATTAGGGTCTACTAGTTCTAGTAGTAATACGTAGAATACTAGGTGTATCTTTACATCTAGTAGTAGTTCTAACTTATAGTTCACTAGTGATATTTACTTAGAAATATAAAATAGTCTAACTTTAATATAATCTAGTTTCTTATGTTTTTTCTTCTAAGTTTAAAGGTTCTTTGTAAGTAGATATGCTTTATCCCCCTTTTTTAGCTAAGGTGCTATTTTTTGTTTTCTATTTTAATATAAAATTAATTGCTACTGAGCTTTTTTAAGATTCTCTTAGAGTTATTAGTGTATTTTCTTTATATTTTCTACTATATCTATGGCTTCTTTTGCTTTAATTATCGTAGGAAATTATTAATTAAAGGGATGTGGGTGTCTTCTATAGTTTACATAGAATAGTGTATGTCCGAATACTACTAATACTTTGTTATTATAGGCTAACTGTGCTATAGGTAGTAATAAAACCTAGTTATATTTCTAACTGTTATAGTAGATGCGTAGGTACGTTTCTATAGTTTAGTTTGTACGTTCTGTCTATCCGTCTGTTTATAGATAGTAAGCTGTTAATAGCTTTTATTTTGTTCTAAGCAGTGCTATAAGCGTTATCTAATAATTTAATGTAAACAGCTTGTCTCTATTACTAATAATTATTTTTAGGATTCTATAGTGTCTAATTAGTTAGTCTAGAATAAGAAAAGCGAGTTCTTTTGCTGTTATTCTTTTAAGACATAGAATAAGCTTAACATACTTAGTTAGTTAGTAGACTATTACTAGTATGCTATTATATTTAATTCCTATTATTAGATCCTTAGAGTTTAGAATTCCTATAATAAAATCTTTAGTAATGTCTTCCTATAGTGCTGTTAGTATTCTAATTACTTATATCTCTCTATATTTAAGATGTGTACTGTGTTTATTTCTCTAGTATTCTATACATTTATAGATATAAGTTATTATAGCTTCCTTAATTCCTTTAAAGGTGTAATTCCTTTAGATAAGTTCTATTGTTTTTATAATGCCTAGGTGTCTATACATAGGGTTGTTATAGTATTATTAAATAATCTTAGTCTGTAGATATTCTAGAACTTCTTAGTTAATTACTAAAAGTTAATTTAGTTCTGCTATTAGCTCTAGAGATCTATCTTTAGCTTTGCGAAGAATTGCGGAGAAGGTTTTTGCCTTTTCTCTTACTAGATTACTTTGTTAGCTAAGAGCGTCTACTCTGCTATTTTCTTTTCTAGCTATATAGATAATTTAAAACTTATACTGCCTAGTAGTCTATAACTATCTTTATTATTATGGCGTAAGTTCTTTCGTCGTTGTAAACCTTAGAAGGTTCTTATAATCTATATAGATTTCTAGCGTTAAGTAACTAAGCGCGTAAATCCTCTAGTGCTTTAAGGCTTTAATAATAGCGTAGAGTTCCTTATTATATACGTTATATTGTGTTTTAGCGTTATTAAATTTGTATAAGTAATAGGTAATTAGGTGCTATTTACTATTATGTTTTTATTTAGCGTAGGCGCCTAGCGCAAGATCGCTAGTGTCTATTTTAAAGCGTAGTAGTTCATTACTTCTAAAATAAACAAGGATAGGTTCTATAATACATGCTATCTTAAGGAGTTAAAATAATATTCTACACTTATCTATCCATTTAAAGGGTACGTCCTTTTTTATAAGATTTATTAAAGGTATTATAACCTTTGCGTAATCTTAGATAAATTGTTAGTTAAATCTATAGAATCCTAAGAATTCTTAGATGTTCTTAGCTATCTTTAGTATTAGCTAGTTCTTAATATATTTAACTTTACTTAGTGCTATCTTAATTCCTTCTATAGTAATAATGTGTCCTAGGAATTTAAGTTATTTAACGTTAAACTTATATTTCTTAAGTTTAATGTAAAGGCATACTTTATCTAGTGCTTCTAGTACTGTCTGTATATACTTAGTGTGGTCTGATTTATTTTTAAAAAAGACGAGGATATTATCTATATACGCAATAATAAATATGTCTAGATATTTACAGAGTACGTTATTAATAAGCGCTATAAAAGCTACTAGTGTGTTTATAAGTCTAAAAGGCATAACCTTATATTTAAATAGTCTATAGCGTAATTAAAACGCTATTTTCTATTCTTTACCTTTCTTAATTTGTATAAGGTAGTAACCGTCTCTTAGATCTATTATTATAAATATCTTAGCTTAAGATAGTTAATCTTGTAGTTCTGTAATATTTAGTAGTAGATATTAGTTCTTTATTATTATATTATTAAGTCGTTAGTAGTTAACGCATAGTCTGTCTAATCTATTCTTTTTCTTAATAAATATAAAAGGGCTTACTACTAGTAACTTTAATAGTTATATATATCCTTTTTTAAGGTTTGTCTTAATAAAATTACGTTCTTTAAGGAGTTCTTCTTCTATCTTACTATATAGTAGTCTAAAGGGTAGCGTCTTCCCTTCTTCTAGGTCTATTGTAAGATTCTAGGGTTAATGTTCTAGTAGGTTTGCTTTTCCTTCCTTTTCTATAAATATATGTGTCTATTTCCTATACTCTCTTAGTAAGGTAAAGGATATACTATTATCCTCCTTCTTACGCTTCTTAATCTAGTGGTTCCTGCCAGCGTCTACTAAGGTGTGCTTCTATTTTTTAACTATTTATCGCGGTATTATGTTATTTATAACTCCCTTATCTACTATTATTTTTAGTTAATATATAGGCTTTACTTATAATGCATAATTGTAGTGTTTAAATAATATTTCTTTTATACCCTAGTTAATCTACGGGTTATATATTATTAACTAAAGTAATCCTAAGACTAACTTATACTTAGATCCTAGTAAGATATCTAAGGTAAGTTCCTCTCTATGTCCTTAGACTATTATTATAGTAGTGACCTCCTAGTATATCTAAGGTGTCTTAGGCATCAGGAATCTATTTGTAATATAGATAATATAGGGTATTTCTTTCTCTAATATTATAAGTCCTGCTTATCTTACTATGTAATAAGATATAAAGTTCCTTCCTACTCCTAAGTCTATAAGAGCTTAAGCCTATATTCCTTTAAGCTATACTAGTAGCTTAACTAATACTATGCTTACTATAGCATTTAATTTAATAAAGGTGTTTTCTTATCTAAGTTTAGGCCTAAAAAAGATATCTATTTATGTAGGTTATAGTTAAGTTCTAGTGCCTAGTATACGTTTCTAAGTATCCACTTCTATTAATGTTTTTAAGTATATAGCTTATATAGATTGTCTTTTTCTTCTTCCTATAAGGATGTTCTTCTGTTTTTCCTCCTACAGTCTTTACTATTTTTTCATACTAGTTAAATTAGTAGCTCTGTTATTACTTCTTACGTAGGGCAGTTTACAAAGCTGTCTAAATATTTAGCTATATAGTAGTATTTGCAGTCTTAGTTTAGACATGTATACTAGTATAGTTATATATAGTCTCTATTAATAAGCATATTGCAGCATTTATTGCCCTTTAGCGTAAAGTAAGGAAAGTATTTTACTTATTATTTATTCTAGAGGTGTTTGTCGTAAGCTGTAATAGGGTAGTCTGTCTATATCTATCTATAGCGTAGTTTCTTTCTAGGTTATTTCTTATTCTCTTCTTTCTCTACTTTATATTATATGTATATTAGTTCTTCGCAATGCGTCTATATACAGAATTAGTATATAGGATTTTAGTAGTCTAGGTAGTACTTTAGTACGTAGTCTAATTCCTTATTTTTATAGGGTTACATCCCTTTTAGTGCCTAGTAGGGTTCTATATAGTTCTAAACATTTAGTTTATACTTAGGTAATATAGGGTTGTCTTCTTCTTACTTACTTTGTAGGTAAAGAGTAGGAGATCTTAGTATCTCTTCTACGTCTTCTACGTTATAGTATATATTAGAGTTGTCTTTTAGATCTTTATATAGTTGTAAGTTAGGTAAATCTAGTTGCTTACTTTACTCTAGTATAACGCGTTAGTAACTAAATAGCATTATAATAACTTCCTATTCCTTATTAGGTTCTTAGTCCTTAATAGTTAGTACATTTAACTTAGTTTAATAAACTTTATTCTTTAATCTATAGTTCCTGGCTATATAGCCTAGTTTGCCACATATAAAGTATTTATAGGTCTTAGTTATTAGTTATTAACTTCTATTAGAGACGCCTTTATTAGGCTACTTAGAGCCTATCCTTCCTCCTTTTTCTTTGCCTATATAGTTAAACTAGACATCTTCTATTAGTTTATATCTCTAGTAGTTCCTTAGCTATTGCTTTTAGACAATTCTAATAGGGTTTTTATAAACTACTTTTACTAGTTATCTAAAGCTTATCGCCCTAGGGTTTTAGTAGAGCTCCTATTATAGTAAAAACTACTCTTTATTAATCCTAATAGTTTCTTTATATAGTTCTTTAAAGTTAGCAATTTATGCACTACTACGTAAGAGTTCCTCGCGTAGTTTCTATTTAAATTCTTGTTTATATATGTCCTAAGGAGATTTATTATCCTAGTTAAGTTGCACAGCGTATTTGCGACACTTAGCTATATACTTAGCTACTAATTATTTCTAAATTATAGTCTAAATCTTTGCTTTTGCAATAGAGTCCTTATTAGTAATTCTAAAGAGTTATTTAAGGTATTTCTTAAAGTTATTATAATTCTTAATAATATTAACTGTATTAGCATAGTTGTCTACGTAGTTATTGTTGTTATTATTATAGTCTATTCCTAGGTACTTTTTAAGGTAGGGATAGATCTATAATCCTATATCTCCTTACATATATATTACTACAAAGATAACCTTCTTTTTATCTTTAAGGGGTTTGTCTAAGTTAAAGAAGTAGAGGTCTAACTAGAGAATCTAGAGGTTAGTTTAAAATTATTTGCTAAAGTAGAGATTAGGTTTATGCGCCTTACTGCTATCCTTTATAGAAGTAATTTTAGCGGCACCTAAAGCTGTAGAAGAGGTAGGAGTTTATAAAGTACTTATATTAAGGGTGTTTAAGATATTAAATCTAACAGGGTAGCTAGTCCTACAGGGTTAAGGTTGGTTCTTAGGCAGGAGTACTTATAGAAGGTAGAAAGTCTTATTAATATAATAGTATCTTGTAAAGTGTAATAAGTTAACAATTTAGTCTACTAGAATCTAAACAATAGATTAATAAATAGATTAAACACAAGTATAGAGAGCCCATCCTCGCGTTCCCATATACTTTAAGTAATTAGTGGACTAATCGCTCTAATTAAACTAATTAAGCACTAATTAGTTACTTAGTATGTTAAGTGCTTAGTCTAATTAGTTGTCTTGGCGCTCTAATCACACTAATTAGGTCACGTGACCTTTAGTACTGTGCCACTCGAACAACAAATATAAATATATATAAAGATCCTAGGAGGCCTAGCCTTCGGATCTTAACATTTAGCTAGGTTATTAAATAATAGAAAGAGTGTAAGGTAATAATTAGAAGAGAACCTACTATAAGGTAGTAGAATTTAAAGGCTTAAACTAGTAGAATTAAATTAGATAGGAAGTTAAAGTGTTAAAAGTAAAGGATTAAAAAAAGAAGATTAAGCGCTAGTAAAGGGCTTATATACTCTACCGCCTATTTAATTATTAAGCGCTAAATGCGCTCCTTCTTTACTATTTATTTCTTTTACTACTACTCCTTCCTAATTAAAACGCGCCTGCCTATTATACTTACTAGCTAGTAAGAGCGGGGAAATTACCTTATAGTTAATAGGAAGTGAGCGAAAAAAGCAGTAGAATAAAAGCGTTTACGCTCTAGGCCTTTATGCCACGCTTATAAGCTCCTAACCCACTAGAAGAAGAAATTCTAAACATAATTTACAATAGGATTTGTGATTCAAAAGATAAATAGCGATTATTTTAGTATTACAATAAATAGGGGGTGATAGAATTACTGTTCTTAAGATAAGGGGATTTAGAAGAATAATTCTTAATAGTTTTTTAATTTTTAAACAGCCTTTAGATGGTTTTTTAAAGATCTTTAGAAAGGATTTAGACAATTAAAAATTACTTCTTAGGATAGGTAATCTACTTTAAGCGATTACCTAGGGGGTGTATTAAAGTAAAACACTTACTTCTGTGATTCTTTCTAGATCTACTAATTTATATTATAGCATTCTTACTAAGAGGCTTGTTTCTTTTGTATATAGTCTACCCTTTCGGCATCCTTTCCTACAATTAGCTATTTGTATTCTTTACAACTCTGCTCCTAAATATCCTATAATAGTTCGAGCCCTTTTTACCACAACACTTTCTAAATACTAAACTTTAAAATAACCTCTTAAAAGTAGGCTTCTGCAAATTCCTTTACATCCTATATTTTCTGTGTAGAGATATAGATAGCTATCTTAGAGAAGTAGCATATAATTATAAAAATTATATTAAAAGCGTAGCTACCTTAATTCTTCGCTAGTAGGAATCTAGTTATAAAGTCTAGTAAGACTTTCTTAAAGATATCCTTTAGCGTTAAAAGAGGTAATAGCTGGCTATACTTACTATACCTTAGAGCTTTACTCTTTTAGTAAATAGCACAAGTCCTTATATAGTTCTAAATATCTTAACTTATAAGAGGCTAATAGTAGGTCCTCTTAATAGCCTTAAGCATTCTACGTACGCTAAAGTGGCCTACTATATATATATTATAGTGCTGGAACAAAATCTCTTACTTAATTACTAGTTTATCTAGGATGTATAATCTACTATTATACCTTAGGACTTCTATTTTATTAAGGCGCTATACTTATACTTTACTACTACTTTAAGTGCTTCTCTTACGCCTTAAGCTAGTAATACACTTAATAGTAAAGGCGTTCCTTTACGAAAACTACTAAACTTTAGTAATAAGATTAGACTCTTTTATTATAGGTTTACTACTAACTAATACTCTAGCTAGTAAGCGTAGTACGTATAGCGTACACACTATAGCACTAGTAGTAGGGACCTTTATAGCTCTATAAATATTAGTAACATACGTGTTATATACGCCTAATAAGCTTGGCTTATTTGTAAATCTACTTACTCTACTATACTTAGTCCTCTACAGTATTTTATTCTATAGGGTAGGTAATAAACAGGTTAGTAATAGATTTTCCTATATATAATCTGCCCTTCTTAATAGTCTATCTACTAGGTTTATTTTCCCTAGGCAGTGTTCTACTTTAAAATTAAAAGCTACTAGGTATATTACCTATTATACTTATTATAGGTTTAGCTTCTATACAGCGCGCATACTGCGTAAGTTATTATAGTTACTTAGCACTTAAGTTATGTGCTATATGCTATCTAGATAATATCTCTATTACTTAAAGTAGTAGATAATAGTAAGGAGCTTAAAGTTATATACCTTAGAATTTAGCTCTACTACTTAAAGTTTTTTTAACACAAAAGGAACTAGGTGCCACTTCTAGTCCTTAAATAGCTAAAAAAGGATACTATATATTATAAAAGTAGATACGTTAGTTTCTAATTAGATTAGTGGCGTAGGGTTAAAGTGGCGTAGGATAGGCGCACTTAAGAAGCGCGTTTTAAGTATTTTAAAAGTATTATTAGCTTTTACTAACTATTAGAACACTTAGTTCTTTTTCAGTAAGTCTAAGAAAGGAGCAGTTTCTTGCGTATATACCTTAATAAATTACCTATAAAAGTTTATAAAGCCTAGAAATAACTAGAGCTCTTAGATGCTAGTTAGCTGTAGCTATTCTATAATAGTTACTATGCGCGTAGGATTAGCGCAGATTCCTTACATAGTTATAATAAAACTAAGGAAGTGGACTTCGCCTAAGGCGAATATAGACTTAGTTAAATTAATAAAAAGTTTAGCCTTATATAGTAATTTAAGCATAGCGTAAACGGTGCGCTAATAAAGCATAAGATTCTTATTATAGGTATAGATAAGTATATTATCTAGGTACATAATACATATATAATCTAGATATAGTGCTAGTGCCTTATTAATATATACCTAGAAGCTCCTAAGGGCATTAGTTAGGCTAAATAGTATTACTAAGTATTTAAAGTAGCTGTAGTAAGTTTAGAATATAATTTTCTACTTGTCTTCTACCTAGATCTAAATTCTATAGTAGGCGTTATAAAGATTAAGGGTTATATAGTAGTATACGCCTAATAGGTGGTTAAGCGTCTCTCTAACTAAAGATAGGAAATAATAATCCTTAATAGTAATTGCGTTAAGGCCCTAATAATCTACGTAAAGCTATAGTGTGCTATTTTTCTTAGGAATAAATAGAATTAGTGCTCTAGTTAGACTAGTGCTGTGTCTAATCTATCCCTTTTTTAAGGCATCTTTTAGATACTCCTAAAGTACCTTAAGCTCCCGCTTTAAGAGATTATAAAGTAGTCTATAAGAAGGTTCCTTTCCCTCTATAATAGAGATAGCATAATTAGATTCTTTAAAATTTAGTAGAGTAGACGCTGCTTTTTTATTAAATACGTTACTATATTCGCGTAATATATTAGAAATATATAGTACCTACGCTGTGCGCGCTTTATTAATACGCACTAGGTGCTCTAAGCTTACACTAGTTATTTATAAAACCCCTAAAAGAAATAAATCTAAGCTAGTATACTTTATGTTATCTTTAAAGTTCCTTATAGTAATAAGCTATATTAAAGCTATAGTATAGCCCTAGCGCTATGTTTATAAGCTGCAATAAAGGTAGATATTACTTTTTTATAGAAAGGGGTTACTAAGTAGGAGAGGGATCCCTTCCTTATTAACGCTATAGATAGTAGTCTTTGTCCTACACTCTACCCCTATATTATCTATAATACGCACCTAGAGCGTATAGGCAGTGTAGGTGCTTTACCTTTAGGCCCTAATTTATTCTTATTTAGAGACCTTAGCCCCTTTAATAGGCTTTAGATGTATTTTAATAGTAACAATTTAGCTAATTAGGCTAATATTAGCCTATAAGTTAAGGATTATTTAGAGTTCCTTCTCTAAGTCTATATCTTTAGCTACGCTATATGTGCACTTTATGCCTAGTAAGATATAAATTAGTAGGCGCCTTACTATACCTAGATTATAGGTAAGGCTTAGCCTTTTCCTGCATAGTTTACTTGTATAAGAATCTAGTTAGGATTACTACCTTTATATTTATTAGTATAGTGGCTATTTTTGTAGCACTTATAGTAGGTAACACTTTTTTTATCTTAGGTCTTACTATTACCTTTAGATATTTAGTAGTTTAGTGTAGTATTCTTAGATTTCTTTAATATATAACGTAGGCTTAACTCCTATATTATAGGTGCGTAGCATAAGTTTCGCTTAAGCGTAGAGCCTAAAGCGATAAGGTCTTCCCTAGTTATAGGCACCTAATAGTAGTTAGTAATAGCCTTCTATAGCTTAGGTTTAAGCTTAGAAAAAAGGTAGTACACCCTTTACTCCTTAGAGTAAGGTATAAGTTAATCTTTAAGTGTTCGTACAGTTTATTGTATAAATAGCACTGAGTGAAATAGGGGCCTACCTACCTGTAGGGACCCGCACAAGGACCCACTACTTAGGTTAGCGCTAAGAGGCAGAGACTTTATAAGGTCCTTAGTGCCCCTTTGTACGATAGACTAGACGTAATTAATTAAACCTACTTCTTACCCTTTGCACGATAGTATACTATTAACCCTTAAATGCTTAATTGCAGATTAAGCCAAACCTATATTAAGGATATTAAGGTAGGTTATAAAGGAGTAAATAGTTTAGACTTATTACTATATTATCTAAGTATGCGCTATAGCTACTTTTAGGCTATAATTTACTAGGTTTAAAAGTAAGTTAAGTATATACTACTTAAAGTACTTCTAGATAGGTATTTCTTCCTTAGCTTTAAAGGTACGCTTATAGTGTATATACTATAGTTCTTTTAGGTTACTTATAAGGTACTATATTACCTAGATAACCTTATCTCTATCCTACACAAATTCTTATAGTAAAAGGCGAAAGGCTACCTTATAGGAATAGAAGAATTTATAATACTCCTTAAAGTTCTTACTTTTATATTTAATAGGGTCTTTAGGTTAAAGCGTAGGCTTAATATATATTACTATATACACTATAGGCGCGTCCCGCTTATATATATTAGTAGATAGGATTTTAATATTCTTAGTAATAGTTACTACGCTAGGGGTTTAGCTTATACTTTTAAGTTAGGAGATTTTGTTTTCTAAGGCATAAAATTAATATATAGCGTAAAGCTTATTACCCTTCTTTTTAGTAACTAGAATATACTACTTAAGTATTAAAAATAGGCTTAAGTTACGCATTGCTAGCTCTCCTCCTATATACTAGGTAAGAGGGTCTTTACTGCCTTTAGGGGCTTTAGGTAAGGTCTACCCCCTACTAGTAGCTTATATAACTCTAGGAGCTATCCTTAGACTATTATAGATAAAGTATTATTATATAAGGTCTAGTTATAGGTAATAGTACTTATTTTACACTAGGAAGGATAGTAAAAGGATAACTCTAGTAATATTAATAGAATAATACTTATTTTATATTAAGTTAACGCGTAGTGTAGGTTTTATGCAGCTAGCTTACTTAGCGCACAGGCCCTTTATAAGGCCTTAGCGCTAGATACTACAACACCATAATAATATCGTAATCTACCCGTTATAAAAACCTAGACTGCTTTTGCCCAACAAACTATATTATACAAAGAGGCTAGACACTTCTAGTCTCCTTAATAACTAGGAGATTATACTTATATCTAGCTAGATAAGATTATCCTCTTTTAGAAGGCTTAGAGTAAAGAGAATAACTACACTAGTAGGCTGTATAATATCCTAGTAGACAAGGCAAAAGTCTTTAGAGAACTATACTATAGGCTAGGTATACTATAGGACTAGTATATAAACATCTTCTTAGGAATCCTTTCTAATTGTGCGAGCACCTACTACCTATACAATATTAGACTAGGACTTCTATAGGATAAATTATACAATAGACTAAATAGGCACTTTAACACTAGTGTTAATTATAATTAGTACTAGATAGACTAGACCACTCTTACCTTTAAACGCTATAAAAGGGATAATCTAGCTGCTATATTATATAAGGCCCTAGAAGTAATAATTAATAAGCTTACTTTAGCCTAAAGGGCTCTTAGACAAGGCTTTAGTAGTAAACTATAACTACACACTACTATTATATAAGTATGTGTTACGTACCAGATAACAACGTGGGACTCAGGCGCTTTTAAAGGTGTGATAAAGCAACGACAGGGTTATGAATATAACAAAGAGACGCCAAGCAGCAGAGTAGGTCACGTAAAGTGCTTAGTTGCTTAGTGGTACTAAGTAGCGGAGTAGTCTTAGTATATAGGAACGCAAGAATAGGGTCTCTATACTTATATTTAATCTGTTTATTAATCTATTGTTTAGATTCTAGTAGACTAAATTATTAACTTATTACACTTTGTAAGATACTTCTATATTAATAAGACCTTCTACCTTTTGTAAGTACTCCTGCCTAAGAACTAACCTTAACCCTTTAGGACTAGCTACCCTCTTAGATTTAATATCTTAAATACCCTTAATATAAGAACTTTATAAACTCCTACCTCTTCTACGGCTTTAGGTGCCGCTAAGATTACTCTTATAAAAGATAGTAGTAAGGTGTATAAACCTAATCTCTACTTTAGCAAATAATCTTAAACTAACGTCTAGATTCTCTAGTTAGACCTCTACTTCTTTAACTTAGACAAGTCCCTTAAAGATAAAAAAAGGGTTATCTTTGCAGTAACATATATATAAGGAGATATAGGATTATAGATTTATCTCTACCTTAAAAAGTACCTAGGAATAGACTATAATAATAATAATAATAATTACGCAAATAAGCACACTAATATAGTTAATATTATTAAGAATTATAATAACTTTAAGAAATGCCTTAGATAACTCTTTAGAATCGCTAATAAGGACTTTATTATAAAAGCAAAGATTTAGACTATAACTTAGAAATAATTAGTAGCTAAGTATATAGCTAAGTTTTATAGGTACGCTATATAACTTAACTAGGACAATAAATCTCTTTAGGACATGTATAAACAAGGACTTAAACAGAAACTATATAAGGAACTCCTATATAGTAGTGCGCGAATTACTAACTTTAAAGAATTGTATAAAGAAACTATTAAGATTAATAAAGAATAGTTCTCGCTGTAATAGAAGCTCTACTAAAACTCTAAGGTAATAAGCTTTAGACAACTAGTAAAAGTGGTTTATAAAAACTTTGTTAGAATTATCTAAAAATAATAGCTAAGGAACTACTAGAGATACGAACTAATAGAACATGTCTAGTTTAACTATATAGGCAAAGAAAAAGGAGGAAGGATAGGCCCTAAGTAGCCTAATAAACGCGTCTCTAATAGAAGTTAATAACTAATAACTAAGACCTATAAATGCTTTATATATAGTAAACTAGGCCACATAGCTAGGAACTATAGATTAAAGAACAAAGTCTATTAAACTAAGTTAAATATACTAACTATTAAGGACTAGGAACCTAATAAGGAATAGGAAGTTATTATAACGCTATTTAGTTACTAACGTGTTACACTAGAATAAAGTAAGCAATTAGATTTACCTAACTTATAATTATATAAAGATCTAGAAGATAACTCTAACGTATACTATAATGTAGAAGATGTAGAAGAGATACTAAGATCTCCTACTCCTTACTTATAAAGTAGGCAGGAAGAAGATAACCCTATGTTACCTAAGTATAAACTAAATGTTTAGGACTATATAGAACCCTACTAGGCACTAAAAGGGATGTAACCCTATAAAAATAAGGAATTAGACTACGTACTAAAGTACTATCTAGACTACTAAAATCCTATACACTAATTCTATATGTGGATACATTATAAAGAACTAACATGCGCATAATACAAGGTAGAGAAAGAGGAGAATAAGAAATAACCTAAAAGGAAACTACGCTGTAGATAGATATAGATAGACTACTCTATTACAGCTTACAATAAACACCTCTAGAATAAATAATAAGTAAAATACTTTCTTTACCTTACGCTAAAGGGTAATAAATACTATAATATACTTATTAATAGAGACTATATATAACTATACTAGTACACGTGTCTAAACTAAGACTATAAATACTACTATATAGCTAAATATTTAGACAGCTTTGTAAACTGCCCTACGTAAGAAGTAATAACAGAACTACTAATTTAACTAGTATATAGAAATAGTGAAGACCGCAGGAGGAAAAACAGAAGAATATCTTTATAGAAAGAAGAAGAAGACGATCTATATAAGCTATGTACTTAAGAATAATAATAGAAGCAGATACTTAGAAACGTATACTAGACACCTAAACTTAACTATAACCTACATAAATAGATGTCTTTTTTAGGCCTAGACTTAGACAAGAAAACGCCTTTATTAAATTAAATGCTATAGTAAGTATAGCATTAATTAAGCTACTAGTACAGCTTAAAGGAATATAGGCTTAAGCTCTTATAGACTTAGGAGTAGGAAGGAACTTTATATCTTATTAGATAGTAAGATAAGCAGGACTTATAATGTTAGAGAAAAAAGTACTCTATATTGTTTATATTGCGAATAGATCCCTAATACCTAAGACACCTTAGATATACTAGGAGGTTACTACTATAATAACAGTCTAAGGATATAGAGAGGAACTTACTTTAGATGTCTTACTAGGATCTAAGTATAAGTTAGTCTTAGGATTACTTTAGTTAATAATACACAACCTACAGATTAACTAGGATATAAAGAAAATATTGTTTAAACGCTGTAATTATACATTATAAGTAAAGCCTACGTATTAACTAAAAATAATAGTAGATAAGGAAGTTATTAATAATATAATACTGTAATAGATAGTTAAAAAATGGAAGCACACCTTAGTAAACGATAGGAGGAACTACTAGGTTAAGAAGTATAAAAAGGAGGATAATAGTACACCCTTTACCTTACTAAGAGAGTACAGGAAATAGACACATATATTTATAGAAAAAGAAAGAAAAGTAAACCTACTAAAACATTAACCCTAGAATCTTACGATAGACCTAGAAGAAGGGAAGACGCCACCCTTTAGACTACTATATAGTAAGATAGGAGAAGAACTCCTTAAAGAACGTAATTTTATTAAGATAAACCTTAAGAAAGGATATATATAACTATTAAAGTTACTAGTAGTAAGCCCTTTTATGTTTATTAAGAAAAAGGATAGATTAGATAGACTATACATTAACTACTAATAACTTAACAACATAATAATAAAGAACTAATATCTACTACTAAACATTACAGAGTTACGAGATTAATTATCTTAAGCTAAGATATTTACGATAATAGATCTAAGAGACAGTTACCACCTTATATAAATTAAGAAAGGTAATGAATCGAAAACAGTGTTTTAATTACACTACAGACTATTTAAATACAAGGTTATGCCTTTTAGAGTTACAAATGCACTAGCAGCTTTTATAGCACTTATTAATAACATACTCTGCAAATATCTGGATATATTTGTTATCGCGTATATAGATAATATTCTTATCTTTTCTAAAAGCGAATTAGACCACACTAAGCATGTATAGACAGTACTAGAAGTACTAGACAAAGTATGCCTTTATATTAAACTTAAGAAATGTAAGTTTAATATTAAATAACTTAAATTCCTAGGACATATTATTACTATAGAAGGAATTGAGATAGCACTAAGTAAAATTAAATGTATTAAGAACTAGCTAATACTAAAAATAGCTAAGAATATCTAAGAATTCTTAGGATTCTATAGATTTAATTAACAATTTATCTAAGATTACGTAAAGGTTACGATACCTTTAATAAATTTTATAAAAAAAGACGTACCCTTTAAATGGATAAATAAGTGTAGAATGTTATTCTAACTCCTTAAGACAGCATGTATTATAGAACCTATCCTTGTTTATTTTAGAAGTAATAAACTACTGCGCTTTCAAACAGACGCTAGCGATCTTGCGCTAGGCGCCTACGCTAAATAAGAATATAATAGTAAATAGCACCTAATTGCCTATTACTTATGCAAATTTAATAACGCTGAAACACAATACAACATATATAATAAAAAACTCTACGCTATTATTAAAGCCTTAAAGCACTACAGGATTTATGCGCTTAGCTACTTAACGCTAGAAATCTACACAGATTATAAGAACCTTTTAAAGTTTACAATAATAAAAGAACTTACGCCATAATAATAAAGATAGTTATAGACTACTAGGTAGTATAAGTTTAAAATCATCTATATAGCTAGAAAAGAAAATAGTAGAGTAGACGCTCTTAGCTAACAAAGTAATCTAGTAGGAGAAAAGGCAAAAACCTTCTTTGTAATCTTTCGCAAAGCCAAAGATAGATCTCTAGAACTAATAGTAGAACTAAATTAACTTTTAGTAGTTAACTAAGAAGTTCTAAAACATCTACAGACTAAGATTATCTAATAATACTATAATAACCCTATGTACAGACACCTAGGCATTACAAAGACAATAGAACTTATCTAAAGGAATTACACCTTTAAAGGAATTAAGGAAGCTATAATAACTTACATCTATAAATGTATAGAATACTAGAGAAATAAATACAGCATATATTTTACATATAGAGAGATATAAGTAATTAGAATACTAACAGCACTATAGGAAGATATTACGATAAATTTTGTTATAGGAGTTCTAAACTCTAAGGATCTTACAATAGGAATTAAATACAACAGTATACTAGTAGTAGTCTGCTAACTAACTAAGTATGTTAAGCTTATTCTATGTCTTAAAAAAATAATAGTAAAAGAACTCGCTTTTCTTATCCTAGACTAACTAATTAGACATCACGGAATCCTAAAAACAAATATTAGCGACAGAAACAAGCTCTTTACATTAAATTACTAGACAACGCTTCTAACCCTACTTAGAACAAAACAAAAGCTATTAACAGCTTACTATCTATAAATAGACAGATAGACAGAACGTATAAAGTAAACTATAGAAACGTACCTACGCATCTACTATAATAGTTAGAAGAATAACTAGGTTTTATTACTACCTATAGCACAGTTAGCCTATAATAACAAAGTATTAGTAGTATTAGGACATACACCGTTCTATGTAAACTATAGAAAACACCTACATCTCTTTAATTAATAATTTCCTATAATAATTAAAGCAAAAGAAGCCATAGATATAGTAGAAAATATAAAGAAAATACACTAATAACTCTAAGAAAATCTTAAGAAAGCTTAGCAGTAATTAATTTTATACTAAAACTAAAAATAAAAAATAGTACCTTAGCTAAAGAAGGAGGATAAAGTATATCTACTTACAAAGAACCTTTAAACTTAGAAGAAGAAATATAAGAAACTAGATTATATTAAGGTTAGACTATTTTACATTTCTAAGTACTAGTAAACTATAAGTTAGAACTACTGCTAGATGTAAAGATACACCTAGTATTTCACGTATTACTACTAGAACTAGCAGACTCTAATACACTAGTTAAAACCACCTTCTACTACTAGACTAAGGAAGAAAACAAATTTAAGGTTAAAAGAATTCTAGAATATAATTAGTATAATAACGCGTATCTTATTAAGTGGAAAAGTTACTTATACAGCAAAAATACTTAGGAACTAAAGAACTACTTAGGAAACTATTAACAAAAAATTAAAGAATTCTATTAATAGACTTACCTAAGATAGTAATACTAAAGAATTATTCTAGAACTTTAAAGGCAGGTTGTCTATTATAAACTATATAGACGTGCTAAGTTTAGCTAGACTAGTAGGCTAAGTAGAATAGGCTAGGTCCTCTTCTAACTCTAACTCTATTAGCGTAGTACTCTCTACCACGATAACCTCGCTAGCACGCTTTTTATTTTGCGCTAATTATTTTAATAACTAATCCTCTTTTACGCGCGCTACGCGTAGGGCTTTAAATACTATATCCTATTTTTTTTACACCTCTAATATTTGCGCCTCTAATTTCTTCTTCTTAGTAATTAACTGTGAGAACTTATTCCTAGTAATAGCTATATTATACTTTAAGCCTTATTTCTAACACTTACTACACTTCCTTAAGCTAATATAAACTTTATAAACGTAAAAATGCAACTTATAGAAGGAGCATTTTAATACTATAACTACTCTATAGTTTTTAATAGTAGAGATAAGGCTGTAATAACGCTTTGTAGAATTATAGTTAGTAGGTATAATTCTTTAGGACAAAGAATAGAAAGGGAGGGAATAATATTACGTACTAGATAATAACGTAGGACTTAGGCACTTATAAAGGTGTGATAAAGCGACGACAGGGTTACAAATGTAATAAAGAGACGCTAAGTAACGTAGAGTAGGTTATGTAAAGTGCTTAGTTACTTAGTGGCACTAAGTAGCGGAGTAGCCTTAGTATATAGAAACGCGAGAATGGGCTCTCTATACTCGTGTTTAATCTGTTTATTAATCTATTATTTAGATTCTAGCAGACTAAATTATTAACTTATTACACTTTGTAAAATACTATTGTATTAACAAGACCTTCTACCTTCTATAAGTACTCCTGCCTAAGAACTAACCTTAACCCTTTAGGACTAGCTACCCTCTTGGATTTAACAGTATGCCATAGCTGTCCTAACCTTAAATAAGCTATGTTTAACCCTAAAAACACAGTAGAAGGCTTACTTAGTAACCTTTATACATTACTCTAACTTACTAAAAATAGGAAGAAGTTATAGTTTTTCTAAGATAGTAAAGAGGTGTACTACACTAATTAATAATATAAAAATTCTAATTGCATAAGAGGATCTAGTCTTGCTAGAGGCAAATTAATCTTTAAACTAAAAGAAAGAGGTAACTTTAAAAGTTTAAGCTCTTATATAAAGTACAAATACTTTATATACTATAAAGAAAGATGCTAGTCTAATAACTATCTACTAAGGGATACCTAGTAAGCTAGAAGGTAATATATGTCATCGTACACTAACTTCTATAAATATGAACCCTCTACTATAGATGTATAGGTATACATCTTTAACTTTAAAGGAGAGGTAGAGGAAGAAGACTATTACATAAAAGAGGAGGAAGATAAATAAGACTAATAGAGTAATAAAGAAGAAGTATAGAAAACTACTTTATACTTTACTTCTACTGCCTATCTTTATTATATAACTAGCAAAGACATCTAATATAGTAAGAATAATAAGAATATAGAGGAACCTACACAACTATTTACTCTAGCTAGTTAGTATTATATAAAGTACTAAGGAGAACTCTAGGACATAGGCGCTGCATAAGTATTTATAGTAGGAAAGAACTAGCTCACTGCCTACTTACATAAAAACCTAACTACTAAGATAAACTATTTACTAGGATTTACTAACATTAGTTTTAGGGGAGCTAAGAGACATCCTTTTATACCTACTTACTAAGACCTAGTGATAAGTATTATATTACTTAACACCCTACCTTCTATTTACGTATAAGGCACATACCTAGAAAGAGCCTTATTATATAATACGGCTCTACTACTGTGCGAGGGGGCAGGGTAAGAACTAAGTAGGTTAGCTATTACTACCTATTTGTACAAGAGTAGTTATAAATAGGACCTCTACTATATAGTAATACTACACCTACCTTACAACCTGTTTTAATAGGGGAAGGCTAACTGTATAGATAGAGATAGATAGGAAAAGGAAGCGTATAATAGACATAGGCTATTATATAAAGAAAAAGTTAGTAGTGTTTATATAGTAGATTATACAAGTAGCACTAAGTAAAATAGGGCCCTACCTACCTATAGGGGCCTACATAATGGCCTACTACTTAGGGTAGCGCTAAGAGGTAGAGACTTTATAAGGTCCTTAGTGCCCCTTTATACAATAGACTAAATATAATTAATTAAACCTACTTCTTACCCTTTGTATAATAGTATATGTTGTGGTAAAAAGGGCTCGAACTATTATAGGATATTTAGGAGCCGAGTTGTAAAGAATATAAATAGCTAATTGTAGGAAAGAATGCCGAAAGGACAGACTATATACAAAAGAAACGAGCCTCTTAGTAAAAATCCCGTGATATAAATTAGTAGATCTAGAAAGAATTATGGAAGTGAGTGTTTTACTTTAACACACCCCCTAGGTAATCGCTTAAAGCGGATTATCTATTCTAAGAAGTAATCTATAATCGTCTAAATCCTTCCTAAAGATCTTTTCTTTCTTTTCTTTTTCTTTTCTTGTTTCCTGGCTCTAAATTAATAATTCCAGGTAGTTAACAGATTAATTCTCTGCTCACCTACTCTTGTTCTGTGATTGTTGTGCTCGCATCTTACAGATTTAATAGCCTTTTGAATCTATTAAACTGCTAATAAGTGAGAGCCTTTGCGAGGCTATCTACTGGCATTTCGCTAGTTAGAAAATATTCCACTTAAAACAACCCTTTCGCATACTCTTGCCGCAACTACATGTTCTAAATATCTATATAGTATAGTTAAGTAGTGCTTCTTTCGTTCTTTCTAATTACTAAACGAATGGTTTAAAGATTGTCGCAATAGACCTTCTATAAAGGTCCTAGATCTAGAGTAAGCTTAGTAAAGAATCTCTTAATTACTATAGCTTCTTTACTTATATATTTAACCGCTAGAAGCTCTGCTTCTATTATTAAAGTAGTAATTATGTTCTATTAAGCTACTTTTTATAGGATAGCTCCTCTAAACAATAGGATAATATATCTATAGGAAGATTGCTGTAATATTAGATTATTAGCAAAAGAGGCATCTCTATATATTAGCAGATTAGGTCTATTATAGCCACTAAAGACTATAGCCTACTATTTAGTTTAATAGAGGTAAAGGATTACATAGTTAATAGTAGTAAAGTGTTCTTTACTTAGATTTATTAGAAAGTGTAATAGCTTTAACACTACAAAAACTATATCTAGGCGTAGTATAATTGCTGTGTAGAGAGCTAATTTCACCTCTTTTTAAAAGAGCTTTATTTCTTAAGAAGTACCTTCTCTTATACTTAGAACAAGATCTTCTGCTAATAAAGGTGTAGGAGGGAAGCTCCCAGAGTTTAAAAAATTAAACTTTTTTGTGATCTTATTAATATAGGTGTTATAGACTAGAGAAATTAATCTTGCTTCTCTGTCCCTAATTACTTAAACACCTAGGAACCACTCTACTAGTCCTTTTAATTTAATTTTATATTTATTCGCGATCTTCTTTTAAAAATCTAGAGCTTCTTTCTCTTTACTCTTGTAATAGAGAAGAAGAATATTATTAATATAATATAGAATAATAATACTTTAATTACTATTAAAGAAAAGGCATAGCTCTTCTAGCGAAGCTAAGAGTCTATAAGATTAAAGTAATCCTGTAGATTTCTTATACTAAAGAAGTAGTGAATCTCTTAAGCTATATAAAGCTTAATTTAATCTTATACACTTTCCTAGCTTTTTAAAACTATTAGGTAATTCACAAGTTACTAGATTAGTAGCTATAATAAAAGTATTTAGAAACACTCCTACTATATTAAATTATAAGATTTCTAGTTTAAATTCTACTACCAGAGCTACAGCTAATTAAAAAGATCTTACTACTAGGATAGCAGCATAGGTGGAGTGGAGAGTATTTTTTTTCTAAAGATCTCCTCTTACAATAATTTAAGCTTTACACTTTTTAAAGTATCTGTTTTAATTAAACTTATAGGTAAAGACCCACTTTAAAGAAAGTGGTTACTCTAACACCTTTAATTATTTAATCTCTATCTAGGTACCTTTATCTTATAAAGTTGAGATCTCCTTATAAGCGGTAAGGAGGAATAGCTTCCTATATAGATAATTATAAAGGTGTTTCTATATGGTTGGCTCTAGTGTAAGCTTGTTTCTATAAGTCTAAGCTATATAAGACGCTCTAGGCGCCTTTCTAAGCATAAAAGTAAATACTATTATATTTAGTGTAATATATTCTTCTTACTTAGACTAGGCCTCTACTACTTCTAGTATAAACGTGTGCTCTAATATTATATTAAGATTACTTTAAAGATAATTAGTAATTAGTATATAAGCACCTAGCTTCTACCTACCTTCTAGCTAATTATTCTAATTATTTTGCTTCCTTAATCTTTGCAATAGCAGATAGCGATTTATTAGTTAGTTAATTTCTAGAGCTTTACTATAATTTCGCCTACTTATTCTACTTACCTCTAGATAGATCTGCCTTCGCCTTTAGCGCGCTAGTAAGTTATCTACTTTATCTAGTGTAATTAAGTTATCTGCGCTAGATTAATTAGTAACCTAATTAGTTTCTACTAATAAATAGGGTATTAAATCCCTAGATTCTAGCGGGCCAGCTCTCCTAGTGGTGTTCTAGTAGCTACTAGATATCTCTTAATTGCTTAACAGATTACCCCTAAGATCACCTAGCTCTAGTGTCTAATTAAGGGTTATAAGTCCTGTGCTTTTTTTCCTACTTAAGCGAATTCTTAGCTGCTAGCTAGCTAAGCCTATAGCTTACTTAGTAGTAGGTACTTTAGGTTCCTAATTACTTAGCTAGCCTACTTCGCTTTTAATCACCTAAGGGTCACCTATAGGTCTAGTAGCAGTTCTTGTATACTTATTTATTTTAAGAAGAATATTAAGCGCGTCTTTATACACTTTTCCTAGATTATTTAGCTCTCCTTATTAGAGGCTTTTTACTATTTTTAACACTTCTATTTTTAAAATAAATTGTTCCTCTAGTCCTTTATAAAATAAAGACTTATTAAACCTTACATTTCGTGTAGTAATCACCTAATTAAGCTGGGGAATCTATATTTAGTAGATATTAGAAGCTTTATAGCCTACTAGGTATTTAATATAGCCGTTAGAATTTACTTTAAATCCTTTTCTGTCTCGCCTAGCTACACGCTCCTAATCTAAAGGGTAAGCTTAGTAGCTATAGGTGTAGACAGCACTCTAGTTTAAATAAAGATTAGCTATCCTATATTATGTTTTTGCTAGTTTAAAATAATAAAAATATTATCTAAACTAAGCATCTAACGTTTTATTAGGTAATTAATAGCCTTATACTAGGCTAGGAATTATTCCTTAGAGCTAGCATACCGCTTATATAATCTTAGGCTAGAGATTTAATAGCAGATTTGCGCTTATTTGTATTTTAATTACTTTTATTATAAGCTCCTAGCCTACTCTTTCTATAGCGCTATTAGGCTTATGCGTATAGGGCAGTAGTCTACTAATTATTATCTCTTCCTAATTAGCCTAAAATTCGTACTAGGATTTCCCTCTCTATAGAAGTGTTGCTGTATTATTGTTCTAGTAGATTTTTGTAATTTAAAGCTTATATTTTATATTAATAAGAGCTAAGAAATCCTACTACACTTTTATTATTTTAGAAAGCGTCTTTATTCTAAGATTAAAAATGTAAGGTTTTTTACTAAAATCTTCTTTAATTAGTAAAACCTAGTTTTTCCTATTTTAAGCAGTAGGCATATTAAATAGATCCTAGAATAATAAGTAAAATAGCCTAGGTAATTATTCTCTAAGTCTCTTAGAAATTACCTAGGTTATGTGTACAGTAGTATAGTGCTCGCAATCCTTTCTTAACATTCTAGTAATCTTTACACCTTAGGCTACAGTTACTAGAGCTTATAGAGCTCTACTTCCTATATACCCTACTTAAAGGTGCTAGAGGTCCTTAGAATCTAATCTTTTAATATTAACCTAGGATAATCCTTTAGTAGTTATACTTATAATAATTAGATAAGAGCGGATTAGCTTATATTATAAGAAAGTAAGGTTATACTCGTATTTTAGGTCTGCTAGGATAACACTTTATTCTAGGCTTTTAATCCTAAGAGTGTAATCTAAACTAAGGTACTAAATCTTTGCTTTCTTTAAAAGAGCTTCTAATATAATATTTATATAAAAGCCTTCTACTACTCTTACTCTTTAGAGTAGTAGATTTTCTATAAATCTCTTATTTTTCCTATATAAAGCGTTCTTAATTAGTCTATTACTAATTCCTAAGATTAGGAGGCTTTGTGTACCTACCTCTACACTCTTATTTAATAATTAAAACGTCCTAGGAATAAGTCTTTCGCGATTATTAACTAGGTGAACTACTATAGCACTATCTAGTGTTGTACATTCTAATAGAGGATAAGCGTTAGAATGTAGAGTAGAGTAGACACCTAATACTCTATTATCTGTAGGCAGATTAAATAGGTTTAGTAGAGCAGTAGCAATACTACTAGGATACTTAATAGTCTTAGTAGAGAATTATTTCTTATTCTATCCTGCCTTTGTGATCGCATTATAAAGGTTTAACTACTTAGGCTACTTAAGTTAATTAAGAATCTCTAATTTTTCTTTATTAGTAAGATTAAATAATAATGTTTTATTCTAGAGTGATCCAGCTATCGCGGTTTAAAGTCTTTAGCACTCTATTAGTTTCTACCTATAAGTATAGGGCTTATAGGGACAGTTTGGTTATTTCTTTATCTAATTAGACAAACTAGAACTATTAGAGTTAGTAGATTGTCTTAATAATCTATTAAAAGTGGCGAATACCCTACTTATTTTATTAGAACTAGATTAGATTAAATACTCCTAGATAAGCGCCAAAAATACCTTCCCTAGATCGTCTAGCGTGATCTAATTCTATCCTAGCGTCTTATTCTAGATTAGCTATTAGTTTATTAATTAGGCCTAATCTAGTGCTATACGCGCGGCGATTGTATCTAGGAAATTTTAGGTAGTAAGCAGTTCGCTAATTTCGCTAATTAAGTAGGTTTTTGCTTTTTAATAGAGGAGCTACTACTCTTTAAACTAGGTCTTAGGACTTTATCTTGCGTACTTAGCCTTCTTAAGATAAGCGTAGTAGAAAGCTTAAATATTATTCTATATAGCTCTTTTATTTAGTGCGAGATCTTCCTTTAAGAGTTAAATTAGGAACTAAAGCGTAGTATAGCGTGTATTAACTAGAGTAATTATGGCAGGAGTAAGCAGATTAGGCGATACTGTAGCGTTTACCTAAGTCTAGAGATTCTATATCTTAGTATAGTCTACTTACTAGTCTAAAACTACTACTCTATATTCTGCTATTTATAAAGGAAAGCTCTCCTTATCTATTTTATACTTATTAAGCTCTGCTTTATATAATTAAATACTCGCTATAAAGGCTATATTTGTAATTAGTAATAGTTTCTGTAAAAGTAAAAGTCGTTCTAGCTTTGCGTAATTAATTGCTAGAGCGTTAATCGCCTCTAGATTAATTTAGTTCTAGATTCCTTTCAAGTTTACTTAGAATTAAAGCTAGACAAACTAGTAGGGCTAGCTAGCGCGATTAATAAGCTATACTTCTGCTATTTTAATAATTTTTGTAATTAGAAATAGAGGGGTTGTATTATAGAGAGGTTCTAAATAGAGTGTTGTATAATAATTCGAGCGTTGCTAAGTAAGTAGGGAGAATTATCTTACGTTCTAAGCGCTAGGCTTATAACTATTATAGTAAAAAGGGCTCAAACTATTACAGGATATTCAGGAGCAGAGTTATAAAGAATACAAATAGCTAATTATAGGAAAAGATGCTAGAAGGGCAGACTATATACAAAAGAAACAAGCCTCTTAGCAAGAATCCTGTGATATAAATTAGTGGATCTAGAAAGAATCACGGAAGTGAGTGTTTTACTTTAACAGTATACTATTAACCCTTAAATGCTTAATTATAGATTAAGCTAAACCTACACTCACTTTAATAAACTAGGCCTATTACCTAACTAGTTAGAAATATAGTCTAACTTTAATAGCGTAGTTATAATACTTAACTAGCTAAAAAGGCTAGTAAAAGTATATACTAACTATAATAGGTTGGTAGTAATACTATACTAACTATAAAAGATTAGTAGTAACGCTATACTAGCTATAATAAGTTAGTTAAACTTTAATACTAACTAAAATTAGCCGATTTTAAGTTTTAATTTACTATACTAACCTTTATCTAATACTATGCTATATTTAATTTAGTACTAGATAAACGTATTCACTTCTTAATAAACTATACCCAATACTACTAAAGCGTTAAGCCTTAGCTTTTAAGAGGCGTTAGTAGGATAAGAAATAACTAGGTAATACTCTAACGTTATAGCATAACTTTACTACGTATATATGTTCTAATATTTAATTTATAATGTTCTGTGTACTATAGTGGTAAAATATCTACGTAATTATTAATATAAAAGACCTACAGTTTAAATTTTACGTAGGGTAAAAAGTATATTATTATTTTTATAAAAATAAACCTAGAATCCTAGTATGTAATACTAATGAAACTTTAAAACTTATTACTATATTTATAAAATAGCCCTACGTATAGTATAACAGCTATTTAACTTAGTATTTTAATAGTTCTAATTTATTACGTGTTTTAATATATTTAAAGTAAGTTTTCATTATAAGCCTATTTAATAGACTTTACGCAGATTAGCATTGTATTTTACTAGGAAGAATAGTAAAAGAATAACTTAATAGTATTAGTAGAATTATCCGTATAGTTTATTGTACAAATAGCACTAAGTGAAATAGGGGCCTACCTACCTATAGGGACCCGCACAAGGACCCACTACTTAGGTTAGCGCTAAGAGGCAGAGATTTTATAAGGCCCTACCTACCTATAAGGACCTGCACAAGGACCCACTGCTTAGGTTAGCGCTAAGAGGCAGAGACTTTATAAGGTTCTTAGTGCCCCTTTGTACGATAGACTAGACATAATTAATTAAACCTACTTCTTACCCTTTACATAATAGTATACTATTAACCCTTAAATACTTAATTATAGATTAAGCCAAACTAACACTAATTAGTAGTTAATTCTAATTAACTACAAACTAGCAAGGTCTAAAGATAGAGCGCCCTATAAGCTAGATGCGTAGGCTCTATATTGTTACTTTTACTCGAGATTAAATTTTAGATTATATAATAAGTAGAAACAAAGCGCGCATATCTATAAAGAGTTACATAATCTAGTCTAAGCTATTCTATAGAAAAGAAAAGAGATAGTAAGTATATTTATAACCCTAAAAAACACGTCGCACAATTAAACTAGCAACACACTAATATAATCTAGTCGCACGATTTAATAAGATAATAACATGGCACTAGGACTAGAAGACTTCCTAGAGGAATCTGTATAAGAAGGAATCGCATAATAAGCTACCTAGGAGGATAACTTAGAATAGCTACACTAAGTAAAAGAAGTAGTAAACATTAGAGCTGTTACCCTAAAGGGCGAAATTGCACAAAGATACTAGATAAATAGAATAAACCTATATAGTAGTCTACCCCCTTTAATAAAGTGCATAAATATATATATAGTGTATATACTTATTTAGTATCGTATAAGCAGCCTTAAAAGAGAAGAAGTAATCTTCTCTTTCTTAGAAAACTTCTTTAAATAGATAAAAAAGAACTTTAAGCAAATTAGCTATATAACAAAATAAGAGCTTATTACTTATCTTATATAAAAAGGATTTACTGCTCTAGACTCTATAGTAAGGAATACATAGTTAAAAAAGCTCTACAGACTTACTTAGCTTAAATATAAGGTATAGAAATCTTATATAACACTACCGCAACTTAAATCTAAACTGTATTATACTATATATATAACAGAACCTACACTACCTATAGGGATTTTATAAGTGGCGGGTGCACAGCTAGGGCATGTGCCCTAGTAGGCGAGGATAATAACACTATATGTAGAGCCACACTAGTGGTAGTAGCCTAAAACCTAGACTGCTTTTACCTAATAAACCATATTGTACAAAGAGGCTAGACACTCCTAGTTTCCTTAATAACTAGGAGATTATGCTTCTATCTAGCTAGATAAAATTATCCTTAACTTTAAAGGAGAGCTAGAGGATAAAGACTATCGCACTAAAGAGGAGGAAAATAAATAAGACTAATAGAGTAATAAAGAAGAAGCATAGAAGGCTACCTTATACCTTACTTCTACTATATACCTTTATTGCACGACTAGGAGACATCCTTCTATACCTACTTACTAAGACCTAGTGCTAAGTATTATATTACTTAACACTCTACCTTCTATTTACGTATAGGACATATACCTAAAAAGAGCTTTATTATATAATGCGACTCTACTACTATATAAAGGGGTAAGGTAAGAACTAAGTAAGTTAGCTATTACTACCTATTTATATAAGAGTAAGTGTAAATAGGACCTTTACTGTATAGTAACACTATACCTATCTTATAACCTGTTCTAATAGGGGAAGGCTAACTATATAGATAGAAAAAGATAGGAAAAGAAAGCGTATAATAGACATAAGCTATTATATAAAAGAAAAGTTACTAGTGTTTATATAGTTTATTGTATAAATAGCACTAAGCAAAATAGGGGCCTACCTACCTATAGGGACCTATATAAGGACCCACTACTTAAGTTAGCGCTAAGAGGCAGAGACTTTATAAGGCCCTACCTACTTATAAGGACCTACACAAGGACCCACTACTTAGGTTAGCACTAAGAGGTAGAGACTTTATAAAGTTCTTAGTGCCCGTTTGTATAATAGACTAGACGTAATTAATTATTAAATCCAAGAGGGTAGCTAGTCCTAAAGGGTTAAGGTTAGTTCTTAGGTAGGAGTACTTACAGAAAGTAGAAAGTCTTATTAATATAATAGTATCTTGCGAAGTGTAACAAGTTAATAATTTGGTCTACTAGAATCTAAATAATAGATTAATAAACAGATTAAACATAAGTATAAAGAGCCTATTCTTACGTTCCTATATACTAAGGCTGCTCTACTGCTTAGTGCCACTAAGTAACTAAGCACTTTACGTGACCTACTTTACTACTTAGTGCTGCTAAGTAACTAAGTATATTACGTAACCTAATCTAAGTTACTTAGCGTCTCTTTATTATATTTATAATCTTGTTATTACTTTATTACACCTTTATAAGCGCCTAAGTCCTATGTTATTATCTAGTACGTAATATTATTCCCTCCCTTTCTAGTCTTTGTCCTAAAGAATTATGCCTATTAACTATAATTCTATAAAGCGTTATTACAGCCTTATCTCTACTATTAAAAACTATAGAGTAGTTATAGTGTTAAAGTGCTTCTTCTATAAGTTATATTCTTACGTTTACAAAGTCTATATTAGCTTAAGAAAGTGTAGTAAGTATTAGAAATAAGGCTTAAAGTGTAATATAGCTATTACTAGGAATAAGTTCTTGCAGTTAATTGCTAAAAAGAAGAAATTAGAGGCGCAAATATTAAAGGCGCAAAAAGAATAAAATATAGTGTTTAAAGTCTTACGCGTAGTGCGCGTAAAAAAGGATTAGTTATTAAAATAATTAGCGTAGAATAAAAAGCGTGCTAGCGAGGTTATTGCAGTAGAGAGTGCTACGCTAATAGAGTTAGAGTTAAAAAAGGACCTAGCCTATTTTACTTAGCCTACTAGTCTAGCTAAACTTAGCACGTCTATATAGTCTATAATAGACAACCTGCCTTTAGAGTTCTAGGATAATTCTTTAGCGTTACTGTCTTAGGTAAGTCTGTTAATAGAATTCTTTAATCTTTTATTAATAGTTTCTTAGGTAGTTCTTTAGTTCCTAAGTGTTTTTGCTATATAGGTAACCTTTCTACTTAACAAGGTACACGTTGTTATGCTAATTATATTCTAGAATTCTTTTAACCTTAAATTTGTTTTCTTCTTTAGTCTAGTAGTAGACGGTGGTTTTAACTAGTGTATTAGGGTCTGCTAGTTCTAGTAGTAATATATAGAATACTAGGTATATTTTTACATCTAGCAGTAGTTCTAACTTATAGTTTACTAGTAATATTTACTTAGAAATATAAAATAGTCTAATTTTAATATAATCTAGTTTCTTGTGTTTCTTCTTCTAAGTTTAAAGGTTCTTTATAAGTAGATATACTTTATCCCCTTCTTTAGCTAAGGTGCTATTTTTCGTTTTTAGTTTTAGTATAAAATTAATTACTACTAAGCTTTCTTAAGATTCTTTTAGAGTTATTAGTGTATTTTCTTTATATTTTCTGCTATATCTATAGCTTCTTTTGCTTTAATTATTGTAGGAAATTGTTAATTAAAGAGATATAGGTGTCTTCTATAGTTTATATAGAACAGTGTATATCCTAATACTACTAATACTTTGTTATTATAGGCCAACTATGCTATAAGTAGTAATAAAATCTAGTTATTCTTCTACCTATTACAGTAGATGTGTAGGTACGTTTCTATAGTTTAGTTCGTACGTTCTGTCTATCTATCTATTTATAGATAGTAAGCTGTTAATAGCTTTTGTTTTGTTCTAAGCAGGGCTATAAGCGTTGTCTAATAATTTAACGTAAAGAGCTTATCTCTATCGCTAATAATTATTTTTAGGATTCTGTGATGTCTAATTAGTTAGTCTAGGATAAGAAAAGCGAGTTTCTTTGCTATTATTCTTTTAAGATATAGAATAAGCTTAACATACTTAGTTAGTTAGCAGACTACTACTAGTATACTGTTGTATTTAATTCCTGTTGTTAGATTCTTAGAGTTTAGAATTCCTATAATAAAATCTATAGTAATATCTTCCTATAGTGCTGTTAGTATTCTAATTACTTACATCTCTCTATATTTAAGATATGTACTGTGTTTGTTTCTCTAGTATTCTATATATTTATAGATATAAGTTATTATAGCTTCCTTAATTCCTTTAAAGGTGTAATTCTTTTAGATAAGTTTTATTGTCTTTGTGATACCTAGGTGTCCGTACATAGGGTTATTGTGGTATTGTTAGATAATCTTAGTCTATAAATATTCTAGAACTTCTTAGTTAACTACTAAAAGTTAATTTAGTTCTGCTGTTAGTTCTAAAGATCTATCTTTAGCTTTACAAAGGATTGTAGAGAAGGTTTTTACCTTTTCTCCTACTAGATTACTTTATTAGCTAAGAGCGTCTACTCTGCCATTTTCTTTTCTAGCTATATAGATAATTTTAAACTTATACTGCCTAGTAGTCTACAACTATTTTTATTATTATAGCGTAAGCTCTTTTATTGTTGTGAACCTTAAAAGGTTCTTATAATTTGTGTAGATTTCTAGCGTTAAGTAGCTAAGTGCGTAAATCCTCTAGTGCTTTAAAACTTTAATAATAGCGTAGAGTTCTTTGTTGTGTATGTTATATTGTGTTTTAGCGTTATTAAATTTGCATAAGTAATAGGTAATTAGGTGCTATTTGCTATTATATTCTTATTTAGCGTAGGCACCTAGTGTAAGATTACTAGCGTCTATTTTAAAGCGTAGTAGTTTATTACTTCTAAAATAAATAAGGATAGGTTCTATAATATATACTGTTTTAAGGAGTTAGAATAATATTTTGCACTTATTTATCTATTTAAAGGGTATATCCTTTTTTGTAAGATTTGTTAAGGGTATTGTAACCTTTACGTAATCTTAGATAAATTGTTAGTTAAATCTATAGAATCCTAAGAATTCTTAGATATTCTTAGCTGTCTTTAGTATTAGCTAGTTCTTAATGTATTTAATTTTACTTAGTGCTATCTTAATTCCTTCTGTAGTAATAATGTGTCCTAGGAATTTAAGTTATTTAATATTAAACTTGTATTTCTTAAGTTTAATATAAAGGTATACTTTATTTAGTGCTTCTAGTACTATCTGTATATGCTTAGTGTAGTCTAATTCGCTTTTAGAAAAGATAAGGATATCGTCTATATACGCGATAACAAATATGTCTAGATATTTATAGAGTACGTTATTAATAAGAGCTCTAAAAGCTGCTAGTGCATTTATAAGTCTAAAAGGTATAACTTTATATTTAAATAGTCTATAGCGTAATTAAAATGCTATTTTCTATTCTTTACCTTTCTTAATTTGTATAAGGTGGTAACCGTCTCTTAGATCTATTATTATGAATATCTTAGCTTAAGATAATTAATCTCGTAACTCTGTAATGTTTAGTAGTAGATATTAGTTCTTTATTGTTATGTTGTTAAGTTATTAGTAGTTAACGTATAGTCTATCTAATCTATCCTTTTTCTTAATAAACATAAAAGGGCTTACTGCTAGTAACTTTAATAGTTATATATATCCTTTCTTAAGGTTTGTCTTAATAAAATTATATTCTTTAAGGAGTTCTTCTCCTATTTTACTGTATAGTAGTTTAAAGGGTGGCGTCTTCCCTTTTTCTAGGTCTATTATAAAATCCTAGGGTTAATATTCTAGTAGGTTTACTTTTCCTTCTTTTTCTGTGAATATATGTGTCTATTTCCTATACTCTCTTAGTAAGGTAAAGGGTGTGCTGTTATTCTCCTTCTCGCGCTTCTTAACCTAGTAGTTCCTACCAACGTCTGCTAAGGTGTGCTTCTGTTTTTTAACTATCTATTATAGTATTATATTATTAATAACTCCCTTATCTACTATTATTTTTAGTTAATACATAGGCTTTACTTATAATGTATAATTGTAGCGTTTAAATAATATTCTCTTTATACCCTAGTTAATCTACAAGTTATGTATTATTAACTAAGGTAATCCTAAGACTAACTTATACTTAGATTCTAGTAAGATATCTAAGGTAAGTTCCTTTTTATGTTCTTAGACTATTATTATAGTAGTAACCTCCTAGTATATCTAAGGTGTTTTAGGTATTAGGGATCTATTCGCGACATAGATAATATAGGGTACTTCTTTCTCTAACATTATAAGTCCTGCTTATCTTACTGTCTAATAAGATATAAAGTTTTTTTCTACTTCTAAGTCTATAAGAGCTTAAGCCTATATTTCTTTAAGCTATACTAGTAGCTTAATTAATAATGTGCTTACTATAGTATTTAATTTAATAAAGGCGTTTTCTCGTCTAAGTCTAGGCCTAAAAAAGACATCTATTTGTATAAGTTATAGTTAAGTTTAGGTCCCTAGTATGCGTTTCTAAGTATTTACTTCTATTATTATTCTTAAGTATATAGCTTATGTAGATTGTCTTCTTCTTCTTCCTATAAGGATATTTTTCTATTTTTCCTCCTGCAGTCTTCACTATTCCTATGTACTAGTTAAATTAGTAGTTCTATTATTACTTTTTACGTAGGGCAGTTTGCAAAGCTGTCTAAATATTTGGCTATATAGTAGTATTTGCAGTCTTAGTTTAGATACGTGTACTAGTATAGTTGTATATAGTCTCTATTAATAAGTATATTACAGCATTTATTGCCCTTTAGCGTAAGGTAAGGAAAGTATTTTACTTATTATTTATTCTAGAGGTGTTTATTATAAGCTATAATAGAGTAGTCTATCTACATTTATCTATAGTGTAGTTTCCTTTTAGGTTATTTCTTGTTCTCCTTTTTCTCTACCTTATATTATGCGTATATTAGTTCTTCGCAATGCGTCTATATACAGAATTAGTATATAGGATTTTAGTAGTCTAGATAGTACTTTAGTACGTAGTCTAATTCCTTATTTTTGTAGGGTTACATCCCTTTTAGTGCCTAGTAGGGTTCTATATAGTTCTAAACATTTAGTTTATACTTAGGTAATATAGGGTTGTCTTCTTCTTACTTACTTTGTAGGTAAAGAGTAGGAGATCTTAGTATCTCTTTTACGTCTTCTATGTTATAGTATACATTAGAGTTGTCTTCTAGATCTTTATATAATTATAAGTTAGGTAAATCTAATTACTTACTTTATTCTAGTGTAACGTGTTAGTAACTAAATAGTGTTATAATAACTTCTTATTCCTTATTAGGTTCTTAGTCCTTAATAGTTAGTATATTTAATTTAGTTTAATAGACTTTATTCTTTAATCTATAGTTTCTAGCTATATAGCCTAGTTTGCTACATATAAAGCATTTACAGGTCTTAGTTATTAGTTATTAACTTCTATTAGAGACGCGTTTATTAGGCTGCTTAGGGCCTATCTTTCCTCTTTTTCCTTTACCTATATAGTTAAACTAGACATCTTCTATTAGTTTGTATCTCTAGTAGTTCCTTAGCTGTTATTTTTAGACAATTCTAATAGAGTTCTTATAAACTACTCTTACTAGTTATCTAAAGCTTATTGCCTTAGGGTTTTAGTAGAGCTCCTATTACAGCGAGAACTATTCTTTATTAATCTTAATAGTTTCTTTATATAGTTCTTTAAGGTTAGTAATTTGTGCACTACTACGTAGGAGTTCCTTATATAGTTTCTATTTAAGTCCTTATTTATATATATCCTAAAGAGATTTATTATCCTAGTTAAATTACATAGTGTATCTATAAAACTTAGCTATATACTTAGCTACTAATTATTTCTAAATTATAGTCTAAATCTTTACTTTTGTAATAGAGTTCTTGTTAGTAATCCTAAAGAGTTGTCTAAGGTATTTTTTAAAGTTATTATAATTCTTAATAATATTAACTACATTAGCGTGCTTATTTACGTAATTGTTGTTATTATTGTTATAGTCTATTCCTAGGTACTTTTTAAGGTAGGGATAGATCTATAATCCTGCATCTCCTCGCATATATATTGCTATAAAGATAATCTTTTTCTTATCTTTAAGGGACTTATCTAAGTTAAAGAAGTAGAGGTCTAACTAGAGAATCTAGACGTTAGTTTAAGATTATTTACTAAAGTAGAGATTAGGTTTATACGCCTTACTACTATCCTTTATAGGAGTAATCTTAGTGGCACCTAAAGCTATAGAAGAGGTAGGAGTTTGTAAAGTACTTATATTAAGAGTGTTTAAGATATTAAATCTAAAAGGGTAGCTAGTCCTAAAGGGTTAAGGTTGGTTCTTAGGCAGAAGTACTTACAGAAGGTAGAAGGTCTTATTAATATAATAGTATCTTACGAAGTGTAATAAGTTAATAATTTAGTCTACTAGAATCTAAACAATAGATTAATAAACAGATTAAATATAAGTATAGAGAGCCTATCCTTACGTTCCTATATACTAAGGCTACTCTGCTACTTAGTGCCACTAAGTAACTAAGAACTTTATGTAACCTACTCTACTACTTAGTGCTACTAAGTAACTAAGCATATTACGTAACCTAATCTAAGTTACTTAGCGTCTCTTTATTACATTTATAACCCTATCATCGCTTTATCACACCTTTATAAGCGCCTGAGTCCCACGTTGTTATCTAGTACGTAACATTAATTAAACCTACTTCTTACCCTTTGTATAATAGTATACTATTAACCCTTAAATGCTTAATTGTAGATTAAGCCAAACCAATAAGAATAATACTTATTTTATATAGAGTTAGGGCGTAGTATAGGTTTTATACAGCTAGCTTACTTAGCACACAGGCCCTTTATAGAGCCTTGGCGCCAAATGCCACAACACTATAATAATATTATAATTTACCTATTATATAGGATCTCGTCGCAGCACCCCTACTTCCTTAAATATCTAGCAGAGTTAGTGCTTATAGGTTTTACTAATAGGCCTATTTGTCCTAATACTTGTTAGAATCCAAGATTCTAACAATGGCATACCACTGGTTTTGTATCTAGTGGGCGCGTATTAGGGGTTAAATAAGGATCTAACGCTAACTATAGCACGAATAAAGAGAGTTACGTAACTACTCTCTATAGAATAGACTAGCGCTCTCTATAAAATAGGATTCCCTTAGTCTATAGGAACGTAAGGATAAGCCTCTTATACTTATATTTAATCTATTTATTAATCTATTATTTAGATTCTAGTAGACTATATTATTAACTTATTACACTTTATAAGATACTATTATATTAATAAGACTTTCTACCTTTATAAGTACTCCTACCTATAAACTAACTTTAACCCTTTAGGACTAGCTACCCTCTTAGATTTAATAATACTCCACTTAGAAGTTAGTGTATTAATAGGAAATCTAATAGTAGCTATACAGTACTACTTAGCTTTATTATAGACATATTTTGCTTCCCTAAGCGATAGACATTCATTTGTCTAGGGGGCGGAGTTATTAGCATGCTTTCGTTTTATCGCGACAGTAGATAGAATGAGGACAAGAGAAGTAACAAGGAAGAACAGTTTTAAAAGTAGGATAGCTACTGTATAGCAATACAAGACTAAACTTTATTAGTGTAAGATCACAGTTACTTAAGCTATACAAGCTTACGCCTAGGGGAACTGTTAGCTACTCAATACAATCTAGTCCCTTGCCCCTAGGGACAAGAGTTAGCTTCCTGCCATTAACGTCTTTTTGTGGCCTTGCCTCCAGGGGCAAGAGACAGTTTCCTAATGTCAACGGCACTTTATGTTCTTGCCCCTAGGGGCAAAAGGCAGTTTCCTGCTATCAAGGCCGCTTCATAGCTTTGCCCCCAGGGGCCAGAATTGATATACTTTTATTAAAGGCTTAGTAGTGTATATTTACGTCTATTAGTAGTTGAATTGAATCCTATACTCGAGCGAACCTCATTTTCGCCCCTGGGGGCAACCTAACCCTACCTTAGAGGTACTGTTTTGGCATATAGTATCGCTCACTACATCGCAAACCGCGCAACATGACTCTTCTCTGCAAAGATATGTGGTGATATCTCGCCTGTCCACGATACACTGAGGAGATTTACAGCAAAGTCCTAACGGGGAACGTAAGACCAGAAGGGTTGGTCTACTTGCCGCGATAGAGATAAGATAAGGAGTGTTTTCCTTTGCCGCCAGTAGGCCGTGTACATAGAGGTTGGAGCATAAGCGAAAACAGACAGCAGCGATTATTACACATGTACATATGCCGTGGTTCCGACGCAAATAGCCACGCGGGATATCATACAAACGTCTCATCCGTACCGCGCATTACAGTTATCATGCCTTCTCGTCCTTGGCAGGCCTCTCATGCGACATCTTCTCCGCGGCTTCGTGGATACGCTTCTCGGCTTCTTCCAGTGGCTGCGTAACGTGCTTAGGCAGCACGTCCTTGGCCGTCTGGCCCGGCTCTGCCGTCGCCTTCTCCAGCTCGAGCCTCTCTTGTACAAGTTTGTCTTTTGCCTCAATGGATTGCTCGACCTGGTCGACCGCGCGCTCAATCTCGACTTCCATGTCGGGCAGATGGAACTGCTCGGCAATGAGTTTGCCGTTCCAGCGCTGCAGCACCATGACGTCTTCCTGCCCACCGTTGGTAAGCGACTCGACCACGTTTGCGACGTTCTCCGACTGCTCTTTGTTGGGCGTGGGCGCGGCGCGCGAGATGTGGCGGGTCGGGTACATGAGGCCGGCGGTATAGGCTTCATCGAGCTGGGTGGAGGGGTTTGGCGTCGGTAGGTTGTGCTGTAGGAGGAATTCGAGGTGTTTTGAGCCGGCGAGGGCTTTCCAGTACGAGTAGGCGCGGTAGACCAGGTAGAAGAAGGGCAGGTTGGGGATGCTGGTGCGATTAGCATGAAGAGACTCTTTGTAGACAGAGTCGCTCTGAACAGTGGTAGCAAGGCAAGTCTTCAGAGGTGGCGGACGACATACATGGGAATCAGCACAAAGGGCACGGTCAAGGGCATAGCGACGATGCTCCACAGCATCTTGCTCCGGTACATGGCCTGCTTTTCGAGGGCCAGCTGCTTGAGGATCTCGGGCACACGCTCTTTGTGCAAGTATCGGCCGGGATATATGACCTGCCACTTCTCGGTGCCCTCGGTGATGGCGAGCTTGCGGCGCGGCGTCAGGGCGGGCAGCGTCTTGAGTCCCCATTCTTCAAAGGGGATCCGGTTGAGGGCCTGGTTGCCCATGTGAGCGACGCGCTTCTTCCAGTTCAGCGGCGCCTTCGCGTCCGACTCCCAGGCGACCCATGTCTCGCTGGCCTTGGTGGTGAGCTTGTCGAGGTACCCGCGCTCGGTGGCGGCCTTTTCGTGGAGCTTCTCGCAGTAGATGAGGGCGCGGCGCGTGGATACGGGGAGCAGGAACAGGCGCATGGCGACGGGTCAGAATGATTTGGCGGTTGGGTTAGTCAGCGCGCAATGGCGCAGATGCGAAGCTTTTTGTTAGATGGGCGAGACGTGAAACATGGGGTGGGACCTGGTGGGAGTGGCGGGGCGCATACCTAGGCATGCAGGCTAGCGGAGGCGTGAAGGACATGGAATTGGTGGCGGTGCGGGGACGTCATGGCGCGCTGTGCAGGCAGACAGGGTAGGTAGCCGAGCAGGGTAGCGGGAGAGCAGTATAGCGGCTAGGCAGGCGGGAAAGTGGGCAGCCAGGTGGGCAGCTAGGCACTGGGCAGGTAGCCAGGCGACGGCAGGTAGGCAGGTAGCTAAAAGAGCAGCCAGGCCAAGCAGGATGGGCAGGCTATGCAGGTGGGCAGGCAGGCAAGGGGCAGGTAGCCAGGAGAGCAGCCAGGCCAGGCAGGTGGGCAGCCAGGTGGGCAGCCAGGCACTGGGCAGGTAGCCAGGCGACGGCAGGTGGGCAGGTAGCTAAAAGAGCAGCCAGGCCAAGCAGGATGGGCAGGCTATGCAGGTGGGCAGGCAGGCAAGGGGCAGGTAGCCAGGCGAGCAGCCAGGCCAGGCAGGTGGGCAGCCAGGTGGGCAGCCAGGCACTGGGCAGGTAGCCAGGCGACGGCAGGTGGGCAGGTAGCTAAAAGAGCAGCTAGGCCAAGCAGGATGGGCAGGCTAGGCAGGTAGGCAGGCAGGCAAGAGCCAGGTAGCCAGGCAGGCAAGGGGCAGGTAGCCAGGCGAGCAGCCAGGCCAGGCAGGTGGGCAGCCAGGTGGGCAGCCAGGCACTGGGCAGGTAGCCAGGCGACGGCAGGTGGGCAGGTAGCTAAAAGAGCAGCTAGGCCAAGCAGGATAGGCAGGCTAGGCAGGTAGGCAGAAGAGTAGCCAGGTAGGCAGGTAGGCACTAGGCAGGTAGCCAGGCGACGGCAGGCAGGTGGGCAGGCAGGCAGGGGCAGTTAGCCAGGCCAGGCAGTGCAGGACGGGTACCAAGGTAGGAGGGTAGCCAGCCAGCCAGCCAGCCAGCCAGGGTAGGAGGGTAGCCACCCAGCCAGCCAGGCCAAGGGTGCCGTGGGTCGGGGATCTGCAGCTAATCTCGCCAACGATGCGCCTGTTTCTGCCTTCACCACCAGGAAGCAGTCCGGTCCCGTGTCCACACGCTCGCTATAGCCTGCGCCAGACAAAGGCCCAGCCACCGCCAGCACCCGCACCCGCACCAGCAATTCCGGCCGCCTCCCCCGAGCATGTCGTCGCGCACCGACTGCTGCTTCGTGCCCACGTAATCGCCCGTTGCGGTGTCCAGAGGCAGAGGCACAGGACGAACACAGCCACAGGCACAGACAGAGCCACAGACAGAGCCATACCCATAAACACAACCACAACCACAGACACAAGCACAGGCACAGGCACCCAGGCGCCCGGCCTCCGAATTTCAGCGGAGCCACGGCCTCAAACATGACCAGCGACCCCATGGTCGAGGCCCGCAATGGCTCGTCGCCGCCGCCGCCGCCACAGGGCCGCCTCACCACCCCTTCCACCACAACAAACCGCTTCCAGCCCTCCCCGATCCCTCACACCCCCTCGAGCCCGACCTTGAGCCTTCAGCGCCCGCTCTCGGCCACCACCGCCTCCACCAGCCACGACCGCTACCCGCGCGACCAGACCGACGGGGCCAACAACGTGCCCAAGTCGCACCGCCAGTCGGTGTCGTCGAACCCGCACACGCTGGCGTCGTCGCGCTCCAAGGACACCCAGGCGGCCGACGACAAACACCTCCGCATCGCCCGCACCCTCCCGCCCTGGGTTCAATCCGCCGACGATGACGACGACGACGACTACAACCATGAACATGACCATGCCGACCATGCCGACCACGCCGCGTCGCTGCTGCTGCTGCCGCGCACGCCCACGTCGGTCCGCCCGGCCTCGCACAACTACCTCCCCACCCCCAAGTCGCATGTTCCTGGCCGCCGCTTCGACCACGCCCGCGAGCATGCGCCCGTCACCCCCAAGACGCCCCTCGCCGAGCAGGCCTCCAAGTGGCAGCAGTTCGCAAAGGCCTCGGACCTGGACCGCCCCCCCTCCTCGCGCGGCCAGATTGTCGACGACGACTGGATGAAGGAGAACATGCCCGATCTCGAGGCCGAGTGGCAGCCCATGGACCACGACGAGAAGGAGCCGCTCAAGGGCTTCTTCCTCTTCAGCTCCGCCAAGCGCGCCCGCTTCCGCAGGCTCCTCATGAACCACCCCATGGTCCCGCTGGTCGTGCGCCTGATCGTGCTTTCCTTCTCCGTCCTGGCTCTTGCCCTGGCCGGCTCCATCTTCCACCGTTCCGACAACCGCTCGTGCACAAACAACTCGTCTACCTGGATGGCCGTGATTGTCGACGTCGTGGCCATTGTCTACACCATCTACATCACCTACGACGAATACACCTCCAAACCCCTGGGCCTGCGCTCCCACTACGCCAAGATGCGCCTTGTCTTCCTTGATCTCGCCTTCATTGTCTTCGACTCGGCGAACCTGAGTTTGGCTTTCCAGGCCTTGACCGACAGCCGCTGGGCGTGCCAGGACGGCACCGATCTGACCGATCCGCTCAATGGCGGGCCCGGCTGCCCCTACGTGAAGAGCATATGTACCCGCCAGAAGGCGCTGACAGCTACGTTGCTGATTGCTCTCATTGCCTGGCTGACTACCTTTGCCATCAGCACAATGAGGTGCGCCCTTCCATTTCCGTTTCAACTCCATCGCCCTTGCTGACAAGACTCTAGGCTTATCGAGCGCGTAGCGAGGTAACATGTAGCGTACACGGCTCTACTTTCTTGCTCTACCTACTTATTTTGTATCATCATCCTACACACCGGTCCGACCCGTTTTCCTTATAGTGCTCGCGTGCTGCATAGCAAGGCGTTGTTGGTCGTTCTCACACGAATCACGTGATCTGTTTTGTCCATCTGTTGTTCCTTTTTCCCATAAGCACCATCGAGGCCAACGATGCCTTACCTAAATAGATAATACCCCGAGAAAGAAGAATAGAGCATACCTGCCCGTAAACAGGTATTCATTCAACTACAGCGCTCCCTTGTAAGATTGTCTTTCAGCAACGCCATCGCTATTGCATCCACCCCTCCCCAAACACAAACCTTTTCCAGTTGTCCCCGAGTCGCCTCACGCCTTCTTCCAGGCCCCAGCCTTTAATCGCGCAAATCCGCCTCACGATATTCTCCAGTCTTTTATCCATCTCCGCACCCGCAGTGTGCAAGTCGCTCTCCACGAGCAGCATGTCATCCGGCACCGTCTTGATGATCGTGGCGAAGGCCTCGGGCGCCTCGCCCTCAAGATCGTTGCCAAGGTTGATCGCGGTGGAGAAGGAGGCAAAGAAGGAGACAGGGTTGGACGGGGAGAGGTACTGCGTGAATGCGTCGGGGGACCCGGAGTAGGAGTGCAGGCATATCCGGGGCGGGTAGGGCTTCGGCTTGTCGTTATGCACCGATTGTGAGGAAAGGTGGGAGGTGACGCCAAGATCATCGGTGCCGCGCTTCTTCCGCTCGCGTTTGGAGAGCACTGGGAGCTGATGATCTTGCCACAGTTCTTTGATGGTGGAGAAGACAAGGCCGTGGGCTTGCACCCCGTGCACGCTTACGCCACGGTCCAGCTCCGCCGCGAGCTGTAACTGGCGCTTGAAAATCTCTTTTTGGTGCGCGGGCGCGCAGCGGAATGGGGTCAGGGGTCTGCCTTCCCGGCCTCCGGGTGTGAGACTGTCGTCTTCTCTGTCTCCTTTGTACACCTCGGGGATGCGGAAAGAGCGGTCCAGCCCGATTTCGCCGACCAGTGCGAGCGGGTACTTTTCCAGGTTTTTGCGGGTTTGCGAGAAGAAGATGGAGAAGGATGTGGGGTCGGGCAGGGAGAGATACATCTTTCTCTCGTCTTGAGTTGGCTCCTCTCGTCTCGGTACCAGGACGTTTTGGTAGTGCTTTATCTTCGCTTCGCCTGTCAGCACCTTTTCTTCTGCCTCGCCTCGCCCTTCTCCTGCTCCTTCTCCGGATGGATCGGCGGAGGGGGCGTCGAGGTACATGGTGTGCGCGAACCAGGGATGCCACCCGAAACATGGGATCATGCACTCTTCGCGTTTCCAGTCTTCGTAGTTTTTAGTGGCGACGCCGTGCTGGTCTGCGACGCGGGCTACCAGGTGCTGGTCTTGTGCGCGAGTCGACATCACCGTGAGGCAGCGGGCTTTCATGGTGGGGAGGGAGGAGATGCTGGACATTATGTCGGTGGGGTGGCAGTGCGCGTCGAAGACGCCGAGGTGCCAAGGGAAGTCATCTTTGGAAGAGCTTGACATTGGGTCTGGTGTTGGTGTTGAGATTGTAGGTGAAGAGGTTGGCGTTGGTGGGTTGCAGGAAATCTAAGTTGATCATGTGTGAGAGGCGATGTGCCGAATGAGACCGCGAAGATTGTACAACGACGACACTTAACAGTCTCCAGATGCGATTAATTTTCGATTTGCGTATGCCATTGTGGTCCAGACGATGTTGACGACAGAATAAGCGTGACGTCGTGGTGCGTTCTTGTCTGTGGGCACCGCACGCTAGGTACGGTAGGTAGTCCTCCCCAGGCCAGTCTAAAATATGCCCTCCTGGGTTGCTTTCAGAATTCTCCGACCTTGGCAGCCTCTGCGACCAAAATCTCGACGCATCAGCATCGTGGTGACCAAGATCTTGGTCAGCTATTCGAATAGCACTACTCATGCTTTGAATACACAGCTTGCGTGGGATACCTCAGCAGGTTCCTACTCTCACCTCTTGTCAGGTGGAGTTCCTGAAGTCGCAACCCATCGGACTTTGCCAGTCGATATCATCCATCTTGGCAATCCACGCAACACCACTTCAGAGCAACTCCAAATTGTGAACCCATCCACGCCTGTCACTCTTTTATCGTACTGCGCGAACTTGGACTTGACATCTCGATGCTACCTAAGTTTAGACGGGAGCCTCTCTGAAGTCCGTCACGCTCTCAAGGCGCAGGAGGCGTACCATGGTACCATTGCTTCTGCTGACATAGATGTCGCGACATATATTCACACCGCTTGCATTGCATCTGGGTGAGTCCGAGCACGGCGTGGGAGCCGAGTGGCATGCGTCTCGAGTATTTCGCACGTTACCCTACTTGGCATGCGAGTAGTAGACTTCTCTCGTCCGCACGATCCAGAGAACTCCATATAAGTACGTCCAATTTACACTATTACTTGCCGCACGTGCACTTGGAAGTCTCTCCGTCAATCCTCTTTCACCTCATTGACCCCTGTCTCTTTTCTTCATCTTATATCCCACATCACTAGAACCCCTAAAATCACCAATGCATGGTCCCCTCCAAAACAACGTCGCCATCGTCACCGGTTCGGCTTCGGGCATCAACCGTGCCATCGCCCTCCTATACGCCGCCGAAGGCGCAGTCGTCGTCAACGACCTGAAAGAGTCCTCTCGTCTCGCCGACGCTGAAGGCACAGATGGGCGCTTAACGACTGTGCAAGAGATACAGAAATCTGGAGGTCGCGCCGTCTTCGTGAGAGCCAAAATCGTCGTTTCCGCCGATGTCGAGGCCCTTTTAGAGGTCGTAAGCCTGTTTGCAGGCTGGATATCATGGTGAACAATGCGGGGACGGGCGATAACGGAATAAGATTTACGAAGCTCAGCAGGAAAAGATCCTGAATGTCAATCTAAAGGGCGTGTTTTAGGGGAGGGGGTATGTGAGTAGGCAGATGGTGGGGCAACAGGCAGGCACATCCGGAGATAAGGGGTGGATTGTCAATATCGCGAGTATTCGGGGGCTTGCGGGGCAGTCCAACTACATTATGTTGGAACTTTCGGGGTGAGAGGGCGTGCTATTTCGATAAAGCAGGCTACACGGTTGCAAAATATGGCGTTATAGGTCTGGCGAACACGGGGGCTCTGGATTGTGCGCCGCGTCGCATTCATGTTGACGCGCTATGTCCTGGCTGCAAGGCATCAACTCCTTCACATCTCATCTTGAGGGTTCTAACACTGCAGTCACCAATTCGGCATGACGGATTATGCGTTCTCGGATAAGGCGCCGAAGTCCCATCTACTTGAGAGGCATCCGTTCCGCGGAAAGGGCGAGGGCAAAGTACTTCAACCCTCCACAATCTTGAAATCTGGCACACTCCTCCCCGCTGGGAACCAGTACTCACTGTTCCTCTTTGCTGCCCCAAGATTCGCGACCTCCCTCCGCACAAGCCACTCCCAGTACTTATTCGCATGCAGCAGATCCGCGCCAAAACAATGCCAGCTCACTATCCTCAGCGCACCATCATTCTCCATCCCAACTTTGAACTTTGTCACGCACCCGCGACATTTCCACACCACCTCCTCGCCCGCCTCCGCGGCATCCATCTGCTTCTGCTCCAGGGGCGTAGCATTGCGGAATGTGGCGGGCTTTGGCGCACTACTGCATTGTTGTGCCGGGAATGCTGAGGCGATGGCATGCGTGAGGAACGGGGTGTTCTTCCCGTCGGATGTTTTGCCGACATACTGGCCCTTCTCAGCCTCAGCTGTTGTTGTCGATAGGTGTGCGCATAGTCTCACCGGCAGCGCCAGGATGGCTGCGAGCTTCAGCGGTGCACGGGATGGGGCGCGAAAGACGTGCGTGTGTTGCAGGACGAGGCGGCGGTCGATCCAGTCCGCAGAAGATGAAAGATCGTAGGTGAAGGCCGGATTCTTCGACGTCGCATAGTTTCCAGAGAGAAGTTGGGCTGCTGCGGGATCGGCATCCCGCTTGTTGAAAACTTCCTGGATGTGCGCGTGGAGAAGGCTGTACCCACAATCCTTCTCTTCATCTCGCACCTGCGGAACGTATTCCACGGCCGCCCACTGGCTAAAGCATGTCTTGGTCAGCTTCGTCACGCGATGCGTGCGCGGAGGCTTCAGCGGCGGATGCAGCGTGTTGCAATAGACGCAGAATGTCAGATCTGGAGGGTCGTCCCGGATGAGGCATTGCATGAGATGTCTGCGGCAGTAATACCGGTGTTTGCGGATCTCTGGGTGTCGCCAGCATTCTGCACCAGTGTACTGCAGGGCAAGCTTACAGGATAGACTGAGGCAGATGAGGGCTTCTGGGGGAAGGAAGGTGGTGATGTGGGTGAAGAGCTCGATGGGGATGCCGAGAAGTTTGGAGTGACAAGCATTCGGGTCGGTTGAGGATTGCTTGTAATAATCTTTCAGAGCCAGGGCGAGCGAAAGGCCTTTTTTCGTCGTGGGGGCCTTGCGTGTAGGATTTGTCTGGGATTGTGGTTTTGTTAGCCCTAAGGCCTCCTTGCGAGTCGGTCGTCCACGTGTTATTGCTGCACGAGTGCTACGTCGCGTCGAGGGTTCGCCGTTTCTGGTCTTCATTTTTTTCAGTTGCAGTTCCTCAAATTCTCACACTTGGGGAACTGTGGCCGAATATAATGTAACGTGAATTCAGGCAACACTGCGTTAGCGCCGGGCTAATTCTTTAGGTTGATGGATACCGGCGCTAGCACGAATGTAATTACAGCCGCAATAATTAACACTATTAGAAACCTAGTTCTCACATAAGCAGGTTGTATCTATTTCCCAGCACGTCCACAGTATTACATATTCAAGACTTGTAGAAACAAGGTCCCAGAGGTATATAGATTATCTATCGCGTACGTGCGATAGAGTTCTCTTTTGCACCTGCACCTGCACGCAACAAGACTCTATGTAATGGGCCAGATGCTCAAGGAGCCACGTTGCCAGATAAGAATACTTATGAATCCATAAGGAGCAGAAGGTAAGCTTCTGCTACCAAACTTACATATTGGGGGCCGGAAGATGGGATCCGAGGACCAAGTATGCAGGCTGAGGAAACTTCCAGGGCGCAGACCATAACACTCTATGTACCTTCAACATGATCTTATGTTATGTTGTTGTTTAGGGAACTACAAGTCCACGCGACATAGGCTCGCAAAGGTACGGTTTTGGTTAGTCGCCTGGGTTTGGTAGTCGTGTAGAAAGAAAACAGCCATGTAGGGAAAAGCATTACGGTAAGCTACTAGAGCGTTGGTCCACTGTCTTTAGAGATGTTGAGATGTTGACTCATACCAACATATTCTTTAGACTTTCCGAGAGCGGTGAAAGAAGACCCAAGCCATGAATCATAGATGCAGAGGTTTCCTGGAGAGATCGACATATAGATGTTTGCATGTTTCTCACACTAAAAGCAGAAAGGTTCCCAAGCCATCACACGTGATCTTGGCCTCTTGAAGCACGGCTTCACGCAACACCATGCTACTTGAAGTGGCAAAGTTTTGACCTTTCCAGAACAGTTGCAACTTATAAGTCGAGGTGCTGTGTTTTTAAGAGAGGCCGGAAGACCTAATCATCGCAAACCTCTTTCTAGGATTTTTTTTCGAAACCAGGAAAGCCAAGGCCAAACCATAAGAGTGAGTTCCCCATATTTTAATACACGTTATAGAATAAAACCACGTGTATTAAGTGTGGGGATCTTAAGCCATAGTAAAGAGGAACAGAGCCCTAAGCCAAGATTTTAGTGGTTTAATGTTCGAGAGACGTCTTCGTCTAAAGATATAATCCCTTATTGTTATATTTTTGGCTGCAGAAGCATAGCAGAGTCCTAAGCTATAAGTTTCTGCTCGGCCGCTTTAAAAAGACGTCTCTGCAAAGTTGTCACTTTTCAGACGTTAAAGCTATAGTGTTTTGTCTACCTTAATATTTCTAACTACACTAAGCCGTAGTCTAGTCCCTACTTAACTTCTTAAGTATAACACTTTATTAAACGCTTTCTCTTATTTCTCTAGCCTTATCTTTAAAAGTAGTAATATAGCGCAGTGCTCCTAGCTATCCTATATTGCTAGATTCTTTTAGATCTTACCCCTGCACTATCCGTAAAAAAAACGAGTCTTATTGTTAAAAACTTTAAAGCAGAAATAACATCTAAAAGATAAATCTTTCCACTAAAAGACTAGGGACACATAAACACATTAATGTATTGGCCCCTATTAAATCCAAGAGGGTAGCTAGTCCTAAAGGGTTAAGGTTAGTTCTTAGGCAGGAGTACTTACAGAAGGTAGAAGGTCTTATTAATATAATAGTATCTTACAAAGTGTAATAAGTTAACAATTTAGTCTACTAGAATCTAAATAATAGATTAATAAACAGATTAAATATAAGTATAAGAAGCTTATTCTCGCGTTCCTATATACTAAGTAGTCCCACACGTCCTAGAATCCCATACGTCCTAGAGTCCTATACATCCTAGAGTCCTATACGTCCTAGAGTCCTGTGCGGGCGAGTCCTACGCATCCTAGAGTTCCTATATAGGCAAGGCCTATGCGGTCCTTAGGACCTTTAGGACCTATAACCTATTATTTAACTACTTAGTTAGCTAACTCTAGTAGACTAGTAGTCTAATAAGCTTACGCCCTACTACTTACGCATAGCTAGATTTTAATATTATCCTCCCCCTCTAAGCTTAATATCCTTATAAGTTAACTACCTATAAAGTTATTATCTTATTCTATCTAATATCGCCACAGTTAAGCTAATTATCTTAAGAAAGACTACATTTTTGTAATAGTTACCTATTTATACTACGCTAGAAAAAAATATACTTATTATCTTTTTTCTTTACACTCTTAGTGTACTAACTGCGTTAGATAGGAAAACTAGAAGTGTGAGCCTAAGGAGATCTCCTTACTAGATTATTTAAAAATAAATACTAAAATAGAGAGGTTAAAAAAGTTAGAGGCTAAAGAGGAGGTAAAGCTCTATATTAAAGAAGAGCTAGCTAAGACAGCTCTTCTTTACGCCTATTAGGCGTAAGAGAAGATAGTGCGCTTACATAATTAGTAAAAGAAATTACATTAGAAAGAATAAGAATTATTTAATTATAGTATAAGTACTATAGATAAGTTAGAAGCGCTTAAGGCGCAGAAGGAGTTAGCGTAGGCTACTGCGTTAATAAATCCTAACGTACTATTAGGCGCTAAGGTAATTAACTAGTCTATTTTATAGGCTAGCCCTTATGCTAGTAGTAATTCCTAGGTGCGTTCTAGTTATTTCTAGTAGAATTCTTTAATCTTTTGCTAACAGTTTCCTAGATTATTTTTTAGTTCCTAGGTGTTTTCGCTATGTAGGTAACCTTTCCACTTAATAAGGTACATGTTATTATGCTAATTATATTCTAGAATTCTTTTAACCTTAAATTCTTTTTCTTCCTTAGTCTAGTAGTAGAAGGTGGTTTTAACTAGTGTATTAGGGTCTGCTAGTTCTAGTAGTAATACATAGAATACTAGGTATATCTTTGCATCTAGCGGTAGTTCTAACTTATAGTTTACTAGTAATATTTACTTAGAAATATAAAATGGTCTAACCTTAATATAATTTAGTTTCTTGTGTTTCTTCTTTTAAGTTTAAAGGTTCTTTATAAGCAGATATACTTTATCCCTTTTCTTTAGCTAAGGTGCCATTTTTTATTTTTAGTTTTAGTATAAAATTAATTACTGCTAAGCTTTCTTAAGATTCTCTTAGAGTTATTAGTGTATTTTCTTTATATTTTCTACTATATCTATAGCTTCTTTTGCTTTAATTATCGTAGGAAATTATTAGTTAAAGAGATGTGGGTGTCTTCTATAGTTTATATAGAATAGTGTATATCCTAATACTGCTAATACTTTGTTATTATAGGCTAACTATGCTATAGGTAGTAATAAAACCTAGTTATTCTTCTAACTGTTACAGTAGATGCGTAGGTACGTTTCTATAGTTTAGTTTATACGTTCTGTCTATCTGTCTATTTATAGATAGTAAGCTATTAATAGCTTTTGTTTTATTCTAAGTAGTGCTATAAGCGTTATCTAATAATTTAACGTGAATAGCTTGTCTCTGTTACTAATAATTATTTTCAGGATTCTATAGTGTCTAATTAGTCTATCTAGAATAAGAAAAGTAAGTTCTTTTGCCGTTATTCTTTTAAAGCATGGAATAAGCTTAACATATTTAGTTAGTTAGTAGACTACTACTAGTATACTGTTATATTTAATTCCTATTGTTAGATCCTTAGAGTTTAGAATTTCTATAATAAAATCTATAGTAATGTCTTCCTATAGTGCTGTTAGTATTCTAATTACTTACATCTCTCTATATTTAAGATATATACTGTGTTTGTTTCTTTAGCATTCTGTATATTTACAGATATAAGTTATTACAGCTTCCTTAATTCCTTTAAAGGTGTAATTCCTTTAGATAAGTTCTATTATTTTTGTAATGCCTAGGTGTCTGTACATAGGGTTATTGTGGTATTATTAGATAATCTTAGTCTATAGATGTTCTAGAACTTCTTAGTTAATTACTAAAAGTTAATTTAGTTCTGCTGTTAGTTCTAGAGATCTATCTTTAGCTTTGCGAAGGATTGCAGAGAAGGTTTTTGCCTTTTCTCCTACTAGATTACTTTGTTAGCTAAGAGCGTCTATTCTGCCATTTTCTTTTCTAGCTATATAGATAATTTTAAACTTATATTACCTAGTAGTTTATAACTATCTTTATTATTATAGTGTAAGTTCTTTTGTTGTCGTGAACCTTAGAAGGTTCTTATAATCTGTGTAGATTTCTAGCGTTAAGTAACTAAGCGTATAAATCCTCTAGTGCTTTAAAGCTTTAATAATAGCGTAGAGTTCTTTATTATATATGTTATATTGTGTTTTAGCGTTATTAAATTTACATAAGTAATAGGCAATTAGGTGCCATTTACTATTATATTCTTATTTAGCGTAGGCGCCTAGCGTAAGATCGCTAGCGTCTGTTTTAAAGCGTAGTAGTTTATTACTTCTAAAATAAATAAGGATAGGTTCTATAATACATACTGTCTTAAGGAGTTAGAATAACATTCTATACTTATTTGTCTATTTAAAAGGTACGTCCTTTTTTATAAGATTTATTAAAGGTATTATAACCTTTGCGTAATCTTAGATGAATTATTAGTTAAATCCACAGAATCCTAAGAATTTGTTAAATCCAAGAGGGTAGCTAGTCCTAAAGGGTTAAGGTTAGTTCTTAGGCAGGAGTACTTATAGAAGGTGGAAGGTTTTATTAATATAATAGTATCTTGTAAAGTGTAATAAGTTAATAATTTAGTCTACTAGAATCTAAATAATAGATTAATAAACAGATTAAATATAAGTATAAGAAGCTTATTCTCGCGTTTCTATATACTAAGTAGTCCCACACGTCCCAGAATCCCATATGTCCTAGAGTCCTATACGTCCTAGAGTCCTATACGTTCTAGAGTCCCATATAGGCGAGTCCTACGCGTCCTAGAGTTCCTATATAGGCGAGGCCTATGCGGTCCTTAGGACCCTTAGGACCTATAACCTGTTATTTAACTACTTAGTTAGCTAACTCTAGTAGACTAGTAGTCTAATAAGCTCGCGCCCCGCTACTTACGCGCGGCTAGATCCTAATATTATTCTCCTCCTCTAAGCTTAATATCCTTATAAGTTAACTACCTATAAAGTTATTATCTTATTCTATTTAATATTGCTACAGTTAAGCTAATTATCTTAAGAAAGACTACGTTTTTATAATAATTACCTATTTATACTGCGCTAAAAAGAAATATACTTATTATCTTTCTTCTTTATACTCTTAGTGTACTAACTATGTTAGATAAGGAAACTAAAAGTGTAAGCCTAAGAAGATCCCTTTACTAGATTATTTAAAAATAGATACTAAAATAGAAAGGTTAGAAAAGTTAGAGGCTAAAGAGAAGGTAAAGCTCTATATTAAAAAAGAACTAGCTAAGGCAGCTCTCCTTCGCGCTTATTAGGCACAAAAGAAAATAGCGCGCTTACATAATTAGTAAAAGAAATTACATTAGAAAGAATAAGAATTATTTAATTATAGTATAAGTACTATAGACAAGTTAGAAGCGCTTAAGGCGTAGGAGGAGTTAGCGTAGACTACTACGTTAATAAATCCTAACGCGCTGTTAGGCGCTAAGGTAATTAACTAGTCTATTTTATAGGCTAGCCCTTATACTAGTAGTAATTCCTAGGTACGTCCTAGTTATTTCTAGTAGAATTTCTTAATCTTTTACTAATAGTTTCTTAGATTGTTTTTTAGTTCCTAGGTGTTTTCGCTATATAGGTAACCTTTCTACTTAATAAGGTACATGTTATTATGCTAATTGTATTCTAGAATTCTTTTAACCTTAAATTCATTTTCTTCCTTAGTCTAGTAGTAAAAGGTGGTTTTAACTAGTGTATTAGGGTCTGCTAGTTCTAGTAGTAATACGTAGAATACTAGGTGTATCTTTATATCTAGCGGTAGTTCTAACTTATAGTTCACTAGTGATATTTGCTTAGAAATATAAAATAGTCTAACCTTAATATAATCTAGTTTCTTGTGTTTTTTCTTCTAAGTTTAAAGGTTCTTTATAAGCAGATATACTTTATCCCCCTTCTTTAGCTAAGGTACTATTTTTCGTTTTTAATTTTAATATAAAATTAATTACTACTGAACTTTCTTAAAATTCTCTTAGAGTTGTTAGTGTATTTTTTTTATATTTTCTACTATATCTATAGCTTCTTTTGCTTTAATTGTCGTAGGAAATTATTAGTTAAAGAGATATAGGTGTCTTCTATAGTTTATATAGAATAGTGTATGTCCTAATACTACTAATACTTTGTTATTATAGGCTAACTGTGCTATAGGTAGTAATAAAACCTAGTTATTCTTCTAACTATTACAGTAGATGCGTAGGTACGTTTCTATAGTTTAGTTTATATGTTCTGTCTATCTATCTATTTATAGATAGTAAGCTGTTAATAGCTTTTATTTTATTCTAAGTAGTGCCATAAGCGTTGTTTAATAATTTAACGTAAAGAGCTTGTCTCTATTACTAATAATTATTTTTAGGATTCTGTAGTGTCTAATTAGTCTGTCTAGAATAAGAAAGGCAAGTTCCTTTGCTATTATTCTTTTAAGGCATAGAATAAGCTTAACATACTTAGTTAGTTAGTAGACTATTACTAGTATGCTATTATATTTAATTCCTATTGTTAGATCCTTAGAGTTTAGAATTCCTATAACAAAATCTATAGCAATGTCTTCCTATAGTACTATTAGTATTCTAATTACTTATATCTCTCTATATTTAAAATATGTGCTATGTTTGTTTCTCTAGTATTCTACACATTTATAAATATAAGTTATTATAGCTTCCTTAATTCCTTTAAAGGTGTAATTCCTTTAGATAAGTTCTATTATTTTCGTGATGCCTAGGTGTCTGTACATAGGGTTATTATGGTATTGTTAAATAATCTTAGTCTGTAGATGTTCCAGAACTTCTTAGTTAATTACTAAAAGTTAATTTAGTTCTGCTATTAGCTCTAGAGATCCATCTTTAGCTTTACAAAGGATTGTAGAGAAGGTTTTTACTTTTTCTCCTACTAGATTACTTTGTTAGCTAAGAGCGTCTACTCTGCCATTTTCTTTTCTAGCTATATAGATAATTTTAAACTTATACTACCTAGTAGTCTATAACTATTTTTATTATCTTGGCGTAAGTTCTTTTGTTATTATGAACTTTAGAAAGTTCTTATAATCTGTGTAGATTTCTAGCGTTAAGTAACTAAGCGCGTAAATCCTCTAGTGCTTTAAAGCTTTAACAATAGCGTAGAGTTCTTTATTATATACGTTGTATCGTGTTTTGGCGTTATTAAATTTGCATAAGTAATAGGCAATTAGGTGCTATTTACTATTACGTTCTTATTTAGCGTAGGCGCTTAGCGCAAGATCGCTAGTGTCTATTTTAAAGCGTAGTGGTTCATTACTTCTAAAATAAACAAGGATAGGTTCTATAATACATGCTATCTTAAGGAGTTAGAATAACATTCTATACTTATTTATCTATTTAAAGGGTACGTCTTTCTTTATAAGATTTATTAAAGGTATTGTAACCTTTGCGTAATCTTGGATAAATTATCAGTTAAATCTATAAAATCCTAAGAATTCTTAGATGTTCTTGGCTATCTTTAGTATTAGCCAGTTCTTAATGTATTTAACTTTACTTAGTGCTATCTTAATTTCTTCTATAGTAATAATGTGTCCTAGGAATTTAAGTTATTTAACGTTAAACTTATATTTCTTAAGTTTAATACAAAGGCATGCTTTATCTAGTGCTTCTAGTACTGTCTATACATGCTTGGTGTGGTCTAATTTGTTTTTAGAAAAAACGAGGATATCGTCTATATACGCAATAATAAATATATCTAGATATTTACAGAGTATGTTGTTAATAAGTGCTATAAAAGCTGCTAGTGTATTTGTAAGTCTAAAAGGCATAATTTTGTATTTAAATAGTTTATAGCGTAATTAAAACGCTGTTTTCTATTCTTTACCTTTCTTAATTTGTATAAGGTAGTAACTGTCTCTTAGATCTATTATTGTAAATATCTTGGCTTAAGATAGTTAATCTTGTAACTCTGTAATATTTAGTAGTGGATATTAGTTCTTTATTATTATGTTGTTAAGTTGTTAGTAGTTAACGCATAGTCTATCTAATCTATCCTTTTTCTTAATAAACATAAAAGGGCTTACTACTAGTAACTTTAATAGTTATATATATTCTTTCTTAAGGTTTGTCTTAATAAAATTACGTTCTTTAAGGAGTTCTTCTTCTGTCTTGCTATATAGTACTCTAAAGGGTAGTATCTTCTCTTCTTCTAGGTCTATTGTAAGATCCTAGGGTTAATGTTCTAGTAGGTTTGCTTTTCCTTTTTTTTCTATAAATATATATGTCTATTTTCTATACTCTCTTAGTAAGGTAAGGGGTGTGCTATTATCCTTCTTCTTACGCTTCTTAACCTAGTGGTTCCTACTAGCGTCTACTAAGGTGTGCTTCTATTTTTTAACTGTCTATTATAGTATTATGTTATTAATAACTCCCTTATTTACTATTATTTTTAGTTAATATATAGGCTTTACTTATAATGTATAATTACAGCGTTTAAATAATATTTTCTTTATACCCTAGTTAATCTGCGGGTTGTGTATTGTTAACTAAAGTAATTCTAAGACTAACTTATACTTAGATCTTAGTAAGATATCTAAGGTAAGTTCCTCTCTATATCTTTAGACTATTATTGTGGTAGTGACCTCCTAGTATATTTAAGGTGTCTTAGGCATTAGGGATCTATTTATAACATAGATAATATAGGGTACTTCTTTCTCTAATATTATAAGTCCTGCTTATCTTACTATCTAATAAGATATAAAGTTCCTTTCTACTCTTAAGTCTATAAGAGCTTAAGCCTATATTCCTTTAAGCTGTACTAGTAGCTTAACTAATGCTGTGCTTACTATAGCATTTAATTTAATAAAGGCGTCTTCTTATCTAAGTTTAGGCCTAAAAAAGACATCTATTTATATAGGTTATAGTTAAGTTCTAGTGCCTAGTATACGTTTCTAAGCATCTGCTTCTATTATTATTCTTAAGTATATAGCTTATATAGATTGTCTTCTTCTTCTTCCTGTAAGGATGTTCTTCTGTTTTTCCTCCTGTAGTCTTTACTATTCCTGTGTACTAGTTAAATTAGTAGCTCTGTTATTACTTTTTATATAGGGCAATTTGCAAAGCTGTCTAAACGTTTAGCCATATAGTAGTATTCGCAGTCTTAGTTTAGACACATATACTAGTATAGTTGTATATAGTCTCTATTAATAAGTATATTATAGCATTTATTGCCCTTTAGCGTAAGGTAAGGAAAGTATTTTACTTATTATTTATCCTAGAGGTGTTTATCGCAAGCTATAATAGGGTAGTCTATCTATATCTATCTACAGCGTAGTTTCCTTTTAGGTTGTTTCTTGTTCTCCTCTTTCTCTACTTTATATTATATGTATATTAGTTCTTCGCAATGCGTCTACATATAGAATTAGTATATAGGATTTTAGTGGTCTAGGTAGTACTTTAGTACGTAGTCTAACTTCTTATTTTTATAGGGTTGCATTCCTTTTGGTGCCTAGTAGGGTTCTATATAGTCCTAAACATTTAGTTTATATTTAGGTGACATAGGGTTATCTTCTTCCTGCCTACTTTATAGGTAAGAAGTAGGAAATCTTAGTATCTCTTCTACGTTTTCTACGTTATAGTATACGTTAGAGTTGTCTTCTAGATCTTTGTATAATTATAAGTTAGGTAAATCTAATTACTTACTTTACTCTAGCGTAACGCGTTAGTAACTAAATAGTGTTATAACAACTTCCTATTCCTTATTAGGTTCTTAGTCCTTAATAGTTAGTATATTTAACTTAGTTTAATAGACTTTATTCTTTAATCTATAGTTCCTAGCTATATAGTCTAGTTTGCCACATATAAAGCATTTACGGGTCTTAGTTATTAGTTGTTAACTTCTATTAGAGACGCGTTTATTAAGCTACTTAGGGCCTATCTTTCCTCTTTTTCTTTTACTTAAGTAGTTAAACTAGACATCTTCTATTAGTTCGTATCTCTAGTAGTTTCTTAGCTGTTGCTTTTAAACAATTCTAATAGGGTTCTTATAAACCATTTTTGCTAGTTATCTAAAGCTTATTACCCTAGGGTTTTAGTAGAGCTCTTATTGCAATAAAAACCACTCTTTGTTAATTCTAATAGTTTCTTTATATAGTTCTTTAAGGTTAGCGATTCGTGCACTACTACGTAAGAGTTCCTTATATAGTTTCTATTTAAGTCCTTATTTATATATATCCTAAAGAGATTTATTGTCCTAGTTAAGTTGCACAGCGTATCTACAAAACTTAGCTATATACTTAGCTACTAATTATTTCTAAGTTATAGTCTAAATCTTTGCTTTTATAATAGAGTCCTTATTAGCAATCCTAAAGAGTTATTTAAGGCATTTCTTAAAGTTATTATAATCCTTAATAATGTTAACTACATTAGCGTGCTTATTTACATAATTGTTATTATTATTATTATAGTCTATTCCTAGGTACTTTTTAAGGTAGGGATAGATCTATAATCCTATATCTCCTTATATATATATTACTGCGAAGATAATCTTCTTTTTATCTTTAAAGGGTTTATCTAAGTTAAAAAAGTAGAGGTCTAACTAAAGAATCTAGACATTAGTTTAAAATTATTTACTAAAGTAGAGATTAGGTTTATACGCCTTACTGCTATTCTTTATAGAAGTAATCTTAGCAGCACCTAAAGCTATAGAAGAGGTAGGAGTTTATAAAGTACTTATATTAAGGGTGTTTAAGATGTTAAATCTAAGAGGGTAGCTAGTCCTAAAAGGTTAAAGTTAGTTCTTAGGCAGGAGTACTTATAGAAGGTAGAAAGTCTTATTAATATAATAGTATTTTACAAAGTGTAACAAGTTAATAATTTAGTTTACTAGAATCTAAATAATAGATTAATAAATAGATTAAACACAAGTATAAAAAGCTTATTCTTACGTTCCTATATACTAAGTAGTCCCACACGTCCTAGAATCCTATATGTCCTAGAGTCCCATACGTCCCAGAGTCCCATACGTCCCAGAGTCCCGTGTAGGCGAGTCCCACGCGTCCCAGAGTTCCTATACAGGTAAGGCCTGTGCGGTCCTTAGGACCCTTAGGACCTGTGACCTATTATCTAACTGCTTAGTCAGCTAACTCCAGCGGACTAGTAGTCTAATAAGCTCGCGCCCCGCTGCTCGCGCGCGGCCGGATCCTAACAGAATTCTTAGATATTCTTGGCTATCTTTGGTATTAGCCAGTTCTTAATACATTTAACTTTACTTAGTGCTATCTTAATTCCTTCTATAGTAATAATATGTCCTAGGAATTTAAGTTATTTAACGTTAAACTTACATTTCTTAAGTTTAATATAAAGGCATGCTTTATCTAGTGCTTCTAGTACTATCTATATATACTTAGTGTAGTCTAATTTGTTTTTAGAAAAGATAAGGATATCGTCTATATATATAATAACAAATATGTCTAGATGTTTACAGAGTATATTGTTAATAAGTGCTATAAAAGCTACTAGTGCGTTTATAAGTCTAAAAGGCATAATTTTATATTTAAATAGTCTATAGCGTGATTAAAACGCTGTTTTCTATTTTTTACCCTTTTTAATTTATATAAGGTAGTAACTGTCTCTTAGATCCATTATTATGAATATCTTGGCTTAAGATAATTAATCTCGTAACTCTATAATATTTAGTAGTAGATATTAGTTCTTTATTATTATGTTATTAAGTTATTAGTAGTTAACGTATAGTCTATCTAATCCATCCTTTTTCTTAACAAACATAAAAGGGCTTACTGCTAGTAACTTTAATAGTTATATATATCCTTTTTTAAAGTTTGTCTTAATAAAATTACGTTCTTTAAGGAGTTCTTCTCCTATTTTACTATATAGTAGTCTAAAGGGTAGCGTCTTCCCTTCTTCTAGGTCTATTATAAGATCCTAGGGTTAATGTTCTAGTAGGTTTACTTTTCCTTCCTTTTCTGTGAATATATGTGTCCATTTCCTGTACTCTCTTAGTAAAGTAAGGGGTGTGCTATTATCCTCCTTCTTACACTTCTTAACCTAGTGGTTCCTACTAGCGTCTACTAAGGTGTACTTCTATTTTTTAACTGTCTATCGCGGTATTATATTATTAATAACTCCCTTATCTACTATTATTTTTAGTTAATACGTAGGCTTTGCTTATAATACATAATTATAGTGTTTAAACAATATTTTCTTTGTATCTTAGTTAATCTGTAGGTTGTATATTATTAACTAAAGTAATCCTAAAACTAACTTATACTTAGATCCTAGTAAGATATCTAAGGTAAGTTCCTCTCTATGTCCTTAGACTATTATTGTGGTAGTAACCTCCTAGTATATTTAAGGTGTCTTAGGTATTAGGGATCTATTTGCGATATAGATAATATAGGATACTTTTTTCTCTAATATTATAAGTCCTGCTTATCTTACTATCTAATAAGATATAAAGTTCCTTTCTACTTCTAAGTCTATAAGAGCTTAAGCCTATATTCCTTTAAGCTATACTAGTAGCTTAACTAATACTATGCTTACTATAGCATTTAATTTAATAAAGGCGTTTTCTCGTCTAAGTTTAGGCCTAAAAAAGACATCTGTTTATGTAGGTTATAGTTAAGTTCTAGTGCCTAGTATGCGTTTCTAAGTATACGCTTCTATTATTATTCTTAAGTATGTGGCTTATATAGATCGTCTTCTTCTTCTTCTTCCTATAAGGATGTTCTTTTGTTTTTCCTTTTGCAGTCTTTACTATTCCTATATACTAGTTAAATTAGTAGCTCTATTATTGCTTCTTACGTAGGGCAGTTTACAAAGCCGTCTAAACATTTAGCTATATAGTGGTATTTGCAGTCTTAGTTTAGACACGTATACTAGTATAGTTATATATAGTCTCTATTAATAAGTATATTATAGCATTCGTTACCCTTTAGCGTAAGGTAAAGAAAGTATTTTACTTATTATTTATCCTAGAGGTGTTTATTGTAAGCTGCGATAGGGTAGTCTATCTATATCTATCTATAGCGCAGTTTCCTTCTAGGTTATTTCTTATTCTCCTTTTTCTCTACCTTATGTTATGCGCATATTAGTTCTTTATAATACGTTTACATATAGAATTAGTGTGTAGGATTTTAGTAGTCTAGGTAGTACTTTAGTACGTAGTCTAACTTCTTATTTTTATAGGGTTACATTCCTTTTGGTGCCTAGTAGGGTTCTATATAGTCCTAAATATTTAGTTTATACTTAGGTAATATAGGGTTGTCTTCTTCCCGCCTACTTTATAGGTAAAGAGTAGGAGATCTTAGTATCTCTTCTACGTCTTCTGCGTTATAGTATATGTTAGAGTTGTCTTCTAGATCTTTATATAGTTATAAGTTAGGTAAATCTAATCGCTTACTTTACTCTAGCGTAATGTATTAGTAACTAAATAGTGTTATAACAACTTTCTATTCCTTATTAGGTTCTTAGTCCTTAATAGTTAGTATATTTAACTTAGTTTAATAGACTTTATTCTTTAATCTATAGTTTCTAGCTATATAGCCTAGTTTACTACATATAAAGCATTTATAGGTCTTAGTTATTAGTTATTAACTTCTATTAGAGACGCGTTTATTAGGCTACTTAGGGCCTATTCTTCCTCCTTTTCCTTTGCCTATATAGTTAAACTAGACATCTTTTATTAGTTTATATCTCTAGTAGTTCCTTAGCTGTTGCTTTTAGACAATTCTAATAGGGTTCTTATAAACTATTTTTGCTAGTTGTCTAAAGCTTATTACCTTAGGGTTTTAGTAGAGCTCCTATTACAGTAAAAACTACTCTTTATTAATTCTAATAGTTTCTTTGTACAGTTCTTTAAGGTTAGCGATTTATACACTACTACGTAAGAGTTTCTTATATAGTTTCTATTTAAGTCCTTATTTGTATATATCTTAAAGAGATTTATTATTCTAGTTAAGTTACACAGCGTATCTACAAAACTTAGCTATATACTTAGCTACTAATTATTTCTAAATTATAGTCTAAATCTTTACCTTTATAATAGAGTCCTTATTAGCGATCCTAAAGAGTTATTTAAGGCATTTCTTAAAGTTATTATAATCTTTAATAATGTTAACTATATTAGTGTGCTTATTTACGTAGTTGTCGTTATTATTATTATAGTCCATTCCTAGGTACTTTTTAAAGTAGGAATAGATCTATAATCCTATATCTCTTTACATATATATTACTATAAAAATAACTTTCTTCTTATCTTTAAGAGGTTTGTCTAAGTTAAAGAAGTAGAGGTCTAACTAAAGAATCTAGACGTTAGTTTAAGATTATTTACTAAAGTAGAGATTAGGTTTATATGCCTTACTACTATCCTTTATAAAAGTAATCTTAGCGGCACCTAAAGCCGTAGAAAAAGTAGGGGTTTGTAAAGTACTTATATTAAGGGTGTTTAAGATATTAAATCTAAGAAGGTAGCTAGTCCTAAAGGGTTAAAGTTAGTTCTTAGGCAGGAGTACTTATAGAAGGTAGAAGGTCTTATTAATATAATAGTATTTTATAAAGTGTAATAAGTTAACAATTTAGTCTACTAGAATCTAAATAATAGATTAATAAATAGATTAAATATAAGTATAAGAAGCTTATTCTCGCGTTCCTATATACTAAGTAGTCCCACACGTCCTAGAATCCTATACATCCTAGAGTCCTATACGTCCTAGAGTCCTATACGTCCTAGAGTCCTATACGTCCTAGAGTCCTGTGTAGGCGAGTCCTACGCGTCCTAGAGTTCCTGTATAGGCAAGGCCTGTGCAGTCCTTAGGACCCTTAGGACCTATAACCTATTATCTAACTACTTAGTTAGCTGACTCTAGCAGACTAGTAGTCTAATAAGCTCGCGCCCCGCTGCTCGCGCACGGCCGGATCCTAATAGCCCCTTAATACCACGTTTTAAGAGCGGTAAAGCAGAGCATAATACACTATCTCCTAGAATATTAACATTTTTAAGGTAGGCTATTACTCCACAACATAGTTTGTTTCCTAACGTTTCGAGAGCGGCGAAATAGAGTAGAATACGCTATCTCCTAGAGCACAAAACGTTTTTAAGATAGGCTATTACACTACTACATAGTTTGTGTTTCCTAACGTTTCTAGACAGCGTTAAAATAAATTAGGATTTAAGCTAAAGCCTCGTGGTTGTTAGTGTTTAGAACACGCCTTAAGACTAAGCCATAGAATAAGCACAAAGCCAGTTTGTGGATTTAATACAAATTTTAGACGGCTAAAACAGACTTCTAAGCCACCTACGCAAAAAAATATCTTATCAAGTACTCTCTTAGTGGAATTTCGGGTTAACAAAGAGACGGCAGCGTGTATTATAGCAGGCTCATTCTTGAGACAGGTAAGCAACAAAAGCATAAAGAGTTGAGACCAGGCTTTTAAAGTGCCAACAGACAAGGTCGTAGCTTATAGTAGGTTGTTGTATTTTGCACTTGAAGAGACCGAAGAACCGCCCCATAAGTTAGTGTCTGTAGAAACGCCAAAGGAGTACACATGGCAACACATGTGTAGTAGTTCGGCAAGAAAGAGAACAACAGTATCTTCTTTACACGCCTTTTTTTCTGTGCTAAAAAACAGGGCCATGGCTTGCTCGCAGTGGCAATTTGAAGTGACAGTAGGAGAGACCGCACATAGGTGGAGACTCGATGAACTTGGGCCAGCAGGGACACGACGCCATGGATCCCGAGAACAGCTTTTTTAGACAGGGAAGAACGGCACCATGTACGAAATTTGAGATGTATTGGACATCCAAAAAGACCGCAGCGTGGGTTAACTTAAGTGTATCTTCGTGCACGCCAGGGACTCGACGTCATGGCTTTGAGGAACGATTTCTTAAGCCGAAGGAGCGCAGCATGCATCTGTTAACAAAACTTGTTCAGAGAAACCGAACCGCCGCACCACCCGTCTCCCGGACTGCCTTTTTGGTTAAGCAGAGAGACCTCCTCATAGCGGTTGCGATATGCGTTTTGGGCCGACCGAATTTTAGATGCATTTTTTTAGACAGACCGGGCACGACGCCATGTCGTTGTGGCTTATGGCTTTTTAGAGAAGGCGGCAGACGAGACCTTAGGGACCTCGAGCTTTTATTTGGAAAGGCGGCTGTCGAGACCATAGGGATCTCGAGCATGTATTCAGAAAGGTGGCGGTCGAGACCATGGGGATCTCGAGCTTGTATTCGGACAGGCGGAAGGAGCAAACTAGCAACCTAGCCAGAGCGATGGATTTTTTAAGACAAGCCCAAGGACCGAATTCCAGCCATGAGCGCAACGCCGTAGCATCATTGCCCCAAGTTTTTGGTGACGCCCAGAGGCATCGAGCAGTGTGAGGAAAAGAGACCTTCCGGTGAGGAAGTGCGAGACTATATAGACGAAATCAGGTTCCGAGTGGGTTAAGATGAGGCACCATGGAGGGGCTTATAGCGGTGATGACCTCATGCGCATCGCCACGTGCACTTCACACTACAGATCGCGAAGAGGTCGATATTCATCAACGGGATTGATTCATCACAACGGACCTGTATGCCCGTTCAATTTCATATCCCACACATATACAATACAACACTAATACATGGTCGCCGGCTCTAAACCACCACCTCATCCCATCATAACACGTAGCGTGAAACGCAACTATACAAGTTGCAAAACGATAACGAAACATGGTATCACTACGAAACAGCGCGCTGCGGCGAGAGAATGTGCGAAGCGAGTGCGATCTTGTACTTGGGTATCCGATGCGGGCTAGGCGTGTTCGTGCTCTCGGACATGACGCCGTTGATGGTGGCTTTGCGGGAAGCAGGGGAGGGCGTGATAGGCTCGCTCGGGATGCTGTTGATGGGCTTGTAGTCGCCATTTGTCCACCCTTGGTGTTGCGGAGATGGCGTGTCGTTGAGTTGGGCGACGAGGTCGTCTGAAGAGCGCTTGGTTTGGCTGAACAGGGAGCGTTGCTCGACGGTGCTGTTGGCGATGCCGAGGCCTTCCGTCTTTGCGGCTACGGCTTCTTCCGCTTGCGCTTCATTGCCGGGTTGGGTGGAAACGGCGGAGGGGATGCTGAAGACATCTTTAGTAGCAGCCTCGCCGCCGCCGAGGGCGCCATTGACAGCCGTTGTAGCTGCTTTCAGCGTCATCGGCGGGTGTGGTAAAGTTTGCATCCTCCCAAGCATGTTCAATCTAGTGCCAGCCCTCGCCCACTGCCAGATACCTCTCGGGGGTGGTGTGTGTTCAGGCTTCGGATTCTCGTCCTTGCCGTCCTCGCTGACCGTGTTGCTAGCCTGGTGTTGGTGAGACCCGCCGTCGGAGCTTAGGGGGCGGTCGGCGAGGGCTGGGAGTGACTGAGTCTCCTCGGTGAGCGGAGGGGTGAGAAGGAGTCTCTCTGGGGGTGTGACTCTCCGGAACTTGTCCTTTTGCGCCTTGGGGCTCGGCGGACCCGCCGTTACGTGCTCCGTTGACGTCTCGACTGTCGAAGAAGCCGGACTTGTGAGGCGGCGGCGTAGAGGGCCCGCGCTGGTCGTCTCGCTCTGGCGGCGAGCGTGTCGGGGAGGCGGGGCCTGCAGAATCGGCGGGGGACGAGGCCGGCGGGGTGGGAGGAGAGTCTGGACGGACTTTGTCGAAGGATCGGAGCTGACGGATTTGAGGGCGCGGGGGCGGGTGGTTGACTTGAGGGCTGGCGTCAATGCGTGTTACTACGTTTCTTGAGGACGAACCGATGGACTAGGGTGGCTCCTCTTCGCCGCAAAAGACGGCTTGAGCATGCGGCAGTGCAGGTGCTGTGGTGTGGTGGGTGCTATTTACCTTGCTTGCCCTTGCCCTTGACGTGACAATTCGGGCCGTCGTCGTGGTCGTGGTACTCGCACTCATTGCCAGTGTTTGTCGGGTTGTCGAACAGCATGCCTCCGGTGCCGTACTTCATCGCCTTGACGAGCTCGATGGCGAAGTCAGTGTTGTTCTCGAAGCACTGGCGATACGTCTCCACATCTCGGTCGCTGTCGGGGTCCATGATCTGGCGCGCCGCAATGCGGGTCATGAGGCGCCTGAACGGTGAGTCTTTCGGACTCTTGCGATAAATGTCGTCAATCTCTTCGGCATCCGGAACCAGCTCAGCTTGGTTGAGGCCCTTGCGATATTGGTCCATGGCCACGTTCTTCAGTTGCGGCATATCGAAGCGGTCGCACAGCAGGTAGAGCTTGTGGCAGCTGACGGCGTAGTCGTACTTCTGTTCCGCATCTGGCATGTCGGATACGTCGTCGAGCTTGCCCTGGTAGAGCCATTTTACAAGCAGCTCGAAGCCCGCCGGGTCGTGGTCCGGCAGGTCGAGGCTGTCCTTCCGCTGTTTTCCATGGCCCTGCAGTTCCGATTCCAGCAGCTCGGAATGATGGCAGAGGAGGCTGCGGTGCAGCGCCCAATGGCGCCTGGCCTCGCCGACATATATGTCGATCATACGGCCGGAGAGGAGTCTATCGCGCTGCAGCTTAGCTTTGGCTCGCACATGGAGGCGGTGAGAATTGAGACGGAATGCCAGACCCGGGCGGACAGGAAGGCATCGCACGGCGGCCCGCGACGCTTGAGAAGGCGCCTCGTCGAGCGCATAGGCATCGCCGGACGCATGCGACTCGGCATCCGACGAAGAATCGGATGCGCCATCGCAGGCATCGATGGGACGGTTTAAAGAAGAGTGAGAGACGTACTCTGCATAAGTGGCAGCGGGCACGTCGCCAACAGTGCCCGAAGCCATGCGGGTGCGTCGGGGCGGATGCGCGTATGCGAAGTCACGAAAATAGACGATGCGATCCTGCCATCCCATGCGGCGCGAGGATGGCGCTCATAGGGGCAGCAGCAGAACGGAATGGAAACGGAGATGCAACGGCAATGGGAATGGATGTGGAACCGGAGATGGGGCGCGCAATAGTCGTGATGGGTGCGCGGGATGCGGGGGCTGGGGGAAGCAGGGATTCCGTGTGCAAGTGACGTCATCGTCACGTTACTCAGCATCACCTCTGCGAACAGCTTGTGACCTTGTCAATGATCGCGTTCAGCTTTGCACGCTTCTCACCTACCCAGTAGACTACTAGACTAATTGAAATAGAGTCAAACCAGCTCATTCTTCATGTTTATCGTCCAGGGCGCAAATTGCAATCCTGCCCACCCACGTCGATCCGGCGACCCCTTGCAAGCGGCTATAGGTCGACTAGCTTCTATCAGGCCTCCAAGGACAAGACAGCACACTTCTGCAAAGCGCGTGCAGCAGAGACTTTCTCCCCAGGAAGTGGTACCATCTCACCCTGAATACCGGAAGTCAGATATACAACGTCACTCAGTTCGATAGCAGCCAGTCTCTGCAGCACTGCTTAGACGCCTTCGACACTACCATCACGAATGCATTGAAAAAACGACGACTACTGGGGGGAAGATTGGAAGCTCGGGAACGAAATCTACGTCTACGATTCCACCTAGCCGGAGCATCTTTTGCAAGCGGAACCCTGAAAGTCCTTCCATCAGCAGCTCCTCGAGCTCATCAAGGTCTCGATGCGCCCTCGATAACGTTTTCCCGAGGATCATGGGACTGCGACGTTCGACTATGGCGCAGCGGCGCAGTTTTTGGTTTTCGGGGCTGCCGCGGAACCTTCGGTCGATGTGAATGCTAACGCTAAGACGTTGTGCCATGAGGTGTACGATTCGAAGCCTAGGCTATCTAACTACGCCATATGGGCAATTGTGCTTGGCGTAATGTGGATGCTTTGCGGTGGCGGTGAGATGTCGAAACAGCTCTGCATAATCATTTGTGCTGATATTGAGACACCTTTTTCCATCCTCGTACTCGCATTACGGTATCTGTTATGCTTCAGCTGTTGATCCTCCCCATTCCGCGAGTTCTTCGAATCGCTTGCCCATTGTTCTTTGCAATCTTTTCCCAGTGTCATTGCTCTTTCCGTTTTAAGACTGTGCCGCGTTTCTTTGATGCTCCAATTGTGATTGTTGAGTAAACGGGCGCTGAGTTTGCGGGATCGCACTTGCCAATTCCAGCTGCTATCGATAGCATCACTCCCACATCTATCCTCCATCTTCTCAACCGCAACACAACAGCCACATGAACCCGCAACCTTTACGGTACATCCCCTCAGAGCATTGAACAAAACAATGTTGATCTTGATCTTCACATTTGACTCATCCGCGTGTCCTCAATTACCCAGCAGAGCAGCGGTCTCTCACCAATTGGCTGTTTGCACGCGACGTTCGTACTTCTCTCACGCCGGAGGCGCTGAATGCCTGCCGTCGGGTGGAACTGCCTTACGGACTGAGTCGGCACCACCAGAAATTTCAAGTACTAGGTAAAAGGCTGGCGATTGAGCTTCCCGTCAGTCACGCGAGATTTCGAGTGTCCCCTCTGCGTGACAGTACTATTTATACAGTGAGAGCAGTTTATAGACCCGCTCATCCCGCCGACTCCTCCAGATCCCGCACCACCTCAATGGAAACTACTATACCGATCATCCTCTCTTCGAGACCGAATCCATCCTCCTTCTCAGCACTTCTCAAAAGAAGATACCGAATGGCTCGCCTCCAAGTTCCTAGCAGGCCCATACGCTTGCCAACTGCAAAGGAACAGCGGAATCGGACAAAGAAAGCCAAGTCTGTCCCACCAACCAGCAGCAAAAGACGTCCGGGTAGACCGCCAAAAGCCAGTATACTTGCAGTGACACAAAAACCCGCAAGTTCCCAAGTCGTGTGGGGGAAGCCAGGCGCAACCCATTATGATCCCGGAGGATCATGCACCTGTTCTTCTGCCTGAGAAGGCCCCGATCAGCTATGTGGACCAGTTGTTGTGGCCTTCCGAGAGACTTGTAACGCCCGAGATAAGCTCTTTTCAGCACACACCGACCGACGATCAGAACACCAGGATCCACGTGCCCCGTGCCGTGAAAAACCTCTGCCACAGCTCGTCATCAGAGAGCCACTCATTGTTGTCCTACGAGCTGCTTCCTCACACGACCATTGAGGCTCGCAAAGATGGCCTGGGAGCGTACACGGAACCTCGATACAGTCAACGGCACTCAAGTTCAGGAACAAGTGTATCAAGGTATTTAAGCTGTCTCCAGATCTTGAATTCATCCACTCATGATTGTTCAGGGAATACGAGCAACACGGTTCATATGAGTTCGTCTCTATTACGCCTACGAGAACAACACCAATGCAGAGACTCAAACGCCCTGATAGAGACCTATCTCGTTGCTCGCCATTGATCACTCGTGGGAAGAGCGTATACATGAGTGTTGAAGAGGGGCCATCTAAAATCTCCGAGTTGACCGACATAACGGATACCCCGTTGCGCTTGAAGGTTGCCCAGCTACTGGCCATCGCCCCGGAACTCCAGATTCAGGATCTTTGCAATCTACTTATCGGAACTAAGGGCAACGTTGAGAAGGCTCGCGAGCCTATATTTCGACAGGCTGCTTGGTCGACGGGACTATCTTCGACGCCGGATCATACACAGAAGGTGAAGACAGAGGTGGAAGAACCCTTCAGGTACCAATCGGATCGCAGCAACGCAATGATGGCCTATGATAGCGATAGAGATGAGGATATGGTATTGATGAAGCTTGAAGCAGATGATAGCGAAATATGGTACGACAATAAAGCCCTGGCATCGCCGGCCCCAGAAACGCGGAACCTGAAGGAGGCAAGGCCTGCGAAGAAGAACTACAAAGCTTCACCGAAGCTCACCTCAGGCAAAAACCCACACCTTTTCCATGTCTTCTGCGAAGGCCTTCCCCATCCACTCTTCTAGTGGCAAATCGGATCATCGCGCCTCTCTGCCTCGACATCCACCACTTCAGGTTGCATATCCTACCCCAAGCGACATCGCGGCCACTCCAGTGTCAGAATATAGACCATCCAAGGAGCGAGTATACTCTCCATATATCACCCGACCGAGGGTTCCGAGGTCCAGATCACGCCGAAACAACAGCATCGACAATGTCTTTGTCATCCCTGACACGGACGTCGAATCCGATCTCGATGGACTATATCAGGAATCCCACCAGAGCATCGAAACCGATGACGACGAAAGTTATTCGGGAGATATGGAGATGGAGGATCTATAAAGGGAATTGCATAGACATGACTACGAAGTATGAATCTAGTAAATAACTGAAGTACGAAAACCTGGATCTATTCGTGTCGAAATGAGGTCATCATCTTGTTGATAACAGAGACATTGACCCGGTTACATGTTTTTTGTAGAACGGGCCGTATCTCGTAGATCCCCAAAATTCAATATGAAAGTAGCTTCAAAAATTTCTGAGATTAACAAAGTAACCATTCAAGTTCCTATGTGGTAGTGATTTAGATCGCAGTCTCGCCTAAAGAACGGTTAGGCCAAAGGGAGAAGGCGATTTTTCGTTGGCTCTAAAGCTTTGTTGCATACAATTTGGAGTGGCGCATCGACAATCTATAGTTAGTTAATGAGACAGAGCTGAACATAAAGCGCCGGGTTCTATCGCGTCGAAACCATTCATCACGACCACTGAAATATAACCCTAGAAGAAGATAGTCGAAAGAAATAGGAGGATACCAAAGTGAACATTTCTGAGACAACTCGGCTATGGTTATCACGGCACGGATGTACGATTACACTCCTAAGATTGATGCCACAAAGTTGACACAGTATGTCCTCCTATTCGACCGGCTGAAATCCCCGTCCGTCCCGCGCTCGATACAGTATCGGATACAGTAACATAATTTATGTAGGAAAAATATTTTTCTGCTTCTCTCTCTTGTTACTGTTCTTTCGCCTCGTATCACGTGGGACTCCGGCCAGGACGAAGTAAAGGTGAATGCGTTGCCAAGACCCCCACATGCTCGTCTGTCACCCCTTTAGACGGTGATAGCGGAAAGAAATCGCCGCCCGGCGATTTTATTTTCCATTGGTCGTTCTTTACTCCTCAGTCCAATTTCTCCTTCTTGCTTGTGTCTAATATATGGAAAAGATCATTATATGAATTACACTGCCTAGCAAGCTACTTCACTAAACCTTCAACGACCAGCGTTGAGAACCACTTCACCTTCAGACTTCGACGAAAAGCATCAAAGCATCAAAGCTAACGCTCTTTCTCTAAACGTTCGTCACGGGCTGCTTGTCCGCCTTTCCCTTCGTATACTTCCAGCACGCCATCCCAACACCGTACAAGCTAGCCACCGCCAAGGCGGCTCCAGCAATTATGATAACCACCATCAGGACCTGACCGGTCTGCTTCGAATGGTACACTGGGCCATTGTCAGGGGAAGGTGTCTGTGTCTCATTGAACTCAAGACTCCCGGCCACCGTGCCGTTGCGAAGCTGAAGGCGATTTATCGCATTGGTGACGGTCGAATTCTGGCAAGGCTCGTGCGTGGAGTTTGACGTTTGCGTGCTGGCCGGTGCTGCGGGATGGAGATCCGGCAACAGAGGGGGCTCGCAGCCGTCGCAACCTGGAGGGGCGGCAACAGTCAAGCTGAGCGGGGTGTTCGAGCTGTTGGGCGGGAGGGTCAGAGTGCCATCTTGATGGTATCCACAGCCACATTGCGGGCAAGGAAGACCATTGTGGTGGTTGTGTCCACAAAGGGCACAGGGAACGTCGCCATCGTGGTGGTGTCCACAATTGCACACAGGGCACGGCACGCCGCTCTCGTGCTTGTGTCCACAAAGGGTGCAAGCGCCACTATCATGATGGTGTGTGCCATTATGCATCGCGTTCGTGGCACTAAGACGTGGTGGGTGAGGGACGGTATATTCACCCGTCGCGATAGGAGCCCGTGGGGCCGTGCTGATAGGAAAGTATGGATAGAAAGGTGCCATCTTTGCTTCTTTCGGGGTTTGCTTTGGAGTTGCTGCTACAAAGCTGTTTGTTTCGAGTTGTTCGTTTCCGAGTCTGGTTGACCAAGAGAACAGAAGCCATTGTGGTTTTATATGAAGTTGGTCTATCATTAATACATTTTATCGTGATGTTGTGTAGGTTCATAATGAAGCCTACGCATTGTGCATAAATTCATAGTACAGACGTGAAAAAGGCCGTTTCCAGAGGCCCCTCCTTAGTAATCCTGTCAAACAGTGAATTACACTGGGTCCAACTTTATCGGATCGGCCGATTTCAAGGACACTTCAATATCTCTTTTTTTCCGACGCAAGATGCAGCTCGCCTCACCAGACTTACTCTTTTCTCATCGTTGGTTTCGCGGGTGCCGGTGCCTGAACAAACCCTAAGGCTTGCATCTCCACATCACGACTGACGTCCAATCCCGCTTCCATGGCTTCCGCCTCTATCTTATTGTGCTTGTGGTCTTTACAGCGCTTGATGGTGTTTATGTAGAAGAGCCAGCTAGCGAAAGAGACGAAGAAGGGTGCGAAGAGACACATTGCGATGAACGCGGCCAAAGGAATCGGCCCAATAGTTGGTAGGGGGTGCTCCTCCGCTGGGATCTGTGTACTCATGCTGCTTGGTGACCGTGATGTGGCTCTTTAATCTACAGGTAAACAACGAAGTGTATTGTTTGCGATAATTGCGCTGGTGCTGCCAACAAGGTTGTATAACTGATGCCGATGTGAATAGAATTTTCTCAGTCCAGCTGGTGCGTGCGTGTAAAATTTTCGAGCTGCGAGGAGGCACGGGTTTTCTGCCTCTGGTTATCACTGATCAAGGACAAAGGAGGTTTGCTCGTGAAGACATGGTGGCGAAGTTCTGAGCTTGAATATGAATGCGACACAAAGCACGACATAAAACAACACCTGCTTTCAACACTTGCTTTATTTATATCTGACATGGCCAGAATAGCCATGAAGCCTGAAATCATGTTGATAGCCGTAGCAGCCCTGCGTGAACGAAACGAGATATCACGTGATACAACGCCAAAGCCAGTCACTACAGAATCGCATAGACATGACTACCTGAATATTATGGTACGATTGCCTACAGATGGATAGGATTTGAGGTGAGTTTGTAACGACGTATGACTTATTCGTAAAAGTAGGACTGGAAAATGTTAACCACAATGAGCTTTAGTTGGGTACGATTGCAGATCACGGGATCACGCAGAGAAGATTATCATGAAAATACACCCTCTTGATTCCACCAAAGTGACGCGGGTTATCGCGGTCTCAGCTTGGATGTACCGGTGTCAGTGTATCTAATCTCGCGCCGCGTTATATTACCTAACACGGTCTGGGTAAATCACTGCAAAGGAATATCTTGGCAGCATTCTCTGTAGAGCATGTTATGAACGGCAAGCCGCAGGGGCTGGCATCTTCAAAAGGTCCTCGCCCTGACTATTTCCGCCCATGGGAAGACGCGGCAGTGGCTTATCAAGATTGGGTAAAAAGTAGGCCTGGCCCTGGGTCTCCGGAAGTGCTTGCCCAGGCGAACCAAAATGATTGACAGTACCGTAGACGGAATCCATATTGCGCTTGTCAGGCATGTGATTCATCTCAACATCTGCTTTCCGCGACCTTTTTGCCCGCGGCTTCTCCTGCCAGCCTAGTACGCGTTTGCCACGCTTATACTTGCAGTACGCAAAGATGATGACGCCCACTATAACAAGACATCCAGCGCCTCCAAAAACATAGGAAAGCACTGAAGGAGACGTGCCGGTATCTTTAGCGTACTTCCCGTCCTGCGTAGGATCATTGCCGTCAGGCATGGGGAAAGCGACCACAACGGCGACGAGTGGTTGGAAGCTCATGAAGCTCATAAGCTGGGATTGCATCTTTCTGAGGTCCGGTTGCGGTTTCGTGCAATGCAGACTTTGCAAAAGATTATAGAAATGGTTTTTACCTCTCTCCTCTACTAAAAAAAGGCAAAGGTAATATGAACAGTGGTAGTCTCTGGCCATTGTTTTTGTAACAGAAACAATGTGATAGCTTGTGGATACATAATGATCAGCTATGTCACGGGTATCATCTCGCGATATCGACAGGACGAAAGTTAGGATCGAGTAAGTTAAATAACATCTCATTAGGTTAATGTACCAAGAGAACTTTATGGCAGACACGGTTCTGTTTCATATCTGTGTTTTACGGTTTTAGTACAACAGTGATTTACCCAGTTTGCTCCTCATGAAAAGCGATCTATCCAGGTTTCGGTAACTTTGCGCAAAACAAAAAAAAAACCCGCTCAAAGCGCGATGAATAGGTATTGGCTTCTCTGTTCCTCTTACACAGGGAATGAGACCAAATGGTCCATATCAACCTTGTTCACCTGGGTGAGCTGGCCCGTGTACGAGAACTCCAATTCCAACATGATACTCAAGAGTTTGAAAATGCTAAAAGTACCACGTACGGCCTTTGTGATCGTTGCCATATCGCTATTCTCTGGACATCGCCTACGAGGCTGAAGATGATCTTCGCTGAGGGCTGGCAGCAGCAGTGCTTACTAGAAGCGTCAAACAAAGAATAGTTTTGGACAGCATCTTGAATAGCGTTCCCAGTGGAACAGTGTCAACTGAGAATGAGGACAAGACGGAGGCAAGTGAAAGAAACGCAGAGTGGCGCGCTTCACGAAGATTTTGGCATCTTTTTTCCTAAAGGAGTTGTCATTGAATTGTGTTTGCTACTGATGCAATCATTATCTCAAGGGGTGAGGGGCTTCTATCCAGAGATTTTCAGACTCTACAGCAATCACACAGCAGTGTGTGATTGCGGGGCAGATGTCACCTAGCCATGGACTAGGAAATTGTCCCCATACCGAATCCCGTCGCGTACCCATGATACCTTCTTTCCATCAAGGCCTCACAACTGTGACTGATATAGTTTCGATTTAATCGTTGCACATGGCTTGGCGTCTTCCCGATCACTTCGCCTTTTTCGTATTTCCAATAGCTACTTTCGTTTATTATAGATCAACACATGTACTGTAGGGAAGTAACAGAGCAGATCGTCACTTAGTTCCAGTAGAACTAGTGACATCAACCACTCAACCTTATTCATCATGAACACAATCATCCAGACTCAATCGGATATTTCTTTGACCTACTAATACCGATATTGGTGCACATGATCAGGCGAACCATGTACAGGCACCATGTAAAAGCCGTCTCCATTCGGATAGATCGCTGAGACCGGCGTTCCCGGCCTGGCCACAGGAGCCGGCCTCCGCAATTCGTCCGGTCGATAGCGGTGATCATTCCCCCGACGCTGAGGCAACGGCTTATTCAAGTTTTGAAGTCCATAACTCTCTTCCATGGCCGTGTGCTTCGAAACTGTCTGCTGCCCGGGCCAGGCGTAAGGGTTGGGACCCCTGCCAACATGCACTTCGGTAGGTTGCCGGTTGTGAGGAGCTGGTGCAGGCTGGCGATAAGACTTCACGAGTTCACGTGGAACATCCTTCGCCTTGATTTTGCGCTTGATGCCCGGACAAACGCGCTCACCACGGCGGTACTTGGCCCAAGTGAAGTAAATCATCCCAAGGATGACCAGACAGCCAGCTGCTCCAAGGATGTATGAAAGGACGGCACGCCCAGCGCCCTTTTCCTTCGGATACTTCTGGTCATCAGTAGTTGGCTCGGTCTCCGCGGGAACTGGGACGGCAGCGACCAGCGCCATGAAGAGGGTCAAGGTGTGGAATGATGACAGCATCATTGTATCTTTGCTGAAGGCTATTCGTTTCTCTTTTCGAAGTTGATGTCTATCTCATAAAGCGGAATGGAGGTTTATATATAGAGTGGCAGTTTGTGCACATCGTCGTGGTTTAACTTTACAATGCCAAATATTGTGTATGTAGAAGTTCAGGATCATGCGGAGAGGTTGGAAATGGTGATGGATATCTGAAAGAAATTGTGCCCTCCAGGATGGACCAGATCGAACGTTTATATCCAAGAGTTATTTGTGAACAGAGACAGGTTGAGACACATTCTGTCCTAGATGAAGGTCGCTTAGAGGTTCCAAGACACCAGTTCCCACGAAAACTAATATGGGAAACAAAGGACGAAAACGGTTTTTCGAATTAACGTAATCGGCCCCTAGTATTGCTGCATAACATGTCGCGGTCCCGTAGGAGAACGTTGATATGGCCTAGCCTGCCGTTCCCCCATGTCCCTGCTATGATGACGGCCAGCCACTCCTGGCGCACCTCCAGCATTCATGATCTTATGCTTTGCGAGCTCTGCATCATGGCGATCTGGTCCGAAGCTCTTCTTATCTTTTTGTTTGCGCCATGCCCACCCCGCCAATGTAAGAAGCAGGGCGCCTCCGATGATCGATACGATGATTACGAGCGTGATTGCTGAGCCGTCGGAATGATATTCGTACGGGATATCAGGTAGTGGAGTCGACCCTTCCGATGAAGGAGCGGAGAAATTTACGGAGGCGTTTGGTAATTCTGGCGTGGTTGCGTCCTCTTTTGGTGACGAGAAAAGCTCACTAGACGCCAAGGAGGGTATCTGTCGTGCATGGAACCGTTCATGCTCCGGGTCGTCCGTTGGTCGATCAACTATCGCAAGGGGGTCATGGATGTCGGCCGACCTAATATTTCCTGTAGTCGATGATGGCAGGCTTGAACAGCTGCTAGCAGCTGCGAAGATGAACGCAATGTGTAAGAGTAACATTTTTTTGTTGAGAAATAATCAATGCGTTTCAGGACCAGCTGTCGATCATAACTTTGCGCAGAAGGGCGATGCAATGAGCTGACTTTCGGAAAGCGTAGTTTCTTATCCTTGAGTTCAAGTGTTTTCGACATGGGGAAGGTCTATCAAGCGTAGTGGCGAAGCACTCCACAAGCAAGGGATGTTGTTTCGCGTGCTTCGCAATCGATAGCTGTTGCCACAACAAAGCACTGGAATGTAAGCATCGAACTCCGCACATTCCACTACGGGAAAACCAACTCTCTCTTGTGCAAAGACTTTGAATGGCATTTATTCATGTATACATAACGGTCAATAGAAGAACATACACATCGATTCTGACGCCAATGAACTCCTAACGCCATCTAGATTCCACCAAATGATTTTTCAACCGAATTTTCGTGCTGATAAGTGCGCTCCTGACTCGTTCGCGCAGGTCGACTGGGCCCACTTTCATCAATTACGCCGAAGACCCGATGGTTACTCGCTATCACTGTCTCGTTCCTTTGAGCCTGAGCGTATGTTTCTTTATCAGAGGTTTGCACCATCAACTGCTCCTCAGAATCTAACATTCGCGGGTTGAAGGGCTCAGATATCGATCCTGGAGAAATCCCCGGGGTGGATTTTTCAACATCGGGTCCAGGCGCGCATTTTAATGACCGGTTTGACTTCCTAATTGTGGCAACATCCGTCGGGGGTGTATCGTCGCTCGAGCGCTTTCGATTGCGGAACCGAGCGATGTAGGTTATTGTGGCGGCCATCACGACGGTCACTACGACCGCAATGAATATGCCCAAGAGGGCATACTTTTCGCTATCTGTGGAGAGCATCTTTGTTGCTATTGCTTGCAAATCAGTAAGATTGGGGGTTCGTACGAATTTAAGTGGGAAACAGGGAAGAAATGTTCATGTCCTTCAATTTCGGCTACGTATGGGGATATCGGGTCTGCATTGGCGACCAAAGAACTTCAATCCGATAGCGATACCTCTGTTGGGAATCAATAATGCGCACGTCAGCTTTTGGTGATGTCAGGCTTCACTAATGCCTTGGTATTGATCATCAGCTGGTCGCGAATGATCGCCACCGTGGTCCCTGATCCTCCCTCTGCCCCTTCAAATAGTTTTTTGAAGGAAAAACTAGAGCGCATCAAATGAATCGGTTACATAGTCGAAAATTAATTGAACGCAGGATTCACGATATCATCATGGCGGAGACACAGAGCTGTCACGAGCCCCGTGAAGTGGACGACCGTTTGCACTATCACCAAAAGGGCCACCAGGACGCTCACCTGCATAGCATCAGGATCAGACAGTATTTGGTGGGTATAATGGAACGTTGTGAACAGATCGAATGTAAACGCGCTAATCATAATCTGGCACTACGTTTGTCTCTTCATTACAATATGATAGGGTCGTGTTTGCGAACGCCTGGACCCATCACCTTCGTGACTTGTCAAGGGAAGTTATGGGATGAAAAATATCATCACATATGAGCAAATTAGTATAGCGTAACGCTGTTCAACTGACTGCAAGTTTAAGAGACAATATGAAATTTACACGAAACTCCCAGGCTATAACATCGATGTCTGGTGGAAGCGAAATTATACCCCGCTCAACCAACGTCCAAACATCCGGAATTTTTCACGGGAGCTCTATCCGCGGGTCAAGAGATCGTCCTCGAAATGTCAAGGCCGTCCAGAATGTACGAACTAAGACCTCCCCATCCCAAAGCCCATAGTATGAGCTAGCATGTTCAGACCCGTTCTTGGATTCTTCTTGTTGCCCGTGACCTGACGTCTAGGATCCTCGGTATTGCCCTTGAAACCCTGCTCGCCCTTGCCGTGCGAAGTCCAGATAAAGTCGTTCCCATGCGACTTGAAGATCTTCTTGAATTTCGAGAAAGAGCCTGTCTTCGGACGGCCTGTCGCTGCGTCATCCTTCTCCCTACCTGCTCCATCTTCCGAAGTCTTCGAAATGCCAGGCCACATTTCCTCCGCCGTAAGGACCTCGATCTCAGCATGTTTTCTCCTATTCTTATCACCTTGAGCCTCACGAGAGGGCTTATTTTCAAAGGCACCTTCTTCAGATAGCTTATCTGCACGTTGCTGTACACCGTAGGGGCGCCGGTGTCCAAGTTGCTCTTCTAGACTGATGTCCTGGGCATATTCTTCGAAAATATTATAGGGTCCGGAGGGATCGGTGGGCATGTGGCGGGCCTCATCGGCTGCGAACGATCTGGGGACTGCACTATAGGAATGGCGCCGCTTTACCACCCGCCCCGGGAGCACTTCTGCACCGAAGGGCAAGCCGTGGGAGCTATCTTGAATGCCATTACGGTGAGGGGTCTCAGGGCGACGGTACTCGGTACGAACTGGTATGGTGTCGTCGACAATATCCATGAATGTGCGAGGCTCGACCTCGGTTAAACTCTCAAGGCTGTGTGCATCTGAGGCAGCAGAAAAGGTGCTGACGTTATCATCATCGTCCTCGTCTGGACAGAGGAGGTTGTGCGTGGAAGCACCTGGCGTATTGACTTCAGGAGAAGAACATTGCTTCCTCGGCTTGGGCGCGATATTCCCAGGGGATTCTTTGGGAGGCGGAGCATGTTCGAGAGCCATAGGCAGCGGAGGTATACCTTCGGGCCTGTTGGGAATCATGAATGGGTACATGTTAAATTTGTCGGTAATCCAAGTTGCAGTGTGTCTTTGAATTGATGAATGGCTGAGTGATGCTTCCCTTTCAATCTATAAGAAGTTGTGAAGAAGAGCTAGGGGAGGCGTGATAGTGTTTCTGGGTTGGGACACGTGAACTCATGGTGTGGATCATGAGGGTCAATGCGTGTGCGAGCCTAGTGAACATACAATGTTGAGAATTATGGAACCGGGAAAGGTCTCAGTGATTAGCAGCCAAGAGCGTTGCCTTGGTATTATTATTCACTGAAAGGTAGACTTCGTTGCCTTGGCCGTACTGGTCAATGCTTCGACGAGGCTACGGAGTATTCAAGAAGCTGAAGGTCTCGTGCCGTTGTGATGGTGCTTTCCAAAACGTTACCGGATCGTCGTTGCCCACTCAGGTGGAATTTTTTGCAAATTCACTGCACTCTCAGGCATCGTTGAAACAAAAAGTGGTTGACAGTGACCAGTTCAAAGCACTTATGTCAACTCCACGCGTCAAACACGCATGCCCCTTCCCCCACTCTTTTTAATAAGACGCCTCCTCATGTTCGGGCATCCAAGTTGTCCACCTTTCCCATGTCCTCCCAGCCCACGGCAATGAGCGCAACTCCCACAGTTGAGAACAACTTTACCGTCTTCTACATGCCATGTAACGTCCTTCAATGCACGATCCCGGCCGAGCTTCCTGTACTGATCAGCGTATAATTGCGTATATGCCCCAGGAAGGCGGCCTACCCTTCCAGCTGATGTCTTTTCCACGTCGCTCGAGTTGGGGCGAAGTCGTTTATTCCGTCAGCACTTAATCACTAAGTTGCCCCGGGGAGATGCCTTGCATGTCTCGCTCGTCTCCCCTGCGCACGTGCTGCTTTGGCACGAGACGAGGGCGCTGTTGCTTCTGCTTTTGGTGCCACGCGAAGCAGAAGACCACGACGACAAACACGGCGACACCGAGCAAAGCCAGTGACAGAAGGGCAACGCCGAAGAGAAGGCGGGCGATGGGCGCGGCAGTGATGAGCATTGTGGGCGAGCCGTGGAAATTCGCACGCGGAAGCTGGGACGGCTTCTTACTGAATGTAGGAGCCAAGTGGTGGGTGTAGTTTATATCGGCACAGCTGAGTTTGTTTACGTGGGGCTCGTTCCGGCACGTGGCAGCGCGTTGAGAAGTGTACGTGAACGGGTTCATTTTAGCAATTGAAGCTATCTAACGGGCACTACCGAGCCTTTCCTCCTGTAGCATTCAGTCGCAGTAAGTCTCCAACATGTAAGCGGCATACGCACACTCCATGGACATGGGAAATCAATGTGCGCCTGCGGATTCAACTTTGATAACATGCCCGAACCCGTGAACATCCAAACGCCATGCATGCTTGATCGCGCCCTGCTACCGACGAGGCTCACGCCCGCTCACACTGCAATACCAACGCGCCCAGAAAGCCGCTCCTTTTTCCATTCACCCTCAGTCTGTACCTCCTCATATTTGGGCAGCGTATCCACGCTCTCGCTCCGCACCGGAGCACGAGAGTGTGACACCTCATCGCGGACCACAGTATCGTCGTTCCCTGTAACGACAACGCGCGACGGGCCATATAATACAACAATACTGCCGTCATCCCGCATGCGCGACACCCAGTGCCGACCATCTGGCGACATCTCATGGCGAATGACAGTGTCGCTGCTCCCCGTAGAACGCGGTGAGCCCTCGACCTCCGCCGTGCCCGAATGCGTGCGATGCACATGCATAGGCAGCGGCATCGACGCACGACGCGACAGCCTCCTCAGCTGGACATCTCCTCCCATGTCAGCACCGCCATCCCGTCCAGAGCCCAGGTACAGCGGCAAGATATGGCTCGCGCGGCGCTGGTGCTGGGCCTTCTTCTTGTGGTGTGCGCGCACCATGTAAACAACAAGGACGCATATGAACACGAGGGCGGACACGCCGGCGAGGAGGGCGGCCAGCATGAAAGGGTTGTAGTGGATGCAGGTGGGCGAATACGGCGAGCAGTCGAGCTTGCCAGTGGCGCTGAGGGTCTGGTCTGATGTGTCCAGGTCGGTGGGCAAGAGCGGGTCCATGGTTGTGGTTGGCGGCTCGCTGTGTGAGTTTGCTTCTGGGCTTTTGGAATCGAGAGAGGGGATGTATTGGGTGCTTTGGCTGGGTGAGGATATGTTTGTCTCACCTGAGGACCTGGTTGTCACGGCGCTGTTCTGCCGAAAGTGAGGCATCGGTCGGTCGTTGGAGTTGATGGTGTGTTTGCCGGAGTCGAGTCGGGCGGAAGCGTGAGCAGTACGCGTGGGTCAAGCGCGTTTGGGTGTTTGGGTAGAATTTTGACGTGGCGCAAACAGGCTACTTTGGGATCTAGTGAAGAGGCTCGAGTTAAAGCCCCTGCAGGTTGCTGCTTGAGTCTAAGTTTTGAGATAAAGTAACTGAGCCTATGCAACCTCTATGGATGGCGCATCACCTTGTCAAATGACTGGTGCCAGTCCAAACGGCTACTGATATACTCTCCTCGAGCCTCATCCCTTTCTCATGTCTTCGCTATTTCATCGCCCGGTATGGCCCACAAGAGTGCCTTACGAAAGCAGACCAGACAGCGAGGAACATTAGAAACGAAATATTGACTTGAAAAAAGTATAGAATACGTTAGACGCAGGTTGTGATGTAGGAAGAGCTGAGTTCGACGTACTGAATATATGATAGTCATCCTCTCAATTGAAACGAATGCTTTTCCTCGTGCTCGATTCGAGAGAGTCAAGCATCCGCACGCAACTCCCTTCAACGCAAGCGAACCATGAACAAACTCATCCCACCGCCCTGCTCATTCATACCCTACTTATGCCTATTCGTCGTCATCATCTCAAAGTTGCAACTACAAGCCTCAATCGCATTCCCCACGCGTCCTCCATATACAACGCAATATGCCTCTGGCTCTCTCTAGGAATGCGAATTTTACAGGTTGAAAGCTTCCGGCTGGCTGCCACTGTTGACCAAGCACCAACTACAGCGCCTCATAGCATGGAAGAAGCTCGTAAGGCATCCGATAATGTCTCAATCGCCTAGCTGCGGGTGAAACTCTGGGCTCGAGTTGCCAGATGTGCTGCTGGAGCTTCCACTCAAGCTGACACCACTCGCCCGTCTCGAATGGTGCAAACTCAGACTGAGCGGCTCCGTTGCAGTACTAAGGGGCCTCAAGGCTGATTGCGGTGGGAAGTACTCGTATCCTTGGTCCTCTTCTGGCTCTAGGGTGCGCGGCGTACGCTGAGGCGTTCGCATTCGGCTCTGCAACGGGCTCATCCGTAGCCCCTCGGGGCTTCGGATCCAGCGCTGGTCTTCGCCAGTATGTCTCCTCTGGTGACGTCTCCCGGATGGTGATGCCAGAGGAAGTTCCAGTCTCTTGTTCATGCCCATCCATAGCTCCTCTTCTTCCTCGCCCTCGTAGTAGCGCCACCCGCCGACGCCTTCGAAGTCGCGAGCACTTGCTATCCGGTTGACATTGACGAGAGACGCCGACGAGCCGCTCTTTGCATAGAGTCGGGCAGCAGGCGCGGTGTTGTCCGACGAGGTGCTGGTGCGGCGAAGGCGCGGCGGAGAGACGGGCTCCACGTCACGTATGGGTGCAACCTTGGTGGGTTCGGGAAAGAGGTACGCGTGGGCGAGGGCGACGCCGAGCTCGAAGTAGACGATGGAGACGCGCACAGTGAGAAGGAAAAGCGCGATGGCGGTCGTGATTGCGGCGAAGATGGCGAGCGGGAAAGAGACAAGGAAGAGCAGCGGGGCGCCCAGAAGGTACAGCGGGTTCGTCAAGATGCCCATCCCGTCTGCTATGATACCCACCTATGTTGTGCTATATTATGTTATGGTATGCTATGACATGGTATTGCATGTGCTGCCCACGAGTTGGCTGGCAAGGCTGCTGGGTGTTTATTATGGCCTCAACGTTTCGATGAATACTGTGATGAGCTTGCCCCGCTGACATGTGAATGAACCGACGTTCGCGCCGGGAACCAAGCGCCGTTGCCAAGCCAGAGCCGTCAGCCGCGCCACCCTCAACATCCCACCTCCAACGTCCAACGTCCAACGTCCAACCTCACTGTTTCCCCCAGCTACGTCCGCAACCTCGCTTCAAGACTCGCCTTGCGTCTTCCATCGTCGCAGGCATGGCTCCAGCTACTGCTTGACGCTGCCACATCCCATCTTAGCCTCTACATGTCGTGTTTGCTTTCAGGCATGCGGAAATCATCCGTTCGCCTTTGGTTCGACAGCAATGGAAACCATGGCAATACAAAGAATCGATACCTGATGGCGCCCACTAATTCTTCTCGATACATTTCTTTGTCAATCACACATTCGGACCGTCCAAATTAGATATTTCGAAGCTGTCGCCTGAAGAGATCGATACCTATATCGCCTTGCTCGAGGCGAAGGCGCGTGCTGCTAGCTCAAAGCCCGCTAGCCTCGCCGATCGGGTAACTCGCGACAACGTCAAGAACGATAAGCCAGGCGAGAAAGCAAAGAAAACGCTGAGTGCAGAGAAAGTCAAAAAAATTGAGAAGAAAAAGCAGCTCAGGATAACCACGAAGGAAGAATGGCGAGCAAAGAAGGCGGCCGGTGCCGGTACAGAAGAAGCTTCTAAGACTGCTCCAACTGCCCCAACTGCAGCGCCTATGAAGTCTCCAGTTCGGGTCGCAAAAGAATCTGCTGAGGCTGATAATGCCGCTGAGACTGCAGCTCCTGCAGCTCCTACAAAGTCTCCAGTTCGGACTGCCAAAGAAGCTACCGAGGTTTCTTCAGTTGCAACACCTGCAAAGTCCCCAATTCGAACTGAGAGCAATACCAAGCCAGCAGCACGCCGTGATTCAACCACTCCCTGCTCGTCATCTCGTGCTCGCTCCGTTAGTGTAGCTGCACCTGAACTCCCGCATCCAGAGGACGTCTTCGACGATCTCGAATACTAGGCATTCATTGCGCTCGCCGGCCACAGGCCTTCTACGCCGCCGTTACTTGTCTATCTTGCTGTTCACAGAGCTGCGATTCTTTTTCAACATCGTCTTCTAACAATGTTCACTCCTTATCAAGCCCCTTCGTTTATTCCATACCTTGTAGACGCACAGTTCTTTCACCGCCCGTGTCTGGCAGCCATCTTATGTGGTCTTATATGTCCAGGTTTGCTCACTTGGGTTTATTCCACCGAACAAACTACATTTCCCATCAACCTCACCACTCACCCACCTAGCATGTCTCCGCTGAACAGTTCACTCCCTCTTGTCTCGGCAAGCAACAACACGGAAAAAGTGGGTGCTACCCAACACACCGGCATCCAGCTTCGATGGGTGCCCCTGCTCTTCTTTGCCATTATCGTCACCTTGATCATCATCATTATTGTCATGCCGAAGAGCTGGATGATCAACCTCTACAACCGAATCGGTCGCGCCTCGAAGCATTGCCCTAAAATCGCTTCGCGTCCCCGTCGTATCTTCTCTTTCTTCTCGTCTCGCAGCTGCGGTGATGAACAGCAACTTAGTATCGAAACGTCCAGTCGCCAGCGTCGGGAGCGCGACGCGTCCTTCATCGACGTGCACCTCCGCGAGATCCGTGGGTTCCAGCAGCCGGAGTTGCAAAAAGTGGAGCGTCCCGAGCCGGCTGTATCGGGGGGTATTGGACCGCCGTTACCTGTCTTGCATCGCGATAAGGTGTGGAGGTCTTTTCGGCCAAAGCGGTTCCTTGGCTCGCGGACTTTGGGGGTCCTGCGGTACTCTTGAGGTGGTTCATATATGATAAGGGTCTTAGGATAAAATACGGAAGCCTGTGCTGAGATGACTGGCCACATAGATTGAATGTCGCGAAAAGAACCCGATGCGCTGGGATGTCGGTCAGATCCCACGAAGCGACAACATCACCCCATCTTTGGGGTTGGGCAGAGTAGATCAAGGCAAGCGTTTCTTCATTGCATTTGAGCCGGACTCAGGTGCAAAATGTCCGCACGTGGTAATTGTAGGCTTATTTTCGGTTCCTATCAGAATGGACTGCCTCATACTGTCTGTTTCTCTCATTCTACAGTGGCATCTAACTATCTCCCAATTCAATACATACTACTTCTGAAAATTCATTTCATTTTCAGCATCTCTTCTCTCGTATGCTGTTTCCCTCTTACTTTCTTCTTTCCCTCCGCCTGACAAAGAATCAATTATCAAGCGGTGCCTTCTTTGGCACTACACTAGGATCGGTGTTGATCGCTTCCATCCTACACATGATAAGAGCTGCATTCCTCAAATAATCTAATTATGCCGTTGTTATGCAGTTTATTCACTTGTGGCCTATTATCCCTAGACCTAGGGCCAATCCGGTTATTTGCCTTCCTGAACATCTCGAGTCCTGACTGGAGGTTTCCCAACAAGACGTCCAATCTATTGTGGGCCATTATTATGAAAGAGCTATTGTGTTCACCAGGCGGTTCATTTGCGGCAGGAATGCTTCGGTCCTTTCCCTGGTTACCCATGGGCCTCCGGTGCCGTAACATTAGCCCCAGACTCTCACGAGACGTCAAATCCCGTGACCTTGACATTCACTTTATAAAGAGCTCCTCCTACACTCTACCATTGATGGCTAAATGTACGCTAATGATTATCGCAACTGCGCTCGTAAAAGGGATTACAGCGCAGACATGGACGTAGACATCGTTAACGCGGACGGCACAGGCACAGCAGGCTTATTCGGGTTTCGAGGCGGGAAAAAACGACAATGGTAAGGAGCTTGTTGCAGAGGCTTGTTGTATGTCTGACATGAAGGTAACAATTCGAATACTAGCCTAACACAAGCCTTGCAAGAGTGTTTTCTTAACAATGACATCTAACGTGTGCAGCCTTTAGACCACGAACTGCTAATACAATAACAGAATTGCGCTTTTAAATTTCAGACTTGCGTTATACCTTTTACTAGTGTGGCACTTGAGATAACCAAGTCATGAAAACACTCTAGAAGCTTTGCCTTTCTTGGGGGCTTCGCTTATGCGCATTGCTGTGTAAAGACTATTCTCTGGATATTTTTGCCACCAAGCGCGAGTGTATTCTCTAGCGGAGATCTGAGTTCCTTGGGCTTAAGGTGTAGAGGGAAGGATTGGAAGCTTACCAGCCGCATTGCCACCCTAGCTTTGTCCCTTTTGCATCCAAACAATATGCTACGCTCCCAAGCACTAGCCACGTAGTTATTTTATGTCTTACGTACGCCCCAATAATTGAAGCCTTGCCATCTCGGTCGTTCCCGGGGGTTGATTTCCGATTTCCTTAAAATCAACTTGTTTAGATGAACGTTGATCCTTCTCTGACGAGGGGCAGGGTAAGGTATACCCTAGCTATTCCGCCGTTTTCTCAAGATCAAGACCTAAACTCATGGAAAGCCTTGATTAATGTTGTGTGGCTCGCAGCTTACGATTCTCCGGGTGGAAACAATGGCGTGGTTTAACAATGGTAGAATGAATATGGCAGGACGGTCAGAGCGTCAGAGTTTCCCTCGAACACAGCTTGATTCTCTTGCTCTAGATTTCAAGTGAAGCTTCGTCCTCGAACTTGTTGTCACCACCCGCAAGCTCTACGTCGAAGCGATTCAGCGGCTGAGAACCCGGGCCCGGGCCATGCTCTCACGCTTAGTCGCTCAGGCCAGAGTGCACCCAGAACTATCAGCAGCATATCTCTAAAAGTCTCATAGGAATCGAGAAATCGAACGCTCGCTTCGAACGGTGGTTGCTTCTTGGTCCTCGCCTGGGTACGACTTCGCAGGTCGCCTGCAAACCCTAGCATGCCGCACGATATTGACTGATGTCTATCTCGCCGCTCGTGACCCCATACCACGCAAGTGCTAACATGTGTCCGTGCAAGCCAATGACGGGCTCATTGGCTTGCACGGACACGAGAGTTTTGCTGTTTGCGCGGTGCTTTAACAGTTTGTACGACCACGAGGTAAAAATATTCCACGTTGGCAGGATACACCGACTCAGAACACATAGAGTGCCTGGGTGGCCTGGAATTAAGAACACCTGGGGTGCTGTTGTTGTCCTGCTGACGCGTTCGAGAACATCGCCATGCAGGTAGCTGTCTAAAGTAAAGAAACCGCCAGATGGTTCAAAGTGAGCAACCAGAGAAGACCTGTACGTCCATTCTCGGCCCAAGAGCATTAATCAGGAACGACACACTTGATGTCAAGACCGAGAGTCATTCACGCTCGGGCGAAAAGAAGATCCAGATATCCACATGCAGCAGATTGGCCCCGTCGTAACATCAATGCGTCGGGGTCCGTTGTTTTTTATCTGTGTCTTCCCTCATGGTGAAGACCACACGTTGCCTGGTGCTGTGGTTCTGGACCCGAGGGCCTTCGCCGGTACGTGCCGGTAATACCGGGATAGCTCAATGCGCTTGCCCTCGGTTCGCCGGGCCCCAGCTGAACCAACATCGGATGCTCCAGCTCTACATCAATCCTCCATATTCTTGCGCCCCTGGAGCAGCTCAAGCCCTAATTCCAGATGCTTGTCTCAATGTTTGCGGCCCTTTATGTTGGGCCGGGATCTCCGTGTTATGGCGATGTTTAACATAGGTACCCTCGTGGCATCCGAAGCCCAAGCAGGATGGGTTGCGGATGCGAACATGGACAACGTACAGTTCAAGAGCTAGTAACAGTGTGTGGCGGTTATAGTGTGGAACCATTGTTTATGACTTCATTGCGTTAGCAAACTGTCATGAAGGTATTTTTTATTGACTTGGCTGAAAGTACAGCAGGTGTAGACTATGGTCTTGGTGATCGGAAACTGCTTTATACGGAGGTGCGTGTAGTCCAATTTACGGGCATCCATCGGCCCAAAGATACCACAGGATAGTATGGCCCGAAGGTTGGCGTAGTCATGATGAGCTGTCAGAGAGGCGCGAGTCAATGGACTCAGCTTGCGGACAGTAAGCGTGGGCGGTCCAACTGGACTTGCTTTGTTCGAACAGTTTCGAGGGCGTTGCAGAGAGATGGTTCTGGGTAGATTCTGGTCAAGCACCTGCCACTGCGGGCATTTGAGGCGGTACGTGGTGTGTTGACACCATCGTGGCTGGGGTTCGGGCAAAGGAAACGCAATTTTCATTGCAGAACCCTTCATACGTCACCGGACCTTTCAGCGCTTTCTAGATTCAACTGCAAACTGCAGAAAGATTTCACCCGCGTTCTTGCGAAGTGGCTGGGGATTCACCCATGCGGTTTTATTTACACCCGTAGACCTTCCGTCGACGCGGCAGGAGCAGCAACGCTTTTTATATAAACACCAGATCAACAAATTCCCATCAACGCACGCAGCCTGAAACCAGCTACCACAACCACCTGCCACACCGAGCACGACCGAAGAAAATACTTTCGAGAACACTACAACCATGGCTGCGCGTAGCTCCTCCCGCGGGCCCTCTCATCCGCCCTCCACTCGTCCCGCCCGGTTTACCATGAGCTTTGATCCTGTATTACGGCAGGACACCGACCAGATTCCATATGTTCATGGCACAAACTCAGAGGATGTGGACGGAGAACATGCTGTTATGCATCCGGGAGTCTCCACGATTGGCGAGTCGCTGCTTGACCCGCGTCTTCGCCTACCAGGTAACCTCTCCGTCGACCTCACTGATTCTCAGAAGCATACGGAGCGCGCAAATTACTTCCAGGTACATGGAAGTACCATGTTGTCATCGCCTGCGGCCGCCCTGTATCCGGTAAATGTCCCCAAGGATGAATTCCATCACTCTCCTACCCTCCAACAGACTGACTTGATGCCATTCGAGCCGCCCATGTTCGGCAATGTTACGACGGGTCTCACCGGGGACATACACCCGTATGGTCCCAATGGCGGCCTGTTCAACCCGCACGATTTAACTCTCCGCCATGCCCCTTGGAACTCCACGACTCTAGATCGCGAGGGCAACTTGCCCGGCGATGAGACGATGCCCATGGACCAGACCATGCACTTCTCAACCACTGCTGCCCCGATATATACGCAGGGTCTAGAAGATGCGAACCCCTTCTATATCGGTTGTGATGTGCGCGAGAACATCTCCCTGTCACCGAGCGAACGAGTGGCCGGCCGTCCCGTGCCTGTGAATCCCACTCCTCAGTATGGAGTGCCGGACTCTAATATCTTCGATTTCGAGCTTGAGTTTGGGAGCAGCAACATATCATTCGCAAACGCCGACCTCTCTGGACAACAGGCATTACTATCTGACCCAGCCTTACTTGATGCTCACTTCTGTCCTACCCCTACCGGAGAGCAGCTGCCAGAGGAGCACTCCCTCACAGCGCCGACACACTTGCCAAGTCAGGAGCAGCTGGAGCTTGAGTTCCAGGTGGCACTGGTGCATGAGCTTCCGCGTCCGACAATGGAGGCTCTGGATAGGGCCGCGAGAGAAGGTAAGCAGAAAAACTTTTACGATCTTGGGATCGACAGGAAAACTTCAGTTTCGCACCGAGCTCCGCTCATATCTACAGACCTCCGCTACGATCATGTCACGCCGCCATCTACGCCCTCGCCGATGTCAGTGCGCCCCGCCATGAACCCCCAGCACGCTCAGGCCCCTGTCGTCTCACAGCCCGCCCAGGTTCCTGTCTTCCTACAGCCCGCCCAGGCCCCTGTCGTCTTACCGCCCGTCAATGACTCCCCCAGGTTCAGGTTTATTGCCGTTGGCGACTACCGATTGGAAAGACCCGCAAGCGACCTAATTCGTGACGCCCGTTCGCCGCATCCCGACGACTACTCCCAAGGTGCTCTCGTCTACCGCATTGCGACTAGCACTACCGGCCGGCAAACTAACTTCACCTTCAACGACCACTACCACGTCATCATCAACTGCCTGCGCGACGAGCTTGTTGACGAACTCAACCGTAAGCTTCGTGTTGATTTGCCTGTGCATAACTTGGTTCTCCTTCGCGATATTTTCACAGGCCAACCTATGGGCCTGACACTCCGTCGTAGGGTCGACTTTGCGCAAAAGCCCTTCCAGCGTCGAATTGACTGGATGAACTGTCCTCAGCACTACAGCCTCATGGACTCACTGAACCCTTTCAATCAAAACCTTGGTCTGGTAGAGATGGACCGCTTGGTAAAGGCCACCGGCGTCTGGGTCTTCGAGAACTGGCAAGCTACCCACCCTGGGGAACAACGTGGTTCTCGTTGAGTCATGGGGGACTTCTGGCAGCGGGATTGGGACGGTCGGGACAATCAATGAACTCTCAACCCTCTCTAACCGACTCCGCACTTCTCTCACCTTCTTCCTCCAGGTGTCTAGACTACGGCATGTCGGCATATGATTGGGGTATCAAATGCGGCATGGTTTTCTTGTTCTTTAGTGACTGTATCGTATTTGCACTCATAGAGATGGCGATGGTGGATTCTGCTCTAGAAGTTTGTTGCGGTCACAGTGAATGGCTACTGACTTGAGGCGTTGTTTCTTCACAATCCAATACCCCATTTCAAGGCTGTAAGCCTTTCTTTCAAATGTTCACCAATTCTGTAGCGTGAGAAACCTTTCCAATGAAGCCACGTGCTATCATTTACGCGACTTGTGTACATCAGTCTAGATTCCGCTTGAGACGATGATCTGTCCGTGGGTGAACGAGAACACTCTCCATTATGCATGAACATCGCATAGTCTAAAAAACAATTTATATCTTATCGCTTCGAAGCCAGGAAAGATGCCATGCATGCGCATGAAAGTTGTACGACAATTAGATAGGTACCTATAGTTGGCGCCAGGGATTATCCAGCCGCATCGGGAAGGTGCTCGCACTGTGGGATGACTACTACAACAGCTCAGGGCCGCGGTTGCGGTCAGCCACGCCATTACCTAGCCTCCTCCCAGCAGTGCTAAAATATCGACCCTGGAGCTTGTTTAAGCATGCCACGTGTCGAGCAAGCTACGACCCTAGATCACCACGAGCGCCTTCCCAACGTCGTGCGTCAGTCCCATCGACAATTCAAGACACTAGTTTCCCTAGTGCTGGCTACCAGCCAAGGCTGAAGATGTGCAGCTTGAACACGTCCCAGAGACTTAAAATACAGTGCGGTTGTGTCTCAGGCGTCAAGCGACATTACTCGGGTGGTTAATCATGCGGAACTGCTAATGTCTCTGTCGGATACATCTGGAGAACTGATCGCACCGTGGCCTGACATGTATAGAATAGTAATAAGTTTGAACGGGCCGACTGTTGGCGGCCGAGCTGCTTATTATGCCACGCCTCAAGAATTCATACCCAGAGGTCAAGCGCCTCATCTTCCTGTACCACAGGGACCAGATATTCATGGCCACCAGGTCGAGCGATGCCTACATGAAACATTTCGAGCACAGGCCACTATTCATATCCACACATCCTAGAGGTTGTGGAGCAGCACAGTGGGCATACTGCGATCATTACCTATTGCCGGTTGTTGGAACATTTGTATGTCAGCGACAGTGAGTTCCTGGTAGAGTCTCCAACGTCGTTGCACGGTTAGAGCAGGCCCGTTTCACTTCACATGCGCCTGCATTGCACCACTCGATAATTCGCAGGGCTCTGTTAATGAGCTAACGATCATAACCTGCCGGAAGTTTGAGTGTTGAGCATTACTGAAAGCCGATCCTAGTGTCTGAGCACAGCTAACTATTTTTGATATACTCTAGAGGACGCGCAGTAGGTCCAGGTACGATTCTCGCGATCCTCATTCGAATTATAATGCGCTCACCAGATATCAAGGTTTGAGACGCAGCTGAAACTTACGTCCATTAGATGGAGTTCGGATTCACGTCAGAGCTCGGTAGGATCCATTGGAAGTAACACTGGTTTGAATTATTCATTTATTAGTGCAGGCGGCAGGCGCGAAAAATCTATTCCCTATTTTTATCTACAGAATCGGGTTGTTGAGTGTTGTGCATATCGTGATCCAAGGTTTGGACATATCTTGTCAAACATATTATCCGTTCTATTTCCCGATATTCCACCAAAGTTTAGCAATCATTTGGGCGTTTACTCTAATTACCTTCCACTATTTCTTTCCCAAATTTAGACTGCCTTCTTTACCAGCTTTAATTCGAAGTCTCTTCATATTCATAGAACGTTCTTTCTCGAACTGAAATAGATACAACACGAAACCCAATTACTCTGCTATTCAGGCGCCTAATAGCTTTCTACTTTACTTTCAGCAATGCCTCGGACGCAAAGGACCGGTAGCATAATGCTCAACGAAATATCACCATACCCTGGCTACCTCCCAGCCAATCCATACGACGCTACAGTGTCAGTACCGGAAATTACTGACAAGGGTGAATTTTTCCCGACGAAAGACTGTGCAGACGACGATCCTGCCATCCCGGAATTAAGAAGACTTCCAATGAAAGCCATTGACGACATGACTCGTGGCCCTAAAGAGAGTCTGCCAGCTTCTCCAGTTGATGCGCATGAGGAAACGTTCTTAAATGAAGAGTCAGGATCAAAGTCACTGCTCAAGGCCTCTGTACCTGATTTGATCATCACCGCATCAACTCTAGTATCCGGAAAGAAGCGAGAGGACGTATCGACTTCAGCAAAGAGCCTTCACTTGACTGAGGATGTACAGCGTGGGACCAAGCAGATACTTTCTACGCGGCAAGAGCGACCAAACGTTCCTCAACTTATCCAAGGCAAGGTCGCTCAGGAACAGAGCCCGGCTCATCCGGAGGTCAGAATCCCCGTTGGGGGCGAACAGTGTGGCTTAGTTGCACCATGTCCAAGCGCGTGCCGCGCGGTTTATCAGACATAACTCAGGCCTTGGCCCTGGCTCTACTAGTGATCTACCTGTTCACTTCTACCAGTGCTATAAGCATCCTGTTCCCCTCACAGCTTCATTGGAAGACGCAGTTCAAGTTCTCAGGGTGGCACAGCAACAACAATACTTCGAGCTTGAAGGCCACTTCTGGTCTTCTGCGCAGTTAATCGGGGAGATATTTGGGATGCTGGACTCGCACGACTTCAGCCCGTTTACTTCCGCGGTCAGATATGCAAGGTCGCCTTTTGCGAACGGCGAGCCTTGGTGCGACATCGAAGTCCATACGAAGAAGATCTCGAGAGAGAAGCTCGACGCGATGGGACGCATTCTGCTGCGGGAACTTGACCTGGACTACATTCGTATGGCGCCAGTCGGACGGGCCGTTCCGCTCGTGGTATACCAAGCGATCGAATATACCCAGCATCCCAGTCAAAGACAGATCGACTGGTCAATGGAGGATGTAGAGACTTTGGTAGAGCGGCTGGGTGTGAGCCATGAACTCTGCACCGATGCATGCTTTATTTCAGTCGGTTTTCTTCTTCGTCGATGGTGTATATTGGAGATGTAGCGCCCTGATGCAAGATGTAAGAGACATCTTCGAAGATAGGTTTAGATGCAATGAGATACATGGATGGTTTTTTGAACAGGACTCACCCAGTCCTTCAGCTTTCAAAAAATACTCAGTGCGATTCTACGAAAAAACACTACTTGAGAAATTTCGCAAAGAAGAGCATTCTGGATAGACGATGCATGTGACCACTACCTTCCTTTCCCTCAAATAACATACGCTGTATTTCCACGTCATGAAACTGCCTAATGAAACGCTCACTATGCACAGGGCATGGTGCTCTTTCTCTAGTTGCATAAGCCGTGGAAGACACTGGCCTGATTTTCCCACAGCATACTTGGAATTGCACCCGCGGAAGCTGAGATTGATCACCTCTAGATTCGAGGGCAGAGCAATCTCACGTGTCGTTTGTTTATATTTGGGACAAATTCCACGGGTGTCGCTAAGGTGAAGGGAGCCGTGTTTGGGTATTAGCTCATTCACCTGCGGTCCCGCCAGCTTCCCAATGTGACTACACAATGGCAAACTCGGGTGAAGCAGATAGTGGCTCTGCAGCGATCAGCGTTACTATCAGTTGCCTTCACCAAGGCACCAACAAGTAGAGAGTCAAACGACCTCTATTTGTTTTTCTCTCCCACTTATCCATGTCCTTGGGACGTGGTTTCTCACTTTCCAGCAGCTTCTTGTTGCTGCTCAAGCTCAAATCTGCAACACACCGACGTCGATCATGTCGGTCTTCCGGTACAAGACCGAGGAGGAGCGATTCCAAGCGGAGCAAGATCATGAGGTAGGGTTGAATACGCCCTCATCCATATGGAGTCGTAGAACTAATATTTCGCAGTTTGTCTGGGGCGTGATCAACAAAGACGAGAAGGTTTTGGGCCAACTGCCGCTAGGTCCAGCCGAGCCGCAAACTTTCCTGCACTTCCTCCAGAAAGGCGACCTCAGCGATGAAGCATTAGCAGCGTTCGACCCCGAAGCGCTACAAATTATGCAGTCGCTTCGCCAAGAAGTGCAGAAGAAGAAGAAACGGGTTGACCTGAGCGAGTGGCGTGCCGAGTGGTTGCGAGGCGAGCAGCAGCGCAACGCATGGGTTGCACCGCCTGGCGAGAGTGCCTCTAGATCGTTGCTTATGCAGCCTGCACACATCGACTTGACGACTCACGACGTGATGGCGCAGCGTGTGCTATTGGAGTATTGGGGTGAGGATGATGAGATGCCGACTGGAACCCTCGAACAGAAGGTGCGATGGGCCAAGGAAGCAAACGCCGCAGCACATGCAGGGAATGCAAACACGCCAGAGGCGTGGACTTCGGCAGCGGTCAATCGATATGAGGCAACCCGGGACGACCTCTTACAAAGCCTAGAAGAGGAGCGCCGCAAGATGCAGGAAGTCATTGAAAAGCACGGCAGGCCTGCGTGACATGGCCGAGATTGTGGCTATCAACCAGGACGCTACCTTCAGTGGTCACATAAGACGACCATGATGCTCAAGAATCACATGGTTTCCGCATTTTGGGAGATCTTGGGAGCATTCTGGTGCAAAAGGACATAAAAACGCGTTTGATTAGAAGGGGAGAATGCGATCAAGTGCTAGGCTTCATGAGATCAGGCAAATAAAAGTCCCTTGGGCTTACACTGCTTTCCTTCTTCTCCTGGCTCGACCTCAGCGCGTGGTCTTGAGAAGCATCAAGCATGCGCTTGTCCATACTTTCACCTCAGAAATTCCTGGCAATGAAAAAAATTATCTCATCTCAAGCGGCCCTACGTTCAATCCTCCTCCTAAATTTCCGTGTACGTGCAAGGGTCTTTCGGATGTGGTCTGAGCCCACGCCTAGACAAGATCACATGACTCATCAGCATGCACCCTCGTAGAGCTCGCACCCTGAGACTTTTAGATGATACTCAGCGGAAGTCCTGTGTAGGTTGCCAACGCGCATCACTTGGCCGGTCAACCCTGTGCGTGGTGACCTTCACGACGTCTGGTGATTAGTCGCCTTACCGTCCACGCCAATTGCATCACTTGGCCGCTTCCATACACACCGTCCATGACGGGCCAAGTACCCAGCATGTCTTCTGATAATTGCCAAAGGAACTCGGTTTCCAGCAACTTTCCCCGCTCGGGTTATGATCAGGATGAGGATGCGCACATCTCCAAGAAGCGACGGGTGTCAAGTGCAGAGCCGGATTGGCAGGCGCAGCTGCAACAGGCCTTGGGAAGAGCATCCGTTGAACACTCGCAGCTCCAGAAAGGTGTTTCCCGAGACCATCCTGTCAACCAAAACATCATTAGCGAGAACAGTTTGTGCCCTCACCCGCAATGGTTGCCCCAGGAACCGGCTGCCGTTGAGACAGGTCGAATGCGACGGACCCTTTCGTCTACCACTGCGCCTTCAAGCATCGAGTCCTATCGCCAGTCGCATCTTAGAACCCCTGCTTATGACCAACCCGGCCGAGCGATATCGAATATACTTGGGGCCATGGCGCAATCAGCCTACCTTGTGCCTTCTCAGAATGCCTCGAGCCTGAACTCGCCCGCCAATGTCGAGGAAATAGCTGCACTTAATCAATCCGGCCGCTACGACTACGATTTCCAGGCACTCGCGGTCAACTACCACGAGCCATTGAATTTCACGGCTGTCGAGATCATCGCTTTCCTACCGATGCTCTACTGCAACAGCTCAATCGCGCGACGCTTCGTCAACAATGGCATTGAAAACCCTATACACGCTGAGATTGCCGAGGCTCATCACATTTATCCTCGACCCGTCTTGGAAATTGGGAGAGAGTACTACAATGCTTTGCGGCCATCAGCCTGGAGTACAATGCCCAAGGAGGAGATCGCTAAAATGTGGAGCCGAAAGAATCATAGAAAGCCATCTGACTGGGATGCTACAAACATCTCAATGAATGAGTTTGTACCTGATCGGATCATCAAAGAAGGTGTCAGCGCACCGACTCCGACTAGCGTGCCGTTCCGCGTACTCATGCATGGCATCAAGCAAATCCCGACGGATAATGACGCTGCAGACCTCACCCGCGCCATCCAGTTCGCCAACAGCGATCAAGCGAAAAATATGTTCCCTGGTCGAGACTTGATGTTTCCGGACGATCTAGTCGATATTCTTGGAACTATCGGGCCCACCTTGATCACCCAGCAGCATAGAGACAAAGAGATTGTCAAGCGATACCGAAAGCTTTACGAGGCAAAGAAAAAGCTCAAGAAGAGTTCACGGGCTGGTAACACTAGAACAGGCCAGCACAGCAGTGATCGAACTCTCTCACAATCGGGGCATGATCCGGACTCTTCTGTCCCGCCCGAGAATCCTCTTCCGCTGCTGGGGTCTTCTCCGGAAGCCTCGCCTAGGAGGTCTGAGACGAGACTTTCGTCTGTCTCTCATTCTCCGCACAGCGCCGAGCAATCCAAGCACGGCTCGATGTTGCAGTCTCCAATAACTGATATACCGCCCAAATACCCCAGCGAACAGCAGGTACAGAATTTACCTACCGAATATCTTCTTACTATAGGAATGAATCGAAGCAACAAATTGCTTCGTGACCTCGACCCGAGTCTTCCCCTTCACAGCGACGACCCTGTCACGATAGCCCAGCTCATATTGGCAATTCGGTTCGCTCGTCGACCCGACCAAAAAGAGATTGATTGGCGCGACCGCGTGGAGGATATTTTTCAGATCTGTGCGATGCTGCAGGCCGACCGCGAAATTGGGATGATTCCATCGGACGATCAAGCGTGGTACGAGCGAGGTTGGGAACAATGGCTAGGCGAGCGGCAACGTGCGTTGGATAATTCCATGGCCGCTTTGCAGGAAGAGCTGGGTGTACATGTATCACTACCGTCTCGCTTTACTGCCGAGGACTATGAGGATCTTTTCGGCGAGCCTGCACCAGAGTATCTATCGACGCCAGAGCACTTTCAGTATTACGATGACGTATTTGGGTTTTCCGACGATGATGCTATGCAGAACGCCTCGGCGTAGGCAAGCGGTGCCGGGGCTGGAGGTAACGTCGCGAATCCAGATAGAATTCACTCTGGTCAGCCGGGCGTCGCAGGGGTGACAAAATTTGCAGTTGGAGGTCATCATGAGGTCTGAACTGGATTCAAAGATCATATGTCCGGTATTGCTGATGTGAATATGCTGGCGTTGTTATGGGGTAGCGCTGGAAACCCCTATCGCATCCATGAACAACAGTACCCGGAAATTCTTCCAAAAGGGCTAACACTATCGAATATAGCAATTGAAATGATCGTGTTGATAGCAATGGGGTATGCGCCTGGCTTGGTCAGGGCATGTCAGCATTTACATAGCAAAATCGAAATAGTGTGAAAATTTTTCAAGGAAATTTGTCTGCGAAAAGCTCTTGTTACACCACCAGTGCAGCTCCCACTCCCATCATTACCATTGCAACGCCTGCCCCCCAAGCTGCTTCTTTAGGGGACCCTCCCATCATCATGCCTGTAGCAGTGGCCGTCTCCATGCTCCTACCGCTCGTGCCGCTCATTTCCATCCCCGAAATCTCGGACATAGCCTTTGTCGTGCCAGTAGCCATGGACATGCCGGACATGCTCATCTCTGCTGCCGCAGTAGCCATTTGAGAGGACATGGCCTGCAGCACGTTAGCGCATGGTAAGCAAGGTCCAAGAGGCACGTACACTACCAACAGACTCAGCCGACGCTGCAAGTGCAGCATCCGTGGGTTTGGATTCGCCCCACATCATCGTCACTGCCGGCATGGCTGAGGCTGGAGTAGCGGAAGACTCTGTTTGCACTGTTAGGCTTCTGGAACGAGGTTTGGGTGCAAGATATTAGGTCGTATTTGTTACCTTTCTGAGCCACAACGGAGAGCGCAAAGAGCATGATCGAGCTGAGGATCTTAAGGGTGTGCATATCGGGTAATTAATCACAACGTCTAACAAGAGAAAATATTGAAAGGAACGTAGCTGCCCAGCAGGTGATGTGGTGAAGCAGAGGAATGGCGATTAACTCCCCCAGAACTACGGGCACACTATACTATATACCTTTTCGTGATTTAAATCCAGCGTTCTTGAGATTCATGCAGCCGTCATCGAGACTCGGAAGCGAAGCTTCCTGTCGCGCCTGGGGTCATACGATTGGCGCGATCGCCTCTGCCCCATCGTGATTGGCCCAGCACCATCAAGAGGAAACAACCGCAGTTGTCAAACGATCGAGGGTGTGTTTGAAGAGAGGAAGCTTGTTGCAGGGTTGTTTCATGATCGCCACTGGCTAAAGGGTGCAACCGAGGCTTGCCGGATGGGGGAAGGTCGATGCAGGGGCGGGGAAACCTTGTTCGAACTTCAGGCTACTGCGTCAACCCTCTCAGAACGTTGCAAACACCACCCTCGCGCTTTCAGACTCTGATAGCACATGTCAGATTGACATACCGGTCGTTCACACGACTTATGGTCGGCGACACCCTCAGCGACGTGGCCATGGGCGCGGCCTGAACTTCAGTCTGCCCTCCGCATCGAAGTACTCTTCGTCAATGTCTCCCCGAATACTCATAATTGTATCGATCTCGCGCCTGTACATCGAGGCCAGTGTGCCCTCAACCATCGTCGATACCCAAGCCGTGTCTTCCTTCTCTTCTTGTTGATTATTCTCAATGGAGATGACGAGTTCGGCGGATGCCCAGGTTTGCTCTTGGCGAAGCTCAGCGATGCGCTCCATGTGCTCTGGACACTCTGTCCACCCCGTCTCACCAAATGTGGTATGTTGTTCGGCTGCCCAACGGAGGTTCTCCGCCCACCCGCCCAGGTCGTCGGACTTCAGGCTCTTGATGGTGACGCGATGAAGAGGGCGAAAGGGCGCCGTTACGCGCGGGCCGTTACCGAAGGCGTATGCGTCGAACATATCATCGGTCTTGGGTGAAGGCTTTGCTGAGTAGGCATATTGAAGAGCTTGGGACAACATCGTGCTGCCACCAGTGAGAGGCGGCTTCACCCATCGCATGGGTTTGGGACCGGACTCTTCGTTTTCATCTTCGACACCGCTGTCTTCAGTTCCCGAGAAGTCTTCTATCGGACAGTCAACACACGATACCACTCGGAACTCTCACTACGACAGATGAAACACCTTGACCTACCTTCCTGGAGCTCACGACTTTTAAATGACGGGCGCCATCGACGACCTGACCGCCTGGGTGCTTCTCCCTCGGTTTTCGGCGTGACTGATCGTCGAAGAGCTTGTTTCGATTGTGGATTGAGCTCAGCCGGCCTAGTCCTGCGAGGTATATGAGGTATAGCATGCTCCCAGCGCTCGAAGATTGGACGATCCATGTTTGCCGCAACAGGTTGCTTCGATCCTCCAAGATGCGCAAGCAACATGTTGTAGTTGGAAGGGTACATCCACTCTTCGGACGGGTTTTGGACGCAGTGTTGAACCAGTCTTGTCAAGTCCAGCGCGTCGACGCCAGCGGGCATATGCCTAACACCATCCGCCAGACGAGCAAACCGGATATCAGCGTCAGGTTTGCGCTTGTGATAAGTGCTCAGCGAGACCCTGAAGCCACTCACACTCAAACTTTCTGCATTCCAGTCCCGCAGGCTGTCCGCGAAGTACTGTGGGTGCTTTTTGAGAGTCCAGCCGCTATGGCCGTCATGCCTCATAGCATTCCGCACTGTCCTGTAGCAGTATTCCGCGGTCCATTGCTGCTCGAGCACACGATTAGTGTTGACGATAGACAGGATGGCATCTAAAGAGATCCCGTTTGAGGCGAAGCGATAGATTACGTCCGGAGAGTTAAGACAACCAGGGAGGAAAGTGAGCAGCTCGATCGCGGTGAAGTTTGCGTTGGGGAAACGCATATTTCGTGTCAGATTCTCTACAGACATGCCTTTGTTGGAGTTGGACGTATCCAGCCCAGAGCCCGGGAGAGCAATCAACGCTGGAAAGTATGGCACTTTGAGGCTGCGTCTACACACAAGAGAGGGGTGCTCCCGATGCTATCAAGCTGTCGGTATGTAAACACAGTCCAGATCTGGCAGGAGCGCGGTGGAGCGCGCTCGGGCCCGGACAACGCGGTCGCGATAGTCGCCACAATAACAACAAAAGCGAGCTCTCTCGCCAAGCCGACGTCGCGTACCAACCACACAAAATTAGCAAAGTCGAAGCTCCGCACAAGCTCTCTTCACTTTTTGCACTCAACCTCTCAACTACTCACTTGAATTTGAATCCACAACCTTTTGGCAAGCTTCATTGCAGCCGTCTTTACAGCCCTCAGTCTTGTTTGACGTTACAACGTAAACGCACTCAACGCACCATACACTGTTATACAAGCGTCATGGCTGCAAAGTCGAAGAAGGCACCCAACCCGGGCAAGTCTGGCAAGTCAGGCAAGACGTCCTCTGGCTCGACCAAGACCTCCAACGAGGCCAAGGTCTGCAAGTCCAAGAGGGCCGGCAAGGCGAGCAAAGCCTCTGACAGTGAGGCTCAGAGCCACACACGCGCCACCAACGATTGCTTTGGTCCGACGAGCCCTCACTGGAATTTGCCGTTCCACTTGGGCAATGCCACTGCCGCCGAGCTCATATCCTACCTCCCGCATTCGCTGAAGTGTGTGGACGTCATCGATCGTTTTGTGATGAACGGTGGCAAGGCCTGGGCGCTTGCTTTTATGCGTAAGTTTCTGAACTTTCCCAGTGTCGTAGCAGCAACTGACCAATCTCAGTCAACAAGTACCGGGTCATTCCTGCCCGTGACGGTTCTTCCATCACAGCAAACTCCATTTGCATCATGTTGCAGTGTGCCATGCGAAATTATGGGTTGAAAAAATGGACCGCCGGTAAACACGTCCACTCCTACGTCCACACTACTCAGCACAATCCCGACTCGCTCGATGTCTCTAGTTTCCGCGTCCCGTGGGTCACTCACCCCAAGGTTGGCAAGTGTAGGGAGAACTTCAACGCTGGACCCATTGAGTTTCGTGACCTCGCTCGATCCGTCAAGCTGCACCCTTCAGGCGAAGACGCGCTTGACCTCACTCGTTGCGTCCTTCACGCTGTCAATCACCCTAACGAGTCCTGGCTCTTTCCGGACGACTTCGTGAACCTGGTCAATCACCTTGGCGGAGCGCAGGCCCCCACTCGCTCTCAACGCGACGAACAAGCCTTTGACCGCCACCAAGCAGAGGCCGACACTATCGCTGCCGCTGCTCGTCGTCAACGGGCTCTCGCTGTACCTTCGGCACCCACTGCACGTCGTCGTCAACGGGCTCTCGCTGTACCTGCCGCACCCGCCGCACCCACTGCACCCGCTGCACCCATAGCACCTGACACTCCCGTGGTTCAGTACCCTCACCTTGGCACGGCAAACACAACCGGTAGCACGCGCGACTCAGGTACGGGTCACGTGATGGTCGACTTCACGAGTAACTACACGGGCGACTTCGTGAACAACTTCACGGGCGACCTCGTGAACAACTATACGGGCGATTCCACGAACAGCTTCAGGGGCGATTCCGTGAAGAACTTCACCGGAGAGTTTGCGAGCGACTTTACCGGCGACTCCGTGAACAATTTCACCGACGACTTCACAGGCAACTACTGGGGCAACTCCGCGAGCCACTTCACGGGTCACTTTGTGGGCAACTACGATACGCGCAACTGCGATACGTACAACTACGATACGCGCGACTCAGACATGCGTCTCGCAGCGCCAAAGAAGCGCAGCTACGCTGAGTTCAGTGCTCCACGCTCCAACACCGCAGCCAGTCGCGAGAAGGGTCGTAGCGGTAGACTCGCCACTCAAGCAGTGAACTATCTGCAAGAGTCAGACTCGGACATCGATGCGTCTTCCAAGAACGACACTGTGTATGAGCCGCCAACGAAAAAGCGCAGGTCTGCACGCGCGTCCTCTGCCGAGAGCAAGTTTACTGGCAACGGTACCAGCGGCTTGGAGAGCCTGGGCGATGTCACCGGCGAGACTAGCGATGGGTTTGTCGCTCCCAATCCAAAGCGACCAGTTCGGGCCTCGGCCTTGAAGGGCCGCATCCTCACACAAAAGGCCGTTCACAAGGAGACGCCCAAGACTCCACACGCCGACAAGGCCACCCGAGCATTCATACCCATTGGCTATGCCACGCTCATGTCTGGCTTGCCCACCATGGCTACCAGGCCTACCACGGCCACAGGGCCCACCGTTCCGGACTACCTGGTCGACCCCGCCCTTCTCGGAAACACCTATGGTGATCCTGTGCCTGTTCAAGAGGCCCACATCGACCCGGTCGTCTTCGTCCAGATGCGCGCCTTGGAGGCTCGTGCTCCCGTCCAGGTCAAGGCTCCTATCCTCGACTGTGACCGTATCGTTGCCAACGACCGCAACGTGTGGGCCTACGCTGACGATGGCTGCGTCACCCGCGAGGAGATGTTTGCTTCTGCGTTCTCATATCAGCGCTTCGATGGCGCACGTGCTCAGGCTCCTTTCCGCGAGCTGCATCGTCTCTCCGACCCGGACCCCAGGGACATGAGCGACTGGGCCGAAAACATACGCTGGGCCAAAGAGCAATGGTTGTACTACACTATCGGCACGTGGACCGAGTTTGGCGGCCATCTTGAGCAGATCACCCAGTGGAGGCACGACCATGGCTGGTGGAGCGACGCCGCCATCGCCGGTGGTTTCGACCACTAGTGCCAAGTGCGACCCTCATACAAATTTTGACATTTGGCTTTCTTTCTTGTAAGTCTATTCCCCTGCATGCTAACTTTGATTGACACTGACTTTCTTGGCAGGAACTTGGTTTATTGATGTTTACTTCTGTTTTTTGCGCTGGAGCTGGAGGGTTCGAGTTGCAGTGCCTGACTCCCCCATATGGGGTTGAGTCGGCACTGTTTGACTCGCCCTCCAGCTCAGGGCTGTTTTCGAGTTTGAGTTGTAGTGCTTGGACTCCTTTAAAGTTGAGTTGGCACTATTGGACTCGCCGTATATCTTTGGAATGTCTTTTTGATTTTGTTTTCCTGCCTATGTTTTGTTTTTTTAACCTTTCTCGTTTTCTTGACTTTTCTTGTTTTCTTGACGTTATTCTGTCTTCCTACCTCTGTTTTGATTTCTTGAATTTTTTCTTGTCTTTGATTTTGATTTCTTATTTTTGTAATGTCTTTTTTTTTAGCGTCGGCGTCCTGGTAACTTTGGCATCTCCAACTAGTTTAGCTTGGACTTGCATATCATCGAGGGCTTCTGCGTACTGTATATCAATGGAAGATCTGCTTTTTATACAAGTCTTATAACTACGTGTGAAGTGTGACGTAAGGGATGAGTACAGTAACACACTCAAAGCTTTGAGGATAATGCGTAGGCTGATTATAATCGGTTAGGCCGCGCGAGTTGCAAAGAGATGTTGCATTTTACTCGTGGACTGTAACAATCTTTGAGTACAGTGTGCCACCCTACGCTAGGCATTTCATTCATAGATTACAATGAGTTTTAACGACAGTATATTACCCTAGGTTGAGCGTCTCACTTCCAACCGGTAGTGAGGTGTGAGGATAAGCTTTTACCTATTAGGCTAAGTATCCCAGTTGCATCAGTGATAGAGTACAAAGAGAGAGTGTTCACTCAGGCTGGGCACCTTATCCATGGGCTGGAGTGGATTCTAATGAAAGGGTATTACCTTATTACACTCATTTCCATGCCAAACAGGGCTCCCAAGGCGAACAAGTCTGCCGATTCGGGCGAGGCTTCGAAGTCTATTAAGAACCCCAAGAAAGCTTCTAAGCCGACTGAAAAGTCTGAGTCTGACAGGGGGTTTCAGGCGTAGAGGGTTGTCAAGGTCGGTTAGTTCATCCATGGGCTATAACATATTGCGAAGATGGCATGTTCACTGGTTCAGGGCACTTCTCTTAAAAGACTTTTTCAGGATTGATTGTATTTGGTACCAAAATCGCCAACTACACAATATCTCTGATACATGTGGACACCGCCAGAACAAACAGACCGTGAAACTCAACACCGTAATCCGATCGTAGTCAAAATGTTCCACAAGACATTGCTCCCGCAACATTTGTCTCTCCTTGACTGAGAGAGACTGTAAAATGAACTCGAAACACCGTTGAGTAAGGGAAAACAATAAAACATAGTTCAGCAGTGAGGGTATTGCTCTCGTGGCACTGCTAAGTGTTCATCTGTCAGGCACCCCTGGGGAAACTTCAACGATGACGACGCTTCTTGGAGAGGGGTTTGGGGTCACCGGTGGAATCGTCTGAGTGCTCGATGCGCGAAAGTTTGTATATGTCGACTTCGCCTTGATCCTCGTGCTTCTGTGTGATGTACGAACCTTCTGAAGGGGGAGATGAAGCAGAAAGCACTTCTTCGACGGCCTTCTCATAATCATCATCGTCGCGGATGTCATTCTGGCCCACGGTGTCAAGCTCCTGGTCTGAGAGGTCGTCTGGAACGTCTGAGAGGTCGATATCAGATTCGTTATCGCCTAAAGGCTTTCCGTGAGCCTTATTGCGGATGTTGTCCTGGCCCCCAATAGTGTCAAATTCCTGATCAGACAGGTCGTCTGGAACGTCTGAAAGATCGAACTCAGATTCTTCATCAATCACAGGCTTATCATGGGCCTCATTGAGGGTGTTATCCTGGCCCACAGTTTCAATCTCCTGATCTGAAAGATCGTCTGGAACGTCTGAGAGGTCAAAATCAGATTCTCCACCCACAGACTTGTCATTGCGGATGTTATCCTGGCCTTCAAAATCTTGATCTGATAGATCTTCTGGAACGTCTGAGAGGTCGAACTCAGATTCTTCATCGTCTATAGGCTTGCCTTGAGCCTTATTGCGGATATTATCCTGGCCTATAGTGTCAAATTCTTGATCTGAGAGGTCATCTGGAACGTCTGAGAGGTCCAACTCGGACTTTTCATCGCCCACGGGCTTTTTGTGAGTCTCTTTGACGGCAGCATCAGAATGCTGCTCCGGCGATGCAACCTTGCCATCCATGGTGTTTCTATCGTCGCTCATAGTATCGATGTGGCCTGTGCTGGCCTCGCTGTGATTATCAAAATCCGAGTTTACAATCTCCATCTTGGTCATCTCTGGAACTTCCTCAGTGGTATCGATATCATCATCAACAACATCTTCATTGCCGAACAATGTCTCATCATCTAGCGAGGTGTAAACGGGCTTTTGAGCACGACCAGAGCGACGAAAAGTGCCAGTACGGGCATTCTTGCGACCTTGAGCAATGGCACGCTTGGAGCCTCGGAACGAGCGGTCCTCATCGCTGCTAGACTCTGTGTCCAATACAGTCATTTTTCTAGGGCTGGTCTTGCGGGGGTTGGCCTTGCGGGGGCTGGTCTTGCGTGGGCTCGCCTTTCGAAGAGGTGGTGGATTGCGTACAGAAGAGATCTTTCCAACACAGAAGGTCGTGCGCTTAGGGGGAATCAGGGGGGCAATCTGCGCCTGGTGACGTAGATTATCCTTGAAAGCAGCTGGATCACTACGTGTAGTCGAATGATAGCTGCTAATCTGCACCTGGCTTGTAGCTGGGGCCGTGACTGAAACCGTAGCCGGAACAAGGGGAGCTGACCGAGCTTGGTGCATCGTGGAAGTATCGAGGCCGACTGATGCATTGTTGGTAATCAAAGCATGGCCTGAAATTTGCGACTCGCCTGTAGCAGCAGCGTTCTTGCTTGCAATTTGCACCGCGATCGCAGGTGGAAACGGCAGGGGTTTTTCTAGTGCACGATTCTTGAGCACTGTACCGCCGATCGTTAGATCAGGTGCCAAAGCTTGAGCCATTGCAGGCTCTGGGCGGGTGACCTGGTCGATAGGAGCGCTGAAGGAGGAAAATGATAGCCCATTTCCGAATGTGCGACGCCGAAGCGGTAAATTTGGCGGAATCCACGCGCGACCCTCATGGCTGAGGAGATCGTCCGCTGCGCTTCGAAGAGGGAAATTCTTAATTTCGTTGGGGATATCGGCCTCAGGGATGCGTACGGCGACACCGCCTAAGCGGGACATGTTCCAATCCTGTACAATGCTATGCTCGGTAAAGACAAACTCGTCTAGAATGTAGCGGAATATGAACGGGTCCTCTGAAGGCGTGTTCAGAGCTTGACGCATCTCCTGAACGTTGTTGTGCTGTGCGTAGAACAGATGGTAGAAGTGGTCCTCGGGAGTCTTACTACCCATATCAATACGACGTTCAGTAAGGGTCGCGACCAGCTCCAGCTCACGGCGCTGAGGAGCCCAACCAGGGTTGTCGCAGAATCGGCGTTGGATGTCTCGGAAATTGGCGGAGACCATGTTTGCGGTAAGTTGCCGGATGAAGGAATGCGTTGGAAATTCAGTCGGCCGAAGAAGGTGGTCTGAAGCTCTGTTTGACCTAAGATCTCTCTAGGGTTGCGAAAAGGTTTCAGTGGTGGATGTATCTCCTGTGATGCAGGAGAGTTGTTTATATAGGCATAGCAGCGCGATCAAAACTCCCACGGGGAACCTGCACTGGCATTGTGCGAAGTGGAATGGGTTTTCACTCTCCGTTCTAGTGTACATAACGCTCCTTTCACGTATGTAACTTATCTTCAACCATTTCATAATCTAGTGAAACTATCTCATCTGAGTATAGTTATGAAAGTAGACTGAGCCGTGATTTTCTCTGGTTTTATTGGAGTGTATACCAGCTGATACACAGACGGACAGATTTCACCAGCACGGACAGATTTCACCAGCACGGACAGATTTCACCAGCACGGATACATATCGACGCTCTGCGAGCACTGACAGCCCTTTCGTCAACTCTTTGACCACTACAAATTGAGTGAGCTGTACTGTATCATGTATTTTTGAAAAGCCTTTCCTCCTAGATTCATCCAAATGACAACCATGAGGACTGGCGTTCCCACTTTCCACCTACAGGCAGATACGAGCGCCTGATCTCCACACGTTCTTCCACCTATTTGGACGGTGCTACGAATATCATGTTTAGTTAGCCTTTCACTGCTCAATGTTTAAGTCAGATTATTATCCGCCCATTGGCTGAACGTATCATAGGGTAGTTGTGATGGCCAATATTTTTGAATGAGTTTTCGAACTGGGCTAGGTACTTGACACTCAGGCAAATTTGGTCTTGGTTTCTCAGTAGGTTCATTGGTCACTTTCTTTTTTTCAAAATGCGGCTAGACTATACACAAGTGGGCAGCTTAAATGAATCATAACCAAACAACCTCCTTCTTGCATCAGACTTTGAGCCCAACAAAACAATAAACATCAACAGGAACGAGAACATTAACATCGTATCCCTAACAAATGTGCACCCATAAAGCTCCCATCCTTAGCACGAACCAGTCGAACAGTATTCAATGACACAGCCAACTCAATGACAGCCCAAACATCCGGATGAACATTTTCCCATAGTGGGGTCAGTCCAGCGCATACCAACAACGATTAAAACTCAAGTCGCTCACTAAGCTAGTACATTTCCATTCCAGGATTGATTAGCCCACATCAGTAACGTGTCAAGGACTCAAGCCACACCGTGGGCTAATTTACTTTTTGTTCATCCACATGTTTTCCCAGCCTTCACAAGGAGCGAGTTACACTCAAGCTACACAAGTGGACTGTTGCATTAATATGGTGAAGATTTTCCATCTCACTTCGTTAGCGAGTTAAACTCAAACCACACAGCGAGTATATCTCCAGTCATACGTTATGATAACTATTCCGCCTGCACCAAGCTTTGTCGACTCTAGAGATGTCAAACGACTTATCAGACCAGAATGTCTCAAGTCCTGGTGTGGCCGGACATCTGGGCTGTGGTCATAATATTTTTTTCAAAAAGAAATTAAGATAAAAGGATTGGAAGAGGGAACGTCCATAAAGAGTTAAGAAATGAATGACAGCGCACGTAAAAGAAGCACCGACTCACTACTTCGAGTTCTTTGTCATCCTCGTAAACGCTGCGTGTGTCGATTCCTATCTCAATTCTCTGGACGCAAGCCGCGCTGTCATGAACGATTTGGCGGTGCCCCTGGAGCTGTTCCGTTGCTAAGATCCTAAATATTGATGTCAAGTTTGCGACGCATTTTCGCTTTCGTCCACTGTCAAGTCTAAGCGAGGCCGCTTGCTACTACTGGATCCTAGGACCGCGGTCTTCCTTTCGCTCGAACGAGGGCGTTTGCGAGCTCTGGAAGCAACAGCAGCATCAATCTGGAGCAGCTCTGGATCAATTAAAAATTCCTCAGGCTCTACTTGCGATTGTGGAAGTTGTGAGGTTGGAAGATATCCACCATGACCGGTCACACCTTCACCGTGCTGCTCGCCCTCGGACGGACTCCATGGCCGGGCCTCTACGTACTCTTGATATTCTGTGTGCCTGTCAATCTGTGATTCTAGGTCGACCTCCTGGGGCTGCTGGTACCCACCAAAATCATTTCCGCTCGCAGGATAATATCCACACTCATGTGGCCGGTAGTCAAAGTAACCTGGAATCTCCTGTGTCTGCGGGAGTTCTTCAGTCTGTTGAGATTGCTGGTTCCCACCGTATCCGTTTGAGTTTTCTCCATACTGCTGAGACGGATAGTACGGCTGGCTTGGCATTGAGGCTGGATTTTCACGATGTGGTTGAGGCTGAGCTGGACCTCGGTACCCTCCAGGGGTATCCCTGATTTGGTCGGAATGACCCTGGATATGGTCGACCATGTAGGCCTGTTGCGTGCTCTGCCGCGGAGGCTCGCCGTACCGTTGGTTCATATTGTCGTAGGGGTCCGTTTCATAAGTATGATTCTTTTCAGACTGCTGTATGTTGGCCGGATATGGCTGACTCAGCAGCCCTTGCCAGTCCTGTTCAAGACCAGACCGAGCTACAGAATAGGTTTTGCCACCAACCTGCTCAGAGTGGGGATCCTGCAAGCGAACACGCTTGTGTAACGGCGAAGCGTCTTCATCGGCGCTGTATGAGTCTTCATCGCTTTGAGGATCATTACAATCATGCTTACTCGCTCCAGAGCTTGATGTCTGTGGTACCGCGGGTGGTGGGCCAGCATTCGATACAGGGCCAGGAAGTGGGACAGCAGTGCCTGCCAACATGTTACTCGCCCCAGAGCTCGATGGAGCTGGAACAAAACGTGGTAGCATAGACCCATTATTCATGCTAGGGCCTGTGGGGATCGTGGGCGGCGCCTGACCTCCGTGGCTAGACCCAGGAACTGGAAGTATTGGGAGAGGTGCTAGCGGTACATGGTTCGCCGCAGTGCCTGGAAGGGCCTGAACGTTGAGCTGCACTTGCAAAGCAGGATTTAATCCAGCGATTGCAGGCATTGGAACAGCCGCTTGCGCTATAAAATTTTGCCCGATTGCCGGTGCATTAGGCTGTTGCGGCCAGTACGCCGCCCGATGTTGGTTACACTCCTGTTCCCACTGCAGATCATGACGCTCTGCACGGTTTTTGGCAATGGGACCGAGAAACCGAGCAATCACAGCTGAGTCCAAATGGTTATTGGTGACCGCGTAAGCACCTCCAACAAAACCCAGCACCGTCGCGTAGTCCGTTGGATACATGTACTGCGCACTTACAGCAGGATTTCGAAGCACCCAATCGACGCAACGAGTCAAGTCGAGAGCGTTGTCGCCCACAGGAAGGTGCTTTACGTTATGTGCAAGCTGACTGAATGGGATGGGGTCCCTCGGGTACGAAGGCTTGCTGCCTCGTCCGCTGACCTGCTCCAACGTCCTGATACCTCTGACAGAAATTCCACCAAGGACATACCGTCGGTTGACGGGATGAGTATGCGGTTTGTTATTACGGTCCCAAATGACAGCAGGATACTCCTTCGTCATCTCGCCTCTAATGAACTTCCAAATGAAGTTCTCCGTTACGACATGATGGCGATGAGATGTTGCAATGTTCGAAAGAGCCTTCTGGTGGTACTTTCCAGTGTTGGAGAAAACGCGGTCGATCATGTCCACACTTCGCATGTGGTTCGGGATGAAGGTCATGATCTCCGCAAGAGTGAAATTTGCACCAGGTGGCAGCGGAACATTAGGCGATGGAGCATCGAAAAGCGCAATGTGCTGTCGTTGTACTCTGGGTGTAGCTGGTTGAGCTAAAACTGGAGGATTGGGGGCGGCAGGGGCAGGGACTGCGAGCACGGTTGGTAGTGCGGGTGGTAATGCTTGCTGGACGGGGACACCGACATTCGGTGCACCAGACGACGAAGGCACACCTGGGAGAACTGATGGGACTGGGCGTTGGGGGTGTGGTGCAGGTGCCGGGGCGGGACGAGTTGAAGACGCTGGCGGTCGGGGGTGGCTTGGTTGAGGGGAAGCGGGGACAGGACGAGAAGGAGCTCGGAAAGCCTGTTGCTGGACTTCAGCAACTGGCGGAGGGGGATGACGTACCTGGCGCTGGGAGTGTGCATCACCCTGGAGAGGAGGGGCAGCTGCAGGGATGCGTTCTTCTGGTGGATCAATTAAGTGATACCACACGTTCGGTTGCATCAAAAATCGCCAGTTTGGCCCAACAATCTCAATTCCAAACATTTCCAGAGCACGTTCCTGGAAGATAGACCGCTCCTCTCTAAGTGGGCCACCACTGAAGAAGTTATCACGGATAGCCCAGTGCTCAGATGGGATGTTGAGGCTGCGATTGCGGCGATAACGCAACCACTGGCGTGGAGGCAGAGATATACCATTACGACCAACAGCCCACCTCAACGGAAATTGGTTATCATGGTCGAAAATATCGTACCGCCCCTGCATTGGCTCGTCTTCCGTTGTGGGGAAGCTCTCGGTATAATTGAGACGGGTCAGGTTCCAGCTCTCAATGATGTGGAATTCGAAATCAGCGAATTCCTCAACAATCTCCTGAATTGAGCGTCCAACACGATGTCTAAGAGCTTCCCGTGCACTTTCGTTGTTAGCACGTAGTGCCTCCGCAAGACGATCCCGAGGGTTCCGCACATTTCTATAGATCTGGAAGATTCGTGTGTCTGCTGCCTCAAGCAAGTTCCGTACTTCCGGTTCTGTCTGAACTGTGACACGTGGGACAAAAGCTGGCTGGCGGTTTCCAGACATATCTCCAGACGTATTTACGGATATCTTGATGTCGAATTGGTGTAAAAGATTTCACAGAAAACGGGGAGCTGTCACGTTGATCTGAGGCTAGCTCAAGGTCAAATCTAGGTTGCTCTGTAGGGTTGTGAGTTTGTGAAAACCTTTCGATGTGGAGTGAAGGAAAGCCTTTTGGGCGTATATAGATTTATAGTAGTGCTAAGCTGAGGCCTCATCATCGCTGCACAATGTGTACAGTGAAATCGCGTGTAGATGCATCTTACACTCGAAGATGCGATCATAGTGCACGCACCATGATTCGGGTTTCTTCCCAGCTCTAGAAGAGGGAGTCGAGCCGCATCCAAGTTTAGGTGATGCTTCATAGGATGAAATGGCTCGGGTGAGTGAATCGAAAGCGTTCCAGGTAAATATGAGACCATAATGCCCTTCGAAACGAGGTATTCACCGCTCGCGTGATCGATACCTTGATTCTGATGCGGGACATATAATATACTGATCATCATTAGTATTGCGGTGTAGTGATCCCTGCCACGACTTCGACTGGATGCATGAGGAATCTACGAAGCAGATGACGGCATGCTCAGTACTTCCAGATAAAGCAGCGTACATAAAATTGAAAATAGAAGAGGTGAGTTGTGCAAGAAGTTGTTCAGTGGACTTTACAATGCATCTTGTCACACCGTTTCAGTGATTGGCTCGGAAAATTCGATTGCGGTTACGTAGTATCAAACACTTCCCCTCAATTGGACTAGATGATTGATACTTTCTGATAAGAAGACTACTCAAAGCAGTACATTTTCCCATAGTACATTGTCCGAGCAATTATACAATCATTTGAGAAACCGAAACCTTCATGAAAGTTGCGAGATCGCAGGCCAGATATATTTATTCGCGTCTAGTGGGACAATGTACTTCTATGAAAAAAAGTATCATTGACCATGCCCAACAGCAAACATTCTGAAGGGCGATCGTGATGATGTCTCGAACTAGCTAAACTCACTTCAAGAGCTGTTGTTCTCATGAATACAGAAAAGGTCTCATAATAGGCTGATCGTCAGCCAATGATCTCGTTCTCACCACAAGAGCTTCTTCGGTTGAACTGATTACGTTAGGTCATCGATCGTCTGCGTCCAACTGGCCTTGGGAAAAATGGCATGTTTTTTTCCTTGTTCATGCAGGGAGCTCATGGATATGCACTGCTGCTCTATGAGGAAATACTGTGCATGGATATGACTATTCTACCAAGATACACCGCTATATAAATGCCGCACTTCACTTGCACAATTCGGGAACATAATTTTTGCACATGAGAAATATTCAATCGGATTCTAGCAAGAGACGAAAAAGGTCATCTGAAGCATTCGCGATCCTAGAATCGCTGCAAACGCAATAGAAAGAACACCAATAGGATAGAGAAAAGTGTATTAGTGAGAATAAGATCAAGTAAATATGTGGAGAAAAGCTACAACACTTTAAAGACGATATCGCCACGTCGGTAGTCCCTTTCAGATGTAGGGTAACCGTGACCTTTTCGCCGACTTGCAATCACGCGCGAGCGCCGAGTCATCGTATCACCGCCATTCATACTGAGCCGTCCATACATGCATGCCTTGACTCCTCGCCGACCCCCATCCATCGTCCTCATCGGTACCATCGCGGTGGCACTTTCCGCAGATCTTCCAGAAGCTTTCAACTAAGCGTGCTTCCAACGCGCCCAGGCTTGCCGATCCAGGTGCTCGTCAGTAACTGGGACTGGGAAAATCGTAAGACCAGCGAGATTATTGGTCAGATGAGCCATTAGGCGCCGAAAGTCATCTGGATAGTTCCAATCCTCGTTGGGGTGCATAGAGGCGTATCGGACGCAGTGTGTCAGGTTCAACGCGTCGTCTCCCGCAGGCCAAACCTTCACACGATCGGCCATGTTCTTGAAAGCAACCGAATCGGCATCCCTAAAAGCTGGGAAGTTCTCGATTTCGAACCGCGTACGCATGCCGGCGATGTTCAAGTTGTCTTCGTCGTGGCCAAGGAGAGGCTGGTGGGTGCCGATGGTCCACTTGGTGTAGTCATAGCCACCGGTGGCGGTCTGATTGCCCTTGTGGCGCATCCGAGACTGCAAAACGTGCAACAGGAAGTTCTTCTCCATTGGGACTGAGAGCAGGAGGTGCGCATTCATGATCTTCATGATGGTCTGTTGGGAGCCCCCATTGCTGGCGATACGCTCGACCATATCGCTACTATAGATGTAACGAGGCAAAAAGGTCAGCAACTCCACGATGGTGACATCCAGAGGGTTGCCTTGCATGGCGGGTGGGAATGGAATGCTCCCAGAGGGGAAATCATTCAGTTGCTTGCCCACTACACCGGGCTTGGTAAGGGGTTGGACCCCCTTAAGCTTCTTTGGCTTTCCAGGCGGAGGTTGGACTGTGGATTCTTGTGCATGAGAAGCAGTCTGCTTACGCTTCTGGAGTACAGGCTGCTTACGCTTCTGGGGCACAGACTGCTTAAGCTTCTGGGGCACAGACTGCTTAAGCTTCTGGGGCACAGACTGCTTAAGCTTCTGGGGTACGAAGATCACTTGTTGCTGCACCGGACGAGGTGCGCGCGGAGACGGAAGATCACCACTTTGGAAGTGGTTGCCAAGCGGGGACTGCTGGACTGTAGGCCGAATCTGATGCCGACCATTGAGGGGCGAGAAGTTTTCCGGCGACCATTGGACAGGTGAGTTGATGTAAGCGTCCGTAGCTTCGTCATATCCGTCCGCAGAAAATGCACCTGGGGTCATTGGCGAGCCTAACGCCGAAGAGTATAGGGAGTATCCGGTCTTTGGAACGTGAGTGGGATGAAGAGACAGTTTAGGATCGTCTTTTTTCCAGGCACTACGTACAAAAGGCTTCTGGTAACCTTGCTGGGACTCCTTCTGGACCTCCTCTCGTGGTTTAGGGGACGTCCGAGCCTCGTGGCTAGCGTTTTCGCGCTCATCGGCCGGTTGCAGTACCTGCGTTGCAGGAACTTCGGAGAGTTTGTAGGAATGCTGGAACGGTGACTGCTGGAAGGATGAATGCTCGGAAGTGGACTGATGGAAGGGTGATTGTTCGAACAGTGACTGCTCGAAAGGGGACCGCTGGAAGGGTGAATGTTCGAATGGTGACGGGTTGAACGGTGACTGCTGGAAAGGCGACTGCTGGAAAGGCGACTGCTGGAATGGCGACAGCTGGAACGGCGACTGCTGGAACGGCGACTGCTTAGGCAGCGTGCCAGCTTCTTGGAACTGCTGAGGCAATTTGAACTCAAAGGCTGTTGAAGTGGGCGGACGGTTGAACTGAGTCATGCCGCCTCGAAGCTGCTGAGGAAAACCAATCTCAGGCACTGAGCTCAGGTCCGCAGAGAGTGCCTGCTGGAATGTCATGGAAGCATTCTGATCCGGTTGAGAGATGGTATTGCGCCGACCCCGAGGTTGCTCATCGACTATGCTAGGCATGCCCAGGAACTGAGGCGGCCGATACATGACGCCCGCCACCAGTGCAGCCGCCTGCAGAGGGAAGTTCTCGATGTCCTCGTTCACTGCGTGCAGACCCTCCGCCATACGGCTGGACTGGTTCCAAAACTCGATAAGATCTCGCTCTCGCTCGATGCGCGTGTCAAGGATGTCCTGGGGAGACAGCACACGTAGATTGCAGTCATGTTGGCCATCTCGGAGATTACGAACGAGGATGTCGGTGAGGCTGAGAGAGCTTTTTGGGTTTGCGGGATCCTGACCGCTCGCGGAGGTAACATGCGCGAAGGTGTTCATCAGATCAGATTGTGCGTCGAGGATGAGAGCGAGGACCTGCTCATAGATAGGTGGCGCAGGCGTGAGGAAATTGGAGCCTTGTGAGTCCATTGTGTTAGTGTTAGGGGGGGACGAAGAAGACGAAGATTCATCCATTGTTTTTGTCGGTGCAATGTTCCGTCGCAATTGGAGTTGGCGAATCAAGGGTGTAGTCGCTGGACTTGAAATCGGGGTATGCCTTCGGGAGCAGAGTATGGTTGACGTTGGTGTGCTTTATCGTTGCTATCTCTGGTGGAGGCTTTGGGGTGTGTGACACTGGGGCAGTGAGGCGGCAGGGAATATTATACGCATGGGAGAGGGAGTTGGGGTGAATGTCAGTGTCCTCACAACGCGTCGCGCGACATAGTACGCACATGATGCAGCCATAGCGCCCTACTTCCTTATTATGTTACTCTAAATCATACAATAGCGCGATGAGATGTCGCTGTGACCACGGTGGCAGTTCTACGTGGGGAGATGGAGAGGGTCGATTCGAGGCGAGGCGTTCATAATTTTCCCGACAAAAAAAACACTCGCCTGCAAATCGCAACTACTAAACCTATCTTCAAGACAATAGCGCTGGTTGTATCATCATAAGGTAAAACACAAGTGTAAGCAACGACGGTCACCTCGTAGACGAATAGGTAACGCGGTTGATCGTAAGCAGAAATGCAGAGCACTGACAGTCTACCCATCTTAAACGTCCTCTGCAACGAATCACTTCAACGCAAATGATAAATAAAGAGTTTCCGATTCCCAGAGATAATACGTGAGCCGTAAAATAAGGCACTGGCGGCCGCCTCGTAAACGACGCGCAAAATGTTTCTGACGATATTTCCAAGGCACAGACAGTCTTTGCATCTCAATCTCCCTCAACCACGCGTCTCCTCGACCCGTTATAACCGCTTACGAGCATTTACCTTACAAAGTTGCTAACTAGGCCTTCCCAGCAAGGTACTGGCAGCCGCCTCGTCGAAAGCTAGCCCAGCTTACCCGTAGGCGTTGCACTGGTCGAAAAGACGCCTGCAGATATTGACTCCCCATCTAATTTTATACCATAAGTGAGCAGACCCTAGCCCAGAAGCCCCAGAAATGCTTTCGCGAGATATTAGCTACCCTCATATGTAAACCAAAACCAAAAGGCAAAGTACCGAGGGCCGCCCCATAATAAATTACCCCGCAAAGCTCAACCTCAGCGACCCTCGCGCTACGAGGATCTCATTCATCGTCCCAAGAAGTAGGTATAGGAAACGAGACAAGAGCGCCGCGGAACCGAATCACGGCGGCTCCCGCTCTTCAGCACTTCGATCGCCCGCCAACGGCCGATGACCAGATGACCCAGAATTTACACGCATTATCATGAAGTATGGGAAGAAGAAAGGAAAACAGCGACGCGGAACCGAATCGCATGGCACCCGTCCTTCAGCACTTCGACCGGGTGGTAAACGGTCGACCCTAGCTAGGAATATCTAAACGATCACTACCGTATGTATTAAGCGCACTGCAACACCACAAGATAGCCAGCACGAGTTCCACGCTGGAGAAAATTATTACAGCTCGCACAGAGCTTTGTCTGTAATCCGATCCCGTAGATCTTTACTTGCATCGCGAGCACTCAGCCTGCCCTAGCGCAGGCACCAGAGGACGTCGTATAGATCACTGGTGCGCAGAATGTTGATAATTGGACAGCATTTCCTTGAGGATTTCCTGGACTTGCGCACAAAGCGAGCCGTTGGATCGGCGTCATGAGCGTTGGTGACCCCCTCGAGGAGCTTCAACGAGGTGTGCGCGAGGGCCCGTGGAGGTTTGGATGTTCATGTACGGATGCGATATTTGCAGACTCATGCATAGTGGAGACTACATCCAGCATCTAGAAAAGGAAGACCATGTCGTGAGATAGATCACAGCGAGCCACTAGGTAAGTACACGACCTCGACGTCTAAATCATCGCACTGGGCAGCACCCGCCCACCCAACCATGCACATTCCATCGCCCGATTAAGTACCTCTGGACGACCTCTAGCCTCCATCTCCACCACATCACCACACTAACCCAGCAATCCACGTCAATAATGCTTCTCCCATATATACTCCTTCCACGCCCCACACTTCCCCGTCCCATCCCTCCCCACCCCAACCCCGGCCTCCCCATCGCTCCCAAACACCATAACCGTCGCCCCCTCCTCCCCCGCCACCTTCCACTCCTCGATAGGCGCCCTCCAGGGATCCCGCGCAAACGCCGCCCACGCGCGACGCATCGTGTTGCTAAGGATGCTCTGCTCGCGCGTCGCGCCCGTGAGGTTGTACGTCGAGAAGACGATCGGGATCTCGGAGGAGTGGTATGCGAGCTGGGCTGGCACGGGCCAGCGGTCGTCGGTGAGATGTGGGAGGCGAGTGTTGGGGAAGGTGGCGTTGAAGAGGTAGCGGTAGGTGGGTACGTAGCGAGTGCTTGAGTTGCTCAGGAACACAGCTGGCTGGGTCTTGCATTAGCGTGGGGGCTTTTCCTTTTTCCTTTCTTTTTTTTTGGAGATTGCCATGTCATTTCGTCTCCATCATCATTACTTCCATCAGAGGAGGAGGGGGATGAGAGGAGGGGAGGAGTGTCTTACACAGTGAAAATTCCAATCCGTATGAATCTGCGATAATATGCTCTGATTGTCGAAGCGTCCCTCAGCCGGGTTGAGACTATACGCTTCGAGCATCTTGGTCTTGAGCGCGGTTTCGTTGGGAAACACAGTCTTGAAATAGCGATCTATATCGGTCCCATTCTTCGCGGCGTAGTAGCTCCCATCTTCCACGGTGCTCCCCCCGATCACCGGGACGCGGGCGAACCGCCCAGCTTCGCGCCGAAGCCGTGGATCGCACACGATGGTCACGTTGTCGCCCGCCATGCCGAAGCCTATGTTGAATTTCTCCTGTGCATAGCGGATCGAGGCTGCGGGGGTGTCCATGACGCAGGCGAAGGGGGATGTCGTATTTGTGCAGTTGATGCGGTCGAGGAGGGTGTTCCACGAGGCGAAGTTGGTGTTGTTGCAGTTGGGGAGGGGGTTGTAGGAATATGTCCCGCTCTCCATGATGCCAGCGCGGAAAGGGGGGCCTTTGGGCCACGGCGAGGTGAGCAGGACATCGACGGCATACCCGCCTGCTGACTGCCCAAAGATGGTAACGCGTTTGGGGTCGCCGCCAAAGGCATGGATGTTGCGCTGGACCCAATCTAACCCGGCGCGCTGGTCGAGCAGGCCGAGGTTGCGCTCTGTGAGGTTGGCGATGTCTGGCGCAATAGGGAAGCCAAAGACGTTTGTGCGGTAGTTTACGGAGACGAGGATTACGTTCTCGAGGGCGGCAAAGTGCGAGCCGTGGTAAATGGGTTGCCCAGCGTTGCCGAAGTTGAACCCGCCGCCGTAGATCCAGTATAGGACAGGGTAGCGAGGCGTGCGGAACCAGGTTTTCCATGACTTCCTGGGGGCGAAGACGTTGAGGTAGAGGCAATCTTCGTCTTCATCTGGGCGTGGAAGGCTGAAGACGTCTTGGATAAAATCGCGGTCTTCAATTGGTCCTCGCGGCGTAGTCAGCACCACTTGCCCAGGGGCTTAAGTGTGTAATGGAACCTACTAAACGCCTGTATGCAAGCCGGCTTGAAGGCCTTGGTATCAATGGGTTTTGACCAGCTTGTCGGTTTCGGCACCGCAAACCTCTTACTGCCCACCGGCGCCTCCGCGAACGGGATACCCAGGTAATTATTGACCGCAGCCGTCGCCCCGTTCACCCTCGTCGTAGTCCCGACAATAATACCGCCATCTATGGTCGCCGTCGGATTGCCATATACCAGTCTGCCGGCTACATTCCAAGGCGCGGATGTCAACAGAGCCACGGCACCGGCGGCGATCTTCATATTCTCAAACTGTTGGAGGAGAGTCTATTGGACTACAGGCCGGAAAGGTGAGGATGCGGGGTTCAAGCGCGTTTTATATATAGGCCCTGCCGGCAGTTCGCAGGGACAGGGAGTGTGAGTCTGTGTGACCCCGCATGCTGGACGGTGGTGGTGATTCGCATTACGGCTAAAGACGATTGAATCGAGCATGGGGAGGCTGCTGGTCGGAACAAAGCATGCGGACTAGGAAGTATCACGAGAACGGGTTCCGAGCGGATTGTGGTAGTTCCTCACATGGGATCATGTGTGGTGATAGGGTCGGTGCACGCTGGCTCGATCTTGTACTAAGACGCTGTCTAGATTGAGAAATCGGTACATGTTCTACGCAAGGGATGCAAGCTGCAAGAATGGTGCTCACTGTACTATTTGCGTTCCAGGATGTTGAAGCGGGCTCCCGATCTCGCCGGTCGCGTGTATGCGAGATTCTCGTACCCGGTTCCACAAGGTGGGTACCTCTCGCCCGAGCTTGGGAACTAGTCAGCGTTGCTCAGATGCGGTAGAGCAGTCTGTAGCGTCAAGACACCGCCAGCGCATCCGCGTCCTATATCACGCGGCTGCGACTTACCATCCCAAACAACGGATGCCCTAGAGTCATGTTTGTATTGCTACCTAATCAACGCCAATCATCGGGGGCGAACCGCTACCGAGGGTATACGCAAATCATGCTGCAACTTCACCGTAACGCCTCGCCACGAGTTATAAGTATCGAGGTATATCACAAGTCTTCGGTAAGGGTGAGCCTCTAGAGCTCGCCCTTTGGCGTGTCCTTTGCATCGCCCTTCTCCTTCACAGAGTCATATGCCGCCGCTTCGGTCTTCTGCTTCTTAGACGAAGGCTCCTCCGGGTGCTTGGGCTCGGTCGTGGGAGGATCGGGCAGCGTGGCAGCGATTTCTTCCTCGTCGGTCGAAGCCTTCGCACCACCGTCAGTCTCTTCGGCCTCGGCCACGGGAGGGAAGTGCTTGCTGTTGCCTCGCATTAGCGACATGGCGCTTGGCCATGTTGGTGTGAACTTACGAGACGTTCTTGTAATATATATCCTGGTCCTTTTGCAGGAAGTTGCAGAAGATGATGCGCTGCAGCCCGTCGCCTTTGCCCTCGTCGAGAAACTTGCGCACTTCGGACAAAGCGTCATTGCAAGCCTTGACGTTCGGGTACGAGAAGACACCGGTGCTGATGGCTGGGAAGGCAATGCTCTTCAATTGGTGTTCGACGGCCAGCTCCAGCCCGCGTCGGTAGCAGCTCTTGAGCTTCGCCTGGGCGTCCTCGGGACCGAGCGCGTACCAGCGTGGACCGACGGCGTGTATGACTTTCTTCGAGGGCAAGTCGTAGCCGTCGGTGATCTTGGCGTCGCCTGCGTCGCAGCCATCGAGCCCGCGGCACTCGTCTACCAGATCAGGACCTGCTGCGCGGTGGATGGCGCCATCCACGCCGCCGCCCCCAAGCAAGGCCTCGTTGGCAGCGTTGACGATGCCGTCGATAACAAGGGAGGTGATGTCTGCCTTTATGATGGAGATCTTATCGTTGAATGTCGCGTTTGATTCGTGCGACGGCAAGTGGTCTGCATCCAGCGGAATGCGGGAGAGCTTGTAGAGCAGGCTGAGGGTGGGGATCTGGTCGAGCTGCAGGTCGGCCATTTTGGGGTTGACTGAGGGATTCCGGCGGGCGTGGTGCAAAGGTCGTGTTGAAGCTGTGGGTGATCGAGTCGAGCGTGTGTGAAGCTCGTAGTGCAGCTGCCGGTGATCGAGTCGAGCCTGTGGGATGCTCGTGGGGATGCTCGTGTTGAAGCTGTGGATGACCAAGTCGAGCCTGTGCGAAACATGAATCCATCGTGTTTGCGCCGCATCGTGCCTGCCTGGAGCTGGCGCGCGGGGAAGGAGCTTGGGCCACCGGAGTGTTTACGACGCACGAGCCAATCGCACAACCGAATGTGGTTAGTATACACAGTAGTCGAGGTGGGTGACTACACCAGGTTGGAGGTTGGAGGGTTCTTTTTCGAGCCTTCACCACTCCGCAGCCACCGAATACTTCTCCCACCCACCCCGTGTATCAGCCTTCTTCCACTCGTCCATCCCATCTGAAATGCCTTCTGCGCCTACCTTCCAGTCCCCTCTTTCCACCATACCGACCCAGCTCCTAAGCACCTGCACCAGCCTAACCGGGTGGCTCTTGATGAATGGCTGACGTCCCGTCTGGTACACCTCATCGTGGCAATCTTGCGAGTTCGCCGACTCGTCATGTGGGTTTTCGCCAAATGCCGTGCCGTCCGCTTTCTTCGCCCACCCGTTTCCCCCGATCGCGTACGGCAGAACGAGGACGACGGCATCGTCATGCTGGTTGTTCCCGTCGTCGCAGGCGTGGAAGTACAGCCCTGTGGGGTAGTTGGAGAGGTTGAACGGGTACCCGAAGATGTCGTAAGGGTAGATGTTGGGGTGGGGGTCTGGGCGGGTGTACGTTTTGGAGGAGCGGAAGAGGTGGATTGGAGGGGAGTGAAACCAGTCGCGGTGGTCCTGTGGGATTGTGGCGGGGATGTTGAAGAAGGGTTGGGAGACGATGGAGGAGGGTGTTGGGAGGGAGAGGCCGGGGGCAATGAAGTTGAAGTTCAAGTTCGGACGGCGGGCGCGGGTGAGGAAGTCGTGCGCGAAGCCCGGAGGGATGTGTGCGGCGTCGAGGGCTGCTTTGTCAAAGAGAGTACTGGGTTCGGCGGTTGGTGGTGGGTCGTTATGGGGCATGCGAGCCTCGATGGCAGACACGAGCTTGTCAAAGACTTCGACGGCTTCGTCCACCTGGTACTTTATATATGGCAGCAGTTCCCAGGGCCTCCATTCTGTGTTGGGACCCACGGTCTTTACTTTGCCGATGCGTATCATGTCGAGCCACGCTTCCAAGATGCTCTCAAGCGGATGCCACGTAATGCGGCCAGCGTCACACAGCCCATCGCTGTCGTGAATGCTCAGGGCCATGATGGCCACATTCTCCTCCGTGTCGAAGCTAGTACCTGGTCAGCATGTTCGTGCGCGCTGTGTGCATGCGAATACGCACATCAGACCCTCCGGATGCGACGAATGATTGACCGCAAAATAAAGCCTTATATATCTCCCAAGCCCGCTTACTTGTTGCAATTGGCCATGATGCTGCTCATACTGATTCACCCACCTTGGCGAGCAGATCCCATCCAGGAACGCAAACATGTCGTCCCCGGGCGCCATCAGTGCACTCGCATAATAGTGGAAATACTGGTTTGGGTCTTGCATCTCATACGCGCCTTCGAGAAACGCGACAAGGGAGGTGGACAGTTTCCCGCGCACACTCTGCGCCGCCTGTCCGTGGTGCTCGAACCATGTCTTGGGATGAAAGTCCTCTGTGGATCGTCCCATGCCTTGCCATCCTAGGCGCACAATCTCATTGTGCAGCTTTATACAACGTGACACATTCATTACTGGCTTAGGGAGGAAAGACAGCCGCTCTGGTCGGAGGGAAGGGAAGAGGATGCCGATAATGACGGTGCCTACGGTGAGGGCGTAGATGATCCGGTCCATGAAGGGCAGCAGAGTAAGATCAACGTCGAAACAGTTCCATCTGGCCAAAATTTATGTTTCAAATCACAAAGGTCAATGGGAAGATTGTTATGTGTTGCAAATGTAATTTCCTAGAGTGGTGGGTCGCCCCCTGCCGGTGCAAGGACCCAGTCTAACCGCAACGGGAAAGCGCGCACAATTAGCGCTTTCCTGTCTTGGTGGCGGCTAGGTCGTTGTCCGCTGCCTTTGATCAGACATCAATATCGTCCATTGGCACTCTGATACCTAATCCTCCTATTTCTCGCCCGCAATGAAATCTCTGATGGTTTGTTCCAGACCTACATCTTCCGCGAATCCCAGCTCCTTTGCCCGTGATGTGTCATATCTTCCAGGCCAGCTCAGAACGATCTTTTCGATCTTCTCATCCCTCTTCTCCTTCACCAAAGCTCGCGTCTCTTTTCCTCCAACCTTCTCAAGAGCCTCCAGGATTTCTCCGCTTGTCGCCGTGTACCCCGGCAGCAGCACCGTCCGGAAATGACCGAGCTTCCCCGCAGGAACATTCATGGCGTGGACAAGATTGTGGGCCAGCGTTCGGGGAGAGGCGAGCCAGAGTCCGATTTTTGGGTCGACGGGAAGTTCGCTTTCCTGTCCGTGAACTGGTTCCCTCACGATGCCTGACACAAATGATGAAGCAGCAGCGGTTGGAGCTCCAGCGCGGACGAAGATAGTTGGTAGGCGAACCACTCTACCATCGATGAGGCCTCTCCTTGAGTAGTCGTTAACAAGATACTCAACCATCAGCTTTTGCGTTCCGTATGAGCTCTCGGGCATGGGAACGACATCTGTCTCCGTTGCGACATTGCTTACGGCAGCTCTTCCAAATACAGCGCACGAAGAAGTGAAAATGACTTTGGTGCCGGGCTTCTTCTCTCTGATGGTGTCGAGCAGTCCACGAACGCTGTCGAAGTTGACACTCAAGCCTAGCTCCAGATTCGCTTCCGAGCCACTCGACATGATACCGTGCAGGATGTAGACGGCATCTGGTGAGCGATCAATCAGAGCCTTACGAGTGTCCGCTTGGGTCAAGTCCGCTCCGATACACTCGACCTTATCGGATTTCGTAGGGTTTGGAGGTGCTTGTACGTCGGCAAGGATGAGTTCCGCATCGGGCGACGACTCGATAAGCTTCTTTGCTAGGGTCTGGCCAACAAACCCGCCGGCGCCGGTAATGATTACCTTCATGGTGGGCAAGGCTCTGTGTGTTTTTGAAGAAGAATGGTGAGTTGTGGCAATGTACGAATCTCAGCGGGCTTCCCCGCTACTAATCGTGGGTGAGGGGTAGGTAGGTCGTGAGTAGGTAGTGGGGACGCGCACAGCCGATACTCCCAGACTCGACGGCGAAAACGCCGACTCTCCATCGCACATCTCTGCGAACGTTTCGATCGGACAACTGAATGTTATGGCACGAATCGCGCGGTCTCTACACATAAGAGTGCGATGAAGAACCCTTGTCCATCGATAAGAAGAACATGGAGTGCTCTTTACCCCGCATCCTTGTAGCATGGTCCTCTCATAGGTACAGCACGATGTACGCAAGGTCGTTTGTCAATGCGCCTTTTCAAGAACGCCAACTTGGCCTGCAAAAACCACTGACTTTCATCTGGAACATGACGGCTCTGACCCCTTTGTTCCCAGGCAACGTCGATACGTCTTTCGGACTTAACGTTTCTCAAGTGAGCTAGCTATGTGAGCCGGTCGTATTCCACGAAGATTGGGATGAATCCAGGATACGTTAGCTGCTCACAGCTTTTTCTGGGCAATTTGGGTCCCGACACGCGGAGTTCCCTCCAGTACGGTCTACTTGTAATCAACGACTGTGATCCGACGGATGGAGTGTAGTCAATCAACAACGGACGCTGGCTAGGCTATAAGCGCAGTTAAGTACATAATTAATTGCCTACTAGTACTAAGCACTAGCTAGCTGTGGAGCAAGGTCCAAGGTATATAGATTATCTATCGCGTACGTGTAATAGAATTCTCTTTTGCACCTGCGCCTGTACACAACATAACGTGATGCAGACTTAAAGAGTTAAAGAGGCAGAATATGTAGGATAAAGTGATCACCAACAGGGTTTCTTTTTGTTAGGAAACGCTACCTAAAAAAGACTTCTATGTGTAACGTTAATATCATCGTTGTACCTAACAGGCTTTTGATTAGAGTACCTAATATGGTTATTTGTAGGCTAGAACTGTACAGGCCCTTAATTGGAGCCTCGGCATTGTCTAATGTAGTAGGTAAAGTTAGATAACAATCACTAATCACGCTCGAACCGAACAGGTCCTTACACGCGTTTCTATAATAACATTAGACCTTTTTCTCCTTGATCATTACTTACAATCTCTTGCATCTCTGCCCTCTGACTCAAAAGTCAAGTCCGAATAACCTACACCTAGACAATTCGGACCAAGCGATAAGTGTACCCACAACATTTGCTGAAGTCCCAATGATGTTTGATCTGCTGTACAAATTTCTTCCTGTCTCCCAAGCTTCTTCCGCAGTGCTGAAATGTACCTTGGCTAATACTTTAAGCTCTGCGTGTACGAGCCCCGCTCTTCTAGGCACACACGTCGTACGTCATCACTCCTTCTCAGATAATCTCCTCACTTCAACATCGACTAACCGTGATAGATATCGCAAAGTTCTACCCCCATGGCGACCCAATCAAGCATCCTCTGGCCGGAACACCTCTTGCCGGGACATACGGACAACTTCATTTCTAATGAAGTGAAAGCGGCTGACCTCACCACGCAACAAATCTGGGAACTCCTTGCCGACGTCTCGAGGTGGAACTCGTACTACAAGAATTGCGCGCAGATCACCGAGCCCGAAACTGGTCCCTATCTGAAAGAAAGCAGCGTCTTCAAGTTCAGCACGTTCGGCCTCCCACCACTCACCTGCACGGTCAAGAAATCGGTCGTACCAAAGCAGGGTACTGCGGGAAGGCTCGCATGGCACACCTCCACCGGTGTTGGCTTCGAAGTATACCTTGGTTGGATTGTGGAGGAGCTCGAGAAGGGCAGAGTGAGGATTTTGACGCAAGAGGTGCAGAACGGACCGATCTTCAAAGAAGCGGCAAAGAGGCGCCAAATAAGGTCCTTTTGGGCCACCAAAATTGGCTGGATGGGCTTGTTCAGGCTGCGCGTGGTCAAGAAGTGCGAAAAACTAACCTGGAGGGCCTCAACTTCCCTGTACGGCAACTGGATTCGGAGAAGGTACAGTAGGCAGTAGGCGGAACAGGCAACAATATTCTCTAGTAGACAAATCAGTATTTTCTCTTGAAAAATTCCTGGTTTGGAGTCGGAACTGGTCACTAGGAAGGTCGAAATGTAATGCATGCAGCAAATCATTTGAGTTCAAGAGAACGTCGGACTCCGATAGGTATCGGATCCGGCACCATGTCCGAATTCACACCAAAGATCAGCCCTTATGTCACAGCCACGCATCCAACCTGTGAAACTTTGTGGGTACAGTAGATATGATAGCATGCTTCGGAGAAGACTTCTCGGTCTGAGGTAACGCCGTCGTGAAATCGTACACAGCCGTACCTATTTAACACCGCCATCTCCACACGCTGTCCCCTACACATGGCCTATTACTCACACGCGCAATACGTTTACCAATCTCATATTTGAATCAATAAAGCTCTCTATGATTCTAGTAGGGGGAAGCATCATCCCAACCCCATTTCCTGATCATAATGACCTCACGAATCCAAACCGCCATCAATGAACGTCCGCTCTTTGTAGTCGCAGGCACCATAGGCCTCGTCTTCGCTACCATCGCATACCACGACTACCGACACTACTGCTCTCTCGGACCACACGGCCTTCCCCCGACCTTCTGGGGGTGGTACACGCAGCTGAAGATGACACGCATAGCTCGCAAAGACGTCACCGTGCCCGCGCCGTACGACATCGACACCGTAGCAGGACCCCACGACAAAAGAGCACTTCCTGCCGCAAGATGCCGCGCGTGCCCTGAAATGGCGACCGGGGAACAAAGCACCGCAGATTCCAAACTTCGTAGCTCCCCAGCGACAAACGAGCGATATCGATAGCGAAGAGATGAAGCAAGCCATGTACGCGCGTCTCGACTCGCTAGTAGCATCTCACAGCTCGGCACTGCACACTCAGAAGTCTGTTTTGGAAGGCCCGGTGCCAGCGGTCGGGATCAAGGGCTTTGCTTCGCTGTCTGGGGCGGAGAGGCCGGGTGTGTATCGCTCGACGCAGGGAGAGATTATCCACATTCATCCTCCGGATGGCAGCACGCATTTGATCATGAGCTTGGCGGACCAGAAGCGGGGTGGGGGAGGCGCCATCGGTTGAGCGGGGGCGGACGGCTGCCTTGGAACTATAGTTTTGCGTATGCGCCCAGGAACGAGATGGAGTTCGCGGTGTGGAAGACGCTTGTTGGGGCGGCGGTGGAGTTTTGTTTGGCAACTTGGGTGTTCACGATGGCGGAAATTGGCCGAGTAGAATGGTCTGTTGGTGGTCCTATTTCTTGTAGCAAGCATCTGCACCTTTGCTATGGAGATATAAATTCTTTAGATTCACTTGGTACTGAATAAAACATTTGCGATCTTGCTACGCCCAAGACTGCATTCTCAGTACCGGTGACATCATTGAGTTTGCTCACATCACATCTTCGTCCAGGTTTTGAATGCTGTAGCGCACCCCTTTACCTTCTTATGGAACGGTGCTGGCCCGGAATATGGTGGACACTCTCATCAATTCGGAACACAACACCGTGAATACGTTAGTCTGTGTAGAATAATGCATACCTAACCATGTTTTCGTCAATTTACTTATCCAACCCCATCGAAACCTATTGCTCCTGCTTCCAACGTCTAGGAAGCCAGGACGGTTCCAGGTAGACATGACTTTGGGTTTATTCATCTCTAGAGTGCTGAGCTAGATTGTCCCTCTCAGCATTGATCTTCAGCCTTGCTGCGATTAGCAAATGCATGAGCCCAAATGACTGGACTTTCTCGTTGCCCTCCCAAGAAAAGCAGCGCATTAACTTGCTTCATTTAAGTGTTGTTTCCAAAGCCAAGGGCACATTCAGAACACCATCAAGGGTTTTGGTTTCTCTTCCGCAGATTTAAATTTAGACTTGGGAAAAAATATATTCATTTCTTGCGGACAAGAAGATGGACGAAGAGATCATGCCCCGGATGCTTGACTGACTTTGGACCGATAGTATGCTAAACAGGGCCCTAATTTATAGGTAAATCTTTTGAAATGCTTCGTAACCACGCACACTTCCACAAAGTGGGTGGTTAACTTCGCCAGATCAAATAATCAAGAGCATTCCTCTTCTTTTTGTGTCTTGTCCTCCGATGAACGCTTATCATGAGGCTTTATTGGTTTGGATCGGTACTGCAAAGAAGCCACCATAGCGAAGCCTGTTAGGTTTCAGATTTACCCACACTGACCTCGCAGATCCAGACTGCCACTGACGATCATCATCATCCAGTGCGCTTGGATCGAGAACTAGACCGTCGGCTCGACAACACACATATGCCTGACGTGGCATCCAATTCGGAGAGTAGAGCGGACAGATACATTGCTTTGTTCTGATCTTATTTTGGCTTGCGCTTCACGCAAGCAAGCACACATGTCTGTCGATAATCTCTCTTTCTCGTGTCCCACGGCCACACACATACTTGGAAAGAAGAGCATGAAATGGTGCCTGGGCCCTCTTTGTTCGCAATACGATAGAGCAATTTTCGTGAGCATCCAAGGTTCGCAGCCCTCATTCCGAACCAAGTGTAATTTATGTCTTACGACGGCTCCAACTACATACACTGCGTCTGAGGCTTGTACTTATTAAGATGAATCTCTATAATCAAGCTCATGACAGGATGAATGGCTTTCTGTGATCAGGCGTAGGTGAAGAGGAAGCATTTTCCTCTTGTCCTTGCACCAGCGCGCACTCACGTTTGTGTACTGTTGCATGTTTTGTAGTCATCGAAGAGCCCACATTGTGGTTATCCGTTTTCTTTTGACGCCCAGTCCGCGGCTTGGGTTCTTTTCCTACCCCACTTTGGTCTCTCGCGCTGGTCACATACCTACTGCTTCTGCCCCCACTTTTCGTGCGATCAGAGAGAAAGAACACATGACTTCTGCGCGTAGATATTTTTACTCCCATGCAGACGCGCATAGTTGTATAAATACTGCCTTTTAGTCCCAGAAGGAGCAGTCCACATGTCCCATCGTCTTGCCTTATTTCTGTTCCGCTCTCAGAACCGAATATAAAATTATGATCTGGCCTGTTCTTTCGGTTCCTAATATATATGTGCATACATATTGTGCCATCCCCGGATATTATGAATCCCTCCACAGAGCCAGGCATCAATTTACTGGTTCACGGTATTGGTCTAGGACACAACCAGACGTTTTTCTCAGGCTGAAACATTCTTTTTCGCACGCCGGACTTACTACACGCACCACTATGTTGGGAGATTCTTACGCCCATGAGTTGGCTTTCATTTTCGCTTTCCAACCGCTTCTCAAGCACATGGACTTCTTATAGGGTCGCTCAGTTCAACCGAGGACCGCACTATACTCGAGGTTGTCGACCTGCTTGGACTGGCTCGTACGGGCACATTGGTTATCCACACTGCTTTTTGTTATCTTCCACAGCGTACATTGACCGTGCAAGTGAGAGATTGGATATCGCATCAGATCTATCCATAACCATGCATTGCAAAAGATTGGCCCACCTTTACAAGGATGTTCACTTTTTAGAGCGCAGGTCCAGTTCTGCAGCAGTCCGAGGCCATGGGTCCATGATGATTGATTCGGCGGTTGGGCTCCTTCAGCACATCAATGCCCTCCAGCGCAGGAATATGCACGCATATCATCGGGCTCGTTTGCGCATTTTAATCTGCCGCAAGTTGTCAACATAGCCAGTGGCGAAGTCTATTTTAGCTTCCGTCGCAGACAGGCCAGGTCACGCAGTGACTGACCATCGCGCTTTCCGTCCACCGCTGGTCCACATGCGATTCTTTTACCTTCAACAGCTCTTCCGTTGTTTCCCAGAAAAGAGCGTCAAGGAATTCGATTGGTGCATTCGAGTCTTCGTATTCCTAAGACCACTTCATGTTGACGTTAGCCCAATCTGATTTCAGTCCCTTTGCTTAGAAAGACACGCAGACACATGGCTTGAAGCGATACTATTCTGGGTCCTGCGGTCCACGCACACATGCATCTATGTGCTCGTCTTTCTTAACCTTCTCACTCCACTAGAGCAAGCCCAAACACATTGTTCCACTCAGCATTGGTTTTGGTACCCCGCCCCGTCCCACATCCATTGCAGGAGTCTTTTATTTGGATCCTGGGAACAGGGCCACGGACACATGCACCCAATGTTTAAATGCGTGCTGGTTTCTGTGCCCCCAATCTCACAGCCAGAGAACTTTAGTCTCTGGCGTCTTTGGTTTCGTTAGGCCCCAGACCAAACAGAGACCCATTGGAACATGGCCAAGTCCTTCCTAACCCTCCTCCTCACGCCAACATACACTTGTAGCACTTCGGCTTTAGGCTGTCTCCGGCGGGAGATGCAGCCACTTTCGCGACATGAGCGGAATCCAGGTCCCAGTTTCCCCGCCATTTTTTGATGTGCTGGGTGCCTTCAAACACCCCCCACGGAAGCCGCAGGCACATGCAGTCCAACGATAGGAGTTTTCGATATTCGACTCCTCACACCCACATAATAGGGAATGCTTGTTCTTTTTTTGGTGACTCTTCCAGACCTACAAACAGACGCATTCGCCCTCCATATTAATGTTGGTCTCTCCTTTTTTCCCGAGGCATGCCACAGCACAGACACGTTCTTTCCCTGCTCACGCATCTTGACTCACCCTCCTCACACCAACATGCATTGATTCGCTTTGCGATGCGAATGCCCCAGAGCAAGCACACAAATATCCCATAGCAAGTACACAAACACTTTGAGATAGTGTCCACGACCGACCACCTCCTCACGCGCACCTTTTTCGGCTCAATCAAATCTCTCTTTTTTTTGGTTCTCTCAAACAGACACACGAAGCCACATGGCCCTTGACGGTCTCAATTCGATTCCACCACTCCTTCCCTCTTCCTGTGGGGATATTGCGTTCGAGTCTTCGTTTCCTCAGCTCTATCGAGCCAGCACACCCACACACCCGCCCATACTTTAGTGTTACCTTCTCGCTTACCCCTTCCCCCGACCTTGAGGATGCATTCTTTCAGTGCGCGGGCGGACAAGCAGATATATGTATCATCCATTCTGCCTGTTCTTCGATTCTCAAGACCCTCCCACAAGCCCGATTCCATTTCCCTATTTCGCAGTCCTCTATCCTTCTTTCGTTCTGAACACGGGACCGACACCGGCGAGTGCACAGTGTCAGGTGCATGCTCCTATCCTTTACGTCATTTTTTTTGTCTCTGCTCTCTTCTCCTCAAGTCCACATCGTAGAGTTTTCTTCCAGTCTTGGGTGTGTGTTTAGTCCCCCCCTCCCTCCCCATCCGCATCAGCCAGTGGAACATGAGTTTCAGTCCCCCCTCCACTCCCATGTGAAACTTTTCTTCATTCTCTTTTAGTCCGCCCTCCCCCTCCACAAAGGTCCACCATCCACCAATTTAGGAGTTCCCAATATCAGATCCACATGGATCCATGCAGCGTGAGTTTTGGTGCCCAACCCCAGCGAAAGACAGAAAGCGTCAGGACTCAATCCCCGCACCCAGACGCGAGTTTATATGCACCAACCCGAGCGAAACAGGTGGAGACGACGTCACTGGTGACGCCATTCATCATCAAAAACCAAGAAATCTATTAGCGATCGATATAATACATCCCTCGCTCTCTATTAATACTCAGCTCGCCCACCCAATCAGACCAAAGTCCAACCAAAACCAACCCACTCATACACAATCCCACTCCCCTTCTCCCTATTTCACCAATCCCGCCTTCTTCGCAATCTCCTCCAACTCCGCATTCTTGGTAGCCTGCGCCTCCAACTCCTCCACGCGCTTCCTCTCCTCCTCCCTCTTCAGCTGATCTAGCCGTCTAATCGCAATATCCTTGGGCTTATAATCACTGAACAACGTCTTCAATCCCTTCTCCACAATCCAGCAGCCCGCGTAGTCAATGACCATGACACTCGTAATCATAACCTTGAAATCGTACGTAAACGGCACAAGCCGTAGCTTCTCGTTAATCTCGGGCACAAACTCCGTGGCGCAGGAGAAGGCGACGCACGCGACGCCGACAAGACCCCAGTACATGCCGCGGTTCTCGCGGATGGACTCGCGGAAGGGCCGGCCCTGGTAGTTGATTGCGAAGGTGGAGATCTGCTGGATGAGCTGGAGGAGGTAGATTGCGGAGTTAAGCAGGGAAGGCTCGAATTCCTTTTCGAGGTCGGGGTTGGGAGACTTGGGCTCAGTGCGCTGGACGTATTGCGAGACGTAGATGAGGGTTGCGATGTGGATTGCGAACTGGCCGAGGACTGAGCCGACGATGTAGATGTTGAAGATGTTGTGCTGAGGGCGCTCTTTGCTGAGGGCTTCGACGGGCTGTGGCACTGTTAGTGTCTGTGAGATTTGTAGAGGGCAGGTAGCTTACTTTTGCGCGGGAGATGGACAAGAAGCACACGCTCATCATCATGCCGGAGATGGTGACCTGGCCATCACCGAACTTGATGCCGTCGAGGTAGAGGACAGACAGACTGTACGCCGAAATCAAGCAGTTTAGCGCAAGAATCTTGTACATCTGGATAGTGGCCACAAGCGTGCATCGTCCTTGACGGATAATGTTAGGAATAGCGACGACATTAGCGAGTTTGGACGTGAACGGCGCAGCGACCGAAGCATCACCGAGCTTAATGGTCGGCGGCTCGCTGTCAAGTTCGGCAAGCTCTGATTCCATCATCTTGTCTGAGAATGAGCTCATCATGGCCGCAGCGCCCTGCTGTGCGGAAGGTGTCTGTTTCTCGACAGCGCCATTGATCGCTGCCCCGTTCATAGCATCTGTGGGAGCAGGAAGTGCAAGTCCTTTCTTCTTGGCCTGTGCCTCCATGGCTTTCTCGTAATGTGGGTTTCCAGGGCCGGGCGGGTACAGGTGGGCGATCATGACGGGGACAGGCGGGGCGGGCTGGTTGAATCGCTTCATCAGCTCGACCTGCTTCTGGTAGACTTCCTTCATCTTAGTGTTGCGGAAATGGTCGCCAATCTTCTCTAGGTCCTCGCGGGTACCGTTAAGGAGGGCAACACCAATGTGAGCTTGTTTGAGCGCGCCGACATCGTTCGTTCCGTCACCGCACATGAGCGTGGTGTAACCGCAGTCTTTCAAGCCGAGGAGAATCTCTTCCTTCTGCTTCGGAGAGACACGAGCGTAAACCCAGGTGTACCGAAGAAGCTGTAACCAGGCCTGTTGGTCAGAGAACTTGCTGAGCGCGTATCCCGTGACGCAAATATCCTTGCTCTTGATGATCTCAGGGTCAAGAGGCTTCGTCGGGTCCACGGGAATATTGACCTTGTCGTCAACGCTGCGCCAGACAAGCTTCTCGCCAGAATCATCGTTCTCGGGAGCGTCAAGAATCAGGCACTCGCGGTCCACAATCTCGACTTGACGGGCGACGTGGACAGCGGTCAATGGATTGTCACCCGTGATCATGACCACACGGTGGCTGGATTCGTTCAACATGCGAACGGCCTGGACAGCGTCATCCTTGAGCGGGCATTGAAGGACCAAGAAACCGGCAAAGTGCAGATCGCATTCGACCTGCTCACGCTTGAGATCATTGATGCGATTCATGCCCCACTCAGCGTCCTGAGCAAGGAATTTGTAGGCAAGCGCAAGTACGCGGCCACCATTCCTGGTGAAGTGCTTGAAAGTCTCCTCGTATTGCGGCGGGACATTGACCAGCATTTTACGTATCGTCTCGGGGGCTCCCTTGACACCAACAAAAGTGCTCTTGATCTTGCGCTTGGTCGTTCTGTCGTTGACGAGAACAGTAGCAACGGAACTTTGGCGCTTGAGAGCGGAGGAGAACTGGAATCGTCGGCGGATTCGAACGAGTTCTGCATGCGACTTGGCGGAGACCGTCTTGGGAGTCAAGGTGTCTTTCCCGCTAAGGTTCCATCCAAGGGAGGTCAGGGTGGCCTTCTCCATAGGCTCGCCAACAATATCGCCTTCGTCCAACTTGACCAAGGCGTGTGCGGTAGCGAGAACCAGAGTGCTTTCGGTATCGATTTCAGAGACGGCGCTGACATTGGTGTGAGCGCCATCGGGGCCAATCTTGCCACCGTCGGTGCCGAGGGTGAGGCCAGCAATACCGTCCACGACGAGATCCTCGCCAGTCAGAGTACCAGTCTTGTCAAAGCAGGCAACGTCCACACGTCCGGCGAACGGAATGCGGAAGGGTTCGGTACAAAAGATGGCGTATTTGCTCAGCGCAGCCAAGCTGGTGTTCACAGCCAGCGAGAGTTCCATAGGCAGTTCCGGAGGTACGACACTCGTGATAATCAACACACAGTCGAGCATGAGCTTGGATCGCTTGCGGTCCTGCTTCACACCCTCCACCCAGACATAGCGTGAAGCGGCGATAGCGAAGATGCAGAGGAAGAGAATAAATAGCAGAGCTTCAACATTGTTCGCGGAGACACGCTCGGTGGAGTAGATCATGGTCCTGACCAAGCTTCCCTGGCTGGTCTCGAATCCAGTCTTGACCACAACTGCAACAGCGCCCTTGTCCGGCGGTGGCGGTAGTCCAGACGAGAGCCTCGAAACAGCGCTACCGTCCTCTTCTGCATTGCTGCCGTGGGAAACCTGGAGGACCTTGGTACCACCGTACAGGAAGGCGTTCTTGTCGAGGCCCTCTTGGTCAATGTTCGCTTCGCCGGGACGCAGCTGGATGGATTCCTTGAGCACCGGTGTGCTCTCGCCGGAAAGCATAGCCTCGTTGACAATGGCGGAGCCCTCGAGGAGGACCATGTCGCAGGCTACGCCCGAGTCTTCCTTGGTCCTACCAACGCTGACGACATCGCCGGGCAGCAACTTGTCGCTCTGGATCTCCTGCCACTTCTTCTGCCTGTATACCAGCAAATCGTACGGCTTGATGCTCATGCCGCGGAACTCGTTCAGGGTCCTCTGCCTCTGCCACACGACGGTGCACTCGAAGGCTACCAGCATGAACAGCGTGAACAGCGAGTAGTACCAGTAGTCGTCCAGCATCCACAACCCCACGCAGAAGATCTGGAACACGAAGAAGGGCGCGACGGCATGGTCCTTGAAGAGCTCGGTGAAGGTGGGTACGGGGATGTCGAAGCTGTTGTCGCCGTAGTAGTGTTGCAGCTTCTCGACCTCGTCGGCGGACGTCAGGCCCTTTGAGTCCTGGAACGTCTTGAGGTGGGGCTTCGGTTCGACATCGAGGGGGTAGGAGAGCGGGGCAAAGGAGCCCTCATCGGCGTCGTAGAGGAAGCGGCGCTTCTGGAACAGGAACGACACGGTCGGCTTCCCGCCCACGGTCTCGCGCTTGAGCGGGCAGATTTCGGCGGCGCCAGCGTTGGCAATGGGGAGGACTTTGATGAGCTGGGCGGTGCGGACGTCGCTGGCCTTGGTCGTGGTGAAGGCGCTCTTGAGGTTGACGTTCCAATGGGTAGTGAGCCAGATCAGCGCCTGGATGGTCGTGATGCTGCCAACCCAGACGAAAGTCCATTCCGAGGACTGGATGTGCTGCTCGTAGCGCTGGGGCGAGAGGTAGACGGAGAGGAAGGCGGGCCAGACAACCAGAAAGGGCCAGATGTAGGCGTGCAGCTGCAGCGGCAGCGGCGTGTGCAAGCTCGCCTCCTTGATCTGCGGGTTGTCGACAAGCGGCATCGTGGGGTTCGCCGAGTCAACTGCTGATGCTGCTGCTGGTGGTCGTCGAGCGCGCAGCTGGTGGCATTTTGGATATTGCGACGCGGCCGGCCCGGTCACCGCTAGCGCCTGTGATTGGCCAACATCGCCACCCGCACAAGCCACGGTTGCAAGAGAAGAACGTCGAAGGGAACAGACCTTCACCATCACCATCGACTCGACCACCGCGATAAGCCTATCTACGAAAGGTATACTATACAGTCTTCTGCCTCTTGTCCAACTAGCTCGGTCCTTCCCCGAATGTCCATGGTGAGCCCTGGTCCACATCGTTGCAGCTCTCTTCTATCCCGTACACCAAGCTTCTTCACTACCTCCGCGAGCCTCAGAACCTACCACTCCCTACCATTGCCCGCCGGTGCTATCGACTTCAGATTCGTTCTTCTCTGCACCGTCTTTTTGGAATGGTTCTCCGAGTTACTACCCCCTCCACATCATTGTGCCTCGAAAAAGTTTTTCATTACAACGCTTCGGATGCGGCCACCATCTTGAGCTTCAAGCTGGTGGGGCTCCTCGGTCGTAACGAAGAACTCGTACTGGCTCTCAGTCGGCATGTTTTCAGCGGTATTTAGTCTTTCGAGGTCTCATTCTCTGCGTTTCCAGCGTCTTTGAACTCATATCCATACTTATGGATAGTACACGCGAGACTCATTATAGAATCGCGCGTCTGATCCAGTCTTTCGGAAACTGGCTAAGCTCTTCTTTCTTCAATCCACACGAACCTCGTTCTGACTAACCACAAACCTTTCAGCAAACGGGTCTCTCGGCTACCCACAATAATAGAGGGGAAAACCCAGGCTACCGAGTGATTCGGCTATTCTCGTATAAGATGGACTCTTCAATCTTTTAGTAGTAGGAACGAGGCTGGCAATTCCAATGTTACAACCGGCAAGGCTGGACGTATGCGTTGCTAGCAGCAGTCAGCATTAAATCCTATCCCACATCCTCAGACTTGTTCGAAAAACCTCCACTCCAGCACAGAGTCCAGTGGAGTCCGATAAACGTCAAGTAGGAATATCAGCCTGGACGCGACACACTATTTCGAATTCACCAGCTTTGCAGCTTCTCGCGACCCTCGACTGAAAGTTTCGAAACGTCAGTCAACGTCAGTCAATTTTCCGCCTTTCGTGAACCGGAAAGATGCCCAGCATCCGCAGCAAAAAGAGCAGGAATGTCCGACTACATCTAGGTATTGCAGGGTACCTACATCAGCCCATCATGGGACTTACCGACACGACGTGCTCAGTAAGCAAGGCTAGGTTTCTCAGGTTGTGATAAAAGGGCAATCCACCACGCCGAACAGCCCGGCGAAGAATTTAGAATAAGCAGCGAATTGAACATTCATATGCAGCCTGAGAATGCGCATACAGTGCAGCAGCATGAGAGCAAGAAAAGGAAGTCGAAGCTCCCCAGCGACCACAGTCAAGTCACGTGGCGTGATTAAGCCCGCGGGCTGGGTGGAAACCCGAATGGCAGTAACGATTCACTTACTTTACAGGCGACGCAAACAAAAAGTGCACTTCATAAACTGCTCTGGATATCTATGATTCCTTTCTCGCCCACGATTCACTATAGGACCAGGCCTGCCATCTTAACGCCACCGGACCTATATATCGCAACAATTCCTTATTTCGCCTTGTCCTCCCTCAAAGTAACGATCTGGTTCAGAACAATCTTGTCTTCCGTGGAATCGACATCAACACAAAAGTATGCAGTACGCAGGGCCTGGAAGCGGATAAGATCGTCCGACGACCCGCTCGGGTTCAGTGTGTGCTCCTTGAGAAGACCCTTGATGCCAGCTTCGATGACGGCGTTCTTGAAGATGACCTCGGAATCTGGGTTCAAGTCATCAGCCCAGCCACCGGTCTTCCAGTCAAGCGCATTGGGCGATTCCGATTTGAAGAGAGAGTTGTACTGGCGAGCCTTCACAGGGACAGCTGTGGCAGCATCCACCCACTGGATGTATGTCTTAGGCTTCTCGCCAGTCGCCTTGACAGCCTTGATTTCTGTGACCTTGCCGTTCTCGTCCTTTGAGTAAGATGTCGCGCGGATAGGGAAGGGCACGTTGTAAAGACCAACAACCTTGTTGGGTGCGAGACGGAAGTAGTTGGGGTCATCTTCTTCTCGGAAATCAGTGCGGTCAATGTACGCCTCCTTTCCGAGCTTGACCTTTCGTTCTCCAGGGATAGTGCCCTTCGGGTCATATGGTACGGTGATCTCCTGGTCGTCGTCTGCTGCGAAGTCCTCGATGACAACTTTGACGGGGTCTAGTACAAGCATCTGGCGAGCAACAGTGCGCTCAAGGTGTTTTCGGATGGAAGACTCTAACCGCGGGGGCTGGATCTCAGTGAGTGCATCGTTTACGCCGAGTTCCTCAACGAAGTTCAACAACGCTTTGGCTGGTATGCCGCGACGACGGAGAGCGACGAGTGTATACAGGCGAGGGTCATCCCAGCCTCGGACCGAAGGAGGTATGGTCCTCTTCTCTATTGTGCCATCTGCGTTCTTCTTCTCTGCGGTTGTACCTTCAACGAGCGTCAAAATACGGCGCTTTGACAGAATTGTGCCTCCGAGGTTCAATCGCCCATACCTTGGCTTGTCAGTATCGCGCTTAAATTCCTGTATCGTCTACTCACTCTCTTTGCATGGGTCCCTTTTCTTCCGATTTGGGAGTTTTCATGTCCAGTTGCTCCAACAGCCAGTCGTACGAAATGCGCGACTGCTGGAACTCGGTTGTGCATAGCGAGTGTGTAATACCCTCCAGCGCATCACAGATGCAGTGTGTGAAGTCGTACGTGGGGTAGATTCTCCACTTATCACCAGTCCGGTGGTGGTGGTTCTTCTCAATCACTCGGTAGGCTGGCAGATCCCACATCTGAGGGTTGCCCTCGTTGGGGTCTGTAAGACTCTGCTTCATGCGCAGATATGCCTCTCCAGCCTTGTATTTTCCATCGCGCATAGCTCGGAACTCAGCCATGCTTTCGGCAATTGGTCGTGTGCGGTGCTCGCACGCAAATCGAGCGCCGCGGTTATCGGGTCCACCGCGCTGCATGTTGACTTCCTCTCCTGCACTATTTGTTGGCATTGCGTCATAATATATGGTGGAAACGACTTACTTGAGCAATGGCATACATAAGCCCCGTCCTTCTCGATCAGCTGCTCCGCCAATTCATACAGCTTGTCGAAGTTGTCGCTGCTGTAGGTGATCTTGAACGGCTCGAAGCCCAGCCATTTAATGATTTCCAGAATGCTTGTGAAATACTTCTCTTCCTCCTTCTCGGGATTTGTATCGTCGTATCTGAGGAAGCAAACACCCTTATGGTGGCGCGCAAAACCAAAGTTGACGGCGATGGCTTTGCAATGACCAATGTGGAGGTAGCCGTTGGGCTCCGGCGGGAACCGTGATCTGACGTCCTTCGCGGGCTTCTCTTCGTAGACACGCTTTAGCCAGCCCTCGGAGAAGACGTTGGCAGGCTCGGCGTTCGCAAGCTTCTTCTCTGCAGGTTTCGAGGGTTCTTTCGGTCGGAGGGCATGTTCCGCCTTCTTGGCCTTTGCGGCGGCTTTCTTTGCTGCCTTTTCGAGGGCACGCTTTGAGGGGCCCTTCTCCTCAGCGCCTTCAGCAGGAGGCGCGGTTGCGGTCGCTTCGGTGGGTTCTGCCATATCTGCGGAATGTTAGCAACTCAAGAACAAGCGGGGTAGCATGACCTCAATACTACTCATGTATGAGATCATGGGAAGGAGGAAAGAAGCTTACTTGCTACGCTCCTCGTAAACAAGACAGAAACTTTGAACTCGTTGTTCTTGGAGGAAGCTATGTTGAGAGCGCGTCTGGAGCTTTTTGGAGGGGTAGGTAGGCGCGATTGACTCACACGCCACACACCTGATCGATTGCACCGCCACACATGGCGGGACGCTCTTTCCCGCTTCAACCTCCGACCGCTTCGCGCATCATGCCCGTTTTCGCTTTCACTCAACAAGGAGAAAAATTATCATCATCTTATCTTGATGCGTACGAACGGACTTATAACACTGCCATCAAACTTAAAGTCAATCTCTCAGTGCGACCGCGCCGGCGCTTCTTCGACCTCCAAGCATCTTGGATTGACTCACCATCCCATGTACATGGGCTGATGTGAACATAGTAACGCGCGACAGTCTCGAGGCCACCGATCCACATGACTCCTTCACATTTGCAGCATTGTATACGAAAGAATTTACAGCTCGACGTTGATTGTCGATACCTTTCAACCCTCCACCCAAAAAGTGAACGCCTTCACCTTGCACCTCGCACTTCGCATAATTTTTCTTCTTAACCTCTATGCCCCTAGATAATTACGTTCTCCTGCGAAAGATACTGTGGCTAGCTCAAAGCAAAAGCGTGTACTAGCTGATCGTCGCACATATACATCAGTGGTCAACTATCGCAACGAGAGCGAAGCGATATGCATTATTGATCTACTCGAACAGCCTCCTCATCCTATGTCACACCCCCACAATGTCAAGCCCGACCCGGCGCCCCATCATCCGCACCACCTCCAGCCTCACCCAGCTCCCCACCCTTCCCACCCTCCCTATCCTCCCCATCGCCCGTCCACCCAATCACCCTCCCATTCCCATCCTCATCCGTCCCTTCCTCCTTCATTTCTAACCCTCGCCTCCCCTTCGCCCCATACGGCTTCTTCGCCAACCTTATCAAACTCTCACACAGCCTCTCAAGCAACCACTCACTCTCACTCAACCCGCTCATCAACGGACTATCCGGCCCAATCCAATCCCACTCGACGAGCCCCTCCTCATCCTCCTCGCTCTCGTCGCCCCGATACTCAGTTTTGTTGCCCGTGAGGCGGATCAGGCGGACGAAGTCGATCCATTCTTCGAAGGTGTAGCGTTTGGGCTTAGGCATGTGCCTGCCAGGAAAGGGGGGTCAGCTTGTCTACATGAAAAGGATGGATGGGGGAGCGCACATGTCAGCGGTTACGCGCTTGATGCTGAGGGCGAGGTGGTGCGCGACAGCCTTGGGGCTTGGGAACTTCCCGAGCGCATCTTCATCCGCATCATCCGCGAGGCCGGGCAGCGTCGGCGCGACAGCAGCGTTGTCGGGCTGCGCGGGGGACGGCGAGGCCTGCGCCTCCACAGCGGATATGTCACCAGTCTGGGCATCCCAGGTTGGGTTCTCGTCGACGGGTTGATCAGGATCATCCAGCGCAAACCCCCTTTTCACTCTCTTCCTCGCTTTCCCATCCGCGATCCTTTTCTGCAGCCACTGCACTAGTCTTAACAGCGAAGGATGCTTGCCGAGGAAAGTGCGCCATATGCCCTGTTTGGGGAGGACGGTGAAGTCGGCGAGTTTGTCGCTCCAGCGGTGGAATTTGTAGACGACTGTGTCGCCGAGGTCGGAGACGAGGATGGTCATTGTGGGGACGGCGATGAGGCTCCAGATGACGAAGAAGCAGCGGCCGGCGCTGGACTTGGGTGCTAGGTCGCCTTTGAAGATGTGAGTATGAGGTCGACATGTTCCCGTTTTTGGGAAACGTACCGTAGCCGATGGTCAATAGGGAAATATAGCAGAAGTAAAGGGCTTGGAAATAGGTCATGCCTTGAGTTTTCTTTTCCGCCTGGGTCAGAGTTAGTGCTTGCGCAGGACAAAAAGTGTGTGCGTCTGCCTCCGACTTGCCTGCCAAAACACAACAGCACCAACGCACCACAAGATCCCAAATGCGAACGTCGAAAATAGCAGCGCTAGCCACTGCCTGTACTTCTTCGACTTTTTTTGAATACCCCTCATCGCAAGGAACCGATCCTTCTCTTCTTTCAGCAGAACCATTCGATGTTTCTTATTCCTCCCAGACGTGAGCGCGTTCGGCAGTGGTGCGAAAGTAGTAGCCCTCCTAACTACGTTCCCTATAACGGTATGCATCACCCGCGGCTCGGTAGGAGCACTGATCGTAGGACGCTCTTTCCCCTTGAGTGAGCGTCTTCGCAAAACGTGACCCTCGGCGTGTTCGCGCTGACGGAGGTCGAAGGAAGTGGTAACGCTGCGATCGACAGTCCTCTGCCGCATGCGGTCGGTATGCTTCATGACGATATTTTCCTCGCCCAGCTCACGCATAAATTTATATATGGAGCTCACAATCAAAGCCAACGTAATGATGCCACCGACGGAGAAGGGGAACACGATGCCTCTCCCGAGGTCTGTGGTAGGGTAGAAGTCTCCGAAGCCGACAGTCAAGACCGTCACGTCGCAGAAGTACAGGGAATCGGCGTATCCCCAGCCTTGCCCAGCATCGTCTTCAATTTTCATAAACGCTGCTGCCCCTCCACCAAGCCAGATGAAGAATAGCATTGTCTGGAGGATAAGCGTGCGCTGGGAATCGGAAAGGGCGAAGTTGTCGGGGTAGTGGCCGAGAAAGAACCCGAGCATGTTGACCATCAATAGCATGGAGCAAAGGAAATAGAAGGAGGCTGCGGCGACAGCATACCAGAAACCTTGGGTATATGATTGGTAGGGGCGATTAGGCGGAGCGTAGATTTCCATGCTCACTGTTATCCCAACGAGAAATCCAGTCGAGAGGTACCAGAGAAGTATGGTTGCCGGTAATGCGACGATATATCGGATGGTTTGGGTGAAGTTGAAGAGGAGGAAAACATTCCCTAGGAAACCACAGATGAGAGAGCCAACATTGAAGTAGTAGCACCTGCATACACGTCAGCATTCTTTTCAGTGTTCATGCACGTTTCGTTTGTTTGTAGGGCATTTATGTAATACCACCCATAAATGGACACGAGATGAAGTCCTATAGCTAGCGCTGCTCGCCACTCACCATCTTGGGTCGGCAAAGGGCTTGCCTTCCAGCTCCGCGACGAATTGACTGGCAATATACACATCCATACGCCATGGAGTGACAAGCGCAACGAGCGACGAGATGTTGGCTAGCGGTCCAAGGGTAGCAGCTAGCAAAGGAATTCCAGTGGATGCGAACCACCAGTCGCTGCGAGAGTATTAGCACCTTGCATAATTTCGGCGAAGAAGAGCAGAGAGAACTCAACACCGTAGGCAAGCAAAGCTCAATCCAAAACTCAAAAAACGCCTCTATCATGTTCTCTTCAATACGAAACCTCAATAGAAAATTGCACCTGGCACTATCGCCACATCTGTTGCAGTCGGGAATGGTGTGATAGTATAGAACGATGTACAGGTGACAATTGCATTCAAAGTCGGCATGGTCCTTTCGATATTCAATCAACATATAGAGCACCATTCGCATGCGACTTAAAAATCCACGCACCTCTTTTCGCCCTGTTCATTCTTCTTCCAAAACATCAGCCCGCTCCTCTTTCGCGCAAGCGGATCTTGCACCTCCTCTTCGGTCTTCTCGACTTGCTCTTCACTGCGCCGAATTGTCTCGCCATCTAAAACTCGCGGCTGCTCGGTTGCAGATGAACCGGGTGGGGTTTTTACAGATACAGAGGTCATTGTTGGGCTGCGAAGATCTGATTGGCTCTCGCTGTATTATCGGCGTCTTGGAGTCATGATCCGGTAGTGTGACCTCGGGCTTTCCTATGTACTGTTCATGAAAGTGTACAGAGCAGAGAAAAAGAATAAGTGGCTCGTTGAGGTAGATGAACGGCGATCAGTGCGATTAGGAGAGAGAACGCAAGATCAAGTGCGGGTGCGGGTGCGGGTGCTGAGTAACTGCGCTAGAAAGATATAAAGGATGACTAGGAATATGGAGGCGGACATGGGGTGCATGTCAAAAACCTAACCAAGGTCGAGGTCAGATCATGGCCCTAAGGACTTGAGTCCAGAAGAGCACATGTTGGATTCGGAATCACCGGGTTACGTCGCCGGAGTCTCGCCTCGTGACCTCGCATCTTGCGTCACCACGGAATGCTACTAAGCTTTTACAAGCTTTGGTACCCGATTGGACACCATTGCACATTGTTCATCGTAAAATGGTATGACTGCTCCAAAGTCACGAGATCATTCGAATTCCAGCCTGCATGGCGGAAGGGTGTACATCTAAACATCTAGGGAGTATATACAAGAATCAGGCTGCAATCAAATCGCAATCTTGTCCAAGCTACTCACAACTATTTCTCGTGTTGCTACAGAATATGCTGCACGCATGTAGGTGCAGCGCGTGGCTGTCGTTTTTCGTTTATTTTTGAATCGTCATCCTGGAAGCCAAGCAGCAGTCCGTATCCAGGCGTGCTTGTTCCTCTTCTCTCCGTGTAATTCTTTTTATCAAACGCAAGTCTATTGCGATTTGAGCTTCTCGGTGAGCTCCGGGACCTTGTCGAACAGATCGCCAACCAGGCCGACATCGGCTACCTGAAAGATGGGCGCATCGCCGTCCTTGTTGATAGCGGCAATGACCTTGCTGTCCTTCATACCGGCCAAATGCTGGATGGCACCTGATATACCCGCGCAGAGGTAGAGCTTCGGCGCAACGTTCTTGCCCGTCTGTCCGACCTGCAGGCTGTTGTCGGCGAAGCCGCTGTCGACGGCAGCACGGGAAGCTCCAATGGCAGCGCCAAGTGCATCTGCCAGCGGGGGCATGAGGCGGTCGAATTCCTCCTTGGACCTGAGACCACGGCCGCCGGACACCACCTTCTCGGCCGAACCAAGATCGGGCCTGTCTGACTTGGCCAGGTCTTCGGATACCCATTCCGAAGTGCTCTCAGCCTTGGAGTCTACGCCCTCTTCAACGGCAGCGGATCCGCCTTCAAGCTCGGGAGCGGGGAACGCGGTGCCGCGGACGGTGATGACTTTCTGTGAGTCGGACGACTGAACGGTAAGGATGGCATTGCCTGCGTAGATGGGACGCACAAATGCTGCGACACGAGTCAGAACAGGCGGTTGTTGCAGTGATTACCCCCACTTACTGTCTTCACTTTCAATCGCGGTGATATCCGAAATAGCCTGCACATCGAGAAGCGCGGCAACGCGAGGTAGCAGGTTCTTGCCGAACGCTGAGTGTCCGGCCAGGATGTGCGTGAATGCTCCCTTCTTGATGTTCTCGACGAGCAGCGGAGCGTAGTTCTCGGGCAGACCCTGTTACCACCATCAGCAAAGTCGCACTTGGAAACAAAGTCCAGACATACCTTTTCGTACGCGCCGTTCTCGACGTATATAATCTTGTCGATACCCTTCACCTTGGCGGCCTCGTCCGCCACCGACTGAACCCCACTTCCGGCGACAAAGGCCGTTATCGAGCCACCGAGCTTGGTTCCGGCTGTGATGGCTGAGAGCGATGCAGGGTTGAGCTTTCCATCTCTTTGCTCGAGAATCGCCAGAGTCGAAAGTAGCCGGGCGAGGGCAGAGTACTGGGGAACTGTGACGGGTTGCGACAGACGGAGCTGGGCGCGCGCCTGGCCGAGGGCGGATTTGCGGGCGACTGAGAACATGGCGGGCCTCAATAGCAGCAGCTATACAATCAAAAGAAGGAATCCGGCGTGCAAAGCGACGTTGTGGACGCAGACGCAGGAAAGACGCAAGATGGTGGCCAGCGTCGGAAGGTCGAGACGAGCACCTCGGCCTGGCCTGCTGCATACTAGAGACGAGAGAGGACTAGACTAGACCACATAGATAGACTAGGTAGCATGGGGCAGCGCGGCGGCCAAGAACAGCACGTGACCAAAGGCGGTGCTGCGTCCGCTGGCTAAGCGGAAAAGTATCGCGTCGACTCGCGACGGCCACCACCAGAGCGCATCATCCCAACAAACCCCACACTCATTACCAAATCTCCCCGTCGCGCTCTCGATCGCCTCCACATCCGGTGCACAGCTTTCGCACCGTCCGTCGCGACTTGCGCCCGCCCTGTCCGCTGCCATCCAGCCGCCCCGACGTGCAGCGCAGACCGTTGAAGGAGCTATGGCCGACGACGCGACTTCCACTCCCACTGCGGCCCAGGACGTTGCAGCTGAGACCGCACAGGCGCAATCGCACGCCCAAGATGACCAAGGTACGTCTTCGTGAAATGGTGCCCTGCTTTCACCCTTCTGCTGCCATCGCCCGCGGCGCTCCCTGAACGCCAGCCATGGACATGGATTTCTTCAACTTGGTCAATTTCCCCTCCCCCTCCGACAGCTATGATATCTACGATGGCAAGACTTCGCCTGGCAGTAGTCTCGGTCGGCTAAGTCCCTTCTTTGTAGACACCTCGATGGCGGACGACTCGGCCACCAAGGATGCATCGCGTGAACCCTCGACGACGACGCCCGCACCCGCCTCCGACAACCCCATCGATGCGCCAGACGGGCCCAGACCCGAGGCTGAGGATGCCGACGGCCAGGACGACGAAGAAATGGGCGGTGTTGAGGATGCAAAGAAAGAGAAGGACGGAGCAGCTGCAGACCCCGATGCGCAGGCAACTGCAGACCTGCAAGCCACCGCGCGCTCACACCTCGTCGCCCAGACATATGCAACCATCATCCCCAGCTACGCGACATGGTTCGACATGCGCTACATCGACCGCCGCGAGAGCAAGGCCTTGCCAGAGTTCTTCAATGGCCGCAATCGCAGCAAAACGCCGGCCGTGTATCGCGATTACCGCGATTTCATGATCAACACATACCGCCTGAACCCTGATGAGTACCTTACTGTCACAGCCTGCCGCCGCAACCTGGCAGGCGACGTGTGCGCCATCATGCGCGTGCATGCGTTCTTGGAGCAGTGGGGGTTGATCAACTACCAGGTAATGCGCACACAGACGTTGCCAGTGGCCTCTTCTAATCAGACTTAGGTTGACCCGCAAGAGCGCCCCTCAAACATTGGTCCCCCGACCACAAGCCATTTCCGCCTTACTGTCGATACCCCGCGAGGACTGCAAGCATTCCAGCCTGCGCCAAACTCCAAGCTCACCGAGGGAAAGCCTCATGCCGGCACCGAGCGCGCTGCCAGCCAACAGCCCACTGCGCAGAGTGAGACCAAGACCCTAGTAGGCCGAAACATCTATGAGTCGAATGGAAAGGAAGTTTCTGCCGAGCCTGACAAGGCAGCAAATGGCGAAGGTGCAAGCAATGGTGCTGGTGGCTCGGTTGATCTGCAAAAGCTTGAGAAGGAGGCTCGGGAGCCTGCGAAGAAGGTCATCTGCCACTTCTGCGGAATTGACTGCAGCCGCCTTTACTACCACCACACCAAGACCTCAGATGTACCCGGTCGCCAGAACCGCGAAGAGCTTTGCCCAAGATGTGTGGTTGACAAGCACTACTCCAGGGGCCTCAACTCTGAAGATTTCGTCAAAGTTGACCGAGGAGACTACCCGCCTACACCTGATGTTGAAGATAACTGGACCCAGGAGGAGCTGCTGCTGTTGCTCGAAGGCCTGGAGATGTGCGACGATGACTGGAATGGCGTCGCTGATCATGTCATGACCAAGACACGTGAGCAGTGCGTGATGAAGTTCCTGCAACTGGAGATCGACAGCAAATACGCTGAGCCTGAAGGTACGCAGTCAGAAGGAGGTGCACCCTCAACCAAGTTCCTTCGCGATTTGGAATATCTCAAGGAGGGTCGTCTACCAATTTTCCATGGCGACAACCCTATCTTGAGTGTCGTCGGCTTCCTGGCAGGACTCGCGCCGGCCAACGTGTCAGAGGTTGCTGTGGCTGCCAACCGGAGTGTTGCACAGATGAGGAAAGATCTCAACGACAAGATCAACAACATCCAGCCTGGTTCAAGTGACAAGGGCAAAGAGAAGGCAACCGAAGGTGAAGTCAAGAACGAAGACGCCATGGAAGTCGATACCGCACAGTCTGCTGAAGCAGACCGGGGCGTCATCAGTGCCGACCCGCGAGAGAGCAATCCTCTTGCCACCCTTCCCTTTGCCCTCTCAGCTGCCCGCTCCGCAGCCCTCGCCTCGCACGAGGAACGCCACATTACGCGCCTCGTCTCCGGTGCCGTCAACCTCCAGTCGCAGAAACTGCAGCTCAAGATGCAGCACTTCAACGACTTTGAGAAATTGCATGCGGCCGAGCGTCGCGACCTGCAGCGCCGCCGCCAGCAGCTCTTCATGGATCGGTTGAACTTCCAGCGACGAGTACGCGCTCTGGAAGAGGCAACCAAGAAGATCAACAGCACCCTCGGTGGACCTACCGGTCTACCAGGATCCGTCAGCCCTGAGGATGCGGTCAAGGCGCTTACCGATGCCATTGCGCTCTTTGGTGTTGGCAAGGGCGAGGAGGGCGTTGGCGTGAAGAGGGACAGCGTGGACGGCAGCGTGCAGCCCATCGCAGAAGGCGCCGAAGGGTTTGGCAAGCACGAGCTATAGGATAGCATGCGAGGAGTTTCTGTGGTGTCGAGGGAGTGATTCTTCGACTTATGTCACGATGTATCTGGTCATTGGCACGTTGTGGCGTCACGGGCGTTTTTGGAAAGTCTAGTCTTGGCTTTGCGATATCAGACAGTCAGGCGGGCAGAACCTTGGCCATTTGGAACCAGAGGCCCTGCTGCGTAGTATTTTGATATCTGATACAGGTTTTAGTCATGTTGTTGCTCTTCGGCCTGTACCGTATGACCTGTTTGCATTCTCGGCACACCGCATGGGAAGCGGCAGCACGTCTGCTCGAACGCAGGCAGCTGGCTCTGGCGTGCATCTCTGGACTAAGTTTATTTGTTGGCATTGTTGATCCTTTCTTCGGCCCAGCAACGCGAAGCTTTAAGTGTTGGTCGTGTTATTCTCGCTCGCAAGCTCAACGCGTTCTGCCTTGGCAAGGATCTACTGGCGCTGTTATGACGTAGGTGCGCCAGTCCTCATGCTTTGCTTCGCTTCAAGGCCCAGCCCTGCACTCTTCCTTGTCTCTCCCCCATCACACGATCTCCTTAATCCGCGCAGCTGCATCTCCCTTGCTCATCTCCCACTTTGGATCGCTTTGCCCTGCGCTCAAAAACATCCCCAAAGCTTTACACCCCAAGCTTAGCTACCGACATGTCGTACGCCGACGTTGCTGCCAAGGGCCCCAAGCAGAGCCCAGAAGATGTACGTTCGCATCGGAAGTGCGCATCCAGGGTGAATTGAAGCTAACAGTGTCGCAGGCGTAAGTCAATTTTCATCTTCCCACAATCGTGCGTCAACTGCGCCTTGCTCGGCAGCTCGCGGGGCTCGGCCTCGCGCTCTACACCACGCCAGCCATCCTATCGCGCCCTATCTAACAGCTTCACTACAGTCGCGCCCCATCTCAACCCATCGTCGAGCGCTCCGACGACTCCGTCTCCTCCCTCGTCGATGTTGACTCACCGCACGTCTCCTCGGTTCCTTCCGACTTCGAGCAGCAGACCGTGAAAACCGACACCCAGGCTGAGCGCATCGAGTTCGAGCAGAAGGCCAAGGAGGCGTCCGAGGAAGCCGCCCACCAAGCGGAAGTCGCAAAGGACAAGGCCAAGGAGAAGGCTAAGAATGATGCGCATATCGCTAAGAAGAATGCCGGCAACCCTGTTGTCTTGGGCAACGTCGTGACGGTCGGTATTTTGGGTACCGTGCTGGGTGTTGGCGCATACAGGAAGTACGCCGCGAACCAGCTCACCTGGAAAGTTGTCGGTGCGTGGGCTGGTGTTGTCGGGCTTTTCGCCGTTGGCGACTACTACGTTTCCAAGTGAGTACACCCTCGCGTTCCCTTTGAACCCGACATGTTCGACTACTAACAGTTCCCAGCTACTTCTTCCAAAAGTACCCCCCGAAGAAGTAGATGGCGGCTTTGTACCTACGCCAATCCCACCCTTCCCTTCCGATAGATTCCCACGGATTTCGAACAGGAGTTCTTGACGGTGGCTTGAAGTTCCCGACGGACGGACGGACGGACGTTTTGCTTGCTTACTATTCCCATGGTACTAACATGCGAATGAATCAATACTCATCTCTCAGCCTTTTTTGGAATGCATGTTTGAACTGGACGGTGTTTGCACGCGCGAGCATGGGCGCTAGGGGTCTAGTTCTTCTGTGTATATATCGAGTCTACGCTTCCTGAATCCACGACGTTGAAACGATTTGCTATCCGATCACGATGCTTGCAATTTGACGGGACGTGTGATGCGAAACTCGGGGTACATGAAGAAGTTTTTTTTTTTTGGAGAAGACGGACTCCCACGACGCACGATGCGAAATCAACGTTTGGGTCTGCTTCTTTCCTTGGTGGCGTGTGACGAGAGAAACGAAGATGACGTGGTTCAGGCGCGTAACTATGGCACACTTTCATCGGAGCCTGGATACGGGGTTCGATGCTTGTCGATGATCTGCTCTAGCTTCTCCTTTAACACCTCGATGCTTTCCAATAATCTTCTGCAGCAGCACCTCCTCCAGCACCTCCTCCAGCACCTCCATTCCTTATTTTTCGTCCCAACGGCTAAATCCGACGCAGTGTCCCCCATCTACACCACATCCATCCGTGTCTGATCCCGAACCCATTGTCCAACACGTTTATAACCGCCCGAAAAACGACGTGGCAACGCCAGCCATTACCCAGACACTGTGTACACTTCTGCCAGTGCAATTCACCGCGGCATTTTCCTGTCAATCTCGGGAGTCGAGCTCTGATGGCCAGACATCCATCATCATTCGGTGACCGATAGCTTCAATGGTATGTGCATCTTGTTGGCTGGGGCAGTATCGACGAGTGTCGCTCGAAGATGCGGTGCGGTGGGTACAAGACTGTTCGTCACTGCGATGTACTCTTCATCAAGCATGGACGTGGGTTCATCGCGCGTATGGATTGGAGAGGACATCTCCGGTGGAGGGGGGATGGTTGTGGTGTGTTGAAGCATTGCGGTGTTGAACCATGGTATTGAAACATTGGCGAGGAGAGCATGAGTGATGGAATATGCTCCATTGAATGGAGAAATACATGTACATGTACATGCTCTCCACACAAGGGGGGATGCGTGTGTGTATGTACATCCCTTCCCACATCTCTCGTATCCCAAAAGAAAAAGTAGAAAAACTAGCAGTATGGTAACGACGCGTGCACGTAAGTACGGCACAGACAGCCCATCCCAATCCCCATCCCCATCCCAAGCCCAAGCCCAAGCCCAAACACTCTCCTCCCGGCGCTCACGCTGGGCCCACCTCCTCCACGCCCGGCACTTCCAACCCGTCATCGCCGACGTCTTAAGCCACGAGCTGCCAAAATACACCCGCAGCACCGTCCTCCCGGCGTCCCTCGCCGCAGTCGTGCGCGAGTGCGTGTTGATCCTCGCATCCGCGCCGTCGGTGCTCCTCGCCGCGGTAGACGGCACGCTGCCGCGACGCATGGTGACAGATGCGACGCTGCAGCACGAGTATGCGGTGGTGCGCGAAAGAGCGCTCGTCCAGCCGTCGATATACGTGCACCTGCTGGTCGACGAGCACGGCGTCGCGCCCACGGCGACGCAGTACGGCGCCATCCGCGAGACGGTGCTGCAGTACGTCGGCGCGGGGAGCGAGCACCACGAACTCGCTTGGAGTATTGACAATGGAAGTCCGCCGCCACCGCCAGCGACAGCCACGGCGGCGTCCGGCTACAGGAAGTATCTGTGGACGGCGCACCGCTCGCCGCAGCACGTAGCCACGCTGCTCCGGTTCTGCGCGGGCGTCGAGCAGCGCCTCGCCCGCATCGCCCCAGCCGACGGCGCCCTCCCGCTCCGCTATGCCCCCGGCGAGTGCGGATACTCGGTCAACGCCCACGTTAGACTTGGGCAGCACCGCGCGCGCCAGTCGTCAAACTACGTGATGAACCTCGTCGAGGATATCTGCGCGTATCTGCACCAGGTAGGTAGGTTCGCGGCCCTCTATACCATGCAGCCCTTCATCGTCTCCCTGCTCTTTCGCCCCCAACAAGCTGCCATTGCGGAGATTTTTATTTCGGGGCTGATGCAGGTCTGGGTTGACGGTGGCGGGGGGCTGAATGCGTATCCGGCGGGCAGGAGTGTGGCTAGTGCGTGGAGGGTGGATGGGGAGCGGTGGGCGGAGCATGAGGCGTGGGTGTGGGAGAATACGGGAGTGGAGAGGAATTTGCGGGTGCAGAGGGAGAGGTTGGAGGGGGATGTGATTGGGTTGGAGGGGGTGGCGGAGGAGGTTTGGAGGGAGGCGCTGGGGAGTGGAGATGAGGACGGGGATGATTCAAGGGATGGGGATTATGTGCCTGAGAAGTTGGTGCCGAGTTTGGAGGGGTTGGAGTTGGAGGAAGAGATATAGGAAGTAGGAGAGGAGAGGAAGGTAAGGATTCTCGGTGTTTATGAGCGTAAAATGCTCACCTTTGCGAGAGTTGGCATTGCTGATGTATATGTGCAACATTTCCACTGCAGCCATGCTCAACGAACCAGGCCTCAGCCCTCCTCTTGCCGCTGTTGCATTTTTTGAGTTGCCGTCTTTTTCGACTCTTGACACCGATCAACCCCGCTGGTGCATCTTCGTCGCCCAAAAGCACCCTGTGCCAATAGTCCAGTGCGAAAATGTATGGGGGGTATATCCGAAGCGTGAAGCGTGCGGCCGCCTTGCGTGACATCGTATCTTCCTCCCACTCAGGCATTGTTACCCCCGCCTCCGCCTCCACCTCCACCCCTCCCACGACCCCGTCCTCGCCCACGCATTCCCCTTCCTCCCCTGTCTCCACGGTGTCCATCCCCCCTCGAGTGCATCCCACCCCGTCCGCCCCTGCTTGCCTGCTCCTTCGCCTGCTGTTCCTTGACCACGTCCACAATCTCGTCCGGTACCCGCAGGTATTTTATCTGCCCCTTCGTCAGCACCATTTTCACCCAGTCTCGCATGGCGGAAACTGACCGTGCTGCCCCGCACATATATCTCCGCCAACCGCCAGAACTTGTCGCCGTCTGCACTTGTCTGCACGACTTCTTTGAGCGTGAGGTTCATCCACGTGTCGCAGTTGATCAGCAGGCCGTTGAGGGTTTCGCCACTCTTGAGCTCGACGAGCATGGGGTGGCCAACGGCGGCTGTGAGGAGGCCGAGGGGGAGCTGTGAATCACACACGTTAGCAAGAGCGGTTTGCGCCGGGGTAGATATCGTGACGTACCATTGTGGTGGTGCCCTCAGGGTTCTGTGAGATTGGTAAGGGAGGTCTGGGCGATCGAATTACGGGGGGGAGAGCAGGTGGTGAGAGCAAGTGCGCTCGTGGAATGGGATCGGGGATGATGATGCGGTTCGGGTGGGCTGTCGTACTTGCAGATTGCGGGAGGGAGCTCGGGCCAGCTGCTTGGCGTTCGAAACCAGTGACGCGTCGAGCAGAGGTCGTGCGGATGGAACATCAGTATGTCGACATATCACATGAATGCATGAGCTCGTAGCTCTCTAGCGCTCCACTTGAGCTTGACTCTGTTGGCAGTGCCTGGCACACGTAGGAATACGTTGTTTCAAGGCTCCGCGTGCATGAGCGCGGCCTGTATTCATCTGCCTATCTACTCTACTTCGACAGACATATATATACTACATCACATCCCTGTGATTATTATTAGTTGAGCGTCCAAGAAAACGCACCCCTACCTTCTCGCCCGTGATGTTGCTTCTGTGAGATCGCGCTCGAGAACTAGAAAGCATGCTACAGAAATCGTACAATGCATGAGGGTGAACCGTAGAGAGCTGACAACAGCAGGTGACCTGTGAATCTGATCGCCAGTGAAACCAACGCCTAGCCATATGTAAAGGGAATAAAACAAAGAGGAAGGAATAGACAGAGCGGTGCCGCATCCGAGTAAAGTGGGAACACCCAAGGTACCGATTGAGATAAGATGAAACACTCCAATGGCAGTTAGTTCTTCTGGTCAAATACCGTCTCGCTCGTCTCCGCGAAGTCTGCACTCTCCGCGATCTCGGGATAGCGCAGCGTCTCGGCGCTGGGCCGCGGACTCACGTCGATGATGCTGGAGTCCGGCGTCCAGCGCGAGCTGGAGCTCGTTGTGGAAATGGTATACGAGTAGTGTCTAAAGCCATTGGCGACAGTGTCAGAAACATCCTCGTCCTCTTCGTACGCCGGAGGTGAGCCTGAGGCGTCCGAGCGGTAGCCTGGAAGACTGTCTGCTCGAGAGAGCGGGCGGGAGGGGAGTTCTGGAATGGATGTGGGAGGGTACGTTGACGCGGTCGATAACGGGGAGTATGGGGCCTGCGGGATGGGGTGAGAGCGCGAGCAGAGGCAGTAGTCGTGCGGGTAAGTGACGACACGACCTTCCTCGGCTGAGCTGACGAGGTCATTGACCACGCCGTGCGCGGCGCGCAGCTGTCTGATTTCTTCTTGCATGGCTTCCTCGAGCACGCCTTCTTGGTGCTGGATGAGGCTGCGTTTCTCCTCGTAATCTTCCAGGCGCTCTTGATCGCGCCAGTTTCCGCACCACCATTTTCGGATGGCATATCTTCGGGCAGCACGGCGGTATTCGCGTGCAGTGAGACGTTCTTCGCGCGCGGCGGCGCGTTCTGTGCGTGTGCGGAGGCTGCAGCAGCGGTGGCGGATAACAGTGAAGATACAACCACAGCATAAGAGGCCTAGAACGATGTCCAGGGCAATCACGAACGGCGACTCAGGTGGCGGCATGCGCGGTGCGCCATGGTGCGCGTGGGGCGGAGGCGGAGGCGGAGGCGGTGGTGGTGGTGGTGGTGGTGTTGGTGAATGGTCAGAGACGTCGTGGTGTGGCGGGCGTGGGGCGCCGTCAGACTCAATCTTGACGTTGCTCTGCTTATTGTTGCCAGGTCGCCATACCTGATGGAATTCATCGTCGTTCGGATGCCCCATGGGTGGCGGGCGGTGGGGCTTGGGTCGGAAGCGGACGCAGAGGATCCTCCACGCACCCCGGGCTCCACTGGCGATGGTCTTCGCGACGCAGGTGATGTTGTCACACTTCCGTAGTTCTTCCTTGAAGCTGTGTGCCTCTTTCTTGACCTGGGAGTCTATGCACTTTTTCTTCTCTGCGATGGCTCTGTGGAGCCTTTCCGCTTCCGCTTCAAGAGCCCTCAATTCGCGGATGTCGTCCTCGAGCGGTGAGTGGCCTGGCGGCCCGAAAGCTTCTATGCCCTGCGTAGGAATGGCAAGGCGCAGATGCTTCGGAGGGTTGCGCCAAGACTCGGCGCGTGCACCTGAGCTGGCAATAAGGTCGGGGGTGGGTTGGAGGCGAAGAAGCTCCGGCGGAGAAGCCTGCTTGAAAGATAGGGTGAAACCAGGGTACGGCGAGCTCAATGCTTTGCCATCGATGGATTTGATGTTCACTGTCAAGACTTGGGCAGTGACATCAGTCTCTGCTCCGCCGTGAAGACATGCACTCTCCCACTCAAGATCAAGGTCGTGTTGGAGGAACCAGGCATTCTCTTCAATATCGGTCACGCCAGTGTAGGAGCCAGAACCAGATGCAAGATCACCGTTCCACTCCTGAGGGAGGTAAGCTCCGTTCAGTGTGATGTTTGAAACACCACAAGGTTGATCGTTGGTGTAAGTTTTGACACTCAGAACCTGGGGAAGAAAAGTAAGCGATGGGGTCACTTTTTGTTGCCTGAAGTGGGCCTTACGATGGACTCGTCATCATGGCTCGTGCCCAGACACCCAGCGCATGGAACGGTAAAGGTCGCTTGGGCATAGTCTTCCTGCGAGTCTTCGCGGTATTATTAGCTGCCTAGACGTGGCAAAAGTGGGAAGACATAACGACATACCCAACTCCAGAAGCTCTCTTCCCTCCGGACGTGCAACCTCTGCCCGGGTACCCTCGGAAGGAAGAACAGCTGCGAGCGCTGGCAGAGCCCGGGCGCAGGCCACCAAGAGATTCTTCTTGACGAACCTCATGGTTTGAAGAATGTAAGCAAAGCGAATGTGGAGAAAGGTACGACAGTTCGAGCCCGCACACAGCAACGCAGAAGGCACGAGCAGCAGCTGTCGAGCGAGGACGGCAAAGCTGGCCTCTGGATGAGATCAGGCACCAGCCAACTCGGGGAGGGCGTGATGTTTAATGGGGGGCGCAGGCGCAGGCGCGCGAGCATCAGCACTTGAGTGGACGCGTGTCCAACCGGAAAGAGTCAGCGGCAGTGGGGCGCAGCGCATCTGCTCGTCGTTCAGCCCTGCGCGTAGGGATACAAATCGAAGACTTTGTTTGATGTGACATAAACGGACTCTGCATTTGTAGCAAAGAGAAGAAGATGGACGTTACGCCAGACACTTTTGCATGCGTCAGGGCCATGTGGTGTGGCGCCCTCCGTAGTCTAGGTACCTGCATAGATAGATACCAGCTGTGGTTGCTCCGTTCCCGTCGGAGCATCTTCGCCCGCCTAACCAGCCATAATCTACGGCTAAAGTTTGAGTCCCCTTTCGCAAACTGATGAGTAGACTACTCCGATAGATGGTTCACTAAATCTTCAACCATCCACTCGGAAGCATGCCATCTCTCCCCCATCGAATCGTGCAATGGAACATGGACGTTTCGACGCAAGATAGTATCCAACGGCTTACGTATACAGCCTGCTCTCAGCACAGGAGAGTGTTTCAAGTCTCGCACGGATGTTGTTCTGCGTCACCAGATTCAGCATAGGTATGCTGCAAGGTGCTCTGCAAATCCAACGTGTATGCCAAGGTATCGATCCCATTTGTGAAGGAGTGCTGGAAAGCGGTGATCAACTGTTGATGTCTTCTCAGATGCTGTGTCTATTGTGTCCATACAACATAATGTACAAAATGTCGCTTGATGCGATATCTACAGGTATGCTACAGCGCTCTACCACGTCTTCTCCCCTTTACCGCCTCCGCAAGTACCAGTTGAACGCCAGCTGTCCCGTTTCGATGTGGAACGGCGTCGGGACCTCCGCGAGACCCGGCCGCGCAACAGGATGCCGCAGATACACCGCCGCACACACGTTCTGGTTGACCTCCAGGTACCGCGGTATGAACGCAAACGCAGCCATGTAGTCCCGTGGCCGCCAGGGCGTCGCATACGGCGCGGACGCATCGCGCTTGTTCCATGTGGAGATGTGGTCGTGCTCGAGCTTGAGCTTTTCAAACGCGTCGCTCAGCTTCTTCTGGTCCTCGGGGGACATCATCGGGGTAGGCTCCTCCTCGGCAGTGGGCGCCAGCTCGGCGCGACGGGCGTTCAGCGCGTCTTTGAGGAACGTGAACTGCGCGTCTAACGTGGATACCGTTTCGGGCGTGGCTTTGCCCCAGAGGCTGACGGCCTTGCGGACGGTCTGGCGGAAGGCGCGGAACTTTTGCTTGTCTTTTGCGCCGACTTCTTCGGCAAGGACGTTCTCGACGTCAAGCATAAGGGACTGCATGTGCTCTTTAAGTTCCTTGGGTGTGGGCTCGGCACGGGTAGCAACGGTGGTGGTTTTCTCCTTGGGATTGTGAGCTGGCACTGGGTTCTCTTCGCGGGCTTTGGCGCGCTCGGCGGCTTTTTCCTTAACGATCTTGCGGGCGGTCGAGGAGCGCTCTTTTCGGGCGCCGGTGGCGAACATCACGGAGGAGGGCTCAACTTGGAACATGTCGCCGGGGTTGAGCATATATCCGGGGTATGGCATCTGCGGTTGTTTTAGCTTTTATCATCGCGTGCCCCATTTCGAGCACATAGACGACAGATAAGGTGTCGTACCTTCTTTCCATTGACCCTGACCAGCCCATGGACGACGAATTGTCTAGCCTGGCGCACACTGCTCGCGAACAGTGCCCTGAAGATGGCTGTGTCCAATCGTCGCTCGATGGGGTAGTATGCCATCTGCATGTACGGCGTCTGCATTGGCTGTCGCTCCTTTTCGCTCGAATCCGCACCAGCACCTCTTCCAGCAGCCTGTTCCGAACCATCGTATCTAGCCAAATATCTGTGATCCATTGGCACCACGGCGGGTAGGTTTCTCCTGAACAGGCGCTTCCACTTCTTCTCCCGGATCTGCTCGCCGTGGTACGCACGCGTATCCGACTTGGCCGTCCATTTCTGCTGGAAGTATGTCTTCGTTCCAGTGTTCGGGGCCCTCAATTGTGATATGCTGTATAGCGACCAGCGTGACCAGTCCTGCCTGACTTTCTATTGCCATGTCAGTGCTGCCCAGGCATGGATCCATCTAAATTCCATTTGGACTGACCAGCTTCTTCAGCGAATGGAATCTCGGCTTCTTCCTCATGGTGGGTGGCGGTAAATGGGTGGACAATTGGGAGAGTCGAGGGCGGATGTTCGCCCTTCAACCTTACCGACAGGGACGCGCTGAACTGCCGCACGGACCATGCTAAAACTTCGTAAAGCGCAAGAGCTACCCCCGCTAGCGTTGCGCAAAAGTCAATTTGCTCCCCACCACTCACCTGAACCTAAGATCTACCCGCACTTTTCTCGAATATCTTTGCGCGCATACTCACAAGGTTGCCCAGTCACATTCCAATCATACATCTACAGCTGCACCGCAGCGAACATGGCCGACACTCAGCCTGCTGCCGAGGCGCCTGCGACCAACCCCACCGAGGTCACCAAGAGCAACGAGTCCACCGAAACTGTCGCAAAGCCCGAGACTACTGCCAGCGCAGAGTCTGGTGACAAGGAAGGGGCCAATGGCACTGCGGAAGCAAGCAAGGAGGCGGAGCCATCCGCCAAAGAGAAGGATGACCGCTCAAATGGTCGCCAATTCGACAATAGGCGCGGCGAACGTGGTGGACGCGGCGGAGGCAAATTCGGAGGCAACAAGCCCTTCCGCAAGTATGCTGACAATGAGCATCTGCTTTGTGTCTCGGCTCACATTCACACAGGCGCAATGACGAATTCGAGAACTTGCCCGAGTCGGATGACCCCAACGAAATCAAGCAACAAGTGAGCTTACTGGCGCAACAATTCGCAATTTTTCCTGACAAGCCTAGGTTGAATTCTACTTCTCTGTTGCCAACTTGGCGACTGATGAGCATCTCTTCAAGGAGCTCGAAGGTCCTCGCAATGCGCCCGTATCAATCAAGCACATCAGCCAGTTCAAGCGCATGCGCCGCTTCACGCCCTACTCTGCGGTCGTGAACGCGCTTCGTGAGAGCGAGGATCTTGTCGTTGTCGATGATGGAGAGTTTGCCGGCACTGGCAAAGAGGCCGTCAAGCGCAAGGACCCCTTGGTCGTACCCAAGCGCGATGGTGACGAAGAGTACCCACCTACTGTCGATGAGCTCTTCAGCCGCATCTACAAGAAGAGTCTTAACAAGCTTGAGAACTGCATCTACGCGAAGGGTTTCGCAAGCCAGGGTGAAGATGTCGGCCAGATTCCGCTCGAGCAGTTCTTCCGGCCCTACGGTGCCGTCATGATTCGCAAGCGCCGCGAAGAGGATGCAACTTGGAAGGGCAGCGTATTCGTCGAATTCGACACCGAAGAGTCTGCGAACCAGTTTCTCGCCCTTGACCCCAAGCCCAAGTACAACGACAACGAGCTCACAATCATGTCCAAGAAGGAATACAGCGAAATGAAGTGCAAGGAGAAGGGCATCACCCCGGAGTGGCTCAAGACTGAGGAGGAGCGCAACAACAGCGGCCGCGGACGGGGTCGTGGTGGCTTCCGCGGCGACCGTGGCGGACGTGGTGGTCGTGGAGGTCGTGGACGAGGAGGTCGTGGTGGACGTGGTGGTCGGGGGGGTCGTGATCGCGATGACCGCCGGGATCACCGCGACCGCCGTGATCGCGATGGCTCTGCCGACAACGATGACTGGAAGAAGCGCCGAGACAACTTCCAGGACCGTGATTCCAAGAAGCGTAGCCGTGACGACAACGACGCTGCAGGAAGCCCCAAGCGCTCCAAGATCGAGGTCAAGGAGGACGCGTAGACAAATAACTCGTCTATTCAGTGTCTTCGTATCACATCTGCCCCCGCGTCACAGCCTTACATCATCGATCTGTTGCGAGAATATCGCATTGAAATGACTTGGCAAAGTCCGTCCATCTGCTACTCCCTAGCAGCCCTGCATGGATGAAATCTCATTATCTGCGTTCAGAGGGATAAAAGCGGCGTTGGTGGCATGCACATTTATAGGTTGTCTAAAAGATACCATCTTCTCCGGGTGGGACGAACCAGTTTTCATGTTTCATAGCATGTCAGTATTTCTACGCCGCTGTATGATAGCTCATGATCCGATACTCTGTGAGGACCGGTGAGCGCGATTGAAATATCTTTTTCGACCTACTAGTCTTGATCATCAGTGTTTCATGTTGCCTAATAAGTGAATGGCCTTGCCACTGTCCAGATTACACACTATGTAATTGGAGTGAAAACTACCTGTCTACCGTCATAAAGGACCGATTACGATCTTGGTCCGTGAATACAAGCATTGCATATAAATTCCGTGTAGACCTCCTTATCGAGCACCTCATGCAGGCAACCAGCTTCCGTGACTTATCTCCGAGGCACTTTCCTCATTTGTAATCCGACAAGTCTGTCCTGTAGACTATGCGGCATCAGTGTTACTTCCGTGCAGTTGTACATGCATGGTGGATCAGAATCGTAGGTTACTGAGCCAGGTGTTCAGTGGGCTCGGTATACCCCAGAATATGCCCAAGGTACATCGCAATGTCCGCAGAGCATTTAGGTGGGTTGTATTTCCACCCGCTTAGTGGGTTTCCGATCCACGTGAGTGGGAGAAAAAAGGGCGGAGGTTGGGCGCTTGTAGACCAAATCGTACCGCGGCTAGCGAGCTAAGCACTATACGTTGATCTTTAAGTCATATTCGTATTGAATTGACCTGGGTTTGAAGTGTGTTCCATGGACCTTGTGAACTGTGACTCTTGCAATGATGGTATCAATAAGCTGCTGTTGGGTCAATCAGAATGGTGGCGACCCACGCGCTCGCCGCCGCCCAATCGAGCAGCTCGGGCTCCTGCGTCGGGACAGAAGGCGGAGTCGCTGAGTGAACCCAAATGCGGTTGTGAGTCACAGAGAGAGTCATCCAAAGGGCTTCACGGGTGAAAGTAGTCTGTGTTGTTGAAATTCGGCAATGTCTCCATCCCACAATGACTCCGGTGGCACTCCATGGGTGAGGACGCGGTGCACTATGTCGATTTAGGCGATAGCGCTTCGCACTCGACGCCCCACCTTGCCCGCACCACCTGCAAAACTCCTCTCTGCCCGCCCACTTCCCTTCCTGCCCTCGCCCACCACTTCACCCGCCAACTTTGCGCCCGGGGGTTTCTAAAGCGTGCCTACCTTTGGTCTGCACCACAGAGCTCTCGAATCCAATTCCAGCGCCTCTTCCAATCTACCAGCCCCTCCGCGCAGGTGCGGGGTACTTGAACATTTCTTACACGAGAATTTTCGGGTAGAACAACCCACAACACCGCCATCATGGTTAAGTAAGTCCATCTCCATCGCTGCCGCTCGCCTTTGCGGGCGCCGTTGATTTCGCCTGCCCTCGTGGCTCCTGGTCGAGCACTATGCTAACAGCCATCCAGCTTCACCGTCGAGGAGGTACGTAGCGCCCCGCCATACGTCGAATCAAGGGGCAAGGAACGAAAGATGGATGCTAACTGGCATGGTAGATCCGTGCGCTCATGGACAAGGCGTCCAATATCCGTAACATGTCGGTTATTGCTCACGGTAAGAATCCCGGGTGCCCCGCTCTACGGAAAACGTATCTAATAACCCACTTCAGTCGATCACGGAAAGTCCACCCTCACCGACTCGCTCGTCCAGCGTGCCGGTATTATCTCTGCATCCAAGGCTGGAGAAGCGCGGTTTACGGATACGCGAGCGGACGAACAGGAGCGTGGTGTGACGATCAAGTCCACCGCCATCTCCCTGTACGCCCAACTCCAGGACGAGGAGGACCTCAAGGACATCCCTCTCAAGGTCGAGAAGAACGACTTCTTGATCAACTTGATCGACTCGCCCGGTCACGTTGACTTCTCCTCTGAGGTCACTGCTGCCCTCCGTGTCACTGACGGTGCCCTCGTCGTCGTCGACACCATCGAAGGTGTCTGCGTCCAGACCGAAACTGTGCTTCGCCAGGCTCTTGGTGAGCGTATTAAGCCCGTCGTCATCATCAACAAGGTCGACCGTGCTCTTCTCGAGCTCCAGCTCACCAAGGAGGATCTGTACCAGAACTTCTCTCGTGTCATTGAGTCTGTTAACGTCGTTATCGCCACCTACTACGACAAGACTCTCGGTGACGTCCAGGTGTACCCCGACAAGGGTACCATCGCTTTCGGTTCCGGTCTCCACGGCTGGGCCTTCACTGTCCGCCAGTTCGCTTCGCGTTACGCCAAGAAGTTCGGTGTCGACAAGAACAAGATGATGGAGCGTCTCTGGGGCGACAGCTTCTTCAACCCCAAGACCAAGAAGTGGACCAAGAACGGCACCCACGAGGGCCAGCAGCTTGAGCGTGCTTTCAACCAGTTCATCTTGGACCCCATCTTCCGCATCTTCAACGCGGTCATGAACTTCAAGACCGACGAGATCCCCAAGCTCCTCGAGAAGCTTGAGATCAAGCTTACCAGCGACGAGAAGGATCTCGAGGGCAAGCAGCTCCTCAAGGTCGTCATGCGCAAGTTCCTTCCCGCTGCCGACGCTCTTCTTGAGATGATGATTCTCCACCTGCCGTCTCCCGTGACTGCCCAGAGTTACCGCATGGAGACTCTCTACGAGGGTCCTCACGACGATGTCAACGCCATCGGTATCCGGGACTGTGACCCCAAGGGTCCCCTCATGCTGTACGTCTCCAAGATGGTACCTACCTCCGACAAGGGTCGTTTCTACGCTTTCGGTCGTGTCTTCTCCGGTACCGTCCGCTCCGGTCTCAAGGTCCGCATCCAGGGTCCCAACTACACCCCTGGAAAGAAGGAGGACCTGTTCATCAAGGCTATCCAGCGTACCATCCTTATGATGGGTCGTTTCGTCGAGCCCATCGAGGATGTACCCGCCGGTAACATTCTTGGTCTTGTCGGTGTTGACCAGTTCTTGCTCAAGTCCGGTACTCTCACCACCAACGAGACTGCCCACAACCTTAAGGTCATGAAGTTCTCCGTTTCTCCCGTTGTCCAGCGCTCCGTTGAGGTCAAGAACGCTCAGGATCTTCCCAAGCTTGTCGAAGGTCTTAAGCGTCTGTCCAAGTCCGATCCTTGCGTCCTGACCTTCATCTCCGACTCCGGAGAGCACGTCGTCGCTGGTGCTGGTGAGCTTCACTTGGAGATCTGCTTGAAGGATCTTGAGGAGGACCACGCCGGTGTTCCCCTCCGCATTTCCGACCCCGTCGTCCAGTACCGTGAGACTGTCAATGGCAAGTCCAGCATCACTGCTCTGTCCAAGTCGCCCAACAAGCACAACCGTCTCTACGTCATTGCTGAGCCTTTGGACGAGGAGGTCGCCCAGGCCATCGAGGCCGGCAAGATCGCTCCCCGTGACGATTTCAAGGCTCGTGCCCGTGTTCTTGCTGACGAGCACGGCTGGGATGTTACCGATGCCCGTAAGATTTGGTGCTTCGGTCCGGACACCACTGGTGCCAACTTGCTCGTTGACCAGACCAAGGCTGTGCAGTACTTGAACGAAATCAAGGACTCCGTTGTCTCTGGTTTCCAATGGGCCACCAAGGAAGGTCCCGTTGCTGAGGAACCTATGCGGTCCATCCGCTTCAACATCCAGGATGTCACCCTCCACGCTGATGCCATTCACCGTGGTGGTGGTCAGATCATCCCTACTGCCCGCCGTGTGCTCTACGCTGCTGCTCTCCTTGCAGAGCCCGCTCTGCAAGAGCCCGTCTACCTCGTCGAGATCCAGGTTCCCGAGCAGGCCATGGGTGGTATCTACGGTGTGCTTACCCGGAGACGTGGTCACGTCTTCGAGGAGAACCAGCGTGTCGGTACTCCCCTCTTCAACGTTAAGGCTTACCTCCCTGTCAACGAGTCCTTCGGTTTCACTGCCGATCTCCGATCAAACACTGCCGGACAGGCCTTCCCTCAATTGGTTTTCGACCATTGGCAGGTTCTCCAGGGTGGTTCGCCGCTTGACAACACCACTCTGCCCGGTAAGATCGTTGCAGACATGCGCAAGAGGAAGGGTATCAAGCTTGAGGTACCGGGTGTTGAAAACGTAAGTTTTACTCTTTCCCCTTCTATCGATATTTTTGCTAATGATCTGCACAGTACTACGACAAGCTATAGAGGAACAGTGGCAAGAGCACTAGATTTCCTTTATTCGCGGCTTGTGGGCAAAGAGCGGTTTCGAGTCTGCTCATGATCGCTGGTCGCTGTATACCATCACGACAAAAGTTCCTCAAGTAGGCAACCAGAGCAAGAAAATGTCGGTTCGAGCAGATGGCTCTTGATCGTGGATGTCTTTTGGGGGTTCGACGCCTGACACGGATAATGACCCTCGTTTCCTAGCATGTTCTCTCTTGTGATGTAGTGTTGATAAACAATCGAAACTATATTACAATCATTTATTCGCACCCATGTGACCAAAATCAAATATCACAGATGTGCATCACCCAGCATAGATCTTACCAATTCCGCGTGTTCGTTCTGCTGCGTTCGTTCTATGTAGGTAAACATTACCTACTGCGAGCACGATCTGATCAGTGTCAGGAAATGAATGGGCGTTGCACAAGGAGGATCCACCTATAGGTACCTGTACCGGTCATGTGTGACCTGGACGTGTCTCCACACTCTGAAATGGGTCATAGTCGCTTTGCTTCCCTGACTTCGGCCTATCCGTGATATGACCGGGAATATTCCCAGAGACAAGGAAGAGGTGGTGGAGCATTGGCAAGCGATAGTTCGACTTGTTCGCCCTTGCACATTCATCGTCCCTCGCCAAGTCTGCCTGAGTACGCCTTCATCTCTCTGACTAGGTCGCCGTGCTTTCACCACAGCTACCTCATCCTCACCTTCCCCACTCTTTTTTTTATACACAATTGAACAACCTCCCGCACTTACAGCCACTGGACTTGCCATGAGCTGAACGGCTGGCTGGGCTTCAAAAATGCCGCAGCGGGTCAATACCTTGGGCATGACCGGGGCGGGGTGTCACAAGCTATGGCGCTGAGGAGGGGTATAGATTGCTCATGACGTATTGTCCTGCTTTAGTGCCGGTCGGAGGAAGAGTTCAGGATAGGGTAGGGAAGTTGTATAAGCTTCAGTGGCCGGTTGGAGAAGGGCTTGTATGGGAATGTACAGAGACATAGTGGAGAGGTGAGGACCGGAGGAAATGGAATGCGGTGGGCATTCTTTGTAAGGGGAATAGCAAAGCAATCGCGACTGTCAGTCCATGGTATGGCTGAGTTTGATGTTATCGCGTATTGGTGACACTTTCCGTCCTCGTGAGTCCCCCTTGCAGATGCCACGCCCCTATTCCCGCACAATATAAATCATCCTTGTCGCTGACAGTTTCTTCAAAGTTTTGATGATGCTCAGGATTTTGCTCCAGTTTCTCGGCTTCCGCTCTCTCCACCCTCCTTCGACGTTACATTCTCTGCGCACTTCTCGAAATTCACGCACTCCTGTCAATTGCACGATGGGCTCAGTTACCGATAATGTGACAGACACCTCGACTATCAGTGGTGGCACCACTGTCTACACGCCAGCACCATCCGAAAAGACGGAATACTTCAAGGAACGAACGTCTGCCGACCTTCAGGAGAACACGTCCTCTGTCCCTCAGCCCGGAAAGACGTTTCTCATTCGCGAACGAAAGTCGGGCCTTCTTCTGACACTTCTGGATGGCGTGGTAAGCCTGCATCCTGCTGGTAACCTCGGATCTGCATATCACTGGTCTTGCCACGAGCGTAAAGGATGGTTAGGGTTCAAGAGCGTTGCAGCTGGGAGATGGCTGGGCCATGATCTTGCCAACACCTTGCAGGCTACGGCTGCACATCATCAGGGTTCGGAGAGCTTTTGTTTGAGATTTATGCCAAAAGGTGGTTATGTGCTGCTCATGAAACAGTGGGACCAGTTGTGGCCGGTGAAGAAGAAGCAAGAGAATGGAGTCCAGAAGGCAGAGGCACCGACCAATCATAGGCTTGTGTGGGAGTTTGTTGCGGTTTAGCAGAGTGTCTTTTGAGCCAATGCCCCCGCGACGGTTATTGTTTCCCCGGAGGATCAACCATAAGATAGACGTATGGCCTCGAATATTGAAGCTCTCTTTTGTAGGTACTGTTCGTCGAAGTTTGTTCGGGTCAGTACGACCTCAGGCAACAGCCACGTTATATGGAGATCATAAGTTTCGAAGCTGCGCGTACCCCGCTGGGAACTAAAATCTATTACCATCGACGGCTCTGCTATCCAGCTCTGTTACATTGTAATAGTCTACAGGAAGTTCTTGAGGCCCTGCTGGCATCATGCTATGAGTAGGTTGTTTTAAATCCGCTGTCTCGAACTCTGGATCCTGTGCCTCCCTTGTTGCAGCGCCATTTGATCCTCGTCTCCGGTACAAGAAGAATCCAATGGCAGCCAGTATGGCAGTGCCTCCCACCACACCCACAACTATCCCAGCGACTGTGCCACCTGCTAGTTTCGACCCTTCGAATTGTGGTGGAGGTCTGGCGGGTGGCGCGGGCGAAGGCGTGGCAGTAGATGAGCCTCCCGTAGTATTCGCGCAGAACTCACTGACCATGTTATTTTGTTTATCCACTGCGATAATATTGGAAGTTTTTGATCCTGTATTCGCTTGCCAAACGGAGAACCTCCCAGCTTCTTGATTGACCATTACGTAGGCAGAGCTCATAAAAGGTCGGCCAAGGACTGGTAGATCGTTTCCGTCGTCGGTTTGAAGGGAGTTGATTACGACGTTGCGGGTCGATGTATTCGCTTGGACTGCGCCATCAGACGCAATGTATGTGTTTGGAACGACTAGTTCGGTGTTGGGAATCTTTACAGAGATGCTGGATTGAAGCTGGATTGTCAGACTGCCGTAGTAACTGAAATTATGATCATTAGCTGGATTCCTTCCAGAGGGAATCGGTACAGGACCTACACATCATTTGGGTCAAAAGCATTGTGAAGTAGTTGATACCGAAGTTTCTTGCCTCACTCTTATTATCTGGAGGTGTCCCGCCTGCGAGCGACCAAAAGCTGTTGTAGTAGCTCAGTGGAAGGGACATCAGCCCTGCGAAACTGGGGCTGATGCACGCTTGTATGGCCATTGATTGCGATCCCATGAAGATGCTCATGTCGGTACCATTCGGCCAGTTCAGGAGAATGTCGCTGATCGTTACTAACATGCCCGTCCCACACTTACTGCCTCAAAACAACGACGCCGTGAAGTTCTCATTTTAATCGGCAATCAACGATTTGTCCACGCCACCGAGGACCAATGACCCCTGACTCTGCTTTTCGGCAGGACCACCGACCAGTCCCCAAAACATGGCGTATGCTTTTGTAGCTATGTCGCCGGCAGATGCGAGTGCCTGCAGAAAAGATGAGTTTCTGCCCAAGCCAAGCTGAGATTGGCTGGTGAACGCTTGGTTGAGATCCTGTTGCGGAACGCCAAATCCGAACGAAGACAGTGATGTGTTGCTGCCAAAACTGAGAGTATCTTCTGTCCAGTCCGCTTTGAAACTATCACTATCCTTCCGTGTACCGATTGACTTGTCCGTAGAGGATTTTGATGCGTCGTAAGCGCCGTCACGGAATGTCACGCATGCTTTAGATGAGTAGTCGTCTGTACAGTATCCGTCTGTTCCGTAGATGTAGGTCTCGTTGTAATCACTGCAAGCGGTGCGAGTCAGCCCATGTCTGATACGTAAGCTAGTCGTTATTTTGGTACATTTTGACCAAAAGATAGACTTTACAAGAAGCTGGGACCTGTACTGCAATACTTACCCGCTGGCGAAGAACGAGATGTTCTGGTTGTTGGAACCGACTGTCATGGAAATGCCTCGAACAAAGGCTCCGTTGGGCAAAGAAACATTCTGGATAGGTGCGACAACAGGCTGTGGCTGACACTGACTTCTCACAAGGACAACAAAGGGTAACACTTCCAGAAACGCTGAGAACAAGCCTACCGGTCGACCCATTACGACACTCGATGTTGACGATTCCAACGTATGGGATGGCTAAAAAGCTGAAAACTGACAGTTTAGGGGAATACAAAGCGATAGAGTGGTTCTGGGCGATGGCCCCCTAAGCGCGCAGCGCTGTATATCCATCAACGTCTGGTGTCAACTGCAGTCAAGTTGTGCGGTGCTGCATCACAATCACCCAGACTTAGCGTCAGCCGCATGATTCGACCAATCCCGAACGCTAAGCTGATGATGGATCCGATATTGATAATCGATGATTGGAGGTGCAGTCGGCTACCTAGTTGGCAGGTGAATGCTAATGGGTACCTAGCGCCAGCCTGAAACGTTATGATTGTCCGCATTTGCTGTTGCACCCGAGCGCTAATTTGAGCGCCTATCTCGTTCCCAACCACTTTGCACGTATTTTATAATTAGTTAAGCTGTGCCGCAATGCCACAACGCAAGACTGTGAGCTGTGCCGCAATACCACATCGCTAGACTGCGAGCTGCGACGGTTGCTGTTGCAAGAGACGCATTCAAGGGGTCGCGTAATTCCAAAGGCGCCATGGACCCTGTGCTGCAGTTGCTCTTCGCCACCTGTTACTGCCAGATCTTTGTTCACCCTCCATTACTAGCGCACGTGCGCGTGCGGCAATTAATGAGTCTTTACGGATATCTCGTTCGAAAAAGTTCCTGAAAAGAGCAGTCACCCGTCTATCCAGTCACCTCTTGGCTCACTTTCCATTAAGCGATGATGCGTTCCCACAGGAAAATCGAATTCATTGTGGTGGCAGTGTTCGTGCTTTGCGCCTGGTTCCTCTTCAATGCCCATTTCAATGAAAATCAAAAAGAATTATTCGCGGTCAGCGTTGTTGAAAAGCCATGGCGAGATGGGGTATTATATGCAGAAGAAGGGCATAAGATATTCCAGCAGAGCGTCGCGCAGGGCGGCACAGAAGAGGAAGCATCATCGACATCCACCGCCCCTCAACGTACAAGCCCACTGACGCAAATTACTGCGGTCACAACACCTAGTTCATCACGAATTGATCGCGTTGTCGTAATGGCAAAGCTTCCCACAGATGACACACGCTGGGTACATACCGACTTGAAAGACTGGAAATCAGCCATCTACGACATCGATACTGAAACGCCACACAACAAATCTACCCTGGATCCGCTCACTAACAGCACTCTACGTACCCTTCGAAACAAAGGAATGGAGGCAAATGCCTACCTCGCATACATCGTGCAGAATTACAACAATCTCCCTTCAACGATCGCATTCATCCATCCACACAAAGACGGCTACCCGATCGCCTGGCACACCGACAACAACGAACATTCCAATGTAGTCTCACTGAAATCACTTAACATAAACTTCATCCAGAGCAACGGCTATGCGAATCTGCGCTGCGTCAACGATCCCGGCTGTCCGCACGAAGTGATGCCGTTCCGGGACCCGCCTGAGGATCATCGAACAATCGAAGCAGCAATGCCGGATGCGTGGCGAGATCTGTTCAATAGTACGGATGTGCCGCACATACTAGCGACCCCTTGCTGTGCGCAGTTTGCCGTGTCGAGCAAGCAAGTGCATAAGCGGCCGCTGGAGGAATACAAAAGGTACTACACGTGGTTGATGGAAACTCCGCTAAAGGACGAGACAAGTGGAAGGGTATTCGAGTATCTTTGGCACGTATTGTTTGGCCAAGAACCCGTCTAGTAAGTACTTGTTTGAACCGTGTTGGATGCGCGGCTGCTAACTTTGACAAGCTGCCCTGCATACGAGAAGTGTTATTGCGACGTGTATAACAGATGTTGAATATTTTCTGTTTTATGATCAAACCAGGTAATCTGGGGGTGATTTTGCGTCATCTTCGATCGTCTAGAGAGATTTGAATCGATGCGAAACCTCCGGCGGGTATTCGAGCCCTCGTCTTCCATACGAAGGCGCACCAAGGAGGTTGTACAAAATACAGGGCCATTGGCTGTTCCCATAGCTAGACTTGGAGAGCGATCTCGAGCCCTAGAGGCTCTAAGATTAGGATTAGAAGCTGCTGGACGCGCTCTATCCATTCACAAACATGCACACTGGGTTTGTAATCGAAGCGGACTCGATGGGACGCTCGGAACGAATCCGAGCGAATAATGGAATGGGCAGGAGATACAGCTTACTTAGATCCACTCGAAGCGATGCAACGCACTATGACACTTTATAGCTGTCACAGATTTGGCGAGCCCCATGCAAAGGCCTGTAGGCTACTCTCGGGTGGCATGCATGAAACCGTTAAATGCAGGGCGATGTGGAGAGCATGAAGTTGGTGGTTAGATCATCGCGCTTATGAGGAAGCTAAAGACCGGGGCGTACAGACACTTTTAGATTGGGGGATCCGGGTAGGTCAGGTAAAGGCTGCGGAACTACTAATGGGTGGATTGGCATTGACACAAACACAACAAGAACTCTTAACTACTTTGGTCTGGAGCTATGTACGGAATTGGCTCGACGCCGGGGTGTATTCCTCAATCATCTTAGCGGTCGCCATAGGCGACAAATCCAAGACGTGGTAATGGTGCCAGCGAGAGAGATGCCCCTCGGTCAACTATAGATCGAGGATTCTGTGGCGGTATAACGGTAGGGGAAGACGACGCGACTATGAATACCTCTGGCCGGACCATGTGCAACTGCGTCGGTTACTGGTAGCTGTAAATATGTGCAGTATGACATAGATTTGTTGTTCCATAACATACAGGTTACATCGTCTCAAGTACAAACACCAAGTAAGACCTCGTTCGGGATATCAGACTCATATTTCTCTCTTCATCAATATACACATCGTACAACACATGTCTAGTACAGGATCTTCCGGATATATACACAAGTAAAAGTGGTATAGATACAGACATTAATTCAGCCATAATTTTACACGAGATACTGCGTCTGCAGCTTATCTCCCGTCCTCGGCATCGTCTCAATAGCCCTGACTGTGTCGGGTGCAATCTGCTCCACCACCTCTCTCAACCAGCCACCCATGTTGGGATTGAAGCCTATACCGTTCGACTCGTCTCTTCGCACCTTCGCGTACGCAGCCGCCAGAACCACCAGTGTCTTGTAGCGTGGTAGTACACTGCCCCTCTTCACATCGTAGTGACGGAGCTCCATGAACGAGTAGCCGGGTTGGAACTTGCGGATCAATACGGGGTGCAGGAAGGCCCACCCCGGGAACTGCGGCATGAGGTACATCTCGCAGGCGGAGAAGGCATCGAGGGCGCGGTTGCGGGTCGCGAGGTGCTGGATGAGTTCATTCCAGGTGAGGTTGTCGACGATGAAGCCGTTGGACAACAAGTTGTTGATTGTGCGCTGGGCTTTCTGCAGTGCCTCAGGCGTGTCTTGTTGCATCAGCGAACGGATATAGACCCGCGCAGCACGGAACAAGACCTGTCGCCGGTTCATTGCAATGCGTGACGCGTTGAAGCGCTCCAAAACGGCGGGATCGGTGATGGAGTCGAATGTTGGAGTTGGTGGCTTGGGGGACATGACCTGGCTAAAGGTTTTGACGAGGCGGTTGGCTTCTCTGGAGACGAGCTCCCAGCATCGCTCGATTTCGTCATGTTCGCCGGCCTTGTAGTGGGTTTCCATGATGGCGGAAAGAAGGATGATGGGGGCGGAGTAGTTTTGCTCATCGATTGGCACTTTAGATGCCTTTTCAATAAGCTCCTTGGCTATTTCGAGCGCACCGCGGGTAGTATATAGCAAAATGAGAACGGAAAAGTAGCTTTGGGGAACATTACTCAGTTCGGGCGAATCGATGTAGCGTTTATGCGACGGTTCATCGTGGGCGATTTCATGGCCGTAGTCGGACATGAGACTTTGTCTTAGTTCCTCTTCCACATGGGACAGGCGAGCTTTGGGATCTTTCACATTCTCAGCTCTTAGCTTCAAAAGTTCCTCTGTTCCTTTGAAGAGCAATCCCATCTGCCGCAAACTTGGCGTTTGGTGTAGTCGTACGTGCTTCATCCGTTCATACACGGCTTTCGCTCGCTGAGACTGTCCCTCCCGCAGAAATCCACTGATGCAAATTGCGTAGTGGAAAGCATAGACACGCATATTCTCATTCGGCATCGTGTTTCTCAGAATCTTGAAAGCGCCATTTGTCTGCCTCGCCTCGATGAATGCACGCATGAGGGCTCCGTAGGTCCAAGAATCCAGAGGTATGTCGTAGTCCTTCATCTCTTGGTATAGGCGTCGGGCGTCGGTCAGTCCTCCGCCTAAAGCATGATGGGTAATGAGCATGTTCCACACATGAGTGATTTCAACGTCGCCAAGGGTGCCAGCTTTCCAACTTCTAAGTATGCCCAAGGCGACCTGTTCAGCACCGTCTATGTCCCCAGCGTTCAGAAACGCTTGAACGTATCCTGATCTCGCACGTCGGTCGGTCTCAAGAGGGATGTCGAAGTGCTTTGCTCTGGAGAACAGTGCTTCAAACGCTTCAATGTCTCCTCTAGCAGCACACAGGTCTAGCATGGGGCCAAAAGTGAACACATCAGGCTTCGCTCCTGACTCGAGACAATTGTTGAAACATTCCAGAGCCCCGTCGAGATCATCTGCACGAGTGAACGCAAGTAACAAAGTGTTCCAACATGCCGTGTTGGGCACCAAATTGAAATCGTCGGTGATGCGTTTGAATTGTGCAATTGCGCCGGGCACATCAATTCGCCGAGCATAAGCGTATGTCAAGGAGGTAATGATGTGCAGATCAACTGCAGATGGGAATCGCATCTGGAGGATGTCGAAGCAGTCGTGAACTCGATCGACCAATCCACCCCGGGCGTACAAGCGTATGAGGCTGTATAATACCGGGACATTGAACGGCTCGAGTGCATGGAATGATTTTAGATCATCTACCAAGGCATCGACCCGGTCGTAGCTAAGATGTCTAGCATGCTGAATAATGAGCGTGTGCATCGCAGAACGCGACGGTCGAGTGCAGTGACCGTCCAGAGCGTGCTGACGCCACGTCGTGTACAAGTCGAGGAATATCTTTCGCTTGCGTGTGTACCCTTGATAACGGGGTATACGCAAAAATGCCGGGATAATATATTCGTAAAGTGGCCCTATGGGGAGATCGAGAGCGTAAAGGTCTTTGAACAGGCCGGTGAAGAAGTCGTAAATATAGTCTTCGTCCGGTTCTGGCATGTTAACCACTTCCCACATGACGCCAGGCACATAACCATGAACGAACAATTGCAGGGCTTCTGCGGTCTCCGTGGTGGAGTTGAGTTCGTGTTGAAACTGGTCAACATAGCTGAGAAAGCTGCGTAGATGCTCCCTTGGCTCCAAAACATCCTGAGCCTGACCAAACAGTGGACCCCAGTTGTCCCAGTGTTTCTGACCGTGTGCCGCCGTTTTGTGCCATTCGTGGACTTTGACGTTGTTGCGTTCTGCCCATCTCAGAAAACCCTTGAAGACACGGAAACTGAGATCCCACTGATCGTCTTGTATTGTTTTTTTTAGCACTGCATCAATGCCAGCACGTGTCGGATCGAATCGCTCAGAAGCTTCCTCCAAATGGCGTATCGCGGGTCCAATCATTTTGAGGGCCACATACGCATTCACAGCCAAGCGATACGATGACGCGCGCCGATCTTCCGGAGGAATGCGGTCGAACAACTGCAGTATCCGGTTTGCTGTGCGAGAGAAGTCGGCGTTGTCCAGATAGTCGAGAAGATCGCAGATGAAGATAGTAGAGAAAGACGTGTCGACCGAAGCGGAGTATAAATGCCAGGCCAACTCTTGCTTATCAGCTTTGTTCGACCAAAGAAGCTTCCGGAGTGCCTCATCAGGAGTGCTCTCCAGTAAAAGCCCCTGCATCTCCTCTTTGACTTGCAATGTTTCCAAATCGTCCACGGGCTCTTCATTCGATGGCTGCCATTGAGAGGTGGAATACTGTCGCACTCCAACACCCAACATGCCCCTCCTGCGTATCTCAACCGCGTCGGCTCCATATGAAGATAGTCTCCGTATAAAATCGAGTGTTCTCTCGGGGTATAGAAACTCGAGAAGCGGCCCTTCGTAGGATCTTGTTGTCGGGCCGCTCCGTCCGAAATCGTCAACGTCATCGGCGACGTGATCTGGGACTGTCGAAGCGGCCCACCATGAGGGCAATGCCAGGTCGCTCGCACCGTGGTGCCAGAAGGAGGCGTGGAGCATGCGCCGGGTCCGCAGGCATGATTTGGGAGCTCGGAGGAGCTGTCGGCCGCCGGATTCGAGGCATGTTGAAGCCCGCTCGAGCATCACCCGCTGCGTCAGGAGCGCAGCAGATGACGCCGCTAGGATTGCTGGTGTCTGTGGCAATGTGCGCGCGCGACGGTTGCGGAAGAGGGCGGGGGAGGAGAGCTCAAGACACGGGAATCGCAGCTTCGCATGCCTTGCGGTAAGTGGCAACAGTGAAAGGGGGCCAATTGAAAAGGCACAGACTCCGTAAATGCACAGCGCAAGAAAGAACAGTATTATACAGGGGCGAAGCGGCGGCCAAAGAGAGAACACGGGCAGGGAGATGCGATGGCGTCGTGAAAGTGCATGGAACTTTTTCGACCACGGATCACGAGATAGCTACCTAGACGGGCTAGCGCAGGCCCACGCTGCAACACACGGTGCCCCTCCACATACCACCATTGAACAATACGCCGCCATGGACATCACCAAATTCGTCACCGACCATCGGGAGGCTGCCTTCCTGGTGGGCGACTACATCTCCTATCGGGCTCAACTGTCGCGCCGGCTGCGCATTGTGCGTAAGAAGCTTGGTCGCGCAACTGCCAAAAATGCGAAATACACGGGTAAGGCGCCTGTGTCGCCGGAGGAAGTGGGCAAGAACGTAGAGTAGGAGCGCACGCCGTACATATATAGGACCAGTAGCTGACGCCACCAGGTTTCTCCATCTGCAGCTCCTCACCTCAGAGCGGGCTTGGGCTCATGCCATGTCCATGAAGACGTCCCACTCCGAAGACAACGCAGACCAGAACATCAGCGGTTCCACCCGGCAGCACATCATCTCGCGACTAAGCAAGGCAGTACATTATGCAAACGACACGGTGAAGCTGCTGGAGGACCGCGCGGCCAGCGGAGCATCTGACACCGACGTGCTGGAGGCCCGGGCGTATGCATATGCCCTGGCCGGAGCGCAAGAGTTTGAGAAGCAGGCTGAGGGCACCAGGTCGAAGGATGCCACGGCAAAGCGCTGGATACCGTGTCTGACCAAATTTTCTGCCGCCCATGTGATATACAGCTCTCTCTTCAAGGCGACGAAGAAGGATCTATTCAAGGAGGTACTTGCCGGAACAACAGACCCCAGCATACGCTATGCTGCATACCAGCACCGGATTCCACGCACCGTTGGTGTGCCCTCGGTTGCGAAGAAGTTCTTCCCAAAGGAGGACGCGGATCTCGTCAAGGCAGTAGAGAAGCTGGACTCTGCAGCATTACGGAATGAGGAAACCGCAGCTTCAGGTACGTACAGCTGATCAAGGCCAATTTCATCGCTGACAGCCACTGCAGGTTCCACGATTACATGGCGGGGTCGGACAGCAAACATAGTTGATGCCGCAATAGGGCAAGCGCTTGTGTCGCTCGAGTCTGCGACTTCAAAGCTGGCTGAGAGCCTTCCCGCATCAACTACTACCAAAGATAGGGCCAACGCCTACGACGATGCCACCATATATACCCAAGATGCTGCCGACGCCACACGGAGAGCGATCGAGGAGCTGGAAAAAGAAGGCATCGATGAAGGTGACTCGCGGATGCAGGATCTACGTGTCACAAGCCTCGCGATCAACTACGACCTCATTGCATGGCGCGTTGGCCGCTACCGGGTACTGATCGGCGCAGATGATGGGCTTACCTTCCCTCCCAATCCTCCGCAGAAACCAAAACGGGCGCGCAAGGATGGCAAAGAATGGGTGGAACGAGAGGAGCCAACCGGCCGGAAACTGGCGAGGCTCCGAGAGCGAGTTGCCTTGTACGATGCAATCCTTCAGAGCATCGACTCGGTCAAGGACTTGAAAGGTGCTACGCGTGATGCTGGCTTCGTGGCTGAGCTGGACGGTCAAAGAGCGTACTACCAAGCGTTGAAATGTCTGAATCTCTCACACTCGCACGCATTTCTCTCCGCCCCGAGGCAGGCGCTTGCGCTCTGCAGCCGCGCCCTGTCGCTTGCTTCACAAGCCGTCAGCTCCCCGAAGCCCACAGCGTCACGGTCAGACGCACCGAAACTCACCGTCTCAGACGACCAGGCGCAGACGCTCAAGCAGAACCTTGAAAATCTGACGCTACACTACCGTGGTCTAGTGGCTCTTTCGCAGCTGTCCTCCAATTCGCACATTGCTTCCAAAGCAAACCTCACAAGCGCTGCACCAGTTGTTGAAAGGCTGAACGAGTACCCAAACTCTGGCAGCGTTGATCTCAAGAACCTGGTTACTTGGCCACCCAAGCTCAAGCCGGTGCCTGTGAAGCCACTGTTCTTGGATGTGGCATGGAACTACGTCGAGTACCCCGGACAGCAGAAAAAGGTCCAAGAAACGCCTGTCGAGCAAGCACAAGCAGAGACAGTGAAGGTAGAGAAAAAGGGTTGGTTCTCATTTGGGCGGTAGTCGAGGTACACGTAGGCACGCCGCAGGGGCTGCTGAAAGTCAAATCTCGTGACCCCGGACGGATTTTATTGGAAACCTACGCCCGTTTTGGTGAGCCTGGGCGTGGCACTGTAGCCAAAATAAAGTCGTTCGAGAAGAGGATGCAGCTTGCAGACGTCAATTCTCTCTACGGTGCACCATAGGTGTTTTTTTTTCTTGTTCGATGCCTTGATTTCTCCCGCAACGGCTCGTCTGAGCATGGACAGATGGCATTCGACATGCAGCTCATTGGACACGACGCGTGACGCACGGGCATGGAGTCGCGGAATGATAGGCGTTGCTTGTTGTGGGGTTGGCGTAGCGCGCAGATTTGTATGCGTACTACCCCTGAACGATGGGATAAGCGCCGAAGCTACACAGTATGCGGGCACCTACTTTACGGAGACGGCGCTGGGAACCTGTCTCATAGAAACGACGAACCGCGGTCAGCCCCGAGGCACGGGAATCAAGATTAGGGGCGCGGTTCAGCTGCACGGCGAGGCACCGAGTGGTTCTGTTTCAATGGGTGGGCGTCGCGGGCGGCGGAAGCTGGCACCCAAGGGGGAGGGCTGGGTGTAGGCGCATGGGTCGACGGCGATCGCGATCGCAACCGTCTCTGCACGACAAAGGTAAAACGGGCAGTCTCAAAGAAGACGGGAAGGGCTACACGGGTCTTGTGAGGTCATGCATGCAGGTCACCAAGTTAGTTCTGATTGCGATGGGGTGGGTGGGTGCGCGATAGTGTCTATCGATGCAGATTAACACCCCTAGCATACGGGCTTTGACCCCTTAAGCTTGACCCGCGAACGCGAAGAAATGCTCCCTGTCCCTCACGTCTGCTTTGTTGCTTGAGTCGTACACATTCGTTTGAAAGCCTGCTCGCGCGAGCACCTGTCGTTCTTTACTCACGCTCACTTGGCCCTCTCCAGTCGCTCGTTCTCTGCTTTGCCCGCGTCGTCTACCTACACCCACGGACGCCTCTGCGCTCAGACACCTCTGCACCCAGCACTCAGCACACCGCGCAGACACCTTTGCACTGCCAGACCCGCACGCCTTCGACCTCCAGTACATCCGCGAGAGACGATCCACCGTTTCTCGCTTCCTTCCACCACGGCCTCCGCAACGCTGGCTACATCAGTGCTCCCGCGGCCCCAGGCCAGCGAGACGTTCCGCCGACCGTCGATCCTGCAGGCATTCGACCTGCCCGCCTTCAAGACGGCGTCCGCCTTCGACGACAAGCCCTCTCTGCCGTCCATCGGCCATGACATCTCGCGCCCCTCGTCGACGTCGACTGTAGCCTCCTTTTCCACCAGCCAGCGGCACGGCAGCCTCGCCTCGATCCAGCTGCCCGCCCTCTCCACGCTCGCATCGGCATCGGCATCGGCAGCCGCACCCAGCCCCGCCGCCGGCAAAGACAGCAATGACTATAATGATAATACCATGATGAGCGCACGCACACCGCCCATCACCGTGTCGCCTCCGCAGAGGTACGTGCAATGGATGCTGTGGGCAGGTCGACGTTGCGAAGTTGTTCCTACCTTGGCTGAGCTTGGAGCTGCCCGCCAGTAGCGCCTTCCCTTCTAATCGGCCTTGGCGCCGCCTCCAACTTTTTCATTTGGACATCTCGCTGACCGCAGTGCAGACTTCATGTCCACAGCATGACCTACGCAACCGCCGCACCCGCCACCGCTGGTGGAAATGCAAACTCTCCGGTAAGCACTCCTTGCTGCTGCTGCTGCTGCTGCTTTGACCGTCGTGCACCTCGCAACGTGCCGCTCACGCACATGTTGTCTGTCTTATCACCTTATCGCAATCGATAATGCCTGGCCAACATCCAACTGACCTCTCCCAGCCTGTCTGCCAGAACTGCGCGACGAGCACCACTCCGCTCTGGCGACGCGATGAGTCCGGCTCCGTACTGTGCAACGCCTGCGGCCTCTTTCTGAAGCTGCACGGTCGTCCGCGGCCCATCTCCCTCAAGACTGATGTGATCAAAAGTCGAAACAGGGCCAAGACGGGCGCGCCTGGCGCTCGCAAGAAGGTACGTGGCTTCCCATGTACTCACTATGAATGCTCATCTCTATCAGCCTGGTGAGATGAACGGTCTTCCTGCCGCGCACCCCGACGCCGATGCCTTTCAAGGCCTCGCACAGCACCGCCGTGCATCCGGCAAGATCTCCTCGGGCATGTCCGATCGATCACATTCACCAATCTCACGCACTGGCACCCCTGGTTTCCCCCACCCATCCAACATCGCTCCCCAGCACATGTTCGACGGTGCTCTACATGGCGATTTCCACTCACCTTCTCTGCCCAACTTTGGCTTCCGGCAACCCTCTCCCGGTGCCATGTCCCTATCGAATGGGTCTCACATGGAAGCCCCACCGCCATATGACACGCTAGCCGCCCAGAATACTGCCCTGAAGACGCGCGTATCCGAGCTGGAACTCGTTAACGACCTGTTCCGGGGGCGTGTCACTGAGCTGGAGTCAAGCGAGCAAGCTGCACGAGAACGGGAGTCGCAGATAAGGACCGAGCTGGAGGAGGCCAAGCAGCGGGAAGCAGGTCTGAAAAGGCGGTTGGAAGAGCTGGAAGGCGAAGGTGTTGAGGGCTCGCGGCACAAGAAAATACGTCTGAGCGATCTTGTTGACGAGAGCCGTGCAGGCTCTCCGATCAATTCTCTGACGGAGTAAAATCCGTCAATGGCTCGGTCCGCTAATTGGTAACTTTTAACGACATGTTATGCACGCTTCATTGGGATTGCCATTGCTGGTCTCGGGACTTTGAGCCTGGTATTGCTTCCTTCCCGACGGAAGTATGAATCCCCGGGAGCTCCTCGATCCCACCTCATCTTCTCTTACCCTGTTAAGAGCTGTGTCGACGCTCAAAAGCTCGCCTTAGGTCGTCCTGGCCACTTAATGTTTCAATACTACTATCGAGCCGAGTCCATGGCTCTTGTACTCTAATACCTCTCTTCTTTTCGGGTTTCATTCCAGTCTCAGGGAGTCCTGCGTTTGTGGATATGTGGATGTGCGGTTGCTCTGTTAGACGGAGACGGATGGCTGGATAACGCTGGATGGGCGCTGCTATGTTTTCCACACGAGGCATGAAAAATGGCTTGTAAAAAGTTCATGGGGGATAGCGAATGGGATACGCCCCGTAACGTCGGTCCCGAGCTTTACATTTCGGTGCTCCCATCGTGCGTGTTCACACTTTGAATTCTCGCTTGCTCGTCTACGCGTAGTGCAGTGTCCTGAACGCCGGGGGTCCAGACGCGGCCAGCGCCTGTCAGTCTCTACAATTGGGACATCCCTGGCTATGAATACCTACCACTTCCAAAAGTTCAGTCTGGAGAGCTGAGATAGGGCAAGGGTTCCTACAGCGTGTGTCCCGTAGTGATGTGCATTCGCCCGGGTGACGTGAGGGGAGGAGTGGTAGTGAAGGACTTGCAGCGTTTATCTTGTTACGTACCTGAACCCCTTGAAAAGTGAAGGAAAAAAGAAGGAACCCCCCCCCCCCGAACGCTGACAGATCCTACGTAAACGTCGAGGACCACACACACACAAACACACACCACCAACTCTCTACCCCCCGCCCAGATACCCGTCTCCCGCAGCATTACCCACCATCCTTACGCGCCGCCGCGCAGTAACCACTCCATCCAGCTCCAACCCCACTCTGCGCAGTCGACCCAAATCCTACATCTGGTACCGTGTCATCAAAAGCGCGCCTCGCCTCGCCTCGCCTGGAACTGCCCAGCTCCACAGGCCCGGTTTCCACTTCAGCAGCGAGGATCCCCCGCAGCATCATGCGTAAACCGAGTACAACCCCGCCATCGAAAACACGCTCTTTTCCTTTGGCGGAGGGTACGACAGCGCTCTCGAGAGCGGAAAAGCAACATCACCTACGCCCCAGACCCACCCGCACCTCCACCCGCACCAGCATCCCTCGTCCCCGGGCCCCCCCTCCTCTCCCAATCCAACCAACTCCCCCGATACTCCCCGACCTGAGTGTACCCCGCGAGCTTAGCCAACTGCGCCGCGGCGCTGCTGCGCACGCCCGCCTTGCAGAAGAACACGACGGGCGTCTCGCGGGGCGGCTTCGCGAAGCCGAAGCGGTCCTCGAAGTCGTCGTCGCTGAGGAGCAGCGCGTCCGGCTGCGAGCTGACGGGCACGTTGAGCGACGTGGGGATGGTGTTGGCTGCGAACTCGGCGGGTTCGCGGACGTCGATGAGGAGCGTCTTCGCGGGCGACGATGACGACGATGGGGTTTGGATCAAGGATAGGATCTGTGGGGTGGTGGGGTTAGAGGATGGCGGGGGTTGGAGACGGGGGTGTTTGGGAGGGATGTTTCCTTCTTTCTTTTTTTTCTTTCTTTTGGGGGAGGAAGAGGGAGAGGACGCACGTCTTGGAATTCGTAGAACTTGCTGCGCTTGTCTGACGGAAAGCTAGAGTGATGTCTCCGCTGCGCGACGCCGACCTGCACGCGGGCGACGCCTCTCGCGACGGTGCGCTGCGGCGTGGCGCATGGCGTGGTGAACCGGGTCGAAGCAGCCCTTGATGCGACGGGCTGCGGGGTGCGCAGGGCGAGCCATTGAACCGCCGCACGTCTTGAAGCCATTGCGATGGTACTGGTGTAGCAAATGGTAGAGATGTAGGCGCGAGAGCTCAAAGGTGGGCGAGACTGCCGTCTCCGCCCGCGTCGCATCGGGTCCGCGCGGTCTCACGTCACCTTTCGCAACCGCACGTGCATCGCTCGCTCGGAGTTAACCACCGGGATCGGAGCCCCCATATTCACCCATGCAATGGCACAAACTCAGTCGATGTGTGGGTACAACTTGTGCTTGTCTATCAATAACCTCCCTCCCGTCTCGATACGACTTGCCATCAGACACCACCCAGCCGTCTTCACTCAGACGCAATGTATGCCCTTTGTGGAGAGGAGAGAAGCTGCACCAAGTCTCGCCACTTTATAGTCCCAGGTGTACCATCCATTTCCGTACCATGCACGGTCGCCAGGAATCCGTCTCACCACGGATCCGGGTATCATCCATCATCCAGTCCATCCCCCACCAAAGCGAAAACATGCAAATCCAAGGCAAACGCAGCAAACAGCAGCAAGATGGTATATATCTTTTGGCGCCGACCTGGGGGAATCATTGCTTGCACTTCCGCAAAACGCCCAAACACAAGAGCAAAAACACATAACAAGATCCAAATAACTGCAGAAACAGGCGAAGATAATAGAACAGCGCGAGCAAACCAACCGAAGGCTTGTGTAATTCGCCACAGGGGTATAATTCTTTTGGTTGAGCGTTGCTACAAGGCCGGAACTGGGGTATTTGTTCGTCATAAAGCCCGGTACAAAGTTGGAAAATGGTGTATCGTTTAACGAGGAGGGCCAATAGGGCCCGGGTATCCAGATGCAGAATGAGAAGTAGAGGGGCGCCCACTGTCGACCGACGCCCGCGGGTCGTACCGGGGGGTCACGTCGCCAGGTGCCGCCGACGACGCCCCAAAGGGAAACTTGCTTTCAAATCGCGGCGTTGGCATCGGCCAACTGTTAGTATGGTGTTCGTCGTCCGCAAGGTTGATACCGCTGTCGTTCCAGGGGTTGCGGTAGCCACTGCCCTGAGATTCAAGGCTGGCAAGAGAGGCTTTCGAAGCGTTGCTAGAAGCATGCTTGAAAAGAGAGCCTGGGGAGTTAGTCCCGTTCCTGCGCGAATTGAACAGGGAAGTGAAGGACGACATGCTGCCTGGCTTGCGGAGACGATCCAGCATGCCGGGACGCTCTTCATCACCGAAGTGTGAACGAGTGGGCGAATCCGTGTTATCAACGGGTGGCTCGGCACGCTGAAGCAGCTTCGATTCGAAGAAGGGCAAAGACTCCTCGAAAGAATCAGACTTGGGTCGAGGAAGGGCTCCGCGGATAGTGTTGGTATCAAGACCGTGCATGACTAGGTTGTTGATCAAGAAGTCAAGGGCATCTTTGAGCCCACCAGCGTTGTTCCTGGTGAAGCTGAGGTGAAGTGTCTCGACCTGCTGTTCTTTGCCGTCTTCAGCGGTTTCAGTCTGGGTTTCCTTGACATGAGCTTCAACAACGTGTTGATCCCTGAGCTTGTCCAGAACGTCAGTCTTGAAGTCCGCAGAACGCAGGTGTTCACCAAGCTCCTTGGAAGCGGGAAAGGCGAGATCATGAGTCTCAGGAACCATACCCTAGGTGGTGTTAGCGTGCGGTGGCTGCATCAGGCGGAATTCTTCTTACCAAAAACTCATCAACTGCCAATGGCACCTGGTACTCAGGGCCAGAGACAGTGACAATGTCGCTTGCTTCTTCGGTGCTTGGGAAGGTGATCTTGCAGTTGAACTTCTTCTCCAGTTCATCAATCTTGTCCAAACGGGCAATGAGCTCGCGATGATACAAACGGTTGATGTTGATAGTCTCGGAGACGAATTCGGCATCGGCCTTTTCAACCATGTCCATGATTTCTTGCTTGACCAGATCAAGGTTCTGAGCGTTGCGAGCCGGGGTACGGCAGATGACGTTGTCAACTTTGATGTCATCTTCTTCCTTGCCGAAGCCTCCGCGGTCCATGGCGTTGGAGAACTTCACGAATACGGAGTACTTCTTCATAATGCGCTGGATGTGCTGGCCGCCGATGCCAATGATACGCTTGTGGTACTGGTCGGGAACGTGGAAGGAGATGGCGGCCGGCATCTCTTGCTCGACGAGGTCTAGCCCGTTCTTGGTAGCATCATACTGGGCGCCGCGAACAACGATGTAAAAGTTGTACTCGTTGAAGCCATCAAAGACGATCTGCACGCTGCTGTGGCTCATGATCTTGTTGATCTTTCCGTTCTTCTTGCCGCTGACAAACTCTTTGTGTTCGTTGGCGAGCTCGATCTTCACACTCATGTTGTACTGCGACTTCTTCACGAACGGAATGTTGTTGATTACCATCATCGCGGCCTTGACAGCATCGTCGGAGCCGTAGATGTGGAAGTTCAGCTTCTCGAAGCTGATTTCTGCGCCAGAGTTGATGCAGATATCCGAGAGCATGGCACGCACATCAGCAGCCGTAGGGGGGCGCTGCGAAGGGTCAGGGTGAGTGATGAACCACGAGGCACTGTAGAATTGGCCAGCCTGTTTCGAGGTAAGCATTGCATCATGCATGGGTGGGCTGGGCATCTTACAAGAGCCATCAACTCACGCACAGTGCGCTCGACATGGAGAACATCGGTGCCTTGAACACGGACGACGCCGCGCTGCATGCCTAGTGGAGGCAAGAGGATGTAGGACCCGTTGTTCTCGATGATCTTGCGCACCTTGTCGAGACGCTCGAGCAGAATGGCATCCAGCTTTGTGTCCGTGACCATGACGGGCTTTACAAAAACCTTGGTCGACATGACCAAGTCATGAAGACGCTGCTTGGCCCTCAAGATGCATTCTGAGTTCTCACCAGTGATGTAGATCAAGTCATCAGGACGTCGCTGTGCGCCGGCCGGGGTATAGCCGAAAAGGCGGGGAAATGGCGGCGGAAAATAGATGGCGGTTCCTGTGGCCGACTCGATCAACTTGATGTTCTTGCGTCCTCGCCCGCAGATGAGCGTATGCATAGTCAGCTCCAGCTTCATCGTATCGACGTATCGCTTGAGCTGTGACGATATCAAATTAGCTTTGTGCGCTAGTCGAGGCCAACTGCGGGGCAGCAGAACTCACAATCTGGTCGATCATGATGAGCACGCGAGTCTTTGCGTGCTCCATGGTCTCCATGTCCCCGTAGATGGCGCATCGGAGACGCGAGTCCATGCCGGTCTCGAGATTGCCATTGAAGCTGGCAGACTCAATGTCAGGCTGCTTGGGCATCAGCACAAAGATGTCGGCTTTGGTCGTCTTCGCAATGAGATCCAGCTGGTTGAGCACGGGGCCCTTGACATGGTGCGAGGTGCGGTCAATGATGAGATCAGAGTCGATGTCGACAAAGGACGACCGCTATGCACTGTCAGACACGGCACCAGGGTTCGCTCGCAATGCAGCCTACCAGTGAGATGGGGGTCGAGTTGAGGACCTTGCAGCGCATCTGGTTCACCATCTCCAGCTCGCCGGACAGGCAGACGTTTGTGACGAGGGCGCGCAGCGGGCCCCGCTGCAGGCCGGGTAGCGGCTTCGACTCGGCGGACACGACGGCGGCGGCCACGCGCCCCTCGGTCTGCTCCTGGACCTCGCGGCACATTAGGCGCAGGTTCTCGACATTCTGAGCGTGTACGGGCAGCTTGTGCACCGGGGTGGCCTCAGCCGTGCCTTCCGGAAAGGTCCACCGCGGCTTGGCGCCGGGGCTGGCGTACATGATGTCGTCGACGTCGGGGCCGGCCAGGTTGGAGGCAAAGGGCACGTTGAAGGACAGATTGACCTGGGTGCCGGGCGGGATGACGGGCGGCGCCGACGTGGCCGTGGACGGGCGCTTGATGGGCGCGGTGACGGGCATGTCGTGGTTGGATCTCGAGAACGGGAAGCCGGCGGACGGAGCCATTTTCTCCCAGCCGTGTCGAGCTTGGCCCGTGAAGTTGGATATCTTGTGCATAGCGGGGGGAGAGGCGCCCTGGGGGAGTGTCGGGCGACGGGGTGATGGGGAGGAGAGCGAGGGAGACACGAGAGGTCGAAGTCGAGGTCTGTCCCAAGCCAGGACCCAGAGAGGCTGAGAGATGGCAGCACGGTCCCTCGTCTCGCCTCGCCTCGCCCATGCATCCGCCCACCCATCATGATCCTCCCACCCCATCCCATCCCATCCCATCCCATGCCAGGCCAGGCCAGGCCATGCCGTCCCGTCCCATCGATAGCGGCACAAGGGCCCCTCGGCGAGCAGCTTTGCAGCCAGCCGCTGCCACCGCAAGCAGCTCGTCTCAGTGCTGCCTCTGCCGGCGAGTCTGGCCGTCTGCGTTGTGGCGCCTGGCCGGTGCCCGAAGCGGCCTAGCTTGGCGTACGGTATTCGGGCCAGCGAGGGTTGATGACATGACATGACAACTCTTCGCAGTTCCCAGTGCCGTGGCCGTCTTTGATGCCAGTCATTATATAGGTAGATATCCAGTGCACCTGGGGCAAGCAGACCGATGGGCAGGCAGGCAGGCAGGCACAGTGCTGGCAGGCGTGCCCAACAACCGACGCCATGCGGTGGTGGCTTGATAGACTACTGGCCAGCCGCGACGTTTCACTTGCACCCCACCCCCCAAAACATTCATGCACTGCCCACGGTCACGTGTGTCGCCTATGCATGCCAACACTTTCCAGCGCCTATTAGATAGCCAGTCCAGTCTAATAAACCCGCCCACCCATCCGTCCAGCCGTTCCCGGGGAGAACAGCGAAACAAACGCACACTTCTCCAACCGTGTGCCTCAATCTCTGTCGTCTAGCATCTCTACGCATCGCTCGGGCGTGCGCACCTTGGCTTCTACTACATTCCCGTGCACAAACCCACGGCTCCTTGTGAATGGCTAATAAAGTACCTAGACTACCTACGCGCCCACAGATGACGTTTACACGCACACACGCCGTCCGTGCGAACCCACCCCGACTCTTGTAGCCTACAACTATGTAGCCTGGGACTTTGTAGCCAACGACTTTGTAGCCTGGGACTTTGTAGCCAACGACTTTGTAGCCAACGACTTTGTAGCCAACGACTTTGTAGCCAACGACCCGGTTTTCAACGTGATAACAAAGGTTCCTTTCCCATGCTCAGCAACACATTCGCCGACGAGTCTAGGCCTATACAAGATCTGAGTTCACAATGTGATACCATGCTAATCCACAGTCCATGCCCCACTTCTTTTTTCAATACTACAATGCCAATGATTACAATCCGATTACAATCCATCCACCAACCCTTCCCATCTTCTTACCGCACCGACGCCCATCTTGTAGCCATGCACGGTGTGATGCCAGTGGGAAGAACGCTTCAGTCGGACGCTCTTCCCAAGTCAACTCCTCAACGCTCCAGTCGGACGCTCTTCCCAAATCAACTCAGTAGCGGTAACTCGGTCGTCGAGGCGCTTCCGTCCCGTAGCGTTCTTGTACCACCTCCACGGGTCGCTCCAGGCCGCCCTCGTCTGCATAGCGTCTCTGCGGAGTTGCAAAGGCAAATTGGCGGTCGTCTGAGGGTTCATGCCGAATGGCACTCACTTCGCGCAAGCGCGGCGCGCCTACCCGGACATGGCCAGGCTGAACACTCTCGTGACGGGCATACCCCTCTGGCAGCTCACGCCGAATGACCTCCGGACGGACACTGTATGCTCGGCTCGGTAGATACTCGCGTGGAGGGCCCATTTCCTCGTACTGCGCCATCGGCCGCCGTTCCATCACTTCGTGGGGTCGGTACTCAACTTCCAGTGGGCGGTGCGAGGCTTCTCGCCGATATGCCCTCGAATCGACCAACTCGGGTTCGGAGACTTCAGCATAACGGCGCGGCGGTGGCGGCATCCTCTGAACGTCTTCCTCGAACACCTCTGTACGCGCAGGTACCCGGAGCGCTGGCTCTCGGGTCATCGCACGTTCGTAGTATGGGTCCACCTCGATTCTCCTAGCAGATGGGGCGACCGAGGCCCTTGTCTCCACCGGGGCAGCGTAGTACTTGTTGCCGTACTGATCCACTACAATGCTGCGACGGGGTGGCGCCATGGCCATGTCATCAGGGGACTGGGCTCGAGGCAGATATTCTATCTCTTGAGGGTGGTCTGGCATGTATCGAGTTGCTGCTGACGGCCGAATGGATGCTTCTCGGTAAATAGGCTGCTCGGTGGCACGCTCTGCATACACATGTGATGCTGCGCGGCTCTGGCGGGGAGATGGTGCAGCATACAGGTCGGCATTTGTTGGTGAGTACGGCCGACGAGCATATTGAACGCTTGCCACGCGACGCAAATCCTGATCATCACGTCGCTGAGGCAGACGAGCAATGCTAGGCGATAAAGGCTCCTCATAGCGTCGGGTTGGTCGAGCAGCCGGCTCTGGTTCACGGTAATAGACGGGTGGTACCCTGTCGACGACCTCAACCTCTTGAGGAAGAGGTTGCAGGGCTCGGCGCTTGCTGGACGGCGGATCCGAATATGTCGTCAATGTGGGAGGTGACTGTGGCTCCTCCTTGATGTATGGCTCTGGTGACTGTGCAGTGCGCTGTTTATTGTTGCTGATGTTGTTGTTCTTCTTCCCCTCTCGCTTTCGTTTACGACTGTTTTGGATCGGTGGTGCTGGACCCGTAGGGCTATGGCGTCGAGAAGACCTGTTTCCGAATAAGCTTTGAGAGTCCAGGGGTGGGGTAGCGTGTGTCGAGTTCAATAATTGAAGCCGAAATATGTAGCGCGTTTCATTGCGAACCTACGCCGGGGTGTAAAGCCTATACGTGAAAAGAGCATAATGCAAAGGGAATGAGGATGTGAAGAAAACCAATCGCTGCCGTACCCATTCGCGCCATTGTTATAACGCCCATGCTGCCTTCTAGGCTCACCAGGACCCGAGTCGGCCGGTGGAGGTGAGTAGTCAGACTCCTCTAGGTCTTCGTTCGCACCAGCAGCCTCAGGCTCATATATCTCAAGAATGTCATCGCCAGGTTCGTAGGGCTCGTCATCTAAATCGATCACTGGAGGACCGGCTGGGCCTGACTGGAAAGGCGCCGCAGCCTTTTGCACCTCATTGGCAGCACGCTTGGCCTGCAGTGTGAGTGATCCTGCGACATCAGTGTTCGAGTTGTGATTGCGTTCGATCTCATCCGATGACCAACTGTCAGCTTTGCTAGAATAGTACGAATTGTCGAAAGACTCTCCGTCACTATCAGTAGCGGGAGGTCGCAAGCCGGAGACTGGCTTCACCAGTCTGTGGGCCTGGGCAAGCAGGTCATCCACATCCAGCACCTCTCGCTCCTCGTCGCTTGCACGACCACGTTTATCCACCTGATCCTTCAGCGCCCGTTCGAGCTGCTGGCGCTTCAGTTGGAGCTCAGCCCTGATGAGATGATCAGACTTGGTGAGCAACACTGGATCGATGCCAGACGATGCAGGCTTGGCAGAGAACGGCCGCGATGTATGTGCGACAGGCGAGCCAAACTCGTTTGGCGCTGGAACTTGTAACAGGAAAGGCTCGGGGCGCGGCGGGAACAACTGCTGGTTAGAAGTGCCGTTGGGGGTCCCGGGTATCGTGGGTCTCGCAGTTGGGGCGGTTTGCGGCGGACGCGGTACAACCTGTTCTAGGACTTTGGATGGGAGACGAATGCGTGGATGTTTGCCTGCGAACACCTCATCGCGAATATGCAGCAGCTTCTGGAGGAACTCGGCTTCTCGCCAATCCTCGGAGGGTACCAGGCTGGCCCCGTTCACGAGCGACGGTGCTGTGCTGGTCGACATGACTGCGCTGCAGGCGAATGTTTGCTTACCCCACGGCACGCTCAGATTAAGCTACAGAGGTCGCGTGAAGTAGATCAGTAGGAGCGCAGTGTGTATATAAATACAGAAGGGTACATCGCGATGGCGCGTTGAAGTGAAAGCGCAGATGGGGGTTGGGGAGAAATCGGCGCTCAAGCTGTGTCCATACGCGCGGTTGAGGAAGGCGGCGCGTGCAGCCAAGCCGCGCTATGCCCATCGAGGCTGCTGCGTTTGCTCTTGCTTCTTGCCCCAAACGCACCGTCGCACATGGGAGGCCCAATTTTACAACACGGAATTCACAGCTACAATATCTGGTGCATAGTCTCCTCGTTTCTGTTTTTCCCTGTTTGTCCTCAACTCTCGATATCCCTGTTTGGAAGACCTGACGTATCAGCGAGGACCTGCATGTTTACCTGTAAGCACACCATATTCATGCGAGTTATTCCTTAAATCCTTCAACTGCAAAGGCTTAAAGATACCCACATCACAGATCCGACACTCATCACCGGGTTGCCCTCATCCATTAAGAAGATGCCGCAGAACGAGAAACCCGTCTTCTTCTTCGATATAGACAATTGTGTATGTAAACCACCTCTCAAATGTTGGCAGGCACTAAGTGGTCGAGTAGCTCTATCCCAAGAGTATATATTCCCGCGCTCCCTGAGGATTGTGCGAGGACTTACTCGTACACAGGCTACAAGATCCAGCACTTGATGTCGGACCTTATAGGTATTATCTCTTCTATTTCTCCTCTTACTCACACGTCATTCCAGTAGATGCAAAGCTCACACACTGCTGCAGACAAATACTTCCAAGACCATTTATCACTGTCACAAGAGGAGGCAAATGATTTACACCTCAAGTACTACCGCGAGTATGGCCTTGCCATCGAAGGTCTTGTCCGCCACCACAAGGTCGATCCTCTGGAGTACAATGCCAAAGTAGATGATGCGCTACCACTGGAGGATATCATCAAGCCCAGTCCAGAGCTACGGAAGCTACTCGAGGACATTGACAAGAGCAAGGTCAGGATGTGGCTTTTTACAAATGCCTATGTCACGCACGGCAAAAAGGTGGTAAAACTGCTGGGGGTTGATGACTTGTTCGAGGGCATGACTTACTGCGACTATGGCTCCGACAAGTTCTATTGCAAACCGCATGTTGAGATGTTCGACAAAGCGATGGAACAAGCAGGCGTGAAGTCGAACGAGAATTGTTACTTCGTTGGTGCGTACAGTTCGGTGTGACTACATGCTGCGCACTAACAGGCCCCAGATGACTCTTTTATCAACGCAAAAGCGGCACAGGAGCGGGGCTGGCATACAGCGCATCTGCTAGACCCAGAGGACCCCGAGCCGCCCACGCGTGCTGCGAAGCATCAACTTAGAAGCTTGGAGGAGTTGCGCACCATCTTCCCCCATCTATTCAAGAGCAAACCAACTGTGAATGGAACAACATAGGCGAACTCAGTCCTCTTCCGATTTGATAGCGTGCGGCATATTATAGAAGATTCGAACCTACGTCTATATATACAGGCATTGAAGACGTGTTAGAACTCACCCACTCTTCAAATCGCACTGTTCGTGCTGAAGGGAACCTTGGTTCAGTATGTACAAGTACGAATTAAGCCCGAACATGTTTCAAGTTCGTACAAATATCATAGGCCAGGTCGCTCTAGGAATCATCGAACATCTGTGTCAGTAGTGTAAGCATTTAGGTTTATGGTGAAGACCCCCACATTTCTTGGCGCTGGGGTCTATCGATACGGTAAACGGTACATCAACAGTCCACAAGGTCGCTCACCACATCTCTCAACCCAACCTCACTGAGTCTTTCGCTTCTTCTCAATGACATTCTCTTCGACACCCACATATTTCCAGACCATGTCCTCCGCACCTTCAAGTACTGCATCTACTTCGCAGCCAACAGCCCCGCAGCCATCAGTTCTCCCACCGTCTTCAGACACGTCACACCTACCCCAACGCGAGAAGACAACGCCGGACGCCACTTCTGGCTCAAAAGTGAAGCCGAAACGCAGACCTCTTCTCCGTCTGGAGCTCCGCGACCTCTCAGACGATGGCACGCGTGCCTTTCTCCGCCTTCTCCATGCCACCACTGCGCTCGAAGATGCCGTAGATGCCGTTCTCAAGCATCTATATACTGGTCTGAAGACTCACTGTATTGCGCCTACCCGTTCGATTACCTTAGTGCTTCGGTCCATGGATGGCGTTGCCTACACCACCGGCTGCGACATCGACGAGGACCACAAGGAGATTCACCTCAGCACCAACTACATCAATCACGTACCCGATAGCCGAAAAAAAGAAGAGATACACGGTGTCCTAGTGCACGAGATGGTCCACTGCTGGCAGCACAATGGACTGGGTACAGCGCCAGGCGGATTAATCGAGGGCATAGCAGACTGGGTCCGCTTGAAAGCTGGATTTGCACCTCCGCATTGGAAGAGAAGCGCTGATGGCGACTGGGACGCGGGCTACGAGCGTACCGGCTTCTTTCTAGAGTGGCTAGAAGCAGCACATGGTGCAGAGATTGTACGAAAGATCAACGATGAACTGAGGGGCTGCAAGTATGACTCCGACGAGTTCTGGCATAAGTGCTGCGGTAAGAGTGTCGGTCATTTGTGGAGCGAATACAAGTCCAGTCTTGGAGACGTCGACTCGAAGCAACCCGATGCCAAGTGCACTTAACGTGCGGAGCATGCGAAGCATGTCCAATGACGCAGTGGCCTACGAGCGCTAGACCGGGATGGGATGACAGTGAAGTGTGATGATTGCCCGAAAGACGGTTCTACGCTGAACGACATTACACACATGTCTCCAAACATGACCCGAAGCGAACCTCGATCAACTGTAAGGATCTGGGCACGTCAAGACTCCAGCCCACGAGAGCTTGAAGTGGTTGGCGAGTACAACCGGAGATCCTTCGATATGCCGTGGCGGAGAGGATGCGCACACTTGGGGGCTGTGCTGTTCGCTTCAATCGCTGCGCTTGTCCATTTCGAGAGTATCGCCGTCACGAACATTCACCGTGGCCTCAGTGTGCTCCGCCCCCAGGTACCGCTGGGAAGGTTTCAACCCTTCTACACCATTTCGTTTAACCAGACGTCTAAGAGGTTCTGGTGGTGGGAGATGTTGCAATGCTGGCATAGGTACAGGTTCTTACTGGGACTACGCGCGCGAACTTCATAAAAAGACATTCCAACATCCAACCCAAACATACGTGAACCTACATGTAGCCAACGATTCCAAAGCAGCACCGCCTCCCACCTCCCCACCACACAAGAGCGCATCCCCGCCACGCAGCATCGTCTCCCCGGTACCTAGTTACCTACCTTACCTACCTACTTTGCCCGCGTGCACCTCAACGTACGGCAGGTAGCCCCCCCAAGCCGCCCAAAACAAGTTGTCCAAGGAAACCACTAGATACCTACTGCTCGGAAGAAAAGGAAGACGCAGGGAGAGGCCGTGGGGCACGTGTCGCAAGCACGCCCGGCTGTCCGAGGCTTTTTGCACTGGCTCCACACCGCGGCAATGCACGACGGGTCGTCGCTTGTGATGTCGGAGTTATGGATCCTACGGTAGAGCTAGAGGACCCTAGGTAGGTAGGTACCTAGTGGGCTTGGATGACTTTCCGCTAGGTGCTACCTAGAGATGCTGGCTGACGGGTGGTAGATACGGTAGGTAGGTAGGGAGGTAGGTAGATAGGCTTGGCGTGCCATGGACGCGAGATGATGTTGGGGCGCGGTTTGGATACGTGCGGAAGATGAACTACCTATCTACCTTAGGTATCGGTGGTTACCAGCGAGCATGGAGTGGAGGTTTGTTTCCAAGAGAAAACCATCGCCTCGCATCGCATCGCATCGTACCTATCGTATCAAGTGGAGCAACAGCATCCGCCAGCTTTGCACTCGCTCCACATCCCTCGTCATCTTTTTTTTTCCTACTCGAATTTTCTTCTTCTTCTTCTATAAATAGAATGAATACTCTCGATAGTCTGTGGAAACCTGGTAACGCGCGCTCTAGATACCTACCTAGCGTACTGTGTACCTAATCGATATCGACATGGAACGGGGCCAAACGTCGTTTGGCAACGCGGGCCTTTCTTGCGGCGTAGCGGCATCTCCCGTTTTGGGAGAACGGCATGCATCGTTTCCACCGTACCTACCGACCCGTTGGACATTTTGAAACATGAATTAATCAAATGATGGATAAGAAATTAGAAAGAAAAAAAAATCAAAAAAAAAATCGATGATTGCGTTTGGCTCGCGGGCCCCGTGACTAGTTACCTACCTACCTGCCTACCTACCTGCCTGGCCATCTCGTATGCACACGTAGACTTATCGTACTGCACCGCACACCATGCCGCGACGGCCAGAATCTCCCTTTTGGAGAGGACGTGTCGTGTCGTGCATTCGACCGACTACCCCAAGTCGTTAGACCAGCTCGCAGCATCACATCAGCCGCTCGCGAGGGTGCAGGCCAGCCTCTCCTCCCGGATAGTCTACCCTTTGAGGAGAACTCGCGAGCGTGAACCCTGCAGCCGGCCTGCCTGCCTGCCTGCCCAGCTTTCTTCTTCTTCTGCCTCCCCCCTGGCCCATGAACACTCCAGTCTCCACCCCAGTTCGTCGTCGTCGTCGTCGTCGTTTTGCCGCCCGGCCCGCTGAGCGTGAGCCACGCCGTTTGCATCCGAAGCGCACCGTGACAACGGACGATCCCACCTCCCTCCCCCATACGCTGCGCGCACGCCCATTGGCCAGACGCCGAAAGCTTCGGGCTGCTATTGTGGGCGCTGGCTTCCGCGACAGACAGGGGTCGACTGACTGACTGACCGACACAGGTTCAGGTACTCTACTTCTACCCACCTACGACGCAGACACGCCGACGCGCACACACGCGAGGCGAACAACCAAGGGAGTGTTTGAAGCAAGCGCCCGAGCCGACGGACAGACGGACAGACGGACAGACGGGCGGTTGAGGCGTGAGATAGGTACCTAGATACCTCGACGCTCGTCCATGGTGCGCATCGCCCGCCTCGAGCCCAGCACGTGCGCAAGAGCACGTGCCTAGGTTAGGTAGGCACCTACCGTAGGCTGTAGCTACCCTACCTAATGATTCATCCACACGGTGCGGGCGGCCAGAAAACCACAAAACGTCGGCGATCGGCGGGTCGCGAACGAAACGTCTGCTCTGCTCTGGTCTTGTCTGGTCTGGTCTGAGTCCTGACTGGGTACCGGGATGGGATGGAGAGGGCCTGCATCACGTGCAGCGACACATGTGCTGTGACACACCCTCACCCTGTTTGGATGCAGCCCGAAAACTGCACGTGGGCGGATGGGTTCCAATGGAAAGTACGGCTTGTCATTTACGTCGATGGACTGCGTCGCTACGTGCGTAAAGAAAGATATCCATCTACCCAGCGGACGCCTTTCCTGGTCGTCCGGCCGACGGATAGGTAGTAGGTAGGTAGGTAGGTAGGTATACCTATCGTTTCTCTCTCTCTCTCTCTCTCTCTCTCTCTCTCTCACCCTCTGCTCTACCTATACCTGCGCAGCCCGCATCAGTACTGCGAGGGAGCATCGCGCCGCGTGTCGAATCTCACCAGCAGCTGGGCCATGGCGTGCGGATCGTGGTACGACGGCTGTGCGGTGCTCGAGACGGGCGAGCTCGTCGGGCCGCACGCCCCGTGGCCACCGTAACTCATCGCCGCCGCCGTCACCGCCGGGCGCAGCATCGCGGGGTTGGCGTCGTACGGCGAGAGCGCGGCGTGGTCCGACACGTGCGGGTACAGGTGCGGCGAGGCGAGCGCCATGAGCGGCGAGTGCGAGGTGTTCATCGACGACGTGGCCCAGTCCCACGGAGCACCGGGGCTGGCGTCCACGGCCACGGCCAGGGGCTGGTGCTGGTGCTGGTGCACGTGGGCATACGTCGGGGCCGTCGAGGTCATCACGTCGAAGGATTCTTGGGATTGGGACGTCCAGGTCGAGTAGGAGCCGTCCGTGGGCCAAGCGTGCTGCGTTTCCGGGGTCGACACCTGCGTCGTGTGCGCGGGGAGCAAATCGTCGTACGTGGTCGATCCATAAGACATGTCGTCGTCATCCGTGGCCGAGTATGTGCTCGGTTCGGGTGTGCCCGCGGGCTGAGGTAGTGTGATGCCTTGGTTCTGATACCGGCGGACGAGGACAGTGTAGCTGGGAAATGTAAGCATTTTCCCGAGAGCAGAGGACCCACCAGTCGCACGTACCGGTTCTTGATGCAGTTCTTGGAGCGTCCTTGGAAATGATGCCGTTGGATGTCTTTCCAGTGTCGGCCAAGTTTTTGCACTGCGTCGATGAGAACTTTGTCCTGGGATCGAGTGTCAGACAGCTACCATGGCAAGGCAAACGATGGCTCTTGTACGTTCACCGGATTCTTACATCTGTATCTTGCCACTCGCTACGGTCAAGATCTGGGTCGAGCGATTGCTGCCATCGTTTCGCACATTCTGGTCTTCCGTTAGAGCCTTCACCGTTGGCGAATCGTCCAACTCACGATCTGCACTTCTTGACCCGACTACATTGGCCACCAATGTCCATCTACCGACCAATTAGTGCATGTTGCGTTGGGTTCGTGGAAAACCTCACTTTTGACCGTACTGCTCGACTCCCTTTGCAAGTTGAACGTCTTCGCTCTTCGACCACTGCCCCTTTTTCAGACCACCGGCCACTGAGTTGTGCCACCTTTTTCGGCAGTCTTTGTTGGTTCTGCCAGGAAGCTTGGCTGCTATCCGACACCTAGAACGAGGTTAGTGGCGAGGATTCGTGCGGCAGTCTGACACAACCCACCAGTCTTTTACTTCGCCTTCAACCACTGCACATGTGTGTTAGTCTTGCATATAACGTGTGAGGTCAAAGGACTTCTAAATGTGGATTTACGGACGAGACGATTTGATGCGTCTTGGCATGTGCGCACTAAGCCGTGTCTTCGGTGTGGTGCGCGCGGCAGTGGAAATAATGAGGGTGGTTGTGGGAAAGTCAACCAACGTACTCTGAGCCTCAACCTCCTCTTTCAGCCTATGGTCTTCCGCCACTGTCCATTTCCGAGGTAACCGGCCGCTGGACTTTGCCGAGGACGACAGCATGCTGGAGTTTGGGCAGAAAGAGTCGCCGGGATGTGGAGAGAGTGGTTCAATCAGAGGTGTCGATCCGCTGGTGCATGCGCTGGTCGTTGTGATGTCTTTCGCGGTTGCTGGTGCCGATTGCAGTGATACGAAGGCAAGAAGACGAGCCGACGAAAGCGAGTGGATGCGCAAGGCTGGATGAAAGCGAGTGTGGATGTAGCGAACGTGGTTTGGTCGGGTCAAGTGGGAAGACTGTACGAGGATGGCAGGACAGGCAACCTTTGAGGCCTCGAGGACTAGACTAAATCCATTCCGGGGTCAATGGATGTGTAGGTATGTCAGAGTCAGGTCAATAGCTGCAGCGCTGTAGGATCGCACTGATCAAGTGAGCCTTGACCCAACTGTTCCAATTAGTGCTCATCACTCGGTGAGCTAGGACTGGCCGAGCAAGCCGGGCCTGCAGATTCCACAAGTAGGCACAGGGGACTGTGCGCATGCATTGAGGCTTTGCACCGAACGAACTGTGCGTGGGTAATAGCGGTTGGTAAGACTAGGACCCTGCTCTTGTCGCGTATCCATGAGGGTCCCAGTGTGGGACTCTTTGCTCTTCTGTGGCTTCTGTGGCTTCTGTGGCTTCTGTGGTAGGGCTGCATGGTCTTTACACCGCTAGATGTCGGACCACGTTGAGCTTAGCATAGCTCTACTATGTATACACGAGACGCTTGTATTGCTCCGTTTCGACATTCATCGTCTCGGTTATACAGGGCTTAGCAATGGCAAATGGCCTCATTGGCTAGGTAACGCACCATGGCACCATGTTTGACGTGAATGCAGCCACGCTTTCGCCCCCATTTCGCGGAACAAGTCGGCCCAGTTTGCTGCACGCGGTCCGTCCTCGACATCACGTCCAGACGGAAAGTCAAAACGGATGTCTACAACATGCCCGTGGTGCTCACAGAGGCTGGCTGCTGCACACGCTGGAGATGCCAAAAAGCGGTGGAGAGAAGGTCGGCTGGACTTGCCTTGGCTGGCCGAAATAGTACCGAAACGATGCAACATGACTATCGACAGTGTGAAAATAGATAGTTCCGATGGTAGCGTTCAGCTCGGTTGGATCGCTGGATTCGGTGGTCTGAAACGCCTCTGTAAGAATAAACTGCAACGGCATATTGGCCATGGTTGTTGTCTTCTTTTGCATTGTAGCAGCTTGCAACATGATGCTGCTCAGCCAGCCGCATGGCGATCAGTGGCTCTTGCATCTTTTTTCGAGCCGAGGCAGTTACCGACGTCATAGCGCCGTTGGCCCATCGTCACGCTCGCTTATTATACCGTACATGTCTTGGCCACAGGCGCAGCATTTACGAGTAGAAGTTACGCGTAGCCTGCAGTAGAGATCAGGTGACCGGAAAATGCTCAAGAGCTACACCGTGTGCGCCAATGCACCATGATACCGAGGCCTGGTGCAGCATACATGCCTTGGCCACAGGCGCAGCAGTTACGAGTAGCCTACCTACAGTAAACATCAGATGATCGGAAAATAATAAGCAGGTTGGCAACTTGTCCAAAGCCTGGTGCTCAAACAGTCATCAGCCCTGAAATGGTAGATACTATGCGACCTCACAGGGTACAAAACCCCACCGCCGTTGTTCGCACATGCCGAGATGCTACCTGTCGCTGCGCAACAAATTACAGGTGGCGTCACTCACACCACTTCATTCCCAGCCATTCCATCGAAGCACCCAGCACCCAGCATCCTGCACCCAGCACCCAGCATCCTGCACCCAGCATCCAGCACCGAGCATAAGACATGATGCAGAATGGCGTGTCGGCCCATGGCCTACAGCTCTTCTAATCTCTCAGTCACTGCACTGCGCAGCCTCTGACTCGGCGTTGACGGACGCATGAATGCAGACGTCCAATTTCCCAAGTGGCTCCGAGATGGCAGTTGCGGTTCGTGTATCAGCAGCCTCACGCACAGGTCCGGGTCCTGGATCGGTGACCGGAATCCGAGCCAAGTATCCCGGCTCACGTACTCTACTCGACTTCTTAGCCCGCAGGAATCATTCACGGCGCGTGTCCTTTGGAAAGAGCAGCATATGTTTATTTGAAAAAAAAGATGGCACGTGGTCGTATCGGTGGGGTATCACGAAAGGGTAGTCGTTGAGCGAGGAGCCGAGTGGCTTCAAGATTTTCCAACCAGGCGTCGTGCCTTCTCCAGCAGGACAGTGCTCTCGCGACCAAGCTTCCTCTGGCCGTTTGGACCGCCATGCCTCGCCTTGGCCATGGTCTTCCGGAAGCGCTCCCTCTCGGCCAGTTTTCTTGCACGGTCTTGCTCGGCCTGGTCGCGCGCTGCCTGTTCCGCGGCTGCGCGCTCTTTCCTCTGTCGCCCAAGCTCTGCTTCCTTCTCGAACGGCTGCGGGCGGGGTCGGCGCTGATTCCGCGGTCCCGAGGCAAATCTTGGTACTGGTTCAGGTTCGGCTTCAGGCTCCTCGAGCATCTTCACACGGTCGGGATGTGGCTCCAAGGTAGGCTCGGGCATGTCGGCGCCGGATCTCTCGCTGTTGTCATAGTAGGCGGTGTGCTGGGCGGGAGCGTCTTCCTGCGCTTGCACCTTGCGGTACTCCTTCTTCAGCTTGGCTTTGTGAATGATACTTTTCTTGATCTTTTGCACTGCGCAGTCACTTTGTCAGCCAGGACGGTCAGGCAGTGCGGGCAGCGTGTCATGCTAACCTTTGCGCCTGTGGATGCCGTCGGGGAGGTTGGCAGGCCCGATGGAGAAGCCCTTGTTCGGCTTCTTGGAGGGCCTGCCGTGGTTGGCGTCGTCTCGCGGCCGTGCCGGTGCCATGGTGTGAATAGCAAGTGACAGTTTTGTGCATGGGTTGGTTGTGCAGCGCGCAACGAAAGTTTCTGCCGAGGCCTGGATGCTTGGCAGGCCGCAGGGAAAGCGCGACCGAAGGGCTGCGCTGGCTGGCGTGACTCGATGAATGCGCGCAAACGCACTCCCGGCGTGACTCAATGGACAACCGGCTGCGCCTTCCCGGCCAAAAGCCGTCCATGGCAATTCCGTCACTCTTGCGTCGTGACCAGCAAGGTGCGGGAGCCAACGACCGACCCCAGCACTGACTCTAGTTAGCATCGTCGGTCCTTTGTCGAGCGTCATCCGCCGTCCCGCCCGCCGCCTGGTCTCCGCGTCCTCGCAACACGCCCGCAGAGAGCCTCCACGCCTCCAGCCAACACCTCACCGCCAACCACCTTGCGGCATCGACCGTGAAGCTGCGGGTGGAGCCAGCGCGGAGCCAGCGCATCACTTACTTGCGCAGAGATTGCCTGTCGCTCCTTCCTCCCAGCACCAGTCCCATCACCTGATCGAAGTCCCCGTCCCCGTCCCCGTCCCCGTCCCCGTCCCCGTCCCCGTCCCCTTCCCCTTCCCCGCCAACCTCCGCTCCATACTCCAGCTCCCCTCCCCTCTGCCCCAGTTTCCACCCTCTCCCGTGCCCATGCTACTGTCTACACAAGGCCGTCGGAACCATGCCGATATTCCATGAACCAGACGAAAGCCACCCGGAGCAGCCGCCGATTGCGCAACCGCCGTCCCCATTGCACCATGTCGAAAGAGCATGGAAAACGAGCAATGGCTGGGAAAGATCGCGCTTAGATTGCATGCGTCCTGCGCCCGCCGCTCCGTCCGTCTCTGGTCCTGATGTTGAAGCTGCCTCTCCGACCCAGCTGCGTAGTCCACCTGTGCTGGACCGACTCGAGTTGATAGAGCGCCTGAAGAGAGTGCAAAGCCCGCCCTGGCAGCATCGAGTTTCCGGCAGACTTCCCACTGCCGACTCGGTACACCAGGACGGCCGTCGTGACAGTAACACTGAGTCTCGCCCAACTTCGCAAGATCGACCCAGGACGCCTCTTCTCTCACATCGCTACAAGACGTCCCGTCCCTGCACGCCCGACCCGCTCCGAGACAATGCCTCAGCAGGCCTCGAGATAGAACGTCCGCGTTCCGCTTTACACTCGGGAGATTTCAGGGAAGAGAAGGCGCAACAGCGTCGGCAGGACCAGGCACTGTCTCCCACGATTCCACCATCTACGTCACCCGTGGTTCCATGGCATCACTCGTTTGCAGCAGCAGCCCGACCTCCAAGCCGAGCCGATCCAACATCACCCTTCGAACAATTCCCGACTCACGAGCAACGCTCCGCTTCCCGGGCCCGTGCAATCTCGCAAGCCTGCTTCAAGTCATTTGCTTTCTTGCCGCCGACCAGCCCACTTGTGCAGCAATCCAACAATACCGACCTCGACTTCTCCTCACGACCTGGCTCAAGACAGTCCTCTAGAAGCCCAGAGCGAAGCAACAGACGCCATACGTTTTCTCCCCAATCATTTGGGGCGTTTAACTCGAGCATTGATGTAGCATCGGCGTCAGACACCCCAGCAGCTCGTCATATCAGGGAGGGAACAGCATTACCGTATCAGGCACACCAGCCAAGGCGATCGCTCACCTCTCTTAGCCATTTCCAAGCCCACTCGAGTCCACAAACGCCCTTGTCAAGACCGCACAGACCCTCATTCTCGTCCGAAGCTTCGCCACTGCACCACGCGCCAATGGTCGGCTCCTACGAAGAATCAATACTTCGTGGAAGGATGTCTACAACGCCATCCAGGCCGCTCAACTTTATCGCCAAGATTGGTGTTCTTGGTAGGGGCCAGTGCAAGTCCAACCTGAAGTGCCCACCTCACGTAGCGGTCCCGTTTCCCGCTGTCTTCTACAGCTACGACACTGGCAATGCGCGCATCTCGGGTGACTCTCCTAGTCCTTATGTTGGCCTCGTGGACTTGGAGAATCCGATTCCGCCTCCAGACGAATCTTATGAAACCACCAGGCGCAAGCGGCGTAACACCGTTCCAGATCCAGCCCACGACGATCTCGATATTCGGTTACGGAACGAGGAGGATCCAGGAATCAATCCCAAGAAAGATCTTCGACGAAATGAGAAGCAGAAAAGAAGGCCAACGTCGCCCCGAGCTCCACCGGGAGGCAGTTATCGCATTCCTCAGCAAGGTCAGCTGCAGATTGTCATCAAGAATCCCAACAAAACAGCTGTCAAACTCTTCCTAGTCCCATATGACCTTTCTGATATGGAAGCGGGCCAGAAAACCTTCATCCGCCAGCGTAGCTACTCGGCAGGGCCAATCATCGACATGCCGCTTGCTTCTCGCAACAATCTGGGCACAGATCGCCCTGAGGCCGCTTTGAGCAATTCGGACGACCCCAACGATCGACCAATCTTGCGCTATCTGATTCACCTGCACATATGTTGCCCGTGCAAGGGTCGCTTCTATCTTTACAAGAGCATTCGTGTCGTGTTCGCCAATCGTGTTCCCGACGGCAAGGAGAAACTCCGCAATGAAATTCAGATGCCCGAACCCCGCTACAGTGTGTACAAACCCACGAGAGATTCCCTGGCATCCCAGGCAGCTTCATCTGCAGCAGCCCAACTCACATCCGAAAAGGCCCTGCGTCGAGCCAGTGCAGGATTGTCACTGTCGCACCAATCCTACACCCAGACCGGAACTATCCCTCCGAGACATCCTCAGCTTCCCCCGCCTGCCGTGAAGTTCACAGGCGGTCTCTCCCCTAACACAGATGTGACTTCTCCCGTGCCGGACATGGAGCCGATCCCGTTCAGCTTGACCCATATTCCTTCAATATCTTCTCGACCAGTGTCTCGAGAACTTATGGACATTGGTGTAGCGAGCCCTTTTAGGTCGCGGAGCGAATGTGCTCCGCCGAATGCTGTGGACGCTTCGAAGCCACAAAGTCGTGACGTTGATAACACGGCTTTCGGAAAGCTGAACAGGGGCGATATAGGCTACGGAGGAAACGCATTTCGTGGCGTCGGAGGCACGCCCATATCTCCTCGCTCCGGACTTCTTGCCAGACGACTTCAGGGGCTCGATGTCGAGCCTGATGACGACTTTATGCCCTAAACTATGTTATGATATTACTCCGCTCTAGCTTTACCTTTGATCGGGCCTACTCAAGCTGCTATTTTCTCTCTTGGATATAATACCCTCGGCGTTTTACCTTTATATTTTCGGTCAAGGCATCGCAGGAGTCTTTCCACCATGTTTTATACCCACCACTCTATGTTGGCCAAGTATCCACACTATAACTTTGCACATAACCATTGAACAACTCGAATATACGTAGGGTGCATGCGTTGTCGCAATCTATAGTTGCCTCTGCGTGACACAATCACTCTTCTCCTCAAGCCCAGGCGCCGGTCCTTGCATTTTCTTTTTAGCAAGCTCGTGACCGACCAAGGGGAAGGTGAGCAATCCTAGGTCACAATTGAACCCGTCTACGATCATTATTACTGGCTGTAGATGAGCGGGCAGCATCACCTCGAAGTTTATCGACTTAATTGAACAGGTCAGTGTACAGGTCAGCGATGCTCGGTCCGAGAATGATCAGCCGACCCCGGCCATCGAAGCCCCATCCAGGAAACCCCTCCCCTAACCAAAGACTCACGAAAGCACGTGAGAGCGCGCCGCCCTCAACGCGCGATTCGTCAGCTGTCGCGACCCCGCTCCCGCCCTAATTGGCCTGATGCTCGGCGCCCCAACACCGTGAATGCATAAGCACCGAGAAGCCCAGCTGAAAGAAAATACGGTGCACAACCTTGCGACCTCTATCCTTCTTTCACAATGCTCGACCACTTCACTTTCAACGTCCCGGCCGCCCAATACGACGCCATCGTCGCCTGGTACCTCGCGGCCCTCGCACCGCTAGGCTACACCAAGCAGCTCGACTATCCCGGACACGCCTGCGGTCTTGGGGCCTCTCCTTCTTCAGCGGCAATCTGGATCGGCGTCTCCAGGGACGGCGCCGCGGCCGCGCATGGGTTCCATCTCGCGTTCAAGGCGGAGGACCATGAGACGGTAGAGAGATTCTACAAGGCGGCGATAGAGGCGGGTGGGAAGGACAACGGAGCGCCCGGCCCGAGGGACGTGTATGGGCCAAACTATTATGGGGCTTTTGTGCTGGATCCATTGGGGTGAGTGGTGGGGGGGGAGTTGGAAGAGGGTCCGTGCTAATGAGGTGTAGGAATAATGTCGAGGTTGTGGATAAGATTGCGCATTAAGAGTTAGCCAAGCGTCGGGCCGGCGTTTTGGTTGCGTCGGATATGGATGAGGAGTTGCACCAAAGGCAGTACGGAAGCGAAAGTTGGTCAGTCAGGAGGCGTGTGTTTGTTACGCGGTAGGCTTCGAGAGGCGTGTACTGATGAGTTCCCGAGGTCTAGGATAAATCGGCCTCTCGAATTGTGTACTATCTGCGCAGTCTTCATCATGGCGACCTGCTCGCTTGTCCCAGCTTTCCCGGATCACTGGTCCACCAGCTCACTCCAAGCCTGTCCTACATTGCTGACCCCTCCAGTCTCACGCTCATACCAAGCTCGCCATCCACTTCGCCGCCTGGCCCGCCATACCGTTGTTCCCATACACAAAATGCGGCGGAAGCTATGGGCATCATTAGCAAAATCCCACCTAGAACCATTCCACGAGTCCACGTACCACAAGCCACCTCCTCACATTCCCGGTTGCGACATCGAGCAGGAAGTACTTGGAGACGCCAAAGAAGGCGCCGAGTATAGTCCCGGGCAACGCCGCCGCAGATTTCAACTGCGCAGCGTTCGTAGCTGCATCCTTCAGTAGCGCGAGATGACCGTATACTTCAGTTTTCCACTGCGCGATGCTAGACGGCAGTTGGACGCCGGAAAGCGCGGTGGCCGTGCACAGCAAATCCGGAGACGCGTTGTCCTCGTTGCAATACGATTTGAACGGCAGTTTCGACGGGACAAGCGACGGCGAGTCCATGAGGGCGTTTTCGTCGCCGAAGGTGGCGAGCCCTTTGAGCTGCGTGGCCGCCTTGGCGGAGATGCGGTTGACGCATTTGTGTGCGCAGAGAGCACCCTGGCTTTGGTATGTGTAAGTCAAGCTTTCCCGTCTGGGATGCCGACGCTGGGATGGGACTGCGCAACTTACCTCCACCCCGACAGAAATACATTCGCGTGGGGACACTTGCCCACGTACGCCTCTACCGTTTCCGCGCACGCGTCGGCGCAGCTTTCGCTCCCTCCTTCCTTGACGTAATCTGCGAGGTTGGCAGGGTAGTCCTTCGCGTCGACGCCTTGGACGTGCACGTCGCCGGCGAAGGCGGAGAGGGCGCTGTCGCGGAGGAAGGGGCCCACCCATACGCCTATGTTGCCGGAGTCGAAGGTGCCGCGGGCGAAGAGGACGGCGTTCGAGGCGCAGGGCGTGGTGCCGCTGATGACGGCGTCCATGTCGGTAGCGGTGTCAGAGGAAGAAAGGGGCGCGGGCGCGGCGAGCGTGAGCGCGGGGAGGAGGAGGAGCGGGAGGAAGGAGTGCATTGTCGCGGTATCACAACAGAATTCAACGATGTTGTGATTATGAAGAAGCAGAAGATGCCGAAGACGACGAAGTAGTAGTAGAAGAAGTAGGAAATGCAAAAGCGAATAACAAAAAAAAAAACTGGCGAGTAAACCTGCACAATTAACACAACGTCTGCGTCAAGATGCGTAGCTACGATATCTCGAACGATGTGCGAGAATTCACTGCTTTACATCGCACTCTACCCTACCCTACCCTACCCTCTCTCTAGAGAAGGAACCGTCCACCTCCAACTGCAATCTCCGCGCAGAAAAAGTAGCACGTTGGAAACGCTTACACCCGTTCTGCATGCAGCTTAGTCGCAATCCTATGCACCGCATCGGTACGTTGCCTCGCCGCACTCGCATCCCATCCGGAGGCTGTGCAGGCACCGCGCAAAAGCGCCTGAAGCCAGGATTGCGCACCGTTTCTGCTGTGAAACGTCGGGGTGATGTGGTCGGGGGAGCGCTGTGGGGCCCGGAGATGGACGTGGGGGCGGCGGAGTTAGCGCGGTGCGCAATATAGGTAGGTAGGTATAGGTACTGTAGGGAGCGTGCGTGCGGAAGGAGATGGCGAGACCGCGTCGCTACGCCCACCTTCCCGGGCTCTCTAGTCGTTTGTTTGGTTTCTGTAGTAGACTGGCAATGATGAGGAGCGGGATGGTGTGGCAGCGTTGATTGTCGGGTAGGTAGGTAGGTAGGTATCCGTTGGGCGTTACCTACCAATTACACGGCCTGACTGCAAACACGTTTGCTAAAAATATATCTTAGCCTACCTACTACTTGGACTAGGTAACTCTCCGATCTGCAACGGGAGACATTGCTGACCTGCACTACCTACCTACCTACCTACCTACCTACCTAAAGACACACGCCTAAATAAAGCTCTAGCCCGGCGCTTCAAAACCCCACCTTCACACTCTCCGGTGGGCCAAGATAACTATCCCTCACACCGCCCAGATCCACAACCAGTCTCTGAACAACCGTCCCCGGCTCCAGCAGCCACACCTTCAACTCATGCGCCCCTGGCTCAACCCTGCCTACCTCGATCTTGACCACCCTAACCCCGTTGATGACGCTCTGGCTCCATCCCGAAGGCATCGTCCCTAGCGTGCTACTCGGCACCGGGCTCACCGCGACGGGCGTCCCCCCGTCCACAGCGACCGCAAGTTTCAGAGGCGACGCGGGATTGACGTTGAACGACGGCGGGAGATATGCGACGATCCTCGCCGCGGACGCGGATGCGAACGAGTAGAAAGAATACACGGCAGCGGGTCCGGCAGCGGTCGTCTGGGTGCCGGCGCCCACGGGCAGCAAGGTGAGGCCCGAGTGCGTGCGGCCGTAGTTGGGTATCACCTCGAGAGAGGCGCCGGAAGACGAGGCGGTGCGGCTGGTGAAGTGCGCCATTTCCAGGGCCACGGCGCCGGCGGAGTCGACGTAGCCCTTGAAAGCTGCGGGGACGGCGACGTTGTTCAGGTGCAGGCTGAGCGTGACGGGTGTCCCGGATGTGGGCGTTATGGTGATGGTGGAGGTGCTATTGCCGTTGGGAGCGGAGGACCAGTCTACCGATATGGTGGCGCGGATGGTTGATGTGCCTGATGGGTAGCTGATTGTGCCGTGAGAGGGTGTGATGCTAATGTAAGGAGAGGAGGATGCGACGGCGAAGTCTGTGGACCCGGAGCCACGGGCGTAGATATCAATCGTGCGGTTCTCGGGGGTGTAAGGGGTGAGTGCGAGGAGGGATAGCGTTGATTCTGGTGCGGACGCTGCACTGCCTTGGACAGAGACGCCCATCAAGCCGGATGATGGTGCAGTCGTGCTGATGGTGGTGACTGACGGCATGGTGTTTGCACTAGGATCTTGCCTTTTTGATGATCAAAGTAGCCCTTGGTAGGGTATCTAGGGAGGGAACATACCAGTTGTTGTAGCCAAAATGTATCTGGTCCATCATGTGGTTCCACTTTCCATTCAACAGTCCGTGGTATCTCTTCTGGATTATACCGTCCTGAGCATATGCCGCCTTCACATCTGCAGCAAGCTCATTCGCGCTCATACGCTTCTGCGTTGCATACGCTTTGTTCCTTGCAGCGTTGATGTACACTTGCTGCACGATTCGTCCTGCCATTACCGGATGCAACACCATCTCGAAGAATGCAATCTGGGTGGCAGGGTCAAGCTGAGAGTATAATGCCTGTGACTTAATTTGAAGATCCACCCACTCATGGAGCACAATCTCGGCCTCGTCGTAGTTGGTTATGGAGTAGAGAAACGGCGACATGTTGAGCAGCTCGTACTTCCTTCGTATGACGAGCTTTCCGTATGTAGCCATGACTTCGGCGGTGCCCTGCGCAACGTTGCTACCAAATTCGCGTAACGCCCAAGATGCGAGCCATTCATCTGTGCTGTCAGGCTTCATGAAGTTGTCCATATTATACGCCATGTCCAGGAAGTGGGAGATTGGTATCTCGAGGGGTTTCAGATCGCCAACATTCACTATCCAGATTTGCGTGGCGTTCTTCTGGTGGGCAAGATGCATTTGTTGCCATGTCTTCGAGAGCTGAATAGTATTAATCCATTTGTAGTTTCTGGGGTCGCCAACATAATCGTAGTGGTAATACACGCCGGCGTTGCCGATTCGGTTTGCCTCTGCTGGAACGGGTAGGCGTTGGATGTTTCCGCTATTATCGTCACTCCAAAGGATTGTGATGTCTTCTGGCACCTTCATCCCAGTTTGGTAGTACCCTCCGACCTCTTTGTAGACGCACCACATCTGCGGCACAGCATTTAAACTCGAGACGCCAAGCGTGCTCTTCAGGATGTTTTGCTGCGCCGAGAAGACATCGACCAGGGTCTTCGCGTCTAGGGTCGGACTGGCAGTGTCGCCGTCACCGCGCATACCTACCGTCCAGACAACCTCCCAGCTCTTACTTCGCGTTGCACCGTCTTGCATGTACTTTTTCAGAATACGCTGATTGCTCTTCCAGTCCCACGGCTTGACTTTCTCTTTGTCTGCGCGTGCCATAGGCTCCGTGTGGCTCGTTCCCATGACAATTCCCATCTCATCGGCTAACGGTCCGTTCTTACTGTCGTCGACATGGAACTTGGATGCCCACATGGCGGGCCAGAAGTAGTTCGCGCGCAAGCGCAAAAGAAGCTCGAATACCTTTGCATGGAAACGACTGTCGTATACGCCGCCGTAGTTCGTTTTCACCCAATTTGTCAGCGCAGGCTGCTCGTCGTTGATGAACAGGCCCCTGTATTTGATCGAGGGTGGGCCTTGCGTTTTGGCTTTGGGCAGTGCGTAGAGGGCTTCGTGTTTTTTGGGAGGCACATCGGCCCACCAATACCATGGGGATACGCCGATTTGCTCGGAGACGTCGTAGATGGCATATATAGTGCCGCGTTTGTCACTTCCAATAAGAACCAGTGCTTGGCCGATCCCCTCTACTGGCTTCTCCACCAGCGTTGACGTGAAAGACTCCCATTTCCCTTTGATGTTGAGAACGTCGATCTTGCCAGCGGAGACTAGGCTATCAATGAGAGGGGCCTTTCCGATCGTTCCTACATGTTGAAGCACCTGTCAGCGAGAACACATTGGACAGCCGTACTTGCTGCACTTGCTGTACGAATTCGCTTACCCGCAATGATGACCGAAGTGTTAGAGAGCCCCGAAGTCCCCGAGGTGACTTTCCCTTTCGTGCCGGTCACGAGGCCGAAGTCATTTGCCAGGTCGTTGCCCGCACGTGCCACGCCGGCCCAGTCTTTGCTGTCGATGATTATAGTCGGTGCCTGTCCCGTGCCGCCGAGCTTGAGGGCTCCCTCGGTCTCAGAAAAGGTGATACTTGCTGGTTGACCAATTGCCGTGGTACCGCTGATGACGAAGCAGAGGAACACAATGGATGCGAAGAGCTCCATGGTGATGTGAAATCAGAGCGCGAAGTGCTATGTGCAAGCACCTTCGACTCCTCATCTTGTATGTCGGGTGATATACCCCACATGTACGATTTGTGGTGGTGGTCTTACGGGCAATATAGAACTTTACCGGCAAATGTGGGCGTGTTTCGAAACGGGATCATGATGTAGGTAGCATTGGCGGGAAGGAACATCAGTCGCCACTGAAGTATAGTAGGTACTGATCCATATCTCGTTCTGGGTTGTGTAGAAAGGGGTGGTTTCTGCAGATAACGTAGGTGATTGTACTTTGTAGCAAGCTGCACATCAGACTGTTCCCATTTATCGATATCTAGAACGGAAGACGCGGGCTCACGCTCATGTATCAATCTTCCGAGCCATACCTAGCTTCAGATTCAAATGCGCAGATTTGGATGTGGTTTAGAAGTGCGTTTCCGCGCTTGCTTCTGAGGCTTGAACAACGGGATATGTGCCCGGCTCTCCAGTATCACGTGGTAAGGGAAAGCCCGCACCAGGGCCGAGGCGCAAGCTTGGACCTCAACCTCTGACGACACACCGCCCCGAAAGTCTAGTCTAGCGCAGTGAATGGACATGATCGCATTCACCCCACGACCCACTGCCCGCATTACCCACCATTGCGGCCCACAATGAGACGATAGAATACACAGCCTTGGCATTGTCTGTGCCAATACACACCTGCAAGACGGATGAGCCCGCGGCCCCATACAAAAGCCGCTGAACCCTGAAGCTCTCTGAGCAGAGCAGCATGGGACACGCACAGCGCCCGCTCGTGATCCAGACGCAGTTTGTCCGCCACTTCTGCCCACGCAATGTCCGCCGGCCGGGCGCTGCGTTCTTCGCTCGAGGGCGGCAGCACCGCGCGCTCTCGACGGCGACAGTGACGGACCACGACATCTCGCGGCTCGCAAGCCTACCTCTGCACCCGCTCACCCTCGCCGACCTGGTCAAGTCAGTAGACCCGCGCCCACTCCCGCACCATCTCCCTCTCCCGGACCCTCATCCATACCCTCTCCCTCCCTGCGCCTGGCTGACTCGCCCGCGCACGCAGACATGGCCGCCCGCCCCTCACCACCCCGCAGCTCCTGAAGTCGGCCAACTTCACCCTCTCCATCCTACCCGCGCGCCTCGCTCACCGCATCCAGTCGCTCCGCAACCTGCCCTTCATCGTCGTGTCCAACCCGCACATCTCCAAGATCCACTCCAACTACATCCACAGCCTCTCCACGCTGCTTCCATGGGCCGAGCGCGACATCACCACCCTCGAGGACGAGGTCAACTTTACAGAGGTCATGGCCGACCTCGTCAACACGCACTCCAACACCATCTCCATCCTCGCCCGCGGCTTCCTCGAGGCCCGCAAATACATCTCGCCCAAGGACGTTACGCGTTTCCTCGACGAGCACCTGCGCGCCCGCATCGGCACGCGCCTGATCGCCGAACAACATCTCGCCCTGCACTTTTCGTCACAGCCGCACGCCGAGACCATGCATGAAAGCTCCCACAGCGACGGCTGGAACGGCGTCATCGACACCGCACTGCGCCCCGCCCGCATCGTTCAGCACTGCGAGAACGTCGTCGGCGACATCTGCGAGCTCAAATACGGTGTGCGTCCACACGTCGTCATCAACGGCGAGCCCGACTACGCCTTCGCGCACGTCCCCGTCCACCTCGAGTACATCATTACGGAGCTCCTCAAAAACGCGTTTCGCGCCACGGTAGAAAGCGGCAAGGAGAGAGAGCCAATTGAGGTCACCATTGCGCCGCTGCCCGAGGAGATTTCCGAGGCCCGCGATACAGACGCTGAGGATGTGCGGCCAAGAATCAAAAACGTTGACCAGGGGACCACGGATATCGCGAGCAACCGCTGGACAGGGAAGAAACCGACTGCACCCTCCTCCGCGCAGATTCTGCCCCTCGCGCATAGCACGCCCGGCGTCACCATCCGCATCCGCGATCGCGGCGGTGGCATCTCGCCTGAGACGCTGCCGCATATCTGGGACTATAGCTTCACCACGTTCAACGACGACAGGGCGTCGTCGACCCTCTCGGGGAGGAGCAACAGTATGGACACTTTGAGTGCCTTCTCGGGCCCGGGCGGGGATGGTGCGAATAGTCTTGCGGGGCTTGGTTATGGGCTGCCGCTGGGTAGGGCGTATGCCGAGTACTTTGGTGGCGGGATCGCGGTACAGAGCCTCTGGGGGTGGGGCACGGATGTGTATTTGAGCCTCAGGGGTGTCGGCAAGGTGGAGGAGGAGAGCTGGAAATATAGACACCAGAAGAAGGACGGGGATACAAAGTAGATACAACATACACCACAAGAATTTACAGTACAAACATGCAAATGCAATCTCTGCTAAATGCTCGCAAATCCTCTCCTATTTACAACTCGACAACAAAAACACCCATCTCACGCCCCCTCACTTCCTCCTCTTTCCCCCACCTCCCTCTCCACCCTCCTGATGCCTCCTCTTCTTCCCCTCCCGCTCCCAATAATCCTGCTTCTCCCTCTTCTCCCGCTCCGCCTTCTTCTCCACATTCTCCGCAATCTTGCGCTTGTACCCCTCCTTCCTCACCTCCTGCGCCTTGCGCCTCTTCTCCACCTTCTCGCTCCGCAGCGTCATCACCTGGTCCAGCAGCCTCCGCGCCTTCTTCTCCTCGCCGCCCAGCACCACCGCCCGCTTCTGCAGATACGTCTTGGTGCGCTGCGGCTTCATGGCCGCGATCTGCGACTTGAACGGCAGGTCGGCGGCGAGCTTGCGCGGGACGCGCAGCGGGTTGAAGTGCCGCTCCTGGCGGTCGACGGGGCGGTAAGCACTGTTCTTCAGCGCGGGCGTGGGCAGGTCGAGTTCGTGCCGGACCTGCCCCGTGAGCCGCATGCCGGCCCACGCCGTGCTCTCGCCCGTCTCGGGCGACAGCACCGCGTCCAGCAGGTTCGTCACCGGGTTGTAGAATCGGTGCGGCTTGATCGCGTACCACGCGCGCAGGAACACAATGTCGCTCATGAGGATCTTGTCCTCGAAGGTCGCGCGGAAGTTGCCCTCTGGTTTGGACAGCGCGCGCTTGATCTGCCCGCGCACGCCCGACACGGTGCGGATGGAGGCGCCCTCGAACTTTGCGACTTCGAGGGCTGACTGGAACATGTCCTTGATGAAGGCCGTGTTTTTGAAGATCTTGTACGGGTGCCCGGTGAGCTTGAGTTTCTTGACGATTTCAAAGTTTTCGTCGACGGCGAGGACGACGCCTGTGGCGGCGATGCGGAAGCCGGGGGTTTTGTTGCTGAAGGACTGGACGCAGCAGAAGCCTGTGTTGGGTGCGACGAGCGGGCCGTAGAACGTGCCGTGGCAATGCATGTGTTCGGGCGTGTACTTGAGCATGCGGTGCCGTTGTCTGTTCTCGTGGATGCTGTAGATCGGTGTGACCTGGAAGCGGCGCCAACCCAGGGAGAAGATGAGGGGATCGCTGGTCTTGAGGATCTTCTTGTGCCAGCGGTGCCGCTTGATGCGGACTTGGACGAAGCCGAAGCGCTCCTCTGTGGGGGTGAGACCGCCAATGACGACGGGGAAGCGGGGGCTGAAGTTGGCCGAGAACTCGTAGGGTACCTTCTCCAGGACGACGCGGGCGTACGTTCCGGCTTTGTGCCCTTCAACTCGAATACGCGATGTGGTATCCAGTTGGTCGAACTCGGCACGGTTGATGTCAAGCTGCTTCTGGATTTGGGCTTTTTGAGCGTCGTACCAGTCGTCTTCGCCGAACTCTTCCTGACCGGAGTCCTTACGGGCATTGGCTTTGTCGTTCATAAAGCCTTCTCGATCTTCTTCCTCAAACCGAAGTTTGAGCTCTTCTTTCCGCTGAGCGTTCTTTTCTCGCTCGTCTTCGATCGCAACGGTTGCATCACCGTCTTCTTCGGTGGCCGTTTCAGTAGCCTGTTTCCCGCCAAACTTCTCTCCAGTCTCCAAATCCTCAAACTCGCCATCACCCTCATCGCCATCTTCTTCGAAGCCTTCAAATTCGTCGTCATCGTCTCCATCGCCGCCTTTCCCGTCCATATGGCCTACGGCAAACCTGCTCTTTGCCGCCTCGACGTTTCCCTCGTCTTCCCACTTCTCTTCTAACGCAGCGTAATCAAACAAGGGTATATAACGATCCTCCGCATTAGCAGCATCATCTACTTTTGATTTGTTAAAGAAATCGTCCTCGTCTTCTTCATCCACTTCCTCTGCATCGTCGTCTTCGCCTCGCCACTCTTTCAGAACCTCAGCTGGCGATAGTTCCAGGTTCTCCATCAGCTTTGCGAGGTCCGCGGGTTGGTACGCCCGCTTCCGACCGTGCATCTTTGCCGCATTCTCTCGAAGCTTGTCTTTCCATCGAAGTGCACCGTCCTCATCCTCTTCGTCGAAGTCCTCTGAGTCTAGGTCGCCATCCTCAAGCTCGTCGAGGTCTGGCTCTTCGCCTGATATTGAACCGAGATCGGAGTCACTGTCTGCAAACGCCAAGTCCTCAGTTGTCGCATCTTTACGTTCAGAATCTCTTCGGCGAGCGAAAGCGGGTTTGCCGTTGGGTGTTGAGTTGCCTGCCAAGGAGCCAGTGTCGTCCTCGTCGTCTCCGGACTCGTAGTGTTGTTGCAATTCCTCATCGTCGCTGTCGATGCCGTCGAGATCGGCTTCGTCTACGTTTTGCTCATCTGCCAGTCTCGCGTGACGATGCGCTTTGCGCCCTGAGTCTGCAGCGTCGTCGTCTGCGGTTCCATTGACGGTCTTTCCACCGCTGAACAGCCTCATTCCAGCGTCGTCTTCACCCAGTAGCTTCCTGCCTCCTTGCAGGCCCATCATCATCTGCTCGCCCAGTCCCCGCTCTGTGTAGTCTGCCTCAGGATCAAATGTTGGATTCTTGATATCAATGTACACAGCATCCTTGTCCACCAGAACGCCGCCAACGTCCGACATGGGCGCAAACAGGATCTTTTGCTTGTCACCAAGTCTTGTCCGTTTCTTCTTGCCAGTCACTTTTTCCAGCTGCTTCTCGAAAAACGGCGTAGGGCATGGATCGGGCAGTGCCTCCACCGAGGAAACGCTGAGGTCACCAACACCTGGCACGTGAACTCTCGACCCCTGTGCAGGGAAGTTTGTTCCACGGAGATATCCATACAAAGCTATGGTGCGATCGCACTTGGGGTCTTCTTCCATGTCGGTCGGGGGCGTAATGTCCAAAAATCTGTCGGCTAAGCAGTACGGATGGGAATTCCTCCACACCAAAGGCCTCGGGTTCTTCATGACGCTCAGAAAGCGCGACAAGTTCAAAATCTCCCTATCTGGATATCGGCCATTGGCCACGCCAGAGAGGTAGAACAGCTTGGCGCCCTGGTACAGCTCGCTCCAGAATCTGTGCTTCAACCTCTTCTTCTGCAGCTTCAGGGTTTCTTGCTTTCGAAATAGATCCAGATGAGTGAGAATGCCAAACACGTTTCCGGGCATGCCGCTGGCAGACAGCACGTTCAGGAACTCCATCGTCTCCATCTCGAAGCCATAGTTGCCGTCGATCATGAGCAGGCATATGTCAACCACCTTGGCAATATCGATCATGCTTGCCAGGGAGTCGGCGGGGCATTCCATAAAGGTGAGGCGTCGGCGCTTCGAGGTGACGACTGTAAGCGGCCCGGTCGGCGTGGAGAGCGTCTGTTTCGTGTATCGCCGGATCAGAGACTTGATCAGTGTCGTCTTGCCCACACCCGGGGGTCCGACGACGCCGACAACGATGGGAGGCGCCTCTTCGGGGAGGCGGTCGACGAGCGGAACATGGAGGCGCTTTTCTTTGACCTGCAGCACGCGTCAGTATAGCACCTGTGAAGTTGTCCGGGCAGCCCTACATCGTGCGATCGTGCGGCTTGCTTCGCCAATCGTCCAGGCGCATTGAACGCAAAGGCCTTGGGATTCCGCTCTCCGGTAATCGGCGCCTTCTTGTCCTTGGGCTTCCGATGCGGCCGATTCGCCTGGGTCTCCGACATATTGCGAAATGAGTGTACAGACACCACGAAAAGAACGGAGGCGATCGATGGGCCAGTCGGTGTCGCGCTTCCAAAATTTCGTGCTAGCGGTTGCGCCAAGACTTCGGTGACAGGGGTATGTTATCGATAAGACAGTCACTATCGATAAGGAGAAGCGAAGCGGGCTGGCCGGCAGGCGCGAAGTGGGCTGAGGCGTACACCCGACAGCGAAGGTACGCGTGATGCCATCCGTGATGACGTGCGTGTGCTGTACCAAGTCCCTGTTATCTATATAAATACACTGTGGTACCCTTCTCGAAACAGCCCATACCCCACCACCACCCACAACCCTTACAAACTACTCACACGCTCTCAACATGCCTGCTGTCAACGTGAGTCTCCTGGCCTGTTCGAATAAACCGCAGCTAACCCATCCGTCTGCAAGGTTACCCTCAAGGACGGAGCCTCCCCCGATCAGCTTGAGCAGGCCAAGAAGAAGGTCCAGGACCAGGGCGGCAAGATCACGAACGAGTTCACTCTCATCAAGGGCTTCACGTACATCATACTCTCCCCATGCTTGCTGTTGCCTTGCTAACACGCCCCACCAGTGCCGAGTTCCCCGAGGATAAGGTCGGCGCCCTCGAGACCAACGAGCACATCACCGTAGAGGCAGACTCCGAGGTCAAGACTCAGTAGATGCACCCAGTATAAGCGACAACGCTACGAATAGACGGATACATCACGATGCATGCATGAACAGCACTTTGTTTATGGGACGCTGTGTGGAAGCGTATGAGGCCTCACCCTGGCTAGCATGTAGCGGTAGTTTCACAACTCAATTATGCATATCTTCGATTCTTCAGTGCTCTGCCTGCTGCGCTGTGAAAGTTTTCCTATCTGCTCTCGCAAGGTCGTGCGAGTTGCTTCTCGTTGTGATTTGTAGTGAGAATCCTCGAGGCTACTCTGTCCTGGTGCACATTCCTAGTGTGGTCTCACAGTTGCAAAGCAACATGCTCAGCCAACTCTTTCAAGCTCCTTGTTTGGGCTATGCAGATAGCACGTGGGACACTGGCCCTTTCGAACAAGTTCGATATTCTTGCTGCCCCGTGAGTTTATTCGTTAGGCAGTAACTTTGACAGTGCTTTGGAAACGCTGTCATTCAAATGCATTTTCATCTTGTCAAGGCGCTAGATCAATTTAAAGTCCGCGTATACGCCTATAGCCTCTTTCCCCAGGCTGTTTTCACGTGCTTCTTAAGACACCTGCATCGTGCCGGAAGCGCGATCATTTGCTGAGAGGTTTTTTCAAGTGCTATCTTGGTGCCCATACCGGCGAGCGGTGCCTGGTATGGAGACAAAAAGCGTGTAGCGTAGATGCTGTAGATATTGCTCGGACAAGCTTCTAGGCGCAGTCAAGCTAGGAAACATGTATGTGCAACGTAGCGCTTCATGACCCCTACTTTTGATCCATGCTTTGGGTTCGGCTAAACTGGGAGTCAACTTGTAGATGGATTTTAGTACGTGAATGGCATGTCCCATACGACAGCTATAGGACAAGTGCTTCATCACAAAAACATTCGCGACATTGCGCATCAAATCTCGCTTTCAACCTGATGCTTCGGGCTTAACCGCGCTCAAAGTACCATTGCTTTTTTAGTAGTGGCAGACGCATAGTGTCGTTGTGGCGATCAGGTCTTTTGTAACCCATTCCAAGGAGAGATTAACATGGCACTGTGCAAATAAATCTGTCAGTGGTGCTTCTGCGTTGAATAGCACGTGGACGCCGCATACGCCGTTGCTCGTCCGAAGTCTGGAAAAAGACAAGCTTTCAGCAACGTTTACGCTAGAACGCACCTGCGTTACATGGTGCGGGCCTTGAGAGTAAGTCTGGGGCAGCTGAGAGCGCGGTAATGATTCAGTTGGCCACGCGATGATGTTCGTTGTCGAGGATGGTTCCACTGACTGTCATTGTCTCTCAAAATCTTTGTTGGGGGGTTTGTCGTTGCATTCCATACCTACGGTAGCGTTCTTCTGACTCGACAGCGTTCTGGCCTTAAGTATCACGTTCGATCAATACAATTGTGAGACGCACCGGCGAATGCAAGCTGCTAAGTTACTGGCGGTAATTCAATGCTTCTGTCTCTTTGTTCTTACTTGCTGATATGGCAAAGTTTGTGTTAATGCTGTGGTTTGACGAGGTTTCTGAAACGCATGTGGTCCCCACGCCGTGCGCGGGTGCTTGGGATGCTATGTTCCTGCTCAAGCTGGTCTTTGGCATTTCTTATTTCCCATCAAACCGCGCAGAGTTACCTGGCCAAGCTTTGTGCGCAATATTGTGGATCCGCCCATTGTCAGTTGGTCACTTATCCAAGGTCTTTGAATATTTCTACTGATTTGTGTTGCGCGTGACCTGAGCAGCCTGGTCTTTATATGTAAAGTGAATTGATTCAATGGAGAGAGATCTTATAGAAATTCCAGAAGCTGCGCACTCGAGCTCTGCTTGCCTACCAGATCGCAAGACACGAGATCACTGCGGAATGCCGGTTTCACGTCGACCGGCTCGGTGCGCATGAAAGATCTACATAGTTTACACTAAGCAAGCATGTGCTCTAAATAGCAGCACCAATCTGTAATGGGTTAACGCTTCGGTACCATTATATATTCCTGCTCGCTCTGCAGTTGGTGGGGAAGTTTCACAAGGGACGGATGGATTGCTAGTCTGGTCCGGAACTGAGAGGAATCACTAAATGAAATGCGTGCTTAGCCATGTGCGAATACGAAGATCTCAAGTGCTCGTGCCAAACCAGGTGGTGATCTCCGAAGATCGACGCGGGAGGACGGGTGTGAAGGTGCAGATCATGATACAGTCGACCGCTGACCTACTGGTGAACTTCGACCAACCACGCTTTTGTTGTTGTAACGCTCTATGTTCTACGCGTACGATGCTTGAGTCGTCCCAGAGCCTCCGCATAATTTTCTGCTTTTGCATATCCATGTACAAACCCTCTGTCAAGTAACATAGACCGCTCACTGGACAAGTAGCAATAAGCCCGCTGTTTGGCTTATTATTAGAGAGAGCAGCTACCTCGCAATGTCGTTGGTTTCAATCCCTCTGTCGAACCAGGCTGATGCCAGTACATTGATGAGAACGACAGACGAAAAAGACAGGTCATCACCAATAAACGCGTCTCCTCACCAGGCCAATGCTGCCACTCAAAGTCACCTATAGTATTGAATACTTAGCCTTGAAGGTACTTCGGTACATATGTACAAGGTACAAAGACATGGGTATTGGAGTTGTCGTACAGCGTCCATTCTTTGATTGGTACAATTCGGTCCTGATCCCACTTGCTTTTGTGCCCGTCGAACCTTCCGATCTTAGCGCTACCGACGCGGGAGATCTGACCCGGTCCGCTTACGGCACCATCACCATGCCGCGCATCCGCTAGACTAGTGTGCAGCATATCGAACACCACATCAGCGCTGTCCTCTAGCTGTGTTTCGAGTCCACCTTGCAGCAACAGGTCGTTTGTACGAGCCCTTCGAGTCATGCCCCCACGTTGTATCGATGGAAGTGGCGTCCCTGTATCACTCAGCGGTGGCTTGCCCGCTGCCTGATGATTCGCCCACCACGACGAACTGGTTCCGATGGCGCAAAGTTTCCCGGAGAACCAACGGATACGGCAGTACGTAAAACCTTGTGCACCACACTCTGTCAAACCCTGATTTTCGTTTCCTGATACAAGATGTCTTGCGCAAGAATAAAGCATATGGACCTCCGCCGTCGCTCACAGGTTGAGATGCGGTTTCGTCAACATGGGTATGCGTGCGCTGGTATTCGCTTTGTTGTGCCTTTTGATGCTGGGAAACGTCAGAGGCTTGCAAGTACATTCGCGTGAGCTGGGCATCGCGGACATCCCTCCTTGCGGCGTGAGTGTTCATTCTTCAGGAGACATGGTTCGTGGTTGTTAACATATTTGTAGCTCACATGTCTACTTCCCAGCGTAGCTGATAGCGGTTGTGGAATCACCGATTACCAGTGCCAATGTGGAAATTCAGTTCTTGCCAAACGCGTGTCGGCATGCATGCTTGCAAACTGCACGATGGAGGACGCGCTGGGTACGTCACAGGATGCTTTCACATTAACTATTGACTCACATACATGCAAAGGATTCGCCCAACTACAAAATGACATTTGTGGCCTCTCCGAAGATTCGAAAACGAATACGGTTCTCATCTGTACCTGCATCTGCTACCCTCTCGCGGTCTTCTTCGTCGCCCTGAGACTCATCGGCAAGATCATGTCTAAGAGAGTCCGCGTAGAAGATTGGATCATCGTCAGCTCGCTCATTGTGGCGGCCATGCCTATTGCATGCGTTGTGAAAAGTCAGTCGTGTCAATCGATTGCGCGGACTATGCTGACGCAATCTCAGTGACCACAATTGGCTTCGGAAAGCACCTGTGGAATCTGAAGCCAGGTCAGCTACTACACAGCCTCCAATATTGTATGGCATTCTTCAAGTTGACAGGAGCAACCGTATGCTGATGATGGTAGTCTACATCGCGTGGTCAGCATACGGTATCGTACTGGCGATGATGAAAGCATCTTTGGTCATGTTCTACCTTGAGATCTTTCCGCTGAAAAAAGTCCGCGTCATAGCATACATCATTCTGGGCTGGATCATTGTCAACTCCCTCATTCTGTTCTTTCTCACCATATTCAACTGCCGGCCGGTGAATGCCTTCTGGGACCGGGATGTTAAAGGACAATGCATGAACATCAACGCGCTGGCGTTTGCGAATTCCGGATCCGCAATTGCACAAGACCTGGTGCTCCTCATTTTCCCTTTGGCTTGCATTAGACAGCTAAAGATGCAACGGGCGCGCAAGTTTGCAGTTGGCCTGATGTTCAGTATCGGTACCTTGTAAGTTATGTGGAGAGCTCGGCGAATCCAACCGCTAATGGAACAGTGGATGCATTGCGAGCATAATCCGCCTGCAGTCTCTCTTCACGTTCGGAGCCACCCTCGATCCGACGTGGGACTACGTCCCGGTGACCATATGGACCGAGATCGAGCTGGCATGTGGTTACGTCTGCGTCTCGCTCCCCGCCATTCGCGTACTCGTGGGGCGCGTCTTTCATACAAGCATGTTCTCCTCTATGGCTCGCTCGCGGAATACGAACGACATGGCTATGCCAGAAAACTCCGACCCCAAACCAATGCCGAAAGCTATACCTACACAAGTGAAGAAAAAAAGACAGAGTGTATGGATGCGGCTTTCAGCTGCGGCCTACAAAGACATACCAGGTTCCCCTGCAGCAGTGGCGTGGCCTGCTGGGTGGAGTCCGCGTCCATGGTCCGGGCCTCAGCACACGCCAACGAAAAGCCATCGGAGACTGGGTAGCGACCAGGAGTCTGTGTGCGACTTGTCGCATGTGCGAACTTGCACGCCTCCAGTCCCAGATCATACCTCGCGTTTGGAACAGGATGTAGAGATGGGAATTGTTCCGCAGCCTTCGTTCAAGGCCGGAGCCGGCTTAGCTTGTGGGACCAACAACGGCTACTTGACGGCACTGCCGACCCTGGGGTGCTTACCAGATCGAAACTTCTCGAGCACTGATCTTAGCCGAACGATGACGAGTAATTCGAGCTGGCAGAAGTATTCGGTGCGGGATAGGACCGCTGGTGAAGGATAGCAATGTGTAATCAAATTCAAGTTAAACGACCCTACGCCGCACCAGTGCTCCCTCTGCGTCTTTTCTCTGGCTTGATCCAACTCTGCGAGGAATTCGCAGCTTTGCTATCGATCAATATCCGACAAACCGACACCAGTGCCGCTCAGCGTTATTCGGAGAAAGTCCTCATCCCAATCGTCCTGCCAATCCTCGATTCAATCACCAATTCTTACCAAAAGATTGCCCCAGAGGTCTTTGATGCATACAAAGACCTCTTCGTACCAATCTGTACTTTCCCCGCACGCCTCCATCAGCATGTCGCAACGAATGAGAAGTTGCCAGAATTGTCTAGGTACTTCCTCGGCTCATCCTCGTGCAACAGGTCTTCGGGCACTTAAGACAGTCGTGTCTCTCGGATAGAGGATCGCAGCGCGATCCGTAGCCATGAGAACATCATGCCTGAGGAAAAAATCAGCACGTGTGGCTGCCGCTGTCTGTGCTGAGCCCGCGGAACAAGATATTGTTACCCGGGAAGGGAGGATTCTCGATCCACAGCGAGAGGCTCGGTGCTGACACCTTTATGGACTACGCGGTCATTTACGCATCATTGGTAGTGAAAGAGAAGCGTGTGAGCTCGACTCGATCTTGTCACTCATGCCATTCCTCTATTCGATGATCTATAGGTGTGCTCCGTCGAGGCTGAAGGCTATGAACGCGTTACATCGGACCATGAATGCGGTGAAGTCCGATCTCTACATACATAGAGATGCTCCATCGTGGTGTCGCCGTTCATTTTCCTCAAGCTTTTCCACGTACCTTATCTGGAGACTAGGCTGTTTACAGTAAGGGCAAACCCTGGTGCGGCTCAGATTAGCGAGACCCCACGTGGCGGTGGCGCAACGAAAATCAGTCGTCAAACCCTGAGTCGCCATCGTCAAAGTTGCAACAGGGAAAGAGTTGTCGCTCTTGGTCGTGATGATTACCGAAACCAGAATATTCTTCAGATGGGCCCGAGGATGCAGGATTGTCGACACCATGTTAGAAACTCATTCCACTAATCAGCACCAACGCCGCGATGCTGCACGTTGGCCAGATGACAGGCGGTGAAAAAATTCATTTCAGGCGACGATGCCCGAGGACGAGGCTAGACTGAACTGCAAATGCCTCTTTATTAACCCTCGCTTGTCTTATCGTCATTTCTTATCTTCCCCAGCTTTCAGTTCATTCCATCCACGTTCACTCCACATTTCCTTCGTCTTTTCTATTTTTTTGCTTCACGAGCACGGCGCCTCGGGACTCAGGGTACGGTACCACGGGATCTCTCTGGGTCAAGTTTAGTCCGATGAGCATCCTCACCTGCTGCGTGCCGCCGTCCAGCAGCCTCCCACCTGTCCGCTCTCTGCGCACCGTATCCGAGGACACCATCGTAACTGCACTCCACAGCCTCCAGGCGCTGTACTGTCCGCTGCGCCTACCCGTCACCCTCGCAAAAGATAAGGAAGCAGCGACCGCGCCCGTTGATTCCGGTTACGTTTCAGAAGATGAAGACGAGGTAGCCCCCCTCCAACGCCGATATTCCACTACCGAAGATGCCTTTGCTGCGCTTCGTGCCGAACCATACGAAAAGGACTTCACGGTGCGGTGGCTCACGAGCCTAATCGCACGCGCCTCAGAGCTTCCCTTCGACAGCGAGGAGGCGAGAGAGAAAGCCGTTGATGATGCTGCTTTCATTCTTAGCTCATTCAGCGATTCGCCCACCACTGAAGAAGATGAGGCGCTGACCCGCGACTTTGCGTTCCAAACTTCGCACGGTTCGGACGTGGCTATTCAGATCAACGATGCCCCTTTGACAGGTGCTGACCACACTGACGTCGGCCTGCAAAGCTGGGGCGCCAGCATCGTGTTTTCGGAGTTGATGTGCAAGGACCCTGAGCGTTTTGGGCTGGACCAACTGCCCGAAGATGCCAGCATCATCGAGCTAGGCGCTGGAACGGCCTTGATAAGTCTGACTCTGGGCAAACTGCTTCCGTCCATAGGTGCGAAGGCCCAGATTCTGGCGACCGATTATCATACCGCCGTCCTTGAGAATGCGCGCACGAACATTTCCACGAACTTCGGCACCGGCATCGCACCTGTCGACGCGATGTTGCTGGATTGGGCGACTCCACCACCGGCATTAGCAGCATCTGCAAATATTCTCTTTGCGGCGGATGTAGTGTATGCCCCGGAACATGCAGCATGGCTAAGGGACTGCGCTGCGCATCTCCTTGCCCCAGGAGGAACATTGTGGCTGGTGGTGACGATGCGGAGCCATGGAAAGTTCAACGGTATTCCGGACACTGCGGAGACTGCGTTTGAAGACTTCGAGAGTACGAGAACGGCTGGAATGGTGTTGCGGATAACTAACAAAGAGATTTTGGAAAAGAAGAGAGGGGTCGGCAGAGGAGATGAAAATGGTTATATGCTATTCAAGATTGGCTGGGTGAACGTCTGATAACGAGTAGAGGTTATGTTCTCGACAAAGATACCCTGGATGCTAAGAGTTAGAATTCATAGACATATACACACGTGAATAAATTCAACGATACGCCACCATCAAATTCGGTGGTCATTTTATGCCATTTGCATCTCGCACTCGTACACCAAACTCAAGGTGATCCGGAATCGTGCAATGGCGATGGTAAAGCTAAGGCAGATATTTATCTCGATGGTCGGGCATTGTTTCAAGTGAATGCCGGTGAACACCTTTTCAACGCAGTGGATATATTCACACGACGCAAAGCGTGAGCTTCAAGGGCAACCTTCAACAATTCAGTCGTGACGAGAGTGGGTGCGAAGTGCTCCGTGGAATAGTACAGATCAACCCCGCTATCAACTGGCGCTAGCGTAAGTGTCCATTGCAGCTCGCCTGTTCCATCTCAGCATAGTCGCACATTTACATCGCCTCATCTCAAAGTCTGTATCAGACAGCGACAATGTCATCTTCAGGAAAGTCAAAAGACCCCCAAACCCATTACTATACCATCTCCAACTTCAAATTCGAGAATGGCGACACGCTCCCCGAAATCAAACTCGCCTACCAAATCCTCAACCCGCAAAATACGAAAGTGGCCATCGTAAACACGTGCTTCAAAGGCCGCCTGAATGGGACCCTCACCCACTCTTCTGGCGCCTTCAAGGACCACAAGATCATTCTCATCGCACTCCTCGGCAACGGCGAGTCAAGCAGCCCATCCAACACACCCAATTTCCCGACGACGCTCGAATACATGGACTGCGTACGCGCAGAGCATGCGCTTTTGACTAGAGAACTCAAAATCGAAAGCGCAGATGCGATGCTGGGATTCTCCATGGGCGGACAGATCACCTATCACTGGATAACAATGTACCCGCAATTCGTGCGCAAAGCCATCATCGTGTGTTCCTCCGCGCGAACGAGTCGACACAATTTCCAGTTTCTCGAGGGTCCGAGGGCGGCGCTTGAGAACGCCAAAGACGAAGAGAGCGGCAAGTACGCGTTCGGGAAGGCGTACTCCGCATGGTTGACGAGCGCGGAGTGGTTCGACGAGGAGCTGTACAAGGCTATGGGTGCGCAGAGTCTTGCAGCCTGGGACAAGGCTGTGATGGACTCTTATCATGACTGGAGGGGCGGGGATTTGCTTGTGATGCTGGGAATGTGGCAGCGGGGTGACATTGCGCGGTGCGTTCCGCAAGCTAAGGGCGATCTGGCACATGTCTTGCAGACGATCGCGGCGAAGGTGCTGTTGATGCCTTGCGAGACAGATCAGTACTTTAGGCCGTATGTTAACGAAAGGGAGAAGGAGAAGCTGAAGAGCGTGACTGTTGCGGTGGTTCCTAGTGTTTGGGGACACATCGTGGGCGGCAATGCGGATAAGGAAGCTACTCAGTGGATGGATGATAAAATTCAGGACTTTCTGCACGAGTGAGAAGATGGGACAGTAAAAGAATAAGATAGACCCTGGTCATGCATATAGTTGAGTAATCGATGGTCCAATACCGAGATTGATTCAGAGACATTCATCAAGCCAGCGCTGAGCTGTCGCTGTTATTCATTTTGATAAGCCCGAGCAGTTCTTCCGGCACTTTCAGAGGCGCGAAAAAAGAGTGCACGAAGAAAGATTGCACGAAGAAAGATTGCACGAAAAAAGATTGCACCGATAAAGATCGCACGAAACGAGTGTCAGATTAGGGTCGTGACTACATCCTATCGTAGATGGAAAAAGAGCGTTGGTCTTCGGTCTTCGAGAAGTAGCAGAAACACAAATATATACTGACAGACAGCTACATGAGAGGGAGCGTAACAGAACTGGCAACTCGCACAAACTTACGGTAACGAGACCGGGATTGATGACATTATGTGTCAAGGCCCAAGTTTTTGTGCTTTCGTTTTTGACCTTCATTTTCCTGTTTCCCTTGTTTGATTCCACCATGCTTGAGACCAGGCTCTGAAAAAAGCTCACCCCCGCCTACCAGTTCCTTCAGATCTCATCATCAGCATCACGAGGGTCATGTTCCTGCCAGTACTTCTCTTACTCGTCCTAAGTTTGACTTGGGAATTGAACAGGCACCGTGATCGGACCGAATGGAATATCTGCCTTTTCTAACTCATCAAGACGTGTCTTAGTCAGCGGCTTAGTCTTGTTCACGCTGTAAACAGATATACGGTGGCATGAGCTGGTCACGTGCAGGCCCCAGTTCCAGGCAGTTCGGATGTCAGGAGGCTGGTTGTTGAGGGCATTGTCCCAGCAGCGGCACACAATCTCGACCCAGCCCTCAACGTCGCATGGGAGGTCGAACTCGTAGGTGCGCCAGGTCCACTTGCGCTTCTTGGACATGTTCTCGGGCGGAACGGTGTACCAGTTGAACCCGCCATCCGCGGAGAGCTCTACACGTTCCGGCCAGCGACCACCGCCGGAGTATGCCCAACCTTTGCAGCGAATCTTGCCGTTGTGGATGACGACCTGCTTCGTCCAAGGAGACATGATGGCTGAGCTGACCGGCATTTCCTGGATTTGGATATCATCTGTCATCCTGGCGTTGTGTTTTCCGATCTGCTATGGAAAGTAGAGATACTACTTGCTCTGGACAAACACCCTCGTCGGGTTCTTGATGGCCTTGATGCGATACAACCATTTCACACTCCTAGCACCAATGTAGCCCATCACTACGAGAGGTAAGGGGTACCCATGGATGCGCGGCAGGGCCTCCCCATTCATTCCCCAAGCCAAGAGCACCTCGTTCGCCTTGACCTTGGACCATGGCACACTAACGAGGTAGTTCATCACTTCGTCATCTTTGAAGTAGGTATCAGCGCCGTAGAACTCAAGGTGTTTGGCACCATCTACCAAACCGCCACAGGCTTTGATCACTTTCTTGAGGCTGATGCCGACGTAAGTAATGGTGCCGATTGCACCTTCAGCCCATGGGGCTTGTGGAACCTCATCGCCCTATCCAGGATACTTCAAATCTGCTCAATCCGACGTGTACCAGAGCACTGAATGGTCACTGTCTTCTCCACGCGAGGGAACTTGGACTCATCCATGAGGTCATCCAAGGTGAACGAGCGTGGCTCCTTGACAAGACCATCCATGGTGAAACTGTAAACATCTTTGTCGATGATCGGAATGCCGCCATGGTTTCGCACAAAGTGCAACGGATTTGGCGTGATTTCTTTGGCAGTCACAAAGCGCTTGGGGGGTTCTCCATTGTATGGAAACTGCAAGAGGTGGAGCATGTCAGAGTGCTTCTCTTTCAGAACCAGATCCCAGGAGTCGTCGGGGATCTTAGCAAGTTCACCTCCAACCGCGTGGTGCCACATCTTCCAGTGCGTTCCTGGGAGAACTGGGTTCGTAATTGGGATGGGACCGAGCTGGAACTCGGGGTTCGGGAGGAAGGTTTGGGAAGTCAGGATTTTGTGCGCCGCTGCCTTCTTGTCGGGGTAATTCTCCCATTCTACGAACCTGAGCTCGCTTCAGTGAGTTTTCTACGATGAACGGCTTGTATCTAATTCTTTCGAAGCATTCTTGCCGTGACTTACCCAACCCAGCCTTTCCTCTCCCGAGTGAACAGCTTATCACGATCTCCGACAGCAGCGATCGCTTCTATGTCCTTGGTCAACTTCCCGAAGACTTGCGGAGCCATTTCCTTCGTCTCTGGGCCGCTCATGTCAAGCACCGGAAGGACGGCCCCCTTTCAGACCTTGCTCAATCTTCCACTCATCAGGGCTGTTGGTGGTTTTCTCTGACATTGCCATTGCACGAGTAGATCTTGCACCTCAAGGAAATTTTCAAATGTAACAGGCCTAACGAGTAATCGAAACTGTCTTTGTTGTCTGGTAAAACTTACAGTTGGATGCTTCCACCTTATTTGAAGACAAAGTTGGGCAATAATGGTGAATGAAGTATGCGGCTTGATGGTCCGGGCGCATCCCATTGGCTGCTTTCGGCTTGATGAGATGCATACCAAAGAAGCCGAATGCGGGCACGTCGATCGCGATTCGACAATCCTCACCTTGGATAGTACACTCACAAACACTCTTTTCTGAGTAAGCACGCCTAAGCGACGTGCGAAATGTGAAGAGCCCATTCCAATCGTCCACTGAGTGGTTGGTGCCTGAGTAGACCATCGATGCAACACCAGTCTTGTGCACGGAATGCACACATGCAGAGAGATAGCGACACGCCGGTTTTGAGAAAGTTTGACGGAATCCAAAACGGCGTTTTCGTGTGAATATGTAGCTGTTCCGTCTGGGTGGACCGTACGACAAGAGGTATAGATCTTGGAACATAAATTCCAGGCGGGGTTTGTTGCTTTACCTACAACCTACCATAGCTCCAATTCTTGACACAGCACAATTATTTGGTAACAGTGACTGATCCCCCTTGTCAATTCAAGGGAATACATCGTAGGCTGTGTATCTCGTTCTTGGCCGCGTCTCTTCGACTTACATGAAATCTTCTTCAGCGCTGGTGTAGGTTGTTTGAAAGGCCAGTACCAATGACTCGTATCCAGCCCGTTTGTGAGCGATTAATGATCAAATCATCATTCTCAAAGTCGATACCTATGGCCGAAGGCTTGTCATTACACTACAGAGACTGGGCTGAAACTTCTTGAGGCCGTCTATTGCTTATACTTCTTATGACGGACAAAAAAATACATAGCAGCTCTACAAAGCATTAATTCATAAGAAAGCCACCACAGTGCCGATCACACAGTGAATATGCCCATGCTCGCTATCTACCTAATCTTTTAGGCATCGATGGGTTGTTCATCTCGGTACCGTCGGCCCGTCGGAGTCGAATTTCGCGCCGCATCTGACCCCTGTCTCCCCTGCGCGTTGGATTTCCTACCCCACTTGATATTCGCCCAACAAACGCAATCGTGCATGAGAGCAAGCTGCAAATGGTTGACCACTTGGATCGAAACATGGCCGAAAGATACCTCAGAAGGGACCGAACAGGCTGCAATGCATCACCTTGTTGATTAAGCAGCTTACGAACTGAGACCTTGCTATCCATAGATATATGTCACCAGAGCTAACCGCCGCCTGAGATGTGAAACTATGTACCTACTCGTAGGCTGGAGAAACTCAGTCCGCTGCAGGTTTCCGGTGGAGGAATTGTCATTGGCTCCATCCTTTCCTTCTGTCAAGCTAGGCACATGTACTCGCCAAATGGCAGTGATCTGCCGCCAACACACCGGCTAGCGATGTCACTTCTATGTAGATAATGCTCGCGCCCTCAACCGCATTCTCTTGATTGTCATCGGTATTCCCCTTTCTGAGCTGGAATCATCATCGAAAACAGCAGTAAACCCCATCTTGAGCCCGACATATCCATCATGCTTTCTCGAGGGAAAGATCGCCTTGTCTTCAAATACGATGCCGAGCAGATTTGGATTGAGCCATGGGGTTCAAATGCCTTACGGGTGCGGGCTACGAAAATGGCCTCTATTTCAAACGAGGACTGGGCCCTGCTCAAAACCGAAAGATTGAATCCTACAATCGAGATTGGGGAAAGTTCGGGAATGATATCGAATGGCAATATCAAAGCAACCATCACCAAGCGCGGAAAGTTGACCATCAGCAACGAGAATGGTAAAACTTTGCTTGAAGAGTACACACGGCATCGACACGATGTCATCGACCCCAAATGCAGTGCACTGGAAGTTGAGGCACGCGAGTTCAAGCCAATAATTGGTGGGAACTACCATCTCACTGCTCGTTTCGAGAGCTTAGATCCGAAAGAAAAGATATTTGGCATGGGACAGTATCAGCAACCATTTCTCGATGTGAAAGGTACGCAACTGGAACTTGCACATCGAAACTCTCAGGCCAGCGTGCCTTTCGCTGTCTCCTCGCGTGGTTACGGCTTTCTTTGGAACAATCCTTCCATCGGCAATGCGATCTTCGGTAAAAACATCATGAGCTTTGAAGCCCAGTCAACACAGGCCCTTGACTACTGGGTCGTGGCCGGTGACACGCCAGCCCGGATCGTGGAGTCGTACGCTAACGGCACAGGCAAGGTGCCCATGATGCCGGAATACGGCCTCGGGTTCTGGCAGTGTAAACTACGCTACCAGAGCCAAGAAGAGCTTCTCGAGGTAGCTCGAGAGTACAAACGCAGAGAACTGCCGATCGACCTCATTGTCATCGACTTCTTCCACTGGCCCTTCCAAGGTGACTGGAGGTTTGACGAGACGTACTGGCCCGATCCTGGTAAGTGAATCATCAGCTAATGTCTGCCCATAAGCTTCCTGCTGACGAGTTTCGCTGCAGATGCTATGATCAAAGAGCTGAAAAGCTTGGACATCGAGCTCATGGTGTCTATCTGGCCCACGGTAGATAAACGATCAGAAAACTTTGAAGAAATGCTGGAGAAAGGATACCTAATTCGCACAGAAAGAGGCGTTGGTGTTGCAATGACTTTTCAGGGACAAACCGTTCACTTTGATCCCACAAATCCAGGGGCTCGAGAATACATCTGGGAGAAAGCTCCGACAAAATTACTTTTCAAGAGGTATAAAAGTGTTTTGGCTTGACGAGGCGGAACCCGAATACCGTGTATATGATTTTGAGAACTATCGCTATCATCTAGGCCCAAACGTCGCAATCGGAAACATATTCCCTGTTGAGTATGCGCGAGCATTTTACGAGGGTCAAAGCAAGGAAGGGCAACAGAACATTGTCAACCTTATCCGTTGCGCGTGGGCTGGGAGTCAGAAGTACGGTGCTTTAGTCTGGAGCGGCGACATTGCCTCATCTTGGTCGACACTGCGAAATCAATTGGCTGCTGGACTGAACATGGGAATGTCAGGACTCCCTTGGTGGACAACTGACATTGGTGGTTTCCACGGAGGCAACCCCAATGAGCCAAAGTTTCGCGAGCTATTCGCGAGATGGTTTCAGTGGGGTACGTTCTGCCAGTTATGCGTTTGCATGGTGACCGTGAGCCTCGACAGCAAAAGGTCGGCTCTACCGGGGGTGCAAGCTGTCGCAGCGGCGCAGACAACGAAGTGTGGTCGTACAGACCAGAGGTTTACGAGATCTGCAAGAAATATATGAGAATCCGCGAGAATCTCCGTGCGTACACTCGGAAGCTCATGGCAGAAGCGCACGAGAAGGGATCTCCTGTGATGAGATCGGTGTTATACGAGTTTCCCGAGGATTCTGTGTGCTGGGAAATAGAGGAACAGTACATGTTTGGCGACAAGTATCTGTGCTGTCCAGTTCTCGAGGCAGGTCAAGATACAATGACTGTGTATTTGCCTCGAGCGAACGGCGGCAGCAGGTGGAAATCAATCTGGGGGACAGATGAGTGGGAGGGAGGAACCACAATAGATGTAGCCTGTCCACTAGGCACGATGCCCATTTTTGAACGGCTTTGAGTTGGCTGCGCGCTATCAATGTGCCGAGCCCTGCAAGGGATATTTTTATTGAGTCGTGGCGTCTCGCTACCAGCTTCGCACCGTTGTATATTTGATTGCTATGTCCACGTCTCCTGCGAAGGGACAATATCCGGCTTTCCATTGCGCATTTTACAACCAGAGTCTCGGAAGGAAGTAGTATATCACCGGCCACAAGAGTTATCCATACACAGGAGAAGCCGTTCCGGTGTGTTCCATCTACTCCAAATGTTTTTCACGCCTCAATCTGCTCAATCGCCACATTTCAACACACGAGGAACAAGAGGTGGAGCCCATCGCACTGGCCAAGTCATAAGCATGCATTCAGTGTACCGCCGACCGTCTGCTATATTCCCGTGGAAATCCTTATTGGCGATGCTCGCAACGCCGTCTTTCATGTTTTTATTCACCGACTTTCACTCCGTCTCAAATAACGAGGCAGCCCGGACTTACTCGATCCATTGGGTGCTATTCAGAAGCGTTGAACTCCATTCCTAGGACTTCTGGTATCCATCAAATGCAATCTCCAAGCAATGCTGGATAACTCGGGCTTGGAATTTCGGGTATCAAAGGGGTCTCCCCACAGTTCCACGACGGGTCTATCTGGACGCATTTTTCGCAAGAATGGCAAGCGTTATGAGAGTGTAAGGATTGTCAAAGTAGACGATTAATAGCCCCAGTATTGGTGCTATTTCGAGGAGATTGAATGTGATGTTAGTGTATATGGTTTGGAGTTTGGAAATGTTGGTGCATATCTAGAACCCGGGAACCGGAACAGACCTCGCCGCCGGGGAAAGCATCGCCTCCGGGTAGCGTAAGATTGACGTGTGTCTGGCCAGCGAACTGATGGTGAAGTTGGCATACACCTCTTCATTCAGGCCTGGTACATATATGATGATACTATCTTCTCACCTAAATCCTGGTCTTGGAAGCAACACTGCGAGAACGGTGAAGACCTTTGTTGCCCTTGCTAAACGGATTTTGGTTTCGTATAGAGTCGCCGCATCCTCATTAACAGCGTAATGCGCAGGGTGGAAGATAAACTTCTGTGCCATGTGTGTCATTTCAATGCGGTCTTTCGGCCGTTGATGCCAGAGGCCGTACAACGATGGGCGACGGAAGAGAGAATCCTGGCGGCAGATAGTACTTTGAGTATGTCATGGTGGGACTGGCTACTTGGTACACACACGATTGATGCTGGGAAAAGAAGCTGCCGTCAGATGCATGTCTCCTCTTCATGGAAGGAAAAACGACATTTTTAACGCTCTAAACCTCAGCGGATACCTAGATGCTACATCTTATCGTAGACCCGTGATAAACGCGCTTGGCGGTGGAGTCGCCGCATCGGTCGGTCGATTGTGAGCCCACTCGCGCGCAGTTGGGCGGGACGAGCTTTGAAGTGGGGACTGAGCGGGCTCTTCATTGTGGGGCCGCATAATGGCGGCTAGATTCGAGGCCTGGTGTTGGGTCACGGTGCGCGGTCGATGGCGGCGCTTTGCTGGCACCGCAGAACCTAGATCGCGAAGCCTTCCAGCAAGAGTGCACGAGCGCCTTACCCCCAAGCGTCTACACAGCTTACAACATTAACCCCTATCTCATATGCAGCTTGGCTACATCCAAGGACTCACGGGCTACTATCACACTTTAGCTAGGTACCATAGGTCGGGAAGGTCCTTCGTCCCGCTCGATTCGTTGTTATCCCGCTCTCTCTAACAAAACACCGTTCTAACCATCCGATATCCACCGGTCCCTCTTCCGAGGCACAGAAATTGCTTGAGAACGTCACCGTAGGGTTTGCGCATGGGCTTTCCCACTGATAGTGTTTAGCAAATCCTAAGGTCGAGCCACGATCACGTGGCCTGATGCGCCTAGGGCCTCAACTTTGGCTTTATAGTACTCTGTCAATTCTTGAACGGCCTTTTCACAAGCGTTGCAAGCGGTGACGAGCTGAAACGCTCTGCCCTCCGCGCCCTTATGACACGATACACGTCACGTGACTGTCAACACTCCATTGCATGCACAGTGCCAGTGTTTCAAAAGGCGAGCGATCACCCCGATTCCCCAACGTAGACATGTCCTGCATCCTTCACTTCGCATATATTGGCTATTTCGGGAACTTTGCAGAACGTCTGACCACAATGGCGGGCTTACGCTGCGCCTCACTAGGTACCGTAGACTACGACAAAGCCCGAGCCTAGGCTCCGACCACGTCTAGGTATCAACAAGTTCGACGAATTTAGATCGGGCAGAACACTTATCCCGCGCAATAAATTGAGAAATTCGTACGGAAGATCAGTCGCCCTATCGCTATAATCCTAGCAGCGCTTCCAGCAAAGGGCAATCGAACAGCTTACCTAGACGCCTAGAGCCTAGATAGTTAGAGAGACGGACTGCCCGAGCGATAGGTTGCTAAATATCTCCCAGTACTGAGACCGTGCGCAAGGACAGCCCTCGTGGTCTCGTGGTCGCACAGACGTATTCCTCTATCCTGCGTCCCCATCTGGTATTCCTGCAAGTGGTAAGCCCGACTATGAATATGGAAGCATGCCGGCCTCTTTCGCATCTGCTCGCACTATGCCAGCCTTGCATGTACGACAGTTGGACTCAGGTTGGGTCTAGTGTACGATCATGGACCGCATTCTGGAGCTCGTGAAAGATGTGCCGGAGGTATCGGTGGGAGACATTTGCTGGACGATCGACCATGCTTGTCGCATAGATAAGTTAAGCTTCAAGGTGAGTCGCAAGAGGTGAGAGGTGGTTGTCAAGGAGGTTCTAACATGGCCAGGTCGTATCTATACTACTCGGCATACTCGCGATATCAGCGTCCACCGCACGAATGTTCTTTCGATATCGAAGCGCACAAACACTCAATCTCGAGGACTATTTCATAATTTTCGCCACGACTTGCCTCGTGGCGGAAATGGGTCTCATTCTTTCCTATACTGACACGATATATCGAATTGATGGCGCTACACTCAACCTCTCCGTACTCAAATACCTCACGAGCGATCCGGAACTGAGCGAAGAGCTTTTCAACAGCGAATCTTCAATTCTAATTGCATACCTTACTTTAGGATGGCTAGCGATCTTCTCAATCAAGTGCAGCTTTCTGGCTCTATTCCATAAGATGTGCAGGAACGTGAGCCGCAAGCTTACGGCATATTTCTGGATGGCAGTGGCAGCGACTGGTACGAGTTGCATCGTCGTCATCTTACAGAGTTTTATTTTGTGTCCGCGCTTCGGTGCGAATGCGACACAGTGCTTCCTGGAAAACCAGTACACGTTTAGTATCAGCTCGGGTGTGGTGGTGCAGTCATTGGATATTGTGACTGATCTGATGAGTATGCAGTTCTCATGCTCAGTCTAGAATATGTTCGCTAACATCGCGCAGTTATCAGTATTCCTTTGACGATACTCAAGATGTCTCACCTTAAACTACAAGACAAAGTTCGCATTGCGATTATCCTGTGTCTGTCAAGCATATGCGTCATTCCTAGCATTGCTCGCCTCGCTGCCGGCATGCATCGCAACGTCTTCGGGAAATGGCAGTTTGGCATGGCCTGGCTAAGCTTCATGTTGCACTGCGAAGCTTCAGTGGCGGTAATGGCGGGCTCACTCCCCGCATTACGAGCCTTTTATATCTCCCGCCGGAGTCGCAGAATTGAAACAGCGAAAAATGAAAAGCCGAACGAGAAGCTTCCGGATAACCTGAAAGGCAAAGCTTTGCGGGTACTTGGATCGATGCGCAACAAAGAGCAGCCAGTGTTGCCACGACATGAGCACGTGCAGCCTAGAGCATTGCTAAGAGATGGCATAAGGGGAAAGCATAAACCGATGGTATGGAGCGAGTCAGCAAGGTCAAAGTACGCATCGTTAGAGGTGATTGAAGTGAGTAGCATGCGTTTACAGCAAGGGGACAGCAACACGACTGACACACATAGGCAAAATCGCACATTGGGACCATGATATCAACAGCGCGTAGTAGTCTGGAGTTGAAGGGTAGTGAGCTGGCATTTCCTGCCAGGACCATGTCGGCTAGGAAGGTCGATTATTTCTACGATTCACAGTTTGGTCGGATTACTGCAGGAATGCGCAATTGAGGTGCGGGGAAGCACTGCGCTAATGCCATAATGTTTAAGTGTAAAAAGTAAATGATACCCACATACAGATCTACTTTTGAGTTCAGGTTCAGCGTCGTGATGTAGGAACGACAATCAAGATTTGCAATTCAATTCGACCTTACATGAGCTTGGAGCTTAGTATGTTGGCCAGGAACTCTCATAAATCTCCTGTGGAAATATTTAGCCATGTCGGCCATTCTCGCAATATTTGCGCAAACCTTCTGCTCTCGTGTAGAGCCTACTCATTAACTCCTCATTATACCCCGCACAGACCCATCAACGTGAGTGAGCCGTGGTAAGAAGAGCAGACATTAGAAGGGGAGTCCAGCTCCCTCCATAGTGAGAAAGGTGTAAGCAGAGCGCCTCGATCGTATGTCCAAGTCATAGCAGCGTCCCAAATCGTACAAGCACCCCCAACAAACGACAATAAAGTTCCCATGTCCCTTACACAGTACAAAAACTCGTCGCTGGCCGTTGCGGAGATTCCACAATTTCCGGTTTGAATGTATAAGAACTAAATCGTATATCGTCTTTACTCGGCTGCGAAGATACTTGACTCCCGGATCGGTCGTCGACGCCATGATCTCTCACCGTTGACAAGTTCACGGAGTTGACAAAGCTCGGCCTTGTGAGCTGGTGTTCCTTCAGTATGCCCATCCGCTTCAACACGCTCTCGGCAGGCGACTTCAGAGCAGGAAGCGAGCATGCAATAATGCCGACCATGTTTTCCAATATCGCGTACACGGAAGGGACCATGGTCGCTTGGAGCGCGTCTCCAGCGCCAAAATTCAGGAATGTGCTCATCTTCGCGCACAGAATGGCTGTGGCGAGTAGTCCTAGCGACATCAGGAATCCGATGAGGACCTTCTCGGAGGTAGACCGCGAGAGACCGCGGACGAGTTTGATCGGCAGAAGCGAAAAAGCGAGATCCATCAAGATATAAATCGCTAGCTATTGTCAGCGCTAGAAGGAGGACGCAGTATCGTGTCGCATACCAGACACAGCCCACCCGTAATTTACAATCGCATCCGTCGGCCAGCACTTCACGTCAGGGACTGTATCCCAGCTTGCTGATACTGGTGTGCACTGTCCTAGTTGAATGACAACGTACGAAGTCGTGATGAGACCTTGTAGGCCCATGATGAAGTACAGCGTGCACTCCCACCAAGTGTTCGTATCAAATCGGAGCAACGATGCCGCAACTGACAGGCGTACCAAACAAAGCGATAAGAGCCACGCAAATTGCATTCCAAACTGCATCATCAACGCCAATTTCAGGAGTGACGTATGCTATAGTCTTTCCCCATCCATGTGCGATGGCAGTGTAAGCAAATGCCATACTAAGGAGGGACAGCGCCTGGAATCTGTTAGCAAGACCCCTTATCTTCTACATGACCACCAACCTCGCCTCCTATGATGAGCCAGTCATCGAGATAGAGCTTCCGTATTCTCGTTGCTCGAGTGTATATGCGCAGAAAGACCAGAGCCAAAGTAATGGCACCCAGAATTGTGACTGGTATCAGGTAGATCGATGAGTTGTTCGAGTATGGCGGCATCGCTGTTGTCGAAGTCATACTCGCTGGAGTCGCGGCTGTCAGTGTTTCGACCTACGAACGGTCCACGGACGACGCCGTGACGGGGAACGGGGAAAGAGGTTTGCGGCCGCACCCTGTATTATAACACTAGGGATCGGCAGCACCACTGCGTGCCGGGCCGCTGAAAGTTCCAAGACGCGACATGAACAGGGTTGCGGGAGAGACCGCCCAATCCACGAACAAAAGTTTGATCCATGCTCGACAGTTGTGCGGAGGGCAGCGGTTCGTTCTGCCGCAAGAGCCCCTTGATGCGCCGAGCGTGGTAAACATCACAAGCAGGGTATCAAAGCCATGGATGGTGGCGCACATATGTCGCGCTTCCCTGCGAGCGTTTCGCGGTGATTTAACCCCTTTCAAGCGTGCCGACCTCTTCCGAATCAGTCACGGTTAGGAATTACCGATATACAGACTAGTGCATGGCTTATGACTCGATCATGGGGCGATGGTCCCGTCGCGTACGGATGGCATTCCGAAGAGACGAGAAGGATCTTCCCTAAAAGTTGAGACGAATCTTTCACAGATGCTTGCCGCACATTGTCACCTGTGTTCCGACCCCCAGCCATGTTGTATGCGTTGCACGGCGACACGACCGCTTCTGGGGGATTTATCCGGACTTTGATACGCTTTCGTTGGGTCTCATTAGCCATTTACCATGTTATCAGCCTACGACATGCAAATAAAGTTTCGTTGTGGATGCTGGCATTGCCAGCTCGTAATTCCGTATGCACATGTACAAATCTAGCCGATATGTTTCCAGAACAGTGGCATCTGTGCATTTATCGCTAATACGCGCTCTCAACACGGGTCGTTTTTAGGCGCAGCTCCGTTCTTTCGCCATTTAGGTAGGTACCTTTGGTAGGAAGCGAGAAAAGGTTTGAACACGATGTTGTATTATACAAACACACAACTTACGTACCTACTCCAGTAAGACCTACAGTCTATCTCTCGGTCGGAAAAATAAATTCTAGTCACAACTCTGTTTTCAGTAAGATGCCGCGTTGCTAGATAACGGCGTGGTAGTTTCATAGCTATTATCTCATAATATTGCGAATGATGCAGATGAGTGGATCTTTCGCTGCTGTGTAGCCTTACGCTCGGTGTATCCATCTGTTGTTTCTTCTCGTTCGGATAATCGAACCAAACTCGACAGTGCCCTGTATGTTGTCTATGCCTAGGAATTGAGCTCGAGACGTGGTCTTCTCAAAGTTCGACATCTCCTGGAATGGCGTGCTCGGTTTTTGTGTGCGAAATGGACTCGACAATGTGAGAGCGTCCGGCTCGACTATACAACTATCATCGCATTCATGCATTGGGTATCTAGAGTGCAAATCTCACTTGTGCAAGACTGCTCCTCGACGACATGCCAGAGCTGGGGTATCAATAGCATCACTCGCCAGTTCGTGCCTGCCGTCTGTATAGAGCCTAGCTGGCCGTATAGACAGTATGTGAGACCATCTATACGGTTATTGCAACAGTTCACATGCGTGGTTGAGGCGCTATTGCCCAATACCCGGGACCGTATACATGTCCACAATTTTCCTGTTCGTCCCATCCACATTTTCACGGGAAGTTTCTCTATTGTATGCGCTAGAAGTAGGACAATATCAGTTAGGGCAACGTTTAGGCAAACATTGAACGTACCTGCATGATTACCTTTGGCATCTATAGTTAACTCCGAATAGAGCTGGTCCTAATCATTTAAGATTTCTGGGCGCCGCATGACGCGTTTGGAGCTGAGTAAAGGAGCCCCACAAGCCTGGATTGAATAGTAAAGACTTATGACCCCATCTCTTAATTTAACATCTGCGTTTATCCTAAGATCACTAGTATCCCCTCAATGCACCCCTTCCTGATGTTGTATCGAACAGCAGTGTTGCTTCCTACAATATGAAGTGATCAAGTTTGAGTTGGAACGCACCACTCTTCCTTCTCTCCATGAAGACCTCGGGACACGGCAGGATGATCTGGAGCTTATTGGATGCTCTGCCAATGCACATATCCAGCCAATGCTTTGTGAAGCGCCTCATCTGCTACACAGGCATGGTTCAGAGGGCACCTTATTGATTCGAGCACTAATCGAGTAGAAAACGCTCGGAAATGGTCATCCCGTTTGCCAACTTTGAAAGATTTTTGTATTAGGACATTCTCTCGCCTCTTCACAATCTCTTTTGAATTGGAAGATGACCAATTTCGCCTACAAACGAGTACAGATTCCCACAAGTGTATGATCAACCCCGCTGCCTAGGTCTCTGCCAACCTTCACAAAAAGGATCTAATGTTCTCGCGTTTTAGGTGTCATGGGTTTCTTTGGCCGTTCGATTAGCAAACGTCACTCATGTAAACCACCCAGCCTGATCCAAGCTTCCTTGGTCATGCAATCAACCTTGAGTCCCAGCGTCAAGCTGCTTCTCCGCCACCTACATAAAAATAGCTCAGAATCTCATCAACACCTCGTCTTCTATCTCACCTTCTTCGACACTAGACGTACAAGATCACCAGATTCTGACATAGCTCTTGAGACGCTAATCCGACTGTCAATCTCAACTTCGCCACGGCCGAGGACTTCTCAATATCATGAAGCTCATCTCTGCTCTACTGGCGGCTGCCACGATATGGGTCGTTACTATATCCGCTAAATGCGTTCCTGGCACTTCCACCGCGTAAGTACATCTCCTCCGACAGATTTCACACCATGTGCACATAGCCAACGATTATTCTAGGAAAGTTGACCGGAAGGATAGTGACGGGTGCCCAGACAATTACATGCCTTCTGCCCGGTTTGTGCGTGGCATGGCGGCGTGGACTGAAGATCCCATCAACAACAATCAGGATGGAACCCACAACTCCGAAGAACAAGCCGAAATTCACTGCATCACGGAACTGATGAGCATGCTTAATGGGGGTTAGGCACGTCGCAAGATTGCATGCGCCCGTGCAGCCCAGTATTCGACAAGCGGCGACAATTGCAATCAGCTACGCCAAGTATGTATACTGGAGGCACCTCGCATTGATCGGGAAGTTGTCGACCCTGCTATTAGTGGAGAACACAAGCATCTGGAGGCCCGCGACTCGGGCAGTTCTCGCCTCGTAGAGATTTGTACACGAAAGAACTACGGCGGTACATGCTTGTGGATAAGCCAACATGACATGTTCGTTAGCAGTTGCATCAAAGCCTCCCGTCAACCAGTCGAATGGACTCCATTGAGGTTGAATCCTCCCATCAACTATCACTGCACGTTTTACGACCTGCCAGACTGTAAACGTGGTGCTAAAACCGTCCTGTGGGAGGGTGGATTTGAATCCTCCAATCTCCGACTCTTCCCCAATGCAGGGTATTGGTACCAGAACATCCGGTCGTTCAAGTGCAAGTACGGTCATTCCTATCCGGTAGACGCTCGATCCGACGACCTTGAAAAGCCTGATATGGTTGAGAAGCGCCGAACCGGAGAGACTCCCAATCCTCTAGATACCACTGAGAAGCACCAAATCGAGAGGCATTTTAACAAGGTTCCTATCCCTGCGAAATACAAGGCCGAGGCTGAGGTTGAGGGTGACACAAACAGCCCCAACGCTGATCACCTCATGACGATCTGGACTGAGCCGATCTACGCCGGCACATTCTCCTGGGTAATGTATGCTCAGATGCTTAGCAACGAATGCGTCAACCTTGACGGCCATGGATGGGCTTCACTACAGCTGCACCCAATGGACACGGTTTACAATTGCGTGTTATTCAAAACGCCGATGTGTACAAACCCCGAAAAGGCTGTGAAGCTTGAGCACGGAGAACAAGGATTCGATATTGCTCATTTTGGTTTCTTCCTCGACGGTAGTTGGTGGCACAATATCATATCGATCCGGTGCCGTCCTTGTCTGTAGTTCGAATATTGGTTAGCACGTGGACGATGGAAGTGCGGATGACCGGACGCAGGTGTGGCTTAGGGAATGGTTCTGGGCGGAGTGTGGTTAACAGTTCCTGACTACGGTCTTCACATCTAAGATCAAATCATACACGGCTTCTTACTCTGTAAAGACCAGTCAGCCTCTTGTTGTACAATTGTTATTTTTCTTGCATTGCTTATCGACCGTGCGAAGCTACCAGCAATGGAGCTGTGAATTACTGCTTCCTACGGCTGAAGGCTTTGGGCTCGCCGTAGACACTGTCGAGTTGTCCCACACTTACGGTAAGGGGCAATGCTGTCTCAATAGACGAGAGAGCTTCTTTAGCCATTTACGTTTGTGGTCAGGACTTGTGTTTGAGCTGATAGAGACAAGGCGGTGCTGGTGTTGCACTGAATGAACATCTTCCAACAACATGGACATCGATGACTAGCACGATCTCTATGGCATGTCGTAAATCGACAGATATCCTCCGCGGAGCTTACTTACAGACATAAGACATCGGCGTGCGACGCGTGATCAGAGATCTATGATACTCAGTTAGATTTCATAATGCATATGGTAGGCAACAATCCTGTGCTGGGATCTGCTTTGACATATTGTGATACACTATCAATCCGATCATAGCCTTTCCACATACCTGTTCCTCCGAATTCCCGAGTGGTGAAACAGCCACCACGTGATTCGGCAATTACGTAACAAAAGCTTTCGTACATGACGTCTTGCAGCAGTTGTCATCGTTAGAAACGGGCCGTGCATATAGGCGACGGCACGCTTAGGATGTCCCCAATACCTCGGGTTGTAACCTTTCCCCTTCGCGACGGTTGCCCGACTCCGTTAGCCCTGACCCGCCGACTTTTCCCCGATCTTTCTCCAAAGAAACCTTCTCCTTCGCTTCCTACATAGAGTCAGGCTCTCCTCTCCTTGCTGTCTTCCTCAAGGACCAAAGCGCATTTCTGCGCGCCAACAACAGCCATGGCACCCTCGGAAGACATCTTTGTACGAGCCGAGCGCGGTATCCAAAGGGCTCTTGCACACCTGCCGACGTGGATGAATCGTTTTCTAGGATATCGCGGCAAGCCCGCTCCTCCTTCTACAAAGCTAATAGTGTGCATCTGGGGCTTCATCGGAGCTTTCGGTGGCGTCGGTATCATCCTCGCAATCTTCACCGAGTCGCAGTATTTCACAAGTCGTCACGTGCCCGCTATAGTCGCCTCTTACGTAAGTGCGCTGTCGCCGTCTCAACATTACATCTGACAAGAGTGCAGGGAGCATCTGCTATACTTTGTTATGGTTCAATCGATGTGCCGCTCGCACAACCTCGTGCTCTGATCTTTGGTCACTTCTTCAGCGGGCTCGTTGGGGTCATCATCAAAGTCATTTTCAATTACAGCTTCCCAGAGGATGGTGAAGGGTTTCCGCGTCTCATGTGGCTCGCAGCATGTCTAGCGACATCTATCGCTCTTGTCATTATGCATTTGACCAAGACGACTCATCCGCCTGCCGGAGCCACTGCGCTTCTCCCTTGTGTCGACCGCAACATCCATGCTCTGGGCTGGTACTTTCTGCCAGTGTTGTTACTATCTTCGGCACTGATTCTCGTGAGCGCTCTTCTTGTCAACAACATCCAGCGACAGTATCCCAAATTCTGGATTGCCCCAATTCCTCCTTCACCACCCGCTCAACCCAAAGATCAACAAAGCAACCCCCCAGATCTTGAAAAGGCTGATTCAAGCGAGACACCGAGATCACATACGCTTCCGATTACCGAGCCTCACGAATCAAAGGACACGCAATGAACCCAAACTCATGCCGCAGTCTGGCTACCGAGGCTCCGTGGGACCGAACTCGTCGAGAAAGAACAACAAGTCGCCATGGTCAATGACGAGGCTAGGAGATCTGGCGCCGAAGACGTGGCACAGCCCTTGAGGGGCTTACAACAAGGCACGTTTCTGTACAACTTTGGAGCTAATCTTCCGAACGTGTGCGTCAGCGACATTCAATCCGAAATGATACGCTGGATCATACTGTCAGAGGAACTGTTCTCATCGCTCCTATCTGGTTTATGCTCTCAAGATAAGCATCCGAAACGAACAGGGTTTTGTAGTGGTTTCGTTGTTGGATCTCCCTCATTAGGCGGAACTGCCCATGCCAGAATGCTCGGGTCAGTGCGCAAAGGAACGTTTCCACGTGCAGCTGATGGTTAGAATCGGGGTCCGGACACGGCTGGTCCCGCCTGCATGCGTAGCCGCAGCCGCAGCCGCAGCCGCGTGTGCATACATTTCAGACCATCTCCTCAATGTAGATTTATCGTCTTGGATTCGTCGTCCGAGACTCGCTTTTCGTTTCCGATGGAAGGTTGAGAGTGATTTGATATCTGGCGCACTATGATGGCGTCGACATCCGAATCACTCATGTAGGGACGAGTACCGGTTATAAGATCGATGCCTATGAACTAGGTACCTAGTGTAATGATTGCGCTAAAGTCTTTGCGGCGCTTGGCTCATCGCCGCAAGATGAATATCTGGCTAGACTACCTAAGCCTTCTATACTGGCGACTATCATCACATTGATCGTCCATGCCGTTCTTATGCTTCCTCGGTCAGTCGCTTCCCCATGTCGTGGTCCCAAAAAGGTTGCAGATTATCTACCGCAAAATGCAGATGATCTTATGGTGCTGTGGGATGTGCAATGCAGCGATCAGGCCTACAGTCCCGGATTGTATGCATTGACAACAACAGAAGAAACTTGGGTTTCGCCGCGTCTATGGCTTGGAAGTGATCTTTTTCTTGATCATGGTCTCGAGGGAGTTCATGACATTGTCATCTGATATTGAAAAATATTTCGCAAGACCAGTCCTCGACACTGGATACGACTGGTTCATCAACAACAACCACTTCTCCTTTGCACCCGAACGACACACGTTCCCCAATTATACCTTTGAGCATAGAAATCCAGTGATCCTTCTCCGATGGTTCGACATGATTACGTAGGGGCAGGCCAATGGTGGGTCATCCCGTGACGACCTGAAGGTGTTGAAGTTTCTGTAAGCCGAATACCGCTCTGGATTAAACTTCTAGGATGTTCCAATAATGAAGTGAGCGCATGTTAACCCGTATTCGAGCATGCCGAATGAGATGCCTGGCGTCTGGAGGTGGAAGTCGCACCTCAGCTCGGCTGCTTGCTCCCCGATTCGGATGATCCTACATCGACCCCACAAGAAACAACAAAGTCCTAACGAACATGCACGCTAAAAATTCCGCACCAGAGGTCCAATTTCCCCTTTTTTTCTCATGCTCTTTATACCCCTCCCAATGTCCTGGCACCCTCTCCATATGCGCTGTCGGTTCTGCAGGCCCCGTAGCTCGTTCCAGTGTCGCTGGATGAGCACATACAGTAAGTGATAGTCCGTCCGACCAGGCGGTAGAAAAAACGGCCTCCGATCCTCAGCATTCTCAACTTCCGACTGCTGGGCATCGAGGACAGCCTGGATTTCGGCGGGCAGAGCTTCCTCCAGCACATCCTTCAGCTCAGGCATCTGTTCTGAGACGATCTCGACATATTCGTTTAGTCGCCGACAGTGTATCGATGTCTATCTGTCATGAGCCTTGCTTAGATTCAGTTAATTGGTGATAGAGATCAAACGGATTGGATGCAGTGAGATGCTCAGCCTTTCCAGCCCACGTGCCCGCTGCAGACCTGGGGCGTTTGTGTACCGATAAGATGCCCATGACGGGCGAGCTCGGCTGGAGACCAACGACCTCGACACCCATTCGCTGTACAAGCATGCAAGCAAATTCAATCCTCACAGGTAGCGAGAAGGACAACTATTGATAGTGGATCATGGTTCCTCTTTTCTTCTCAGCATGCCAGCGTATGCGCCGCGCAATGCTATGCTCGAGTCATGCACCTAAAATCTAGGAAGACAACAGCCGAAAGGCTTACACTCAAGCCCAGCCGAACACATTATAAACTACATACTATCTGAACGTAGCATCGGATGTTCGTCCGAGCCATTCCCCCATTATATCAATATACAAAGTCTCGTGGACAACAGAGCCACATGCAAGTCCTCATCTCTTTGCCGGTGCTGTCAGGTATTGCAGTATCTGGGTCATGTTAGTTCTGAGCATGGCGCGGGGATGGGACGGACTGACCTGGTTCGGAAGCATATCCTTCTCGACTAGGCTTCTTCCCAGTATTCTCACAACCTCGACCTGCTCTTCGGGGGTAAGACCGGTAATGGCCGCCTCCAAGACACTGCCGACAGATGCGTGGTTGACGGCGATGAAGCTGGAGTAATAGAAAAATGTGATCGTGCCCATGATGAATTGGCAATCCATGCGGTCCGTGACACCACCGTGGCCGGGAATGCTGTCTCCAAAGTCTTTTATCTTGAAGGTCCGCTTCAGCCCTGAAGCAAAGAAGCCGCCGAAAGGTGCGATCAACGACGCAAAAGTGGCGAGGACTAGGATGTGGAGGTAAAGAGGTTTGAAAACGTAAGTGTTGCTGATGGCCGGAAGACCTGGCGGGATGAAAGGAACAACATAGGTTTTGGGGGTGAAGACAGGGTTCACCGTACATTCTAAGCCCGAGAAGAGGTTTGCTCCGAGATCCTACAAATTGTTAGCCAGAACGAATTGCGCACAAGTTAGATACGTACGTTGACTGGGCATATGAAGTACTTGGATCGTGCCATGAGATGTGTCATCAGTATGCCCAAGAGTACAGTGAAGAACCATGCACCGAGGAATCCTTCCCACGTCTTCTTGGGTGAGATCTTGATCAAAGGTGTGCGGCCAAAGGTGATGCCGCAAAGGTAGGCAAAGATGTCATTGGTGACGACCAAAGCGACGGGCATGAAAAACCAGATGAAGCCCTCAAAAACGTTGTTGATGATGAAGTGAGCCTGCCCAACGATGAGGAATAGGGCCATGTGAGTCCAGGCAAACTGGCTGAACTGGAACTTGTAGTGGCCCTTTTGCAAGGATGACACGAAGAAGATGAAGCCTAGACAGTCAGCCATGTGGTTCATGATTTCATGGGAAGAATTTTCATACCAATGATGTAAAGCATGAAAGAGATGAACCTGTGGTGGGTCGCGAGGGGGAGCAGAATACGATCGACCAGCAGAATGTGCTTGAAGTAGTAAATTACACTCTCCCCGTAGAGGAAGTACATGGTAGTTCCCAAGAAATACCAGTTCAGTGACTTGGTAAATCGCAGGTTCCGGGCTTTGCTGGGCACGGAATGTATCGCAATGACCTCCTTGAAGGAGATGATTTGGAGGGCGGTAATCAGGATGATGATGTAGATGTGGCCGGCGAAGAGAGCCCAGAAGAAACCACCGAGCATGGCAAAGGTCCAAACAGTGCGCGTGTAGAAGTTCTGCATCTTCTTTTGGTACTCGGTTTGCGCTGGAGGCTCGGGCTGAATCATGGTTAGCGGGGGGCACTGGACCGGGGGGGGATATGGATGAGCGCCTGAGCTTGCCGAGGTGCCGCACATGGGCTCGGAGCAGGTCTGCTAAAGCTGATCGCACCCGAGGGCTCTATGCTACGCAGCAAAGCCGTTCCCTCGGACGGAGCATTGCCCGGCAGATGCACTCCGGGCACGATGTAGCGGGAGAAGGGGAGGTGGTCTTACGGCCTCGTCGATCTTGGCGGCGGCATGGCCGTTTCTCGCGGGACTGCTGGGCTCGGAATGGGCCGTCTCTGAGTGTTCAGACACGCTCATGGACGGGCGACGTGGCTTGGTGCTGGGGTTGCTGCCCCGATGCTGGAACTTGACGTCTTTGCGTGACTTGGCCATGTCGTGGGCGGGCTGCTCGGCGGTGCGCGAGGGGTGCGAGGGGGAAGGTGTAGCCGTGCAGCGCGTCGGAGAGCACGTCGATACGTGAATATGCGCAGGGCGAGGACGAGGGCGCTGTGCCGGGAGAGTTGGCAACGGAAGGGCTGCTCAGCAGTTCGTAGGCGGACGAGTTGGCAGGCTTTTGCGGTGCAGGCAGGAATTCAGACGTCACTTCCGCCGATTTTGGGTCCTCGAGACTAGCTGAGCCTCAGCCTCAGCCACACCCACCCTCAGCCACGGTTTCAGCCACAGCGCAGCATGTCGGGGCGGCAGCCACCGAAAGCCGACGCGACGCACGACAACACGACGCGACAGCGCGCCCGCAGCAACCTCGCGCGCATTTGGGATGTTGGCGGCAAGACACGCAAAGTTTTGGCATGGCCCGCAGGAATCATGGATGACGACGACGGCGACTTCGACTTCTCCGACGCAGACCTCGATGACCTGCCCGCCAACACGCTGCAGCAGCTCGAGACGACGGCCATCCGCGCCACCCAGCAGCCGCAGATTGATGCGGTAGTCCACGAAGAAGACTCGGCCTACTACGGCTTCGACGATGGCGACGAAGACGAGGTCGTGAATCTCGACGACGAGAGAGGGGCACCCCACTTCCCCAACCAACATGCGAATGGCTACCAGCCCACGCAGCCCGACAATGGCGCCAACGTGCAGTACGACGGCGCCATGGAGGCCGAGGAGCTACCACGGCAATCTCAAGTCGACGTGGGGAAGCTCCTCGAGCGCATCAAGAAGGTGGGTCACGACATGACCCTCCCCACATTGCCTGTAGCTAACGGCTGCAGCTAGAGCAAGAAAAACGGCGGTTGAACCAGACCCTCGACATAGCATCGGCAGAGGTCACCAAAAGGACGGGCGAGGTCGACAACCTGCGCCGCCGCACCGAGCATGCCACGCACCAGGCTGAGCAGCGCCTCGCTCAGCAGCAGCAGGAACACAGCGACGCCACGGGCAAAATCATGGCCGAGAGAGACGCTTTGCTGCGCCAGCTCGAGCAGGCGAAGACCAACAGCGCATTCGACGAGCACACCCGTGTTGAAGAGCAGATGCGCAGGCCGCGGCGAGTCGTGCCATCCCGTCCCAAGCCCACTGCGCCCGCGGCACTCAGCCCGGCAGGCACCCCAAGCAAGCGACAGAAGAACCTCCCCCTCGGTGATGGCTTCGACGAAGACGATGTGGTCATGGTTTCCCCCAGCAAGAGGCGGGACAAGTCCAAGGCGGCGACACCCAAGCAGGCGAGCAAGAGGAAGCGCCAAATTACAAACGATAGTCCCGTCCCCATACTGGAGCTAAGTGAGCCGAGGACGCAGCCGAAAGCACCTGACCCACCATCAACCAATGAGGCCCAATTTGACGTGAATCTGCTACGCAACCTGTACAATCACGATCAGCGGTACACTCTGCTCCATCGCCTTCTGTCGCACCGCTGCTCCAGGGGCGATGACCGCATCCTGGAGGCACTCACGCAGCACGCGTATCCTTCTGATCCCTTGAAGAAGCTCTCTTCTGTTGTGTACGACTCCTTTTCTGCTTCCGTCCCATCCAACAACGCCCGCGAACTTGCAATCCGCCTTTGCGCTATCTTCAACAATATCTGGAAGCAATGTTTGCTTGAGAAATACTATGCTCCAATATGCCTCCTTCTCGATGCTTTACAATTCGTGTTAGCGTGCGAACCAGTAAGGACAGCCGCCGCAGTGATGGAAGATGTCGTTCCGTCGATAGTCGAATCTGTCAAACTCGTTGCCATACCAGTCTACGAAGCTCGGAGTCGGAATGAGAAGAAGACCGCCTTCCTGTTTTCATCCGCATACCAGAAAATCGTGGAAGAGGTCAACGTGCAGAGCTGCCTCGACCTGCTCTATCTCCTGGCCACGTGCTGCGTGTCCTGTCCTTCACCGGAACCACTGACCCAATTTTGGCGCAACATGCCTATCGACTGGGTGCTCCTGATGCTTCAAAAAGAGCAGCCCATTCCACACATGCTCATCCTTCTCCGCACTCTATCCACGTCCGCGCTCCCTGCCTCTCTTGGTCCTATCATCGCCTCTGACCCTGAGACCCAAAGAGGTGGCGAAAGCAATCTTCTTGCACGTCTCACGAACCTCTTTTCTGAGTCTATCGACCCCACGCCGAATCCGAAATCCACCGAGCCCGCGCCGCCAGTTCCAGAATCCCAAGTCTGGATTGTGCGTCTAAAAATTCTAGATGCTTTGACACAGTTCTCCATCCCCGAGTACGGCTCTGCGGTTCTCATCAGCCACGGCCTCTGCATAGGCCGCCTGATCAAGTATCTCAACCATGCCGTCTCCGCGCTGTACGCACGCCCTCTATCACCCACACAGCCAGAAAAGATCGCCACCATCAACACGACGATGAAATTGCTCAACCACCTCACAACATGCAATCCAGGCTTCAATATCAAAAGCAAACTCAACGAGACGCTGGGTGGTCTGCACGCGTACTATGTCAGTCTTACGCGGCTGGCATTTTCCGAGGGACTGGTCCTCGAGGCGGGCATCGAGCAGGAGGTCATGGATATGGCGCATGATATCCTGGACGACGGGCTAAGTCCAGAGGAAGGCGATGCATTAGCGGAGGTCTTTCCTAGTGGGAATTCCGCGTGAGATGCATTGTGGTTATTGGCCGCGCAAGAAGAGCAAGGGTGTAAGTAGACTGGTTCTGGCTTGGCTTGATACTTTTGAGGTGTTGCATATAGCGTACTGGGTACGATAAGTTGGATGCCATGGGCGGTGTACGGCGCTTTGGGGCTGGATAGATACCACGTCGGCCAATGTATTTGTTGGATAGCTCGTCATGTGCTTCCAAATTAGTAAATCGAGTCACCCCAAGCTTCTCTCACATTCTCTCTCACGTCCTACATGATGCTGTAGCTTCGGCATCACACGTCTGGTCGCGCTTACTCAACAAGGTTAGCGGCCGAGGCGCGCATGTTGCGACGACTTTTGAGCTTCGCGACCAGGAACACCACATCGACGCCGCAAATGCCGCCCCGACCCTTCGTAAACGACGCACTATGGCGAACTCTCTGTCCGAGATGGAATCAAGTTCCCATCCAACGGGATTTTGCTGTCCTTGGCGCTGCGAAGAGCATACCTCCACGAGCTTCAATTCGCTCCAGTCCAACGCAACAACGTTCGCGCACGTATAACTCAGCCGCTGCTGCTACATCGAATACATCCCTTCATCCGGCTGTATACCGCGTGCCAGATTCGGGGACCCGTCGTTATAAGCCCCCTCAAGAAAAGGATGTCGCCAATATCAATCAACATCGTGCTACCGATTTTGTAAACTTCTCCAACAAAGAACTTTACGAGCAGCTGCGCATCGATGCTGCGAGGGGTCTACATCAGAATGTCATAAACATGCTCAGAATCCTGATCAAGGACAGGCGGGAGCGACCGGATCTGCTCATGTACACGGCTCTATTGCACTCGTACGTCTCGCCGGAGTGGGGTACAGCAGGCAAGATCCGCAAGGCTCTGGAAGATATGTCGGCCGCAGGCATCGAACCGGGTCCGCGCGCCTGCGAATGTGCCCTCGAGGCTCTCGCCGTACACCCCGATTCCTTCTTGCGGGAGGACGTCTTGAACTACATGAAGGAAAGATGGTGGACCCCGACGCCCGCGGCGCAGTGTTATATCATTGCTGGGTTGTTAAGAGAGCGATGCTTTGAGATGGCTCTGGAACGGCTGGAGAATATGCTCAATGAAGGTGTAAGGGTTGACGCATGGCTATGGGACAAAGCGATATGGATCTTACTGGAGTTTGGCGAGGTGGAAGAGGCGTTCCATGTGCTGAGCATCAAGCGGGAAATCTCCAATGATGTGGATGCCGGATTGAGTAACATATTATGGTCCCAGCTTCTCGATGTGGCTGGCAAGAGGCAGATCGTGAGTAACTTTTCGGGACGAGTCTGGCAAATTCCTGGCTGACCAACTATAGCCCGAAGCTGTGAGCATGATATGGTATTCACACGTCATAACCGGCTATCTCAAGCCGACTACAGGGACGTGCCTCAACGTTCTCTCGGTTGCCGCTCGCGCAGGCGATGTCAAGCTCGCTACAGACGTTTTCCGCGTCCTCGCTGAGCGCAATACTGTGTTCGACAACCACCACTACGAGGCACTGATACAGTGTTACCTTGCAGTAATGGATCTTCCTGCAGCGCTGAGTGTCGTCCTTATCATGCAGGAGTCGAGCCTCAAAGTCACCGAAGAGCAACTGCATCCATTGTTTGCATACTTGAGCAGAGACAAGGAGCGACCCATGAACGCATTCATGCAGCTGCAAGATCTCGAACGTTCCGGCCGCAAGATCCCCACCGCTGCGGTAAACGTCTGCATAGCAGCCTCCATCAGGCTCGACAACCTCCAGGAAGCGATCGAGTTCTACAAGGCTCTAAATAGCGTTGCAGTAACCGGCCCTACAACTGCGACCTTCAACGAGCTCTTCCGCGGCTGCCACCAGAGCGGCCGCAAAGAACTCGCCATGTACCTAGCCAACGAGATGGTGGACCTCGACATTCAACCTGATCGCATAACGTACGACCGACTAATTTTGACGTGTCTCCAGGCTGGCGATAATGAAGATGCCATCAGCTACTTCGAAGAGATGAGGAGCGAAGGCATGCACCCGAGACGCAGGACGCACGAAATCCTTATTAACCGCCTACTCGATGCACGCGATGCGAGGTGTGTCCCGCTGCTGAATTTGTACAAGACGGCTGAATATCGGGTGGACGCCCGGTTTGCGACTCTACAACGGCTGGTTTTCAAGCATTTTGAAGAGAGCGGGGAGAGGGCGAAGAAAGTTGCGGAGGATGAGAATGTCCAAGATCCATCTGATTCGATGGATGGAAAATGGAACGGTGATGCGGACCCGGCGTCTAAGAAAGAGCGTAGTGCGCAGAGTGCACTCGAGGCGTTACAGGAAGAGATGAGTAGGGCGTAGACTGGCACTGAGACGAAGACAGAAGCCAGAGCGAAGACAGAAAGCACTGGCGGAACAGATGCTGCGTCAGCACTGTTTGGGGAGGCCAGCGCCGAATCACAGTTACAATCCGAGTCTCAAAGAAGCCGTGTTCCGGACTACACCTAGTTCAGTGTCTAGGCAGTAGGCCTGGGTCTGTCAATATCAACCAAGTCATACCTTGCCATCATCCAAGCTTGAACTAGACTTGAGCCAAGAAAATCAGAACCACAGAGCCTGTCCTCGCCCCTGTATCTTGTGAATGTCCACAGCACATGCACATGGACCCAGGACAAAGAACCACTTCGAGCCGACCAGAGTATAACTTTCTCAGATCAAACTTGCACCTTCCTACTCTCGCAGCAATCTCATACGGCTATTTCATGATCCCCGATCCCCACAATACCGTACTCCACACCATCCACCCCGTCCCCATCTCCACACCGATGAACGCACACCACCGCCTCATACCCCAGCCTACTTCTCACGACAACACTTCCCTTCACCGCCCCACCCTCCCACTCAAACCCCACCTCAAACCCACCCCTCGCCTTGACCCCTCTCACCCTCCCCGCTCCCCACTCCCCCGGACAACTCGGCAGGATCCTAATCACCCTGACCTCCCCCCCGCCTCTGGCCACCATCTCATGCGACTGCACAAGGCACTCCAGAATCCCCGCGCAGGCGCCCCAGTTCCCGTCGAGTTGGACGGGCGGATGGCTGTCCATCATATTCGGCACCGTGCTGTCGCGCAGCAGCGTGCGGATGTTGTCGAGACACTGCGCGGGCTTGCGCAGCCGGGCGAAGAAGCAGATGAGCCAGGCGCGGCTCCAGCCCGTGTGCCCGCCGCCGTGGGCGAGACGGCGCGCGAGGGTGGCGAGGGCGGCGGCGGCGAGGCTGGGGGTCGAGGACGGCGCGATGCTGGACCCGGGGTGGAGCGAGTAGAGGTGCGAGATGTGGCGGTGGCCGGGCTCGGCGTCGGCGTAGGCGTTCAGGCCCCATTCTTGGAGTGTACCGTGCGTGGGGTGTATGGTTGGGGGAGGGAGCTTGGGGAGGGCGGTGCGGATCCTCGTGGTGAGGTGGTCTTGGAGGGCTTGCGTTGTGGATGTGCATGTGATTTCGGGGTGGCGGGCAAGTGTCTCGACGCTGTTGATAAAGCCGGTGAAGATGTCTTTGACGATGGCCATGTCCATTGTTGACCCCTCGCAGAAGATGCCCTTCGTGCCGTCTGCGTCGACAAAAGTATTCTCGGGCGAAAGAGACGGGCTCGTAACCAGCACCTCCCCCGTCTCGTCTTCGATCAGGAAGTCCAGCAGGAACTCCGCACAGCCCTGCAGCACGGGGAACATCCACCTCAGGAAGTCGATGTCCTCGTCGAACGCAAAATGCTCCCAGATATGTGTACACAGCCACGCGCCTCCCAGCGGCCACAGCGTCGCCGGCATCCACTCATCCTGCGGCGCGGTATCCGCCCAGATATCCGTGTTGTGGTGGCAGCACCAACCGCGGCAGCCGTACATGTCTCTCGCCGTGTCCTTCCCGCTGATGGCGAGACGATGCAGCAGTGTGAAGAGAGCCATGTGGCACTCTGAGAGGTTGCCTGTGTTGACGGGCCAGTAGTTCATCTGGAGATTGATGTTGATGGTGTATTTCGCGCCCCAGGGTGGGGAGAAGTAGGGGTTCCATATCCCCTGGAGGGTAGGGGGAAGAGTACGTGAGGTGTTGCGGCTGCTGGAGAGGAGGAGGTAGCGGCCGTAGGCTTGGTAGAGGGCGATGATGTGCACATCGGTGGGGTCTTTGAGGCGCTCAGGCGTAGGCTTTTCATCGCTGTTGTTGGTCTCAGGCCTGCGGATGTGGTCAGATTCTCAAGATTGAGCTACAATTGTCTTGATGTGACTCACAGTAGTTCAAATGATTGTCTTCCGTAAATTCTTTCCCAGTCCCTTCGGTGTCGAGCCCATAGTGCTTCAGGGGAGTACTGGAGTGCTAGAGAGACCGTTTCTATAGCGGTCTCCTCCAGATCAATGTTTGGCTCATACGATGTCGACACTCCAACGACGATGAGTGCGTCTGTGGACATGACTTCCAGCGAGGCTCCCACGGCCTCGACTGTTCCTGCCGCGTCCTGGCACTGCACGCCTGCCACCATACATAACTTGTTACTGTCCTTGCCCCCAGGCGTGGCATGCAAGACCAGTCTTCCATCCCGAGCAGTAATCGAGTCAAGAAACTCATTGGTCTCGTACCATTTATCACTCATGCGCGTCAAGTTCACAGAAAACGACACAGGCTGGTCTGCCTGGACGTGAATCGCAATGACCGAATCCGGAAAGCTCGCAACATACCTCCTCCTGACGCGATTCCCACCGACCGCATACTCCACCTTCACCTCTGCCTTGTCCAAATCCAACGTCCTCTCGTAACGCCCAACCTCCTCGCCATGTGCAAAGTCGAGATAGCACTGACCCGCCGGCTCACAATGCCTTGCGCTCCTCGGCCTGGCCAGGAACCTTTTTCTCACCAGCTTCTCCACCTCGGCATGCTCGCGATTCCGGATGAGCTCCCGCAGACGGAGCAGGTGTGCGGCGGATTTGGGCGTCCGGGCTTGAGGGCCGCCGTACCACACGCTTTCCTCGTTTAGGCGAAGCGTCTCGGTGGGCGCTCCGCCGTACACCATGGCCCCGAGACGGCCGTTGCCAATGGGGAGGGCGGACTCCCAGTCATGTTTTTGGGCGGGGGAGAGGTAGCGTAGCATTGTTTGTCTGGGGCTGGGGTTTGTTAGGTACAGGTCGAATTCAACGCGTACGAACATGCAAGATGGCACTGTGCACGAGGAATGTATCAACTGAAGGGAGAACGTGATACGATATTGCACAGCTTGACCAGGTTGGCGTGCATTAATAGTATCAAGAGAGTTAATATAGTTCCGGCATGCCAGGGGAGCCTACGCCGGGAGTATGGGGTAGGTACTGGGGGATGTGCGTGCGGGGCGTGACCCAACCGTTCCTTCGACCATCGGGTCGAGCACGAAGGTCACACGAAGCTTGAGCTGGGGGGCCTCAAATTTCAACGGAAAAACTAGAACCGAGATCGCGGAGGGTCGAGCGACATCTAGTGGATGGAATAATCTGTGGGGTCGTTCAAGTTGCATGAGGAACATGGTCGTAAGTCGTTCGCGTCTGCGGAATAGAGGCGCGATCAACAAGGCCCGCGAGTCGTGCATTCGACCACTGAGATGGAAGCTTCAGTGGACGTTATGAAAGGTTTCGAAAGTCTTGATTCTGGGAACGGTTGTCCTTTTTGCTTCTACCGAAGCTTTTCATCGCTGTCTCTGGCCTTGGACGTAGGTATTTAACAACAGAGGACCGTAGTCTCAGTGCTACGTCGAAATGGCAGAACCAGAACAAATCCGCTCCTTCGGCCACGACCCAGCGGTCCACGCCAAGGCCGACGTCCACGTCGAAGAAGTCGTCGTCCAGCGCATCTCCGAAGAGAATCTGCAGAAAGAATCCGCCAAGGCCCTGAGGTTCTGGTCCAACACTGGCCTGCGAATCGTTCTCATCATGTTCATTCAGTTGTGCAACCAGAGCGGTTACGGCGTTGACTGGGCAGTCATTGGTGGCTTGAATGCCTTTGAGTCGTGGCATACCTATTTCGGCTTTGGCACGGCAGGGAGCACCTTCGCGACGCTGAATGCACTTATGCGTATCGGTACTATCGCGGGCAGTCCGTTTCTGGCTCTGAGCGATGTTATCGGGAGGAGAGGCGTTATGTTTGTGGGTAACGCGTTGACGGTTTTGGCGGCGCTGTTGCAAGGTCTGGCCACGGGTATGCCCATGTTCATGACTGGGAGATTCATCTTGGGATTCGGATCCACTCTTGTGGCGAGTTGCAGTCCGCAGTACATGGCTGAGGTGTGTTCGATGTATCTTCTTCAGTCTGAAGGTTACCAAGCTGATGGTCATATACGCAGATCGCACCTGTCCACCTCCGAGGACGTCTGGTCGGCATCATGGGTGCAACGTTCCATATCGGCTCCATAATCATGGACGCCGCACTCATCGGCTTCAGCCAGATGCCCGGCAACAAAGCATGGCGTATCCCGCTTCTCCTCGAAGCCATCTTCCCTGCTATTGTCGTCGTGCTGATCTACTTCACTATTCCGGAATCACCTCGCTACCTTGTCAAGAAGGGTCGAATCCAAGATGCTAAAAATGTGATCGCCAAGTACCGAACGACCTCCCAGTCGACTGATGAACCTATCGTCGGCATGGTCGTAGCCCAAATCGAAGAGTCTTTAGAAAGCACGCGCACGGGCTTCAAGCAGAGCTGGAATTTCGCCGTGTTCTTCACAAAGGTCGTCCGCTACCGACTCCTAGTTCTGATCCTATACAGCGCCTTCCAATCCTGGAACGGCGGCGGCATTGTATCGTACTGCAAGTCAACCCTCACCTAACCCTGCAACCAGTACCCCACAAAATTCCAAATCACTAACGTCCCTAGACCTCACCCCTGCCCTCGAGACCATCGGCATCCACGACGAGATCCCCCAGCTCGGCATCAACCTTGGCCTCGTTATCACCTACACCGTCTTCACGCTGCTCGGCTCCTTCATCATCGACTTCTGGAAGCGCCGCACGCTCATCTTCTCCGGCCTCGTGACCATCATCGCCATGCAGACCTGCGCCATCATCACCTCCTGGCGCTACAACGCGTCTCCCTCCAAGGCGACGGCGGGCCTGACCATCCTCTGGATGTTCCTGTTCCAGTGCTTCAGCGCGACCTTCATCGCGACCATGCACAACCTGTACCCTGTGGAGGTGCTGTCGCTGAACCTGCGGTCTAAGGGGATGGGATTTTACGGGCTGATCCAAGGTGCGTGTGGTGTGGTGGAGGCATATGGTATCAGCATTGGCATTGAGAAGGTAGGGTACAAGATCTGGGTGGTGTATATTGCGTACAACACTGTTCAGCTTGGGCTGTCGTACTTTATCTTCCCTGAGACGGCGGGTCTCAGCTTGGAGGAGATTGATAGTATCTTCGAGACACCTGGTGTTCAGCCGGTCAAGATGAGTCTGTAAGTAGAATAGGGGAAGAGGGTTGGGGTGGACATTACTGACATCATGCAGGCTCATTCAGAAAGGGAAGGAAGAGCAAGCCAAGATGAATCGCGAGGCGCGGGATCAGAATGAGCATGGTATTGTTGAGGAAGTGCCTCGAACATAGTGGTGGATGGGTTCAAACTAGACGACGAGGTTAGGGGAAGGTCGGAGAACAGACAGTGTAGCAAGAATAGTTGCATAGAGGATGCTCGCGTAGGACATGTAAACACGAATTTCAAAGCTTCCCTCCCTCTCTCGAATCAGTGAGCAATCAGATGCTCAAAGAACTCGCGATTAAACGCCGCGCTCCGCTTCGGATACCTCGTCTTATCCTCACTCTCAAAGTCGACCCACGTCACGCCAAACCGATCCGTATACCCCTTCGCCCACTCCCAGTTATCCAAAAACGTCCACCCAAAATACGACCGGATGTCGATACCCTGCTGCACAGCTTTCGCCACCTCGCCCACGTACGCGCGGAAGAACTCGATCCTGTGCACATCGTTGAGCACATCTCCCCCCGGTGGCGCCGATACATGCTCTCCCCTCGCCGTCGTCCCGTTCTCCGTTACGTAGATGGGCACGCGGTACCTATCCCACACCCAGCGCAGCAGCTTCGCGAACCCCCACGGCGACGTGCGCAGCCACTCTGTATCCGACTCCGCCCCGCGACTCACACCCACGCTGTTGACGTCGAACCACGCGAGATTCCCCTTGTGGTCCTCGGGCGGGACCGGCTGGCCTGGGGGCACTTTGTCCCGCACGAAGAAGGCCGTGTACGTGTTCATGCCGTAGAAGTCGCTGCTGCCGCGGACCAGCTTCTTCTCGGCGGCGGTGAAGGCGGGGAGGCGGGTTCCGAGTTGAGCGCGCATGGCGTCGGGGTAGTCGCCCGTGCCGTGGACGGGGTCTGCGAACCAGGCGATTTCGAACTCCAGGGCGCGCGTGGCGGCGCGTTGGTCGGCGGGGGAGGAGGCGTCGTAGGGCTCGGACCAGTTGCCTGAGAGCGTGATGCCGATGGTGCCGTGCTGCGTGGGTGCAAAGTCTGCTTTGTATAGGTGGTAGACTTGGGCATGGGAGAGTAACTGTGTGTGGCCGACCTGAGGGGGTGGTTAGTTATGGTGTACATTGTGTGCTCCTACCCTCCCGCATCTACCGTTGCTGCTCAAGAGTAATCCATAGCTTCATATGCATGTGTCTCGTGCCCAACAGATAGAAGAAGGACTGTAAAAAAGACTTACGATCCACGGCTCCGTGCTCGTATCCCCCTCCTCGTACTTCTCCCGATCGCTACTCCTATTCGGCGCATGTGCACCGCCAGCGTACCCAGCCAGCGCATATACCCCTGGCTCGTTGTACGTGATCCAGTGCTTCACCCTATCTCCGAACCTCCCAAAGCACATGCGGGCATACCGTACAAAGTCAGGAACGTACTGCTCAGGATCCAGCATGCTTTTGTACCTCTCCTCCAACGCCTGCGGCACATCCCAATGGAACAGCGTCACAAACGGCGTGATATTCGCCTCGAGAAGCTCGTCTATCAGATCCGAATAGAACTTAATCCCGGCTTCGTTGACCGGATCTTCCTTCCCTCCTAGAGGGATGATCCGGCTCCACGAGAGACTGAAGCGGTAAGCATTGACGCCGTAGCTCTTCATGAGTGGGACGTCTTCGCGGAAGAAGTCGTAGGAACGACAGGCATCGTCTGCGGTGGAGGCGTCGATGACTCGGCCGGGAGTGTGGGCGAGGACATCCCACGTCGAGGGGCCTTTGCCGTCGACGTTCCAGGCGCCTTCGATTTGAGGGGCGGCGGTTGCGTAGCTAGTGTTGTGTTAGTGGCGGTTTCCTTGTTGTAAGAGCAACCTGAAGGCGAGATGTAGATTGGAGACAGAGAAGATGTGAAATGGTCGGAGCTCAGTGGATGAGACATGCTTGGATCAGAAATATGTGCGCCGACAGTCGACTGCAGTATCTGTACAACGGGGAATGGGCCGCGGTAAGTGTTTGCGACCTGAGAAGTGCGGCGGCAACATAGATCAGGAGACGTACCCCCAGAAGAAATCTTTCCGCAGCGAACCCTTCAGCCCAGCTTCTGGAGCATTGTCGAAGTCGAATTCTACCATGTTTGCGAGCTGTCACAAAAATCCAGAGGAAATACTCCGTCCTCCGCGCATGCTCTACAGAGTGGGCTACACATATCGTTGTCGAAGCTCGCTTAGCGTGGGGTAGGATTCTAAGTTGGAGGATCTGCAGCATGCATCCATCCCGGGAGAATTACGACCGAGACGGAAGAGGATTGGTGGCATGGAAAATCAACTCTACGGATAAATAGTAGGATAATTGCGCTATTGTCGCGCATGCTGGTGTGAAAGTCAGACACGGCTCGCTGTATCACGGCGTTGCACTCGCGTAAAGAAAGTGGGGGCCGCTAAAGCGCGGATGGTGAATCATCGCTGGAGACAGGATATGTCAACATCCCATGACCTTGAGACATGTCGTACGTATACTCACAAGTCGACCAAGAACAATGCAACGTATCAAAGGCGTTGAACAGAGAGTCGGCGGTTGTCGAGTCACCGTGTACAGAGTCGAAACATATCCTGTTATTACAATGTCGATGCGGGTGGTCTTATGTACAGTGTGAGAGTGCCTCATCCTTCGAGTAGGAGTGGTAAGCAGCAGTAAATTTCTGGCCGATATATACCCAGGTGGCCTCGTACATAACGATACTATCGATCGAGCGCTTGTGCTTGACACTTTTGCAGAAGTTAGCACATCGTGTGAACGATCAGTTGGGGCTTTACTCACCATCTGGTAATATACTCCTCTCTTTCTCAACAGAGCCTGATGGTCTCCCTTTTCAAGAACCTTGCCACTTCCAAGAACAAAAATAATATCCGCCTTCTGAATCGTCGCTAAGCGATGTGCAACTGCAATGACTGTGCGTCCGCCCTCGTCTGCAGCCCGCTCAATCGCCTCTTGTACTAGCTTCTCACTCTCACTGTCCAAGGAACTCGTTGCCTCGTCGAGCAAAAGCAGTTTAGGCCGACGTAGGAGGGCGCGTGCGAGTGAGAGGCGCTGCTTTTGGCCACCAGAGAGCGACATACCCTTCGGCCCAAGCCGCGTCGCATACCCATCCGGTAACGACGTGATAAACTCGTGAATCTGAGCATCGTCACATGCAGTTTGGATAGCCTCATCTGTCGCATCGTCCACGCTCAGCGCCACGTTCTCCCTGATCGTGCCCTCATACAGCGTCGGCTCCTGGCTCACGAGACTGATGTTCTGGCGATACTCGACCGGATCCAGCGTCGTGATGTCTTGCCCATTGTATTCTACTTTTCCCGACGTGGCGTCGTAGAAGCGCTCGAGGAGGGAGATGGTGGTCGATTTGCCGCATCCCGAGGCGCCAACTAGAGCAGCAAATTGGCCCGGCTGAATGGATATGTTGAGGTTGCTGAGGACAGGAGTAGGACGCGATTGATAGGTGAATTGAACAGAACGGAAGTCGATGGCGACACCGGACGGGGAAGGCTCGATAGGTGCGTACGCAGGAGGCGGGGCATCTCGCGCGGGACGCATGCTGAGAATTCGGTTTGCAGCGCCGGTGGCTTGTGCGATATCTGTAAACGCTGTAAGCTTCGAAGGTCAAGTTCTTGTGGATAGAAGACATACTTGGCGCGAAGGAGAACCACATTCCTGCTGCGACGGCGCCTTGGACAATGGCCATGTAAATCACGAAGAAATCGGTGACGTCGTACTCTCTGGAGGCTAGCAGGGTTCCGCCATACCTATGAGAGTCAGTGATGATCCATCGAAGTACTGTGCATATGTCAAAGGATATTAGAGACTTACCAGAAGGACAGCGCCATACATCCTAGCTCGACACTGTCCGAAGCGGCAAAAACAACTGTTCCGAGCCTCGCATCGCTGAAAGCCTTTTTCACATGGTGCCGCAGCAGCTTCTCGTATCTGTTTCCAATCATGTCTTCCATGATCAATGAAAGAACTGTCCTAAACGCTCCCACGGCTTCAGTACCAAATTGTGAACTCTCTTCGAATACAGCAGCATTCGTCTTTTCGAACTTCTGTTCGATGCTGAGGCGGAGATATCCCGCAGCGAGAATTGGAGGTAGCGCGGCGAAGAGTCCGACGAGAGATAGCTTCCATCCGTACACGAAGGCGATGATGGTGGATCCAACAAGGTTGACCACAGCTATGGCTGCCATCGACATCTCAGTGCCCATAAGTTGCTGGAGCTGCGTTGCGTCACCGCTCACTCTGGACGTTAGTGTTCCAGCCGAATGACCTTCGCGATCAAAGAACGGTATACGCTGCCTTATCAAGTTGAGTAGATACTCTTGTCTGTAGTGACGGGTAATGGCGATAGAGATCATGTGAGTGCAGAAGCCAATAGCAAAGTACGCGAGCCCGACGCCAGCAGCTTCCACGCCAAACATGCCGGCCCAGAAATAACCCTTCTGCACAAAAGTCGGACCGCTCAAGGTAAACACTTGAATGACGTTGGCAAAGACGTATGCTTGGATGGGATAGACAGCTCCAGCGCCGAGGATGCCCATGAAGGCGAGCAAATATAGGATAGTGTGGTGACGTTGTTCCAATATCATACGCCCACCGGTACTCATAAAATTCTTGTCAGTCCACTCCGGCTCCTCTTTTGATGATGGACGATCTTCTTCTGTTTCGACCATGTCAGATTTCTCACTCTCAGCGGTCTTCGATTTTCGCAGCGGTGCATCTTCAAGCCCTTCGTCAGCTTCCATAGCAAGATTCTGAGCGTAGACGAGACCGTGATAGACGCCGTCTTCAACCTGAACGAGCTCGTCGTGGCTGCCTTGCTCAACTATTTTGCCTTGTCGCATCACTATGATCTTGTCTGCGCGCTTAATAGTTGACAGACGGTGGGCGATGACAATTGTCGTTCGGTTCTTCGAGACACGATCCAAGGCCTCTTGCACGATCCGCTCGGTACGAACATCGATCGCACTGGTGGCCTCGTCAAGAATCAGAATGGGCGGCTGCTTGACGATACTTCTAGCGATTGCGATTCGTTGTCGTTGTCCACCTTTATGCAATTAGCGTAAATCCCTTGCACATAGTCGATCCCGGGTGAACTCACCAGAAAGCTTGATGCCACTCTCGCCCACCATGGTATCATAGCCTTGCGGCAACCTGTCTATGAACTCATCTGCGTAAGCCTCTTTGCAAGATTCCTTGACCATCTTCATCTTTTCTTCTTTCGTCAAGTCTTGCCATTTCGTTCCACAGAGGCCAAACGCGACGTTGTTGAAGAGGGTGTCGTTGAAGAGGAATGGTTCCTGTTGCACAAGCCCAATCTGTGAGCGCCACCATTTGAGGTTGACCTGGCGAAGGTCTATGTTACCAATACGCACGGTACCTGTACATGTGTTGGGACCTGTGGTTGTTCCTAGTAAGCGAGCTGCTTGCAAGTGTCCCATTTGAGCGTGACTCACCAACGTCGACTTCGTCTTCTTTCTCGCTGGACTTGACCGAGTTTTTGGTCTTCTTCTTTTCTTTCCACCACCCCTTCTTCTTCTTTGGTTTCTCGTCCTGAACGGGTTTTTGTCGAAACGGGTCCGCTGGTGCAGAATCCTCCGTCTTGTCTTTGGTCACCTCCTGAGCAACCGTGCCTGATAGTTCGTACCAGCGTTGTACGAGACCAACAATAGTGCTCTTTCCGGAACCAGAAGGACCGACAATAGCTGTTAATTTCCCAGCCTCGAATGTGGCGTTGAGACCATCGAGGATCTGGACGTTCGGACGGCTCGGGTACGAGAAGGCAACCTTTTGAAACGAAATGGCTTGCTCAGCGGATACCTCCGGTTCCTTCAGGCCAGAGATATCAGGAACCGGGAAGTCGATAGTGGCAAAGATCTCAGAGGCAGCAGTCGCGGCTTTGGTTATGGCTATGAATGGGCCTGCTATGCGCCCAATCAACAGGACGGCTGTCATCACAGAGAAGAGGACCCTAAGTGGGTTAGCAGAGTCGAAGTTATCGGTAATTATCCAAGGAACGACATGTGCCACGAACACTTCCCAACTTGAATCGTAGGAATGAAGCAACTTACACGACAATGTCTCCGATGTTTGAACTGTGTCCGTGCTCGTACTGCCGCACCCCAAACCAGAAAGCGAGTCCGAAGGTGCCGTACATGGCCATCATGGATGGAGCCATCACTAGGCCCATCCAAGGAGCCACCTTTCTGCCCTGCTTCTTAGCGTCGTCCAGGAGCAGTTCGTGTTGTTTAGCTAGTTTTGCCTGTGCGCCGAACGCTGCCACGATGCGGATCGAAGAGAATATCTCGTATGCCACCGCGGATGCTTTCTCGAGTATGGCCTCTGTGGCCTTGGCTTCTTTCATCAGCGGGGGAACTATGATTCCATAGGTGATGAAGATGAAGGGTAGCGAGATGCTAGCGATAAGAGTGAGAAGTGGTCCTTTGACGAACGCAACCACATAAAGACCGATTACGAAAGCGAGGGATTGGAAGAGCAGAGCGAGCTGTTGCGAGATACCGAGTTGAATTGTGTTGGATGAGGTGGTGATGCGCGTCGAGACTTTACCGGGTGAGATCTGCGAGTCGCAATGAATGGTGAGCATGTGGTCCCTGCAATCGAGCTGGGGTCGAGCTGCGGAGTATCTTACAGTATCGATGACGCTGACGGGTTGCGCAAACGTCGCCTTCAGGTAAGCTAATCGAAGCGCAGCACTCATTCGAAGTCCACTAATCCGTATTGTGAACATGGAAATGTAGGACATGAAAAACTTGGCTATGAAGAGGTAGACAATGTACAAAGCTTGCTTGTTGACTTCTGCCATGAATTCTTGCTTGGTCACAGTCGAATTGGGGAGAAAGTAATCTGTAAAGTGGCCAACGAGCTGGCCAAAGACTATGTTCATCAAAGGCATGGCGATGCCTGCGCCGATGGATGTGAGAACGCAAAGGACGAGAAACAATGCGTCCAGCTTCGTGCCATAGGTGAAGACTCGCTGAGAGCATGAGTGAAACGAAGCTTAGTGTTCGACATGCGACTTACGAAATAATTCCCCAACCCAGCATCAGCTTGCTTCGTTTTAGTCAGGCCATCTTCCCCGTCGCTCACAACAACCTCTTGGGAGGTGTTCTTCCCCACTGCTGCCTCTTCGACTAGCTGGATCTGCTCTGCGGGATTCTGGACAATTGTCGCGGAGGGAGCCGGCCCGTGGACATCTTTTTCTGCACTCATGGTGAGTAAAGGGAGACGGAAATTGAAAATGTGTCAAAACGTGTCAATGAAGAGATGCCATGAGTGGCGAGTAAAGCTGAGGGATAATTTGTTGGTGCCTAGAGAGGTTGCGCGTTGCAGTGCTTGGTCGGAGGATACGAGATAGGGCAGCCAATTGGCTTCGGCGACGATGCCGAGAAGGGGTACCTAGTAAGCTGGCCACGGCGGGATGACAAGAGCAGAGGAGGTGAGGTCGCGCATGAGAGCCGGCCCGTTCGCATGCAGCTCCTTTACATCGTCTGACGTGCAAGAAGATGAGCAAATGGAAATGATGGCAGGCGCATGTTCCGCATGTTCCATCACATTTGGACGCTAATCCCAAAAGGAGCGAGGAAATGCGAGGTTCCGTGCGCAGTCTTTCGACGTCGAAGGGCGGTGTTTCGGCTGGCTAGATTTCACAGGAAGGAGGTTAAGGGGTTTCGGCTCGCTGGGATTTCGAAGGAAGGAGGTTTCCAGCCGGCGTTGGAATCATCCGGAGTCATAAGGTAGCAACGTCGTCTGATCTCGCAAGTTGTTGTGAGGACGTGAACTGCGAAGCATCAGCGGGCGGGCGGCGGGCAGGTACGGGTAATACGCTAAGCGAGCGAATGATGGTCAGCGCCAAGCCTTCTGAGGGGGGGGGGTGGCGCATGTGGCGCATGTGGCTGTGCACTGCACTTTGCTGGTAGGGAATGCCTCGAGAGCCTGTTGGCGCAACGCAACGCGCACATTCACCTCCACTAGGTAGTCTAGCTAGATAGTCAGCTCCACTACGGTAGTCTGCCTACCAAACGCCCCCATTGACCTCCACTGCCTACCAAACACGCACATTCACCTCCGCTGCCTACCAACCGCGCGCTCCATTGGCCACCAAACGCCCAGCTCAGCTGCACCTTCCTGTAAACGCCATGCTGCGGCTCGGGCATCACCGCCTACCGCCTGCCCAAGTGACGTTTCCCCGCTGACACACGCCGCACGTCTTACTTTAAAGCCATGTGATTGTCTCCCATAACCCCTCCCCCGCCATCAGCTCTCGCTACTCTCCGCCCCTCGACCCCCCTTCCGTATCTACCACCTCCAGACACCTCACCGAACCTCGCGACCATCACTATGAGCAACTACGACTATTACGGCGGGGACGGTTCCCACAGCCAGCACCCGCCGCAACAGCAGTACGCCCAGCAAGGGCAAGGCCACAACTACCCCCCTCAGCAGCCGGCGTACGGCCAGCAGCCGCACGACCAGTACAGCCAGGGGCAAGGCCAGTACCCTCCTCAGCACCAACAGCAACATGTAAGTGCGGCCATGCTTTCGTCACTGCCCTTGGGTTGATGCTCTTCAGAGTCCCTACTCTCCCGCGCAATCGCCGTATCAGCCCCCACAGCAAGGCCACGGCACATCACCCCAGGGCGACTACAACCAAGGTTACGACCAGAACCGCGGGCACGCTCCCTACCCCCCGCAACAGCAGCAGCAGCACTACGGTGCGCCGGCACAGCATGGATACAGCGACCAGGGCTACGGCCAGCACCAGCCGCAGCACGATCAATACGGCCAGCATGACCAGTATGGCCAGGGTCAGGGTCAAGGCCAGTATGGAGCGCCCGGAGGTCCTGGAGGTCCTGCAGAGGGCGACCGCGGTCTTGGCTCGACACTGATTGGCGGTGCGGGCGGCGCCTTCCTCGCCAACAAGATGGGTGGCGGCGTCTTGGGCACTGTTGGTGGTCTTGTAGCAGGTGCTGTAGGCGCGAACATGCTCTCGGACAAACATGAGAAGCATGACAAGAAGTAAGTCTGTAACGCGACTGTGACTGTACGAATCTCGCTAACAAGCGCCGCAGGAAGGAGAAGAAGCATAAGAAGCACGGCAGCGGCTCGAACCACGGCACCGCGTACGCCAGCAGCGCCGGACTGGGCGGACTGTATGCTGGCAGCCATAGCAGTGGCCACAAGAAGCACAAGAAGCACAGGTCGAGGAGCCGTGGCAGATCTAGCAGCTCGTCGAGCAGCGACTCGGATTAACCTGGGTGTGATGTGATCCTGAGGTACGGTGGCTACTGGCGCCTCATCTCGTGTTGGGGTCTCTTGAGTCGTTTCTAGTTCGTGTAATGTTCACTGTGTTGTTTGAAGTCAGTCGATGTCTTCACATTAGGGCAGTCACCTTCGACCTGACGCCCTGCCATCGGGCTGTAATGAATAATGAAAGCTTTGTACGAGATCAAAAAGTATGCGGTTCCAGCTGAAATTACCCCCTGCTGGCGTTGTATAACTGCTACTCGCTGGTACCATTTCTATCTGCTTCTCCCGCATGACTAAAGCAGCTAGCGCGCCACCGCCTAATTTTCTCCACCACCAAATACATCGTTGCCCAACGTGCGATATTTGACAACTCGCGCTATTTGCGGTCTCCAAGAGATATTGCAAATATGGAAGACGTCCTTGTTGATTATTTCCGGAGCGCTCTGCCCGAAGAGCTCGCCAGCGTGCTCGGAGACACTCTGAAGGCCGTCGAAAGCGGGGATTTTCTGACCGTACTCCAAAAACCCGAAGTTCAAATTCTACTAGGCCACCAGGACGACGACAGCACGCGAGGTGCCCACTTGAAGGACTTCCCATCATGGAGTGATTACATTGTCCACCGGCTGCGTTTAATTCTGTCAAATCGAAGCGAAGGAACTGGTGTTCCGATTGAACAGACGCCTGCCTATCGCCAGAACCTTTTCTTTCTGGCGGCGGTTGCCGCGCTCTATGCCTTCCTGCAGTCCAATGTCACCGGTCCTCCGCTTCCGTTTACTTCGGCTGAGATATTGCTCCCGAAAGATATCGCCTCGAGCACTACAGCGCTGAACCAGCTGCGAGCACATCTCGTGGCCTCCCTAAGTGCGGATGGCGTCGCAGCGTACACGCTGACACCCAACGTGGAGCTTCTGTGTCTTGCGGAATCCATCCTGGCCTCCCCGTCCATTCAAAATCACGTGGAGCACTCGTTCTGGGCTAGACTGCGAGTGAACTTTATCCGCCAGCGGTTGCTGTCGGAACCGGCGCCCTCGCTGCAGAAGATTATCTACGACGACCTGGCAACGGTCGAGCGCATGGTGCTCTCTAGGTCTCAAGAGAAGGAAACTAAGGATCTGCACGTTCATTTCCTGCTGGAGCGGGCAGCTATTCATACCCACCATGGCTTCGATAAGAAAGCGAAGGCCGATCTTGACCAGGCAACTTCGGAAAGGAAGTTCGAGTTCGCTCTGACTGGGTTGATGGGCAAGAGGACAAAGTTCCAGCAGAAGGATACCAGCCAGCTTTTGGTGTTGGCGCGCAGTGCAGGCTCGGAGGCAACCGGATCATCCGAAGAAACAGCGTCGATGCCCACGGCTCTGGATTTGAACGACGATACGTTGTTTGAGTCGATTTCGTTCACAAAGTCGGCGCCAACCGAGATTCAGAACGAGTCTTCGTTGCCGGCTAGTCTTGCGTCTCTGGACCCGGAGAACCAACCCAAATTAGATCCTTTGGACTCTGTGATTCTGCTCGAGTTGGCGTCTTCAATCACCAATACTAACCCCGCCGATGGCATCACAAGAGAGGAGACAATACCGTACGCTACGCGAGTCTTGGAGGGCGGGAGCTCGAACTGGCAGGTGTACACTCAAGCATTGCTTGTTCGGAGTCGCATCGAGGGTTATAAATCTCGAACCATGGAACGAGGACTTCTCCAGTTGCAGGCCCTTGTAGATCAGGTCATCGCGGATACCTCTGGCCAAGCGACCACGGACGCAGAAACCGGTACCCAAGTAACTTCGTTCCTGCCAAAGGCACAGGAAGGAGAATCCGCGCCAGTCAACGAGCGTCTACGATATGTTTTCTCGCTATGTTCTCCGTCGCGCTGGGAGCTGGAGGCCGAACTTGCGGCCCGATGGGTCAGCCTCGGCGGTCTGCGGACTGCGCTGGAGATCTACGAGCGCTTGCAGATGTGGGCCGAGGCCGCGTTGTGTTATGCTGCGACTGAGAAAGAGGCCAAAGCCAAGCGCATCATCCGGCGACAGCTGTTCCACGCAACGAACAGCGACGACGAGGCAGCTGATCCGGATGAGGAGAAATGGGAAGGCGCAGAACGCGATCCAGCTCCCGGAGAAGCCCCACGGCTTTACTGCATTCTGGGAGACATCGATGCAGATGTAGCCATGTACCAGAAGGCGTGGGAAGTCTCAGGCAAGCGCTACGGCCGCGCACAACGCTCGCTAGGTCAAAGATACTTTTCACGCAAAGAATACGCCGAAGCCGCAGAAGCGTATGAACTATCTCTCAAGATCAACTCTCTGAACCATCCCGCCTGGTTCGCCCTCGGGTGCGCCTACCTCGAGCTCCTCCGCTTCAAAGACGCCGTAGAAGCTTTCTCCCGCTGCGTCCAACTCGACGACGAAGACGCCGAAGCCTGGAGCAACCTCGCCGCCGCCCTCCTGCACCTCCGCCCCAAAACCTCGACGAACGAAGACGGAGAGCGGTCCGAAGCCAAAGTCACAAACCACCCGCGCACCGACGCCCTCAAGGCCTTCAAGCGCGCCGCCGCCCTCAAGCACGACAACTACCGCATCTGGTCCAACGTGCTCGCCGTCGCGGGGTCCACGGACCCGCCATCCTGGTCCGACGTCGTCAACGCGCAGCGCCGCATCTGCGAGATCCGCGGCGCCACCGACGGCGAGCAGTGCGTCGACGACGAGCTCCTCGAGCTCCTCGTGCGCCACGTCGTCCAGACCGACGGCGGCTTCGACGTCAGCAAGCCCGGGCTGCCCCGCATGGCCAACGAGCTCGTCGAGAAGCACATCAAGCCCCTGATCACCGTGTCGCCCGCGCTGTGGCGCACGCTGGCCACGCTGTACATGCACAGCAGCCGGCCCGGGTCCGCGCTCGAGTGTCACGAGAAGGCGTGGCGGGCAGTGACGAGCCAGCCAAACTGGGAGACCAGGGGCGAGACACAGTGGGATGGGGTCGTGCAGCAGACGGTGGATCTGGTAGATGCGTACGAGACGCTGGGACCGAGGGAGCGGACCGAGGGGCTGGCCGCCGGGAGCGGGGAGCTGGTGGCCAAGGATTGGAAGTTCAAGGCTAGGAGTGCGGTGAGGAGCGTGATGGGGAAGGCTAAGGAGGCGTGGGAGGATAGTGCCGGGTGGGAGAAGCTGAAGGAGAGGCTGGAGGAGCTTAAGAATCGGGACTGAGTGTGCCTGGTGAGAGGGTGAGGTGCCATGCCGTGCTGACGAGACATCCCAGATACACTCCAAAATAGTGATCGAAACCAAAAAAAAAAATAATAATAATAATAATAATAAAAGTCACCGTTCTCCTGCTGTTGAGCGCCTAGATGCATGCAATCTTGCAGCCGTAGAAATCCATCACTCTTACCTACACCTCACTTTTCTACAACCGTATGCATGAGCCGACATGGCCCCAGTACTAAAGCCCGCCACATCCATCGTTCCAAATGAATTGTCAGCGCAGCTCACATGTTTACACCGATGCTCACAAAGCCGGAGATCCACTTAGGCCCCCTGCTTATTACTCGGAACCTGCCTCCACATAATCACCCTCACCACCCCACTAGACTACCTTGCATCCCAACGCCATGCTCTAGAAAACGACCTGCCCCTCGTCTTCCCACCTCGATCCCAACCCCATACTCCAGAAAAACGTCGCGCCTCTCGCCTTTCCCCCGCCCCCGTCCTCCTCCCACGCACAGGCAGCCTCTGCACCAAAGGACACGCCCCGCAATGTCCCCTCCCGCGCCCCGCTTCCCATCCGCTGCCCTCACCCCCGCGCAACAAGCCGATCTCGCAGCCGCCGAGACGGCCGTCCGCGATACGTTTGGCCCGGGCATCGAGCTCAAAGACGCCGCCGGCAACCTGCTCGGTCCGTTCGGTGCGTGTGCAAGTGTCCCGGTTTCTGCTGCCGCCCCCTTGTTTTGCCACCACGCGAACATGTAGGCTGTTGCCTACTGCTTCTACGCAGACCCCGTTTCTGTATCCGTTTCCGTTTCCGTTCCCAATTTCGTTTTCATTCTCATTCTCATTCTCATTCTCACTTCCGTTTCCAACACCAATTCCACTTCCAATTCTACTTCCATGTCCCTTCACTCACTCACTCACTCACTCACTCACTCACTCACCCACCCGACCCCAGGCCCCCTCTCCTACACCCCCGCCAGTCTAGCCCCCTACCTCGCCTTCGCCGTCGCCGTGAGCACGACACCCCTCCTCACCCCGCGCGAGCGCGAACTCGCAACCCTCGCGACGACGAGCGTGACGCGGTGCGACTACGTGGCGTACGCGCACCGCAAAGCCGGGCTTTCCGCCGGCCTGTCGGACCCTCAAGTCAGCGCGGCGCTCGCGGGGAAGGAGGTCGAGGGGCTGAGCGAGAAGGAGACGGTCGTGTATGGGCTGGGGCTGGGGCTGGCGAGGGGATATGGGAAGGTGGGGGATGAGGTGTTCGAGGGCGCGGTGGGGGTGCTCGGGAGGCAGGGCGTGAGTGCGGTTGCGCAGGTTGTGGGGGCATACGCGTTGGCGGGGGTGTTGGTTGGGGTTGCCGGGGTGGGGGCGCCGGCCGAGTGAGTATGGAATGCAACGAGTAGGGGCTCAGAAGGAGGTTGTGTGGATGTCTAGAATGCTATTTCGACTAGATTGTTTTAGAGTAGATTGGATTGGATTAGATTGGATTAGATTGGATTGCGTTGTATTGTTGAGTGCCTCTGCCACTTGGATCATGTTCCCCTGTGAGCGGAGCTGCGGCGAGGAAGGGGTTGGAGCTACCTACCACTATGCACCGCACTGCGTAAACCCATCCTACGCGAGCACCTTCGCCGCGCGACACAGAATCGCCACCGCCGGATACAACCCCACCTGAAACGTGGCAGTGCGCAGAAAACTGCTCTTCCTCCTGCTCGTCGTCAGGTAGAAGTAGTTGTACGCAATCCTCGCGCCCACATGCACCATTGTGTAGTAATCCATGCTCGCCTTGGGCTCCTTCATCAGGTAGCCGAACACCTATCCATCGTTCCGTCAGCGCTGCGTGTTTGACCAAGATCCAAACGTCACAGAAGAGAAAGGGGACAAGGACGGAAAGCAACGTACGACAGCGACCCCCCAAACGCCCCACCACTCAAAACCATTCTGCTGAGCAGCCTGGCCCCTCAAGATCGTCTCCTCGATCTCGCTCAATTTCTTGCCACTCGCGGCTTTGGCATTCAAGCGGGCCACGAAGGCGCGCGGGTTTTGGTTTGTCCAGCCGCCCTGGATTTTCTGCGAGGACGCGAGGTAGATGGTGTACCAGTGGGGCAGGGCGGAGAGGAGAAGGGTGAAGGGGAGGGAGGCGATGGAGAGGTTGATGGAGTCGAACATGTTGAATGGGTGATTTGGTTTCAGTCTGGATTCGGTAGAGGTAGGTATAGTAGTGGGAACCGAGAAATTACGTTGCCAGACAGGGGATACGGAGCACAGATGTAGTGACGACTATAATAATTTCGTTTTCCTTTTTCAGAACCGAGGTACCGAGGCTTTTTGGCGGATCCGTAGACTCTCGATATGGACCAGGACGCGGATACGGAGCATAGATGCAGTGGTGGACTCTGATGATTTTTTTTTCCTTTTTTCCCTTTTCGGGACCGAGGCACTGATGGGTCGAGACGCGTGCGCATGCGCGTATGAGGCCTTGGCAATCCACGACGACATTCACCTCTTCCGTGTCCGTTTCGGAGCGGGCTGTGCTTTGCCCTTATTTCTGTTCGTCCTGCGGGTGCTAGGAGCGGTGTCCTCTTCAGATTCAGAGCTGGACTCATCTTCGTCCTCGTCCTCGTCCTCGTCTTCCTCTTCGGCTGCAGAGTCGGACACGGCAGACTGGGCTTTAGCGTTCTTTACAGCTTGGCCTCTACCTGCTTTCGCGCTCTTGGTAGCACCCTTGGTTGCGCGCGTACTCTTCCCTCGCTTGGACGTTGATGTTGCCTCCGCAGCGCTTTCGGTCAGCTGCGACAGGATGCCGTCGGGCTGGTCCTTTAGCAGGCCCATGTCTGGCACGTAAAGCAGCTTCTCGTCATCGGTGGCGAGCATAGGTGGGGAGGAGGAGGCCTCAGAGTCGGACCCATGGAAGCGTCGCTCCCAGATCATGTCGCCAAACTCGTCCTCGGGCAGCTCGAAGTCGGGAATGGCTGGGGCCTCGTCAGGGTCGAGCGGGTCGGGGTCGTCGCTGAAAGTGTAGGCGTCCTCGCGCTCGTCCAAGGCGCGCAGATCATAGAGAGAAGCAACTTTGCTCCAGATGGCGGGGATGCGCGTGTGAGGAGCGTCGTCGGCCGCGAAGCCGTGCGAGCGCAGGTCGGCGTGGATGGAGATGATGCGGAAGTGCTTGTGAATGCCTGCGGGGTCAATCAGTGCATCGCTCCTTTGTACAACCATCTTAATGGGCGATGGATGGCCGTAAACATAGACACACCCGTCGGCTTCCACTTCATCATGCTCTTGAACAGCTGCGTCTCCTGCTCGTCGGCCCACGCATCGTTGAGCAGCTCCTGCTCCGCCGTCGGGCCCGTGTCCTGCGGTGTTTTGGGCTGCGCATCCGGGAGAGGCGTCGAAGTGGCCCTGGCTTTGGCCTTTTTGCGCGGCGGCATCGTGTGGCGATTGTGGTGGTGTTGTGCAGCTTGAGCAATGTCTTGTGGTAGAGCTTCAATAGACGCCTACCTAGACTGACTACGGTACCTCGTAGGGCTGACATTTGGCGTCATGCCGAGGCCCCTCCACCGCGGCAGCTTTCTGCCCAACCCCACCCCAATGGACCACCATGGGGACAATCACGATGCCGATGCCTTTGCGACCGACAGCCTGTGGAAGCCATCGTCGTTCTTCGATGACCCGACGACGTACGAGACGTCGCTGTTCGCGCCCATACAGCTCCATGGCAAGTCGCGTCACGTCACGTCGCCCATTCACGCGTCGCGCCCTGCTAACCATATACAGTGCCTTCAATAAAGCTCGACCATCCGTATGCGCCCAAACAAACCCTCGACCAGGAGTTACGACTGCCTGACATTGATTCTTTCGACTTCGGCCCGCTTCCTGAGCTTGACAGCTTCGACGAATCCTCGGTATCCATCGACACCCCACCGCCGCCGCCACAAGACGAAAATGTCTGGCAAACAGCCTTGGATTTGGGCCCCGCAAACAAGGATGTGACCTTCTTCACTTGGGAGTTGTTTGAGCACCCGGAGCATGTCCAACAAAACACGCCGTATATAACCGAGTCTGGTCCGGCTGCCTTCGATGCAGCCCTCGCTCACCATCATGCCAAGACAGCTGCTGGGCGCATTATCGAATACCATGTGCTGCTGAACTCCCTCTGGAACCTCGGCCTGGGACGATCCTCTATCCTATTTTCTTTCAGTGCGAAATCGCGCTCCTTCGAGCCCGCCATAGCAGACGGAAGAGCCTCTGGCGTCAGCGCTCACACAGCCCAGAGCATCACCGAGCAGTTCATCCATACCGGGAACACCTTCCTCTACCTCCGATCATTCGTGGAGCGCACGTTCGCTGCTGCCGACTCTATACCCGCGAGAGTAGCCTTGGCCACAGCCGTCTCGAGCCTTCTGTCCACCTTCGAAGAACATCTTGGTCGTCAGTCCAACACCATCAGATCTATACTACAACTGCAACGCCTCTTCGCCAAACCACGCGAGATACTGAGCCATGTTGCAAAAACTGTTGACATTGTGAAACATGCAGGAAGCAACGAACAGCTATCTTCGCTGATTCATCATCGTCTCTTGGAAGCCGAAGAGGGAGACACTTACATCCGCAAATTGTCGTGCCAGATCTTGCGCCAGGTCGCGCAGCCAAGCCTCCATCTACTGAGCGAATGGGTTGGCATTAGGCAAGAGCAGGAGACTGTCCCATTCGCAGATCGAGGCGGCTTCGTGGCTGTCAATGATAATGCTGAGCAACAAGGACCCACCGAGTACATATACCGCTCGGAGTTAATGCCTCGATTCGTTAGCCCTGGAGATGGGAACACTGTATTTGAGACCGGCAATGCGCTTCGGTTCTTGAAGCATCATCATCCGGAGCACCCACTGGCATCGCTGCACAAATTTGCTGTGCATTCGCCGCCACTTGAGTGGAAGTTTGACTGGGATGATATCGCTACAATCTCGACAAAAGCGAAGGCATATGAGGAAGAGCTTCGAAAAGCTATACTGGACTTCTCGAGCGGTACATCGACGCAGAAACCCATGGCCACCGTTGCCAAAGACAGCTCTTCTCTGCAACCCACAGACCATGAGCAATATCTCCAAGACTCGATGCGATCTCTTGATGGTCCACCCAAGCAGCTGTCAAGTGAACCCCCCGACGAACTAAAACTTCTGACAGAACAAGTGCTGCGAGGCCGGGAAGACTCTCGCTCAGCGGGCACCAACACCTTTTCACCGCCGCTGTCGATAACTGCAACGCTATCATTTGGACCTCTTCTGTCGGCCCAAGCGAAGCTGGTCAATGCGACCACTCTACGTCTTTTTTTTCGTTCGCACAAGCTTCGCCTGCATCTTGACCTGCACCGGCAGTACCAACTCTTCGGTGACGGCGTGTTTTCGTCCGGCCTAGCTTCAGCTCTTTTTGACCCAGAGCGTGAGAGCGCCGAAAGACACAAAGGCCAAATGAGAAGTGGTGTACATATGGGACTCCAGTTAGGCTCTCGCGAAAGCTGGCCGCCAGCCAGCTCTGAACTACGACTTGCCCTTATGGGTCTGCTTAGTGAAAACTATTACTCATCTGCATTATATCGTTCTACGCTGGGAGCCAACGTCACGCCAGCAACGGGTCGTGACAAAAATGAACTTCCCGGCCAGCTCAACTTTGCCATTCGCCAGCTCGACGAGTCCGCCATGGAGAGGATCATGGATCCATATGGACTGTACGCCCTCGACTTCTTGCGCCTACAATACGTTCCGCCAAGCCCACTGAACTTGGTTATAACTTCCGTCGCACTGGAAAAGTACGACTACATCTTCAGATTTCTGCTCCGACTGTTGCGCATGATCTTCGTAGTCGCGCACCTACCACGCCAATATCCAGACGCAGAGTCGCGCTGCTTCAGAACCGAAGCGCACCACTTCGTCACCGCGCTCTCAACCTACATCTTCCAGACCGGCATCGCCGAACACTGGGACGCCTTCCAGTCCTACGTGACCACTCTCGAGCACCGGCTCGCCGAAGAAGACGCCGCCAACGAGCTCGGAGTCCGCGTCACAGAGGGTCTCGCCGCCATCCGCGACGCCCACGAAAAGTGCCTCGACAGCATACTCTTCTCGCTCCTTCTGCGCCGGCGCCAGCGCAAAGTCATGGCGCTCATCGAAGAGGTCTTCGAGCTCGTCCTCGTCTTCGCGAAGAAGCAGAATCCAGACGCCAGAGTCGAGGACAGCGTCAGGGACTTGCACGTCAAGCTTCGGGGCAAGATCAAGGTGTTTCTGAACGTGTGCAGGCAGCTGACGGGGAAGAAGGGCTATGGTAAGGGGAAGGGCTCTGCGGAGGAGGATACCATGGAGAGGCTGGGCGTGCTCCTCGAGATGAATGCGTATTTCTCGTGAAGCGCGACCTGAGCGAGGCGGGGTCGTTAAGGGTTATACTAGAGTAGGTATCTAGTAGACTGCCGCTGGCATAGACTGCGGCTTCGTCACTTTGACCGACGGACATGGCCTCGCTATCCAGTGCGTCAGAGAGCGGTCGGTGATGGGCATCGATTTGTTGCGTAGCGTGGGTAGCACGACACAAACATGCAGGTGCTGTGGAAAGGTCACGTGGATATAGTGCCTATGTAAAAGAACGACAAGTGGAGATGGAGAAGTATAGATGCGCCTGGCAGACGTTCCGAGTGCGATCGATCCATCATCGTGAGATTCTTGCTCTGGGAATTAAAAAAAAAAAAAAAAACTCCCAAATGGGCGCGAATGAGTCGGTGCAACTACCATGAATACGATTGAAGGGATTGATGGGGAAATGGATCGTGAAGTTGAAGATGCGTTTTTAATTATCTCATCCGCGGAGCGCTCGCTCCAACCCTCGACATTCCGTTGTTACGGCCCTTTAGCCATTCCTGCGTCATGGGCTCCGATCCTTATGAATCTTCGAGCCGACCCAGATGCACAGCTTGATCTACATGTCGAAGATGGCAAAGCCAGGAGCCTGGGTATCCTGTCCTGAAGACAGCCTATGTTGCATCCAGCTTGCTTCGCACTCGATGGGAAGCACTTCCACTTCGCCTCCAAATTGCTTCACATGGATGCCCTTGACTGCAGACTCTCGAAGTGAGTCGCTCTCGCCCAGTCCGTCGCCACGAATTTGGCCCTGGCTGTCCCTTTGATAACCTGGGTAGATGAGCTGCACCGTGAGGTTCCGACGTTGAAATTCCGCAAGAAGCGTGGACCATGTCGTCGCGCCGACTTCAAGCAGAACATGAGACAGACCCACGACTTGGAGATTAGGAAATCGATCAATCGCTTCCAGAATATTCGCTGCGTCGAAGAAGCAGTCGAAGGATGCGCGGAAGCGGAAAGTTTTGAGCTTTGGCAATGTGGTGAAGGATGCCCTTCCCAGTGTTGGTCTGGGTGGTCTGCCAGGTAGACCGACTCCCGTTCTTCGTGAGGACACCAATATCTTGTTGCCAGTCAACGGAATGTCACCAGCAGCACATTTCGAAAGTCCGATGTCAAGCCACTCCAGATTCTGAAGGCTTATAAGTTCCCGGTCTAGCACCGCCTTGTGCATTTGGTACGCTACGTTGATGGATAATCGCTCCAGGGACTTGGCCATCATCCATAGATTGTATCCGTAAAGCTGTAACAGGCACGACGAGGCTCCGAACCCCTCCAGTGGAAGCTCCACTGTATTCAAGTTCAACTTTCGACCGCAGAGAGACAGTAGTATGTTGACGTGTCCTCTTCGAAGCCGCGCGTGTGTCTCCGTCAACTGCACGGTATGCTGCCGCCGAGAATTCGAGAATGTCAATTCGTTAGGATATAGTGCATCTTGGTCTTCGGTGACTACATCATCCGTGTACTGTAGCCTGAGATGTTGAACTTTTGGGAACCAGTCAAGGAGCCTGTATATCCCGCGAGTGAGGTCGGAATACGATGCGTCGGTCCTACGGGTGAAAAAAGCCGGCAGAGTCATCATCGTCATCTTGCCTGCATAGTCCGACACGGCAATATTCCGCATTGGGTCCATTCGAAACCCTTTGCGGAAGAGGGGAGTCTCCTCTAGGGTCTTGACGAAGGCATCCTGCAGCGGCCTCGATTCGGAAAAGGCGCGACACACTAGCCGGGCATTGAGTATGTCCCGCCTGGACTCAGGAGTGATTGTGGCAAAACGCTCGGTGACGGGATGATGGTAGACCAGTAGGTGCTGGAGCGTGTTCTAAGGTGCGGGTACAAAGTCAGTGTGAATCAAAACAGATTGGTATATACCTTGGCTGAGCATTATATCCCTTGGTTTTCTTACTTCGAGCATCTCCACGGGTATTTTATCCATTGTGGGTACTGTATTCTTGGTTGTTTGGACATGCAGACAAATATGCAGGGTGGTTGTGCTCCGGTTGGCACGCTGGTGTTTTGTGTTTCGATGTTGTGCCCCACAGCTATGAGACACGTCGTCCAAAAGCAAGCTTTTGAGGACTGGTTGTCGGCGTTGTGCCCGTCAGATCAGACTGTGGGGCAGCAATCGCCGGTGTGCGAGGTTGTGTCACAGAAGCCGGGTCGAAGGTAGATGTTGTGTGCCTGAGAGAATGAGAGAATGGGAGAATGGGAGAATGGGAGAATGGAAGAATGGGAGAATGGGAGAATGAGAGATTGGGAGAATGGGAGGGGTGCAGCTGTGCCTCGGAGATTTTGTGCGTGTGAGCGCCTTGGCGATGGCGGGCGGTGAATGGCTGGTGTGGCGCTGGGCCGGCCGACGTCATGTGCTCCTTCTTCTTCTGTCCAACTTCAAAGCATAGGCCAGGCGCTCTCGGATTCGCACCGTCTCCAAATCAACGTGAATATTTCTGAATACAACGTGAGCCTCATCATCTTTAAGTCGTTGTATCCATACATGCCCTTAGTAGCATGCTCTATATTCCCTTGCAGATTATACTAATTTCCGGTGCGTGACCGTCACTGTGCACCGTTTGTCAACGCATTGCCATTGGTTGCACAACAAACACTCTTCACCCGTTGCACCTTCCGCATCACCTGTGCAGTCAGCTGAACGCCTGACCTCAAATTACCACTCCTTGAACCCATCTCTTGATCCTCAACCCCACTCGCTTCACATCTTGAATCTCCACACGCCTTCATTTGCATATCATTCCACCTTGGACGTCTTCGACAACGTTGCTTCCGCTTGCATCTCGAACTGTCCACGTCGCCGAGCAACACCATGAAGCTCATCCTCTTCACCGTGATCGTCTTCGTGGGCCGTGGCCTCACTGCACCGACCGCCCACGAGAACGACATCGACACCGCCATGTCCAACATCTTCTCCCGCACCGCAGCCACCAAGTGTGACGAGTGCAAGGAGCATCGCGATAACTGCCTGAAGGTATGGAGTCTTCTCATGGTTACCAGAACTAGCTGCTGACAGCTTTAGTACGGCAATGGCGACAATAACTCTGGTGAAGACAAAGTCTGCAACTCGTTCATATGCCGCAAATTCAACGTGAGTACTCGTTCCTGCTCGTTTAGCATCGGGATTAACATTGAGCGTATAGTGTCGTAGCTGTGGCGACGAGTTCAGCTGCGACAACGCCAACCTTACCATGCCGCCGGGCTGGTAGCGACGGGGTGATGAAGTTGCGTCGAATGTGTCAAGCCACCACGATGTACAACACACACCGGACCACTTGGGGAATATCTTCAAGGGTTGTGATTTTGAGCGCTTATAACACCGATCTATGAGCTTCAATGGACGCGTTCCTGAGCGATACGATTTGGCGGATTTCCTTTGGGGTCATGGTTAGGATTCTCTCGGCGTCTAGAAGGTCAGTAATAGGGGATGTTTTGGCACAAACCGGATACTACTTTCACCCACATGGTAGCTCACTAAAGACGAAACTCAATCTCCTGCTCATGACGACTCGTCCAACACCACTGCGCTTACTACAACCTCGCCTTCGCCTTGACCGCCCAATCTCCCTTCTCCGCCCTCGCACAAATCTCCTTCACAACCCCAGCCGCCCACTCAAAGTCCTCAATCTCAAGATAGACTTGCCCACTCATCCTAACCCACCACCTCCCATCATAAAACATCGACTGCATAAACGTCTTGTAATCATCAATCCACGTCCTGACCATCCAGGTGCGAATCGCGTTCCCAATCTCCCCCTCCTCCAGCCCCGCTCGCGCCCCAATCTCATGCATCCTCTTCGCATCCAACGGCAGCGCTACATTCGCCATGCAACACCGCGTCAGCGTCTGCGTCTCGTTATCCATGACCTCGGTCCCCAGGATCTCCGCCATGCGCTTCGCCCCGTGCTTTGCGAGGGTCTGGTTGTACCGTATGATGGTGTCTTCGCCGCCGATGGACTCGCGCCATGCCAGCGCTGCAGAGACACACAGGTACGACGACGCGTCGATGGTGCCGACGAATTCGAAGTTGAGCTCGAAGTCGGATTTCGAGGCGTTGGCCGTGGGAGGGGGGTTCTTGGGGGCCGGTAGCTGGGCAGAGGGGGAGGGCACGAAGCCGTGGGATGTGGGGAGCGTGGAGCGGATGAGGGGTTGGTTGCGGAGCGGGACGTGGAAGATTGCGCAGCCGCGGGGGACGTGCAGCCATCTCCACGTCGTACATGTCAGCGCGTTTACCCTCCTCTGTCCGGGAAGGAGAGACGTACTTGTGGCAGTTACTCACGAAGAAATCCGCATCCAGCGCTCGCAGATTGAGCGGCACATGCCCGATCCCATGCGCCCCGTCCACCAAACTCAACACCCCCCTATCCCGACACACCTGCACAATGCGCTCAAACGGCAGCCGCACGCCAGGGATGCTGACCACGGTGTCGAACACAGCGACCCTGACCTTCCCGCCCCCCCTCTCGATCTCGTCCATCTTGGCCGCGAACGCGGAGACTAACCACTCGTCCTCGACGGGGAACGCGTACTCGATCCGCGCGGCTCGGGCGGGCGTCGTCTCGGTGACGTAGGCGACGGCTTTCTCGCACGCGTCGTAGATGGAGGCGCCGTAGAGGATGTATTCGTTCGGCGCGAAGATTAGGGAGCGTAGGACGGTGTTTATGCCTGTGGTGGCGTTCGGGACGAAGACGAGTTCGCGGGTGGGGACGTCGAGGTACTGTCTTGCGATCAGCTGTGGGGGGTTTTGTTCGCGTGGAGTAGTGCTTGGGATTAGCTTTGCGGGGGGTTTTCCTTCGCGTAGGCTACTGTGGACGGGGCATGGGATGATGGTGGGAGTGGGAGTGGGAGTGGGAGTGGGAGGCGGGAGTGGGAGGCCGGAAGATTGTGAGCCGGAGATTTCAGGGGAGGTGGGAGGAGGGAGTGGGAGGTGGGACGATAGTGAGCCAGAGATTTCAGGGGAAGAGGTAAGGGATTGTTACTTTTGACAGGGCTTGCCGGGCTTCGTCGTTATGCTTGGGGTACTGGTAGCGGATGAAGTCGTCCGGGCGGGCTTCGTGGGCGTCTTGGAAGGTGCGGAAGACGTCGCGGATGGCGCGGGGGTAGGTGCCAAAGGAACCTGATGATTTGGTTAGTGAGGGGGTTTCATGATACATCGGAGAGATGCAGTTGGCCTTTGGATGTCGTTGGATAGGTAGGTAGTGTCTGATTATTTATTTTTACTTTTCATTTTCTTCTTCTTCTCCGGGGCAGGCTGCGGGTCATCGATTGAGGGTTCAAAGATAGACGGTACGGTACGTAGAGAAAGCACGATTTGACGGTGGAGCAATAAAAGAAATAGGACATCTTGAGCCGGCTCGTCCGGTTTTTAGAAGCACACACGGCTGGGATGCTGCCCAAGCAGAGAATTGGAGATGAGACACGCAAGAAAGCATTCCAGGTCAGGACCCTTATCTTTTTTGGTTCTTCTTCTTCTTCTCTTTCCTTCCTTTCCGCAACAAGGAAAAAGCATCGCTCACCATGGTTCAAATTCACATACCCCTCCTCGAACAAAAACTCCTTCCTCAACGCCCGGCCAAACCGCCCTCCGTTCTTCGTCTGCAGCAGCGCTGTCGCGTCCGACGTCATGATTGTGCGGGTCTCTGCACCTTGGTCTCTGGTCGGTGCAGCTCGAAGACGTCGACAGGTGCTGGGTTTATGATACTCGGGAGGGGACGGGTGAGTCAAAGCGTACGAGCTGCACGTGTAATGCATCTTTCGCGATGATGGCATCTGTCCATGAGCTTATCTACCCATGTCGAAGGGCGTGTCCAGTCAGGGGGGCTGGCCAATGGGAGGGGAGCGCTAGGCGGGTAGCGTCGGGGCGCCTCCGCACTCCGCCGAGAAGACAACTTACGACGGCATACCTAGACTAGATGCATACGGTACCTATGCGAATGCAGCCCCGGAGCTGTTGTGGGCATGCCATACGAACTGCGGGGATGGGCACTGATTGTGTCATCCGGGTACTTTCGCGATGGTTATGGTCGGCTGCGCCGTTTCTCATGTTTTTGGTCTACACTACGGTTCCTTGCAGCCCGTTTGCGAAAATGACATCGGCCTGGACGTCCACGACACGCAGTGGCACGCGTGCCCTGGAGAAATTATGTACACAAATAATGGTAAAGATGGAATGAATAGCCGGCATCCCAGAGCTTCGCACAACACACTCAGCAAATAGACTACTCCAAAACATGCACAGGTGAGATAGAACGTGATTCTTCCAAGTGGACACTGGGATTCTTCTAGATTGTGCGCATGTTCTTTGCAGCCTCGTTCTTCACGCGGCGGCGGTACTGTTCACGGAACTGTATCCGGCCGTAGGTGCCGAGGCCGACAACGCTCATGAAGCTCACGGCCCAGACAAGTGTGATGATGAGACCGGCCTTGGTGACGCGTGGGTCGAGGGTTTGACCGGGCACGACGAAGGGCGCCACGCTTTGCACGGCGGCGGAGGCGGAAGCTAGGGCTGCGGCATCAGTGCCGGTCGTCGCTTGCTTGGCGAAAACACCGTTCACGAAGGAGGCTTCGGTGGAAGAGAGGGTGGCCTTGACGTCCTGGCCGGAGGAGGGGTTCTTTGCAGAGAGTTCGATCTGCGGGATCAGGAGAGGCTGGAGGGTGGCTCTGGAAGGCGGTCAGCGTCGTGATGGTGTGCACTGTAGCACGCTTACTCACTGTGTCATGGCCGAGCCCATCAAGTTGCTGTTGATCTTGCCAACATACATAAGCACCTTGAGCTCCTGTGGGGCGGCGGCCTCACGTTCCACGAGGCTCCTCTCCTTGATCGGTGGGTACGAAACGTCGGTAATGTCGCGCTTCGAAAAGGTTCCATTGGTGTTCTGCACAGTGGCGCCCAGGTACGACAGCGCCATGTTGACATCGCCAGCCGTGACACCCTTCCAAGGATCGATGGGTGCTGAGACGTTGTACATTCGAAGTTCGGCCTGGAAGATGCCCGTCTGGTTGTCGAGGAAAGGCAGGTTGTAGCACACGGCGATGCCACTGGGGTTGGATGCCTGGCCGTTGAGCACAGTGAGGGCAGATCCGCAGGCAGCCTTGGTCTGCTCGTCCCATTTTGCCAGATCTGCCATTGCTGCGTCTCCCGAAGCCGGTGTGGTTGAGATTTGCGGAGCGGACTGCGCGCCATTGGCGTCCTGTCGTCTTGTGAGGGTGGCCATGAGATCCGCATCCCGTCGTAGCATGTTCTCGACATGGTCGGCGCGTTTGAAAAGAGGGTTCACTGAGGGAGCCTTGGCAGATGCATAACCGGCAAGCATCAAGCCACCCACGAGGGCGTTGTTGAAGAGCATGGTGAGTGGAAGGATAGAAAGTAGACGTGCTGATTAAAGATGGTATGCGAAGGGAAAGAAGGTCGCCGCCGTGCTGGCCAGCAGCAATTGCAAAAGGAGGGTGGCAAGAAGGGAAGGCGAGAAGAGAAACAGAGAGTGAGGAGTCACGGACGGGCGACGAGAAACCGGCTCTGCATGGCTGCCGAGAGATTAAGAAAAGTGAATGGGCACCGGCAACGGCAGGGTGACGAGGCTCCAGTCGCAGCGGTCCGTTCACGAAGGTCGAGGGATCCAGACTCGGAGAGCAGCACCAAGGCGGGAGCCGTGATTCAGTTTGGCAGAGTTGAGACGGGTGCGACGCACACGAGACGGCTGGGGTGGGGGACATAATTATGCGTGGGCACGGGACAAGGTCATGTCGGGTGTGGACACTCGCTGGGGGGGTGGGGAGGGGGACATGGCTATGGGTGGGCATTCGCTGGGGAGAGGGGACACTCGATGAGGCTAAAAGTAAGCTTGATCAGCTTGATCTAGTAGAGGGAGGCTCTTCTCCAACCATGCTGTGGCGCATTCGGGTCGAGGAACGGGCGGGAGCATTGACGAGGGTGGGTGGTGTCTTGAGACAATTGGTGTTGACGTCTGGGGGGGCGATGGAGCACAGGCGAAGCAAGGGGCGCTTCATCAAGGGCTGCGCTTCGCCTCGGCACCCAATCAAGAAGCCGCAACCCATGCCGAGGACCCAATCAAGAAGTTGCAACCCATGCCGAGGACCCAATCAAGAAATCGCAACCCATGCCGAGAACCCAAAGTGTCACTCCTGTGGTTTCGAGCGTCTCGTCGCAGCAGAGACTAAAAACCAGTGGACTAACGATCAGATGAGCTGTAACCCACGATCGGCCGTTGGGGCCGAGGAAAGGCCTCGCGCTGCTGGTCGCGACAATCACTCGGAGCGCACAACTTTTGACATACGGTAGGTAGGTACCTAGTCTACCCACCGTACCTACCGACCGCACCGTGCCTACCGTACCGTGCCTGCCGTGCCTACTGTACCTGCCTACTGTACCTGCCTACCGTGCCTGCCGTGCCTACTGTACCTACCCACCGTGCCTGCCGTACTTACCCACCGTGCCTACTTAGGCGCACGCTTGGCCCGGCGCGCACACCTTTCAACATACTCGTATCTACTTACCTGCCCGTACCTAGGCGTTACGCCGCACACCTGCATCCACCATCCATCTGGACGGCCTGCCCACCCACTAGACTACCTATTCCCCGGCGTCTACCAAGCGACAACCCCCCCAGCAGCTCAATCCCCAATTGCCGCTGCCAGGTCCCCGGAATAACTTGTTCCCTGCCGGCGGTGGCGGTGAGCCTGTGACGCACAGCAACGCGCCGTCACGCCCCCCCAGCCCCAGTGTCCATTTACAAGCATTTCAAGCAGCGCCATCGTCCTCTTCTTCTTCTTCTTCTTCTTCTCCTCCTCCTCCTTCGGGCTCGTCACCCGTCCGGGCCTCTTCGGGACGGCGCGCTCGTCAGAAGTCGCGATGATCTGGCACCATACGACCACTTCTGCCCAAGGCGGGCTGCGAACCTGTGCAGAAGGATGGCCGTTGCGAGCGCGAGGCGACTCTTAGGCCGACACGTTGCATGCATGGTGCTAGCCCTTCGCATTCGCCCAACACCCCATCTCAGGCCTATATTGTGAACCGCTACCAATACGGTCTGGAGTGCAGCCAGCTAATTGCCAGCACATCAGAAGCCTTTGCGCCTCTTGTCGACATGGCCTAGTCCTGCCCCAGGAATTCGGGGAAGACCGTCTCCTTCGTTTGATGACGCTCACCACATACATCTACCTACGCTGGGCTGCTGCGTGCTACCTACCCTCACTGCCTCACTGCTGAATCCCACGTTCCCCCCTCTTTTGCTCATGTGCGTCTCTTGTTCGTTTTTGCGCTGCAGCGTGGGCTTCCAACTGCCTCATACCACCAATAGCCACCCCCCCCCCGTTCCCACCTGTCTGCACTCCCACGCCCTCGCGCCTCTCTGTTCCACGCTCATTGACCAGCTGCCACGCAACGGACAGGTTGGCTCTCGAGTCTTGCAGCCATGCAGCACAACCCCAACTCACCCTGGCGGACGCCCGCGTCTGATTATGCCAAACCCTCACTACAACACACCATATCCATGGTGAATCTACACGATCACGATGAGCCTAATTGGTACAACCGGGGTCCCTCCTCCCCCACGGCCTCTTCCGTCTCCTCGTGTGCTAGCCGAAGCGCAACCCCTACGGGCACCAATACGAAGAATCCGTGGTCTCATGTCATGAACAGCCCAAGTTCGACGTATTCGGATCAGTCAAATTCGACGTATTCGACACAATCTACCAATTCTCCCAAAGACAGTCCCAACCGGACTCCACAGCACACGAGCCGCGCCACTACACCCACACCCATTGCACCCCAGCCTTTGAGGCCCATCAACGCTGTTGCAGGATTTGTGCCCATGTCGCCACCGCCCACATCCTCTGGGGAAGCCTTCCGGAATGGGGATCACCCAAGCTCACCCATCTCAAGCTTTCCCGGATCCCCAAATCCCTATCGCCAACAATCCGTGCCCTTCTCGCCCTTGGTCAATGGTTTCATCAACACCACCTTGTTGTCTGCACAAGGGCAATCCCTCTCCGGGTGGTTCTACGAGCTTGCCAGTAAGCAGTTCACAGACAGGGCCATGGTTCGAAAGGTGTGGCAATGGACCATATCGAACCCAAAACTGGCCATCCTACTAGTCGTCTGCGACGATGTGGCATCGTGGCGTCAGGCAGCATTCTTCGACCTCAGAGATGAGAGTCTCCCGTTTCCCGAGGATCGATTGCAGGGTATCGTCTCAGATCCTCAGCGTGTCGTTGACGAGCAGTGGAGGGCGACTGCTAAGGAATTGCCCCTGACCGGCGCACACGTGGACTTTGGATCCCGTGACACGGTTCCCTTGCAACACATCAACCTCGTTCGAACATCTCGCGGCTCCGAGAAGAGCGTCGACCGTGTTCGGATGCTAGGTAATGCTGACGACCAGATTTACATTCGCAAGCGTTTTGTGATTACGCGATCAAGCCAGAAGGCGTCCTTGCTGGATCAGATTAACAAGTTCAAGGCGTACGACCACAAGAACATAGCCAAGCTGCTATGTTCCTATACCCAACCAAGCCATGCCGGGATCCTGACCACCCGGACCCAGCACACCTTGGATGACTATCTCAGCGTACAAGCATCAGATCCAAGCAGGGCCAAACTGCTCGCAGACTGGATGTATGACCTAGCACATGCGCTGGATTATCTCCACTCCCAATCGATATGCCATCGTAGCATTCGGCCAAGGAAAATTCTTATCGAAGGACCTCGAGTATTTTTGGCTCCATTCGGCATCGGCGTCAGCAACGACGCCCATAGTCCTTCCGTACCTGGGCCTCAACGACTGGACCAGATCCATACGTACTACCAGGACCAGACGTACGTTTACGCCGCACCAGAGACATTGCTTTCACGGGGCAAGCGCTACTCGGATGTGTTTTCGCTGGGATGCGTGTTTCTATCCATGATTACCGTGGCGCAAGGACATTCGCTGTCGCGATTCGCGCAGTACAGAGAAGGCTCGTCACAGGATGCCTCTTTCCACAACAATCTAGACCGCGTCGCATCATGGCGGAACCGCCTGCAAGCGATGACGAATTCTGGGCAACGGAATGGTGGCATGCTCAGTTCAGGCCGCAAAGTGCGCCAGCTCAAGTCCGAGGCCGAGTGGCTTGAGATCATCGAGCAGATGATCAAGCCAAAGTACCAGGAACGCGTCAAAATTGCCAAAGTTGTACACAACTACGGGACAGGAAAGACGATAGGTGTACGCAGGAGGAGTCTAGACGGCGGAGTCTACAGCGGACAGGTTGGCGCTGCGCTGGGTTTGGCGAACCCAAACACCGTCAGCGGCGTCGCGTCTGGAAGCAATGCATATGTGCATACTAGTGGAGCCGGACAGAAACCGGAGCTGAGTGTCTTCGACGGCTATTTTCAACAGCAGCAGCAGCAGCAACAGCCGCGGCGTTTTGAACCAGCTGGGATTTGGTGAGCGGTGTCAAACCGCTGACGTGCGTGGCGAAACACGATATCTCAACACGATCTCCCTCAGGGTGGCGAAACACGTCGTCTGAGGACGTCTTCGGGAGCTCACACTTTTACTTTTCTTCTCGAGCCAGACTGTGATTTGGATTCCGCATTCCGGGTCACGCGAGCAGGCATTTCTTTCCCTTTCTCATGTTGGGCCGGCATCTGATACCCCCTTCCAGCATCTCTTTGGCTCTTCGACACATGATATCAGCGTTCCCAGCTAGACGAGCACCACAGCACGAAGCTATGATTGCATAGGCAGGCAGAGTCAGTCACGAAGGCATCCTCGTTTCTGTTACGAGCACACGAGAGGCACTGCACGATCCATCTATTTTTTTCTTTCCATGATACATGACTCATTGGCGTACAATCGGCGCAAGAACCCGGACATCTAGTATAGCCACGAGACCGACGTCGTTTTTCGAGGCAGCGCTTTGTAGATAGAAAACCCACACCCTTCCCCTTTTTTTCTGGATTTATCAAATTCAATCGCAGCGCAACGTCCCCGCGTGCATCCATGATTACAACCGGAAACGGTGCGTTCGCTACACGGCAGACTACCTACCTACCTACCTACCTAAAAAAGACACGCGGTCACATTATTTTCTACGGCGCTGGCTGCTTTCTCCGCAATCCACACATCTGACAAGATGTTCCATTCTACAATGCATCCTCTCTTCACGTCCATCTGCGGGAGTTGCAAGTGGGCTTCATAAAGGACGCTTCGTCCGCAATTGGAACGCAGTATAGACTAGCTATTCAAGGCATCAAGCTGTACTCAAAAGAGCAGTCCGCTAGCCGGCCACAGAAAGCGACGGCGACGGCGACGGCGACAGCGACAGCACGTAGACTCCACCCAATGCATCGTGATCAAGATTCAATACAACCAAGCTACATCTTACAAAAGCTCCACCAGAAGCTATCCAGCATGCTCCACAATCTCGCTCACCAGCTTGCCGTCCTTGATGTACGTCCGGATCTGCTCTGGCACAGGCGTCTCCACATAGTCGTCGTCGATCGGCAGGTTGATGTTGACGCTCGAGGATTTGCTGGAAAGGATCTCGGTGTTTTGCGAGTCCTTGCTCAGATACACGCTGGCGCCGTCCACTTGGTCGAGCAGCAGCGTGGGGAGCGTGCCGAGGACCTGGAGAGCGAACTTGGCGCACTTGATGACGTCGACCGAGCTGACGAGGGAGTCGATGACGATGGACGTCTTCTCCGAGTTGTCGATGGAAATGGCATTCGCCTTGCCGTTGACGCGGATGGTGGTGTTCTTGCATCGTGAGATGAGGATGGAGTGGTTCATTTCGGCGTCAATCTCGATCATGTCGCCAGGGCTGTCGAAGTTTTCCTAAACACCATTAATCGTATGGTCGATGACGGCGGTGCATGTACTCACTAGTATCCACTTGTTGCCGTCCAGCTCCTTCTTCGGCGGCTTCTTAGTCCGCATCGATTCGGGCTTGGGCTTCTTGCCAGGTGGTGCAGGGCTTTTACTCCTCAGTGACCCTGTGCTGTCGCTGCGTACGGGCGCGGTAGCTCGTAGCGAAGGGTTCTTATGTGTCATCTGGCTCGGATCCACCTTCTTAAGGCCCTTTGTGACGGCCTCGCCCTTGTTCAAATCGTCGAACACGGCACCCATGTCGGCAGCCGATCCCTTGGATGAGGGCGGCGGAGGTAGACCGCGTGGTGGGGGTGGGCCTGGCGGCGGAGGGGGACCCGGAGGCGGAGGAACGCCTCCAGCTGGGGGCGGGGGGGGCGGTGGGGGGATGTTTGCGGCGGAAGGCGTGGAGCCGCTCTTGATCTGCTGGGCGGCATCCTTTGCATCGATGCCATCCTTGTTCCATGCGACACCAGTGAGGTGGAACTTCTTCACGTACTCGGAGAGTGACTTGAAGAGCTTGTAGTATGCGCGGACCCATTCGGCGAAGGTCTTGTCCGGGCTGTAGAGGTCAGCAGTGTCCAGGTGCAATAGGCGTTCCATGACGTACCCGTCCTTGTGCTCGGTGAGGACCTTGTTTCCAGCCATCTGGGCACCACCGAAAAGCTCGTTGAGGTACTCGTGCGGCTTAGGGCTGCCCTCGACCGTGACCCAGCCCAGAGCCCAGGCGCTGTCAGCCACCATGGTCAATGCGTTTTGCAAGGCGCGGTCGCGGTTGCCCTGGCGGATCTCGTCGACGTCTCCGATGGCGGCCTGCAGATGCTTCAGGATCTCGGTGTTTGTGGAAATATCCGGCTTCTTCGCCTTGGCCGCAATGAAGACGAAGTCCCGCTGGGCCGTGAAGGCCTGCTGGACAGCTCTGGCCTGGCCGTCGATGACATTGCCCAGCTTGCTGCTCAGCTCCAGCCAGGGCTTCAAGTCGGTGTTGATGATGGCATCGAAGGTCTCGACCGAGGGGGGCAAGCTCTCGACGGCCTTGGCTGGGGATGCGGCGGTCGTTGCTGCGCCGGCAGCGGCGCCAGCAGATGGGGTTGCAGGAACTCCGTCTGGGGCTCCCGCTTCGAATGCGACCGAGGTGGATGCTATGTCCTCGAGTCTGCTGGTGGCAGCTTCGAGCCTGGTGAGCGCAGCCGTCAGTCTAGCGCCTGGCAGCGGCACGGTGCCTGAGCGGCCGAGGATGGTCTTTTCCACCATGTTTGCACCGGGTGGAGGAACGTGGAGAGCCTTCGGTGACTGACCTTTTGATAAGCGTCTGCAGATTGTGCATGCCCGTCTGTGCCATGTTGCCGTGTGTGCGGATGGTCTCTTTCTCTTCGCAGCCAGGGAAGGGGCTCGGTCGTGCGATCCGGGGCGGGAAGCTGCAGGTGTGATGCAGCGGCGCTTGCCTTCTAGAAAACTTGAATGCCAGGAATTGTGTAGGCGCGTGGGACGAGAAGGGTTCTCGCGATAGGACGCGAATGCAGTGTGCAGCGTGCAGCGTGCGGCGTGTTCAAGTGTCGCATCAGAATGGGTACCTGGACCATCGACTACCTACCATACCGGTACTAGACTAGCGGCGCCAAGCTCCACCTTCCCCAGCGCCCGCCATTCAACGCACATGCATCCTCTGCAGCACGGAGCGTGCCTACGTGAAACCACAACCATGGCGCAAGCGGCTGAGAACATGGACTTCTGCACCTTGGGCATGTTCATCATTGGTACTTGAGCCGCTGTATCGTCCCTTGTGGCCCATGTTTACTATGTTTCAGATGAGATCGAGTTTGCACCACCAAAGCCGCCTGTGAAGGATATTATCGGCGGGGCTGGTGCCTACTCAGCTTTGGGTGCGCGCATATTCTCGCCGCCCCCACAGTCCAAAACAGTGGGATGGATTGTCGACTGCGGCTCGGACTTCCCTGCTGCGCTGCGAGAGACCATCGCCGACTGGGACACTGGTGTGCTCATGCGCGAGACGCCCGATCGCCTGACTACTCGTGGGTGGAATGGCTATGGTGAAAACGAACATCGAGGTACCCTTGACCGAGCTGCGGGTTGAGCGCAAACTGATGTTGCAGCCTTCCGTTACACGACCCCAAAGCTGCGTCTCGACCACCATGCACTAGCAAACACGCATCTGCTCTGGTCCAAGTCTTTCCATCTCATATGCTCTCCACTGCGGTGCATCGAGCTAGTGGAGAACATTCTCGCACTGCGCAACCAGTCCGAGAAAGCGCAATCGCCGTGTCCACTCTTCGTCTGGGAACCGGTGCCTGATCTCTGCGTTGCCGAAGAGTTGCCTAATTGCTTGAAAGCGCTTAGACTTGTGGATTGCGTCAGTCCCAATCATGCTGAGCTGGGTGCTTTCTTCGGGAAAGACACCAACGCCAAGGACCATGTTAACTACCGCCTGATTGAGGAGCTGTGTGATCAGTTGTTGGAGAAGGGCATTGGCGTGGACGGAAAAGGCGGCGTCGTTGTAAGAGCCGGTAAAGATGGCTGCCTTGTCGCACGCTTAGGGTCTCGAAAGTGGTTGCCTGCCTACCATCAGCGAGGAGAGACCGTCATTGATCCCACAGGCGGAGGCAACGGCTTCCTCGGCGGTTTGGCAGTAGGGTTAGTCAGAGGCAGCGGTACTTCGGGGATGGAGAATATCGACGAGGCTGCTGCATGGGGCGCGATCTCGGCAAGTTTCGCCATTGAACAGGTCGGCATGCCCATGCTTTCGCGTTCTCCCAAGCCAAAAGGCGGGGAATATTGGAACGGGGTTCGTGTCGAAGATAGACTTTCAGAATTCAAGGAGAGGCTGGGTAGATATGTACAGCCATGATATGCTATAGCAAATGTCGCTGGTGCTCCTCCGCTCGCCCGCTGCTGCCCTCTGGCCGTCTACTTCTCCTCCTTCAGCTTCCGCTCGTGCTCGATAATCTGCTTGCTCCAGCTGGGTCATGGTTAGCGTTGCGTCGGTTGCACTAACGTAGGCGCTCGTACTATCGGCTGGGGAAGAACCGGCCCTCCTGGGGCATCTTGTCGCGGTATTCGAGGTTTGCGCTGAGCATCCAGACGGCTCCGACGATGCTGGCGAGCACGCCGCCCATGACAAAGGTGTTGGCCTTCCAGTTGGCGGGTTGGGCATACCAACCACCAGCCGGCGACCAGACGTGCTTCGGGTACCTGTGCAACCGCGAGTCAGTAGTGTACGGCACGAGGCATTGGCGCGCTGTTCTTACGGGATCTTTCCTCCGCCGCCCATGGTGAATTGTTGTGCTGTGGTGGGTATGAGTTCGAGGCGTCGGAAGCTCTCGCGTGAGGTTGCGGTTGCGGTTGCGAGTTGCAAGCTAGTGCCGCGCCGTAGCCTCCTGACTAAGCGTAAATTTTGGAGAGTCGCGCTCAGCGGAGCTCCAGGAGACACACGACAGCCCAATTGCGTCGCGCTTCTTCCCTTCCTCTTTTTCATTTTCCCTTTCCTCCCCGCCCCGTCCTTAATGAAGCGAATACGCATATCGTCATGTGCCACTCCGTCGCTGGCCCCGAGTGCCGCACGCCGCCCGCTCTGTCCCTACGCCGCTGCCCTGCACAGGACCATTGCGCCTCATAATCACCGGATACAAGCGCGCTTCCAGACGACGGCCGCCGTCGAGGAATTCGGGGGCCAGAAGATCGAAATAGAAACGCCCGCGTTCAAGACGGAGAAGACACGGAGCCCCTCACGAAGACCCCATCGCCATGTAACGCCCGAGCACATGCCATCACCTCATCCCTACGAGGCCAATCAATCAATAAAGCTATCAGCCCTCCGCGCACGTCTATCGCTGCCCCAACGGTTTCCTCTCCAGACGCTCGCCCGCACGCTGGTGCACCCTTCCGCCGACCCTGATCCCGCCTTCAATAATGCCTCCCTAAGCATCCTTGGAGGCAATCTCCTTAGCTACTACACCTCCGAACATCTGCTCTGCAATTACCCTCGTCTTCCCATGGAGGTTGTGTTCGCTGCAACGGAAGCCTACGTCGGGCCCAGAGCCTTGGCCATTGTTGCCAGCGAATGGGGCATCGAGGCCGCCGCGGAGCCGGGAGGTGAAGTAGAACCCGGCCTGTTGCAATTCAAGCGATTGAAGCCCGGTGAAGGCATTCCCGCGGCATTGCGGAAGCAAGTTCCCTGGAAGTGGAACGTCACCCAAACACACAGGATCGTCGCAACAGACGAGTTCGGCTCCCATAACGCGCCGCCAACCCCGCAGTCTTTGGCCAACGTTCCAGTGCCGATGGAAGAGGCCGCGCAGTCATTTGTGCGTGCATTGGTTGGATCTCTGCATCTGCACCTAGGAGCACCCCTGGTGAAGCGTTTCTTCAAGAGCCACTTCCTCAGCCGACACCTCGATCTCTCCGACATGTTCGACTTCCGCACACCCACCCGCGATCTGTCACGCCTCTGCGCAAGAGAAGGCTTCGAAGCCCCGGTCGCTCGCTTGATCTCAGAAACTGGTCGTTTGAGCAGACATCCCGTCTTCATTGTGGGTATCTATAGCGGGAAAGATAAGCTAGGGGAAGGAGCTGGAGCCTCATTGGAGGAGGCAAGATTCCGCGCAGCCGCAGCGTCGCTGAAGGCCTGGTATCTCTACAGGCCACTCGACGCCACCGTCCCGAGCAGCATGGAGGGCGAGCTTGACACGACCAAGTGGAAGCCGAACATGATCGACTGCGGCGAAGTCATTGTATAAGACGCCGCTGTACAACCACACTTTGGAGTTATTCTAGGTCCGCTTTGGCATGCATGCATGGAGGGGACGGTCAATTTTCTTCGGCTGTGTATTTTTCAAGACAAGAGGTTGCGCGCAACGAGAAAGAGAAAATGAAGAGGGTGAGGTGGAAGCACACGCATGAGGGCTACGTACGATTGGTGTCCGGTGTGGAAGCGAAGAGGAGGCGTGAGCGCCATTGTACATGTACCATATGTGTCACATCATTGGGATACCATCCAGGAACCGTGTGTAGAAATAGCATCGTTGACATGACCAGTCACATTATTCCTTCGCGCCGTAGAGCCATGTTCTTCTGTTGCGCACCAATTGGGATATGCGAAGCCTCTCAATGGAAGCATATAACCTCAGTTCCCAAAACACGCCGCTAATTCCTTCCTCGCTCGAGCTCCTAGCTTTCTCCTCCGCCACCTTTTTCCGCTCCAAAATCCCCGCCACAATATCAACACTTTTCCCACCCTCCACCCTCCACCCTCCACGCTAGCACCGCCCAAAACATCCACCCTCGCGCACAACCTATCGGTGGGTATCCGTGTAGGACTCTGTGACTGGCTCCACCAAGCTGAACTCCCTCGTCTCGTAGATCGCTTCGCAAGTGTGCTTGGGCAGGAACTCGGTGTACAGTCGGATTGCGTCTCCGAGCGCTGAGCCCACTACTGCAGCTATAGATTTTGTCGATCACACTGGCTCTGTCAAAGGGATGAGTGTCTAAGAAGGCGAGATACAATAGTGAATATGGATTTGTCTCGCCCGGTTTAATTGGTTGAGGGGTTGTTTTATTATCGATAGGCGACTCCTCGATTGTTGAAAGTTTGACATGATAAAGTCGTCTGATGTTTGCGACGCAACTACTGTGGCCGCTAGACTATATCGACTCGCGTTCATGGAGGCGGTGCTGCGTAGATGCCACGTTTCTAAAATACTTTCCAGGACAGTACATTGATGTATCCTGGTGTAGACGTGGATCCTCATCGCGATGGTCTCTCCTGTGGTTGTGCAGTTAGCAGGGAGGACCAGATAAGGTTTAGCTCTAGACCTTTCGCTAACTCGAAGCGGTTTGGATCCAAGACATACTGGACTTCTGCCATGTCAAGAACGCTCGATCTAAGAGATACCTCAATGCACTTTATCACCACAAGCATACCACTCCTTCGAGTGTCAAGCCAGTCTCCAGTGAAGATTCGACTAGTTGGTTAACATGTTGTCCCTGGACCCGTCGGGCGCGCTCAGACGTCACTCGCAGCATGTAGGGAATAGATTTCTCAAGCACTCTCAATCCAATTGACAAGCCCCCATATACTACACACCTGACTATCGTTTAGTTACAGGAGACAATATAGGTACCAGAGAAAACACTGAAGCTCATTACATCCACCAGGGTGCACAAACTGCCCTGGAATCAAGATGAAGACGCAGTCACCATCAAAATCCCCGGTTGAAGCTCAATTGCTTCTGATTTAGTTGCCCTTGCGACCCTTGTGGTAACGACGTTGATTTTTGCGTCCTTTATGGTGAGGCGCACGAGACTCAAGCTCAGTTTCGTCCTCATCGTCCTCATCATTTTGCTCAGCATCGTCCTGGTCCTCGTCCTCGTCGACTTCGCGCTTTTGCTGCTTTTGCTGCTTTCTGCCCTTGTGGTGAGGCGCACGAGTCTCAAGCTCAGTTTCGTCATCAGTATCGTTCTCATCATCGTCCTCAGCATCGTCCTCGTCCTCGTGGACTTCACGCTTTTGCTGCTTTCTGCCCTTGTGGTGCCTGAACAGCAAGTTAGTGATATTTTAACCAGGTAGATAAGTAGGCGGAATTATGCATCTTCGCTATAGAAGCAGAGATGCCAACTTCGTCCCTTGGCATCACGTACGGGTCACGGGTCTCGATCTCGATGTCGCGCTGCTGCTTGCGCCCTTTGTGGTGCCTGGATAACAGCAAAGTCAATGAAGAGACCCCAAGCAGGAGAGTTAGGTAAAGGTGGTTGTCTAAGCCGTCCGAGGCGGTTCAACACACACATCACACCGTGAAGGTACGTACGGGTCACGAGCATCAATCTCGATGTCGCGCTGCTGCTTGCGCCCTTTGTGGTGCCTGGAGGACAGAGAAGTCAATAAAAAGATCCCAAGCAGGAAGTTTAGGTAAAGGTGGTCGTTTAAACAGTCCGAGGCGGTTCAACACACATCACACTGTGAAGGTACGTACGGGTCACGGGCATCGATCTCGATGTCGCGCTGCTGCTTTCGGCCCTGCTGCATATCAGCATCTGTTGAATGAGTATGAGCTTGTATCTCATACCTTGTGGTGTGGATCCCTCGCGTCGATAGCGATGTCGGAGCGTCCGTTCACGACATTACGAGCAGCCACAGCAGCATCGCTCAGGGAGTTACCGCCAGTAACGACGTAGGCACTGGTGGCTCCGAGCAGGAGGGCGACGATAGCGAATCTCATGTTGAAAGAAGTTTAGCGTATGTGTGAAAGAACGTAACGAAGAAACTGGTCCTGCCGAATGAACCAAATGAGGGGATGAGAGTGAATGAGCAGATTTGAGTACGATCAACGCCTACCGAGATGGCCTGACCGACTGACGGAGGAGTTTATATTCTGGCTCCCCCTCCTGTTAGGCTGAGCACCTCTCATCGCTTGTGCTCCTGAGACGCAACGCGAACGCATTGACACGGACCTACGAACGAGCCTCAGGACCAGTACACACGCACTTCCATTTCGATCCTCATTCAAGACAAGGCTGTCACGCCCGGTAGGGAAACAGACAGCGCCTCAGAGCAAGACCAAGTGGGTATCAAGTTTCCAATGCTGACTACTCGAGGGTGCCATTGGCTGGGCACGTTCCATTCTAGGCCAAGGTCGGTACGGATGGCTGGCATTGCGGCAGGAACATGTAAAAGAAAGACCATCAAACTGTCGCTCTAGCCACAGGTTGGCAATGCTGCTGATTTGGGATTGTCCATCCCAGTCCATAATACTCATATACTGAAACAAAGCTTGTCTGCAGTTCCCGTTGTTGATTGGCCGCCAGTAGCGCATGCAAAATGCCGCTGTAGCAAATGGGCGGGATAGACGCCGTCTCGGGAAAGTCTTGTCACTTGTTCGGTGTCAGGATGCTTGTTAGAGCCCCGTGTGCACGATCTTCAAGATCAAACGGTGGTGAGGAACGTTGAGACGATTTAGCGCGCTTTTCCAAACATCCTCGCTACACCCACCAACCACACCTTTATACAGTGCTTGTGTATGGCTCGTGTTGCCTTGCAAAGCTTGGCCTGCGCCGCGTTGCCTCATGAGCTTCGCCTCTCCGCAACTTACGGCTATCTCTACCACTCGGAGCGACGCCGCGTCCAGCTTCGGGATAAGCGATGCGCTTCACTGTCTGAGGTTGTCGCCGCGTCTCCAGGCTTCTATTATGCTCCGCCTTTTCTGCCTGACATTCTCCTCCTACATCCTCACTCTTCAGCGTTGACCGCATTCTTCCTGTTTCCTTCGCATCTCGCTGGCCGAATCTAGTATAATTGGTTTCTTTTCTACCTAATCCCCTTTTGAATCTCGATTTGCACGATGCAGACCAATATCGCCACCGTGGAGAAGCAGACACAGGACGATGTCGAGTATGACGACTTCAGTTCACAAGATGGGGAGACGACATCATTCCTCAACAGGGATCTTATCAAAGAGACTGCGAGGAGGAAAGGAATGACCTACCTCCTGTTAGCCAATCTCTTTATGTTCACGATGTCCATGTTGACATTGATCTGCGCTATATACTCCCAGAGATCGCAGTCCACGTACTCCGCAGCTAGACTGATGGACGAGTTTGGAGTCTTCTGTACGTCAAGCAGTTCCACTTACCACATCTCAGTGCTTGGCTTACCTCCGACAGCGCCGGCCATGAACGTTGTCGAGTACAAAGAAGTCGAGTTCAAGCTCCCCAGCCCTGTCAACTCGTCCAAGTATGTTGGTGTGTCCCAGGAGGTCAACAATGCTTGGTTGGACATAGCATATGTTCCTGACCAGATGGTCTCTGTGGATGACTTTCCGAAGCTCAAGAAGCCTATGGACTCTGTTAAAGTCAAGGATCCAAAGTCTGACGAGACAGGATATCGTGTGGGTCTTGAGGTATTCCACCAGCTGCAGTGCCTCAACCTCCTGAGGATGGCCACTTACCCGGAACACTACACGAAGCTTCAGTCGGATGAGGCAAGCAAGCCCGAGGATGTGCGGGCATACTTGAGTAAGCGATATTAAAGATCTTTCCATTAATACTGGCTAACCTCATTCGAGACCACTGTGTAGAGATCCTCCGCACTAAGCTCATGTGCGCTTCCGATGTCAGCGTCTTCACCTACCACGCCATGCCCGGCCAGCAAGCGCCAATGCCGGACTACGATTCGAAACATGTCTGCCGAAACTTCGACAAGATCAAGCAGTGGGCGACAGACAATGCGATGCCAGCTCTGTAGACGTATCGAGCACATTCAGCTTCAGGGGAACTTACTCTCCGGTCCCCCACAACCCGCGCAGGCTAGGAGGATCGCCATATCACCACAGAGAACAGCATGGAAGTCTGATCATCCGCTACTGGAGACGCGGCATATAGCGAACGGAAGAATCTGGAACGCAATAACTTAGCCAAACGACTCATTTGATACCCAACCCTCAATATACTAATCTTTTTTCATCCTACTGATGTTTCCTTGTGCAACCGTATGACAACACTTGCCTCCCTTGCTTGTAATATCCGATGCTCCGCACCTACCATGCTTATGTGTTTATTACCGATACCATTTCCCGATCATCGTTTTACAGTTTCCGTTTCTAGAGACGCGAGTAGGCCAAGATGTAAGTACTACACTTGGCGTTCAGCAGGCACGTTTCAAACGCGACATATTGACAAACGTCGCAAGAAACTTAGATACAATAGGTTAGTGGAGTATCACGTATGGATACGATCTCCGGATCTTTCCTGCCCGGGCAAGTCACTCGCGAGGTTGAGTAGGTCATGACATTAGTCCGCATAAGCTTCATTCTCTGTTTATTTCTTAAGGTCTTGGTACGAGGGATCCGAAAGGGCGACCCTCGAGCTGGAATGCCTAGTCCAGGGCGGGACATATCAGTGCTCATGCGTCTGTATCAATTCTTCTTATTCATATTCATGTTCTCTGTTTCTCCCAGACTATTGTATGTGTGTACAGTAACGGACCTCGTCCAAGGAGTGTTCCATGGTTTTGCAACTCTGCGTCTATGCCTCAACACTGCGAGTGTTAGTGACGCTTGTACAACCAGGTGTGTCTTCGTGCAATGTCTGTCTGAAAGCGACTGCAGGCAACTTACAGCCAGCGTTGGCGATGCGCACCCGCCCTGCGTTTGGTGGAAGCAAGCCAGATTCAAGAAGTATTTGTACTCGCACAACTACCTACGTCAGTCCATGAGCTTCGAAGGTGCCATACGCGGGTATTATCTTCTTCCTCTCCTTGCCTGTACTAACGGCTTCGTCTTTGACTCACCTCCTTAGCATTCATCTGTCCAGCCGGAATGATGGCCTGCTGGCAGCTGCATGGCAACTTCAAAGCGGGCGTGGGTTCCTTGTGTAGGTTGTGATGGCGCGTCTTCGTTGCACTTGCTGTAGGCGCGGGGAGGACGGACGAAAGTGCGGGGGTAACGGCTTCGACCTTTGCCCATGGGAAGGGTGATGCGGCGACGGCGCTTGCGAATACGAGGAGAGAGAAACGCATGGTGAGAGTGGATGACTGAGACAAAGGATATCAATTGAATTCAACAACGGGCTTCTGACGGAAGACGATTGTGAAGCTATGTCAAACGACGCAAAAATGGATTAGCCACGCTGCCTGGCCGCAGGTGGTATGTATGCCATTGTCTCCATTCAGCCTCCATCTAGCGGACCGTGTGTCTCCGTATATGAGCAATTACGGCTTCTAGAGCCAAGAGGCCACGGGCGTGCTATGTACGCGTGGTTTAATCTACGCACATACGATCGTGCATTGGGAACGAGGATTATGGATGCCGTTATATAATCCGGATAAAGAGCTGCATCGCCGAGTCGGAACGGATGGTTGGATCGCAGCACTTCATTGGACGATCAGGATCTCGGAAGACGGCAAGAAGAACATAGAAGGTAGAAATAGCACAGCAGATGCCAATGGCAGTTCATCAAAGGTGCGATAGTGGGTATGGCGTGGTCTGATCCCGGTGTCGCGAACGCAAAACCGTACGGTATACAAATGGCACAAGATGCGGCTCACTCCGTTAAAAAAAAATCCGAATCCCATTTCCAGGAACCGGTTACGCTTCAGAGATGTTAGAAGAGCGTGTACTGATCCTGGTGGGCATGATACGCCTTCATGAACTGATTGATAAATTAAAAGTCTGTTGAAAAACATAGAGGAGCACAAGTGACAAAAAACGGGAATTCGCCATTTGTCACCAGAATGCAGACGCACAAGTGTGCGACACGAACAAAGCATTGGAAAGGGCCTCAGGGATGCCGGGCAACAGTTCCGAGAGATCAGGCTGACGATACGACTTTCTGTGTCAGTGATCATCAGAAAGACTATTGGCAGGAGCCATATTTCTGTTCTGTACGTTGTGAGATCAAACATTCAGACACAGCTGACATTTTGCGCAGAGTCGTCACTGCCTACGTTGACAACACAACTGCTAGCGACGTCAAGCTAATCTCGGATTTCCAACGAGACGACGCCGACCTAACCCTGATTTCCATTTTCAGTAAAGCCAAGTACACGGACGTTGTTGATGACCCCCTGTTTAATGCTCACAACAACTCCTTTACGAAGGGAAGCAATGGCAAGAACTTCTCCACACCCACCACTGATCTTTTAGTCCTAGGCTGCACGGAACAGTAGCAACTTTGCAACACCGCAAACACGAAGTGCACCAAATTGACCGGGCTATACGCTGCCTTGAGGACTGTCGAGAACGGCGATTTCCCCTAACAAGCTGGCATTTTCCGCGTCATATGGAAGGCGGCATGGTAAATGGTTCTCCAATGGGCAACGACTATCCTAGGTAGTTTGCTGCTGCTTGCGCAATATTCCGTCTTTACGATGAAATCGACCACTTCGTCTCCGCTACCGCCCAGCTAGTGGATACAGGAGGCGCACAGCCTGCACAACCTATCACTTGCCGTTCTACAGCGTCGCGTCAACGAATTCTCGTCACTGGAGATTTCGATATACGTCCTGGGCGCAAATCTATGCAACATAACAATGCAACAACGGATCCGCACGAGCTCCACATTTGTCAGCTCCAGAAAATACGCTCTACAGCACATGTGAGCGTCAGTGTGCTCGGTATGTGTGTGATACTGGGTGTAGGATCAATCTTAATTTTGCTTGACTGGACGCTCATACAGCAGGTACGTATCCCAAGAGGACCGCGAAACCATCTAACATAAGCAGATATTCTGGTTCCGTTCTGTTACCCACTATAGCCAAGCGAAGAAGGCAGACTGGCAGGCAACAGGAATGTTGCAGCTGCATTGACAAACCCTGGAGGCGAGAACAGTGGGTCCGTGGAACGTGAGTAATTACTTGTCCCGGTCCTGGTAGAGCAAGGGAGGAATTACCTCGGGCTAAGCGTCAAGCACAGTTTCCCCGAGCATGGCAGTTTGAAACGCGATGGTTCAGACTATAGCTTGAAGGCGATGGACAAAGGTGGGCAGTATTCGGCCATATTGGTCGCAATACCCATTGAAGCGTTGGCGAGCGCATTAAAGTCGTGAATGGAAAAAGTCGGGAGAACGCGCTTCATTCTTTCTTCAACTCGGGAGGTGGTACAGAGTATCTTGAGAACTCTTCCTCGCCCTTCATGTGTTCGATCTTGGTGTCAATTCGATGCATGCAGCTCCATTCGTCCAGATATAGCTCTTGCACAAGGTTGACGCTGCCAAAGAACTTCTCGCCGATCCCAGAACCAGGTAGATCGGGGTTGAGCTTGAATGCTCTGCTGCTCCCATGCGAGGAGCTGTGATTCTCAAAGCGTCCTAAGCTTTCTATTGCCCACATAATCTGCTCATTCGTAATATAGTGCTCCCTCAGCCGTTTACGACGAATCTGTTTCCTCATTTCTACCTCAGCAAGGGCTCGGGGCTTGGGATAATCGTCCGCCGTCAGATGTTCGCGATTCGCGATTCGCTTCTTGTTTATTTCCATGATCTTCTCGCTTTCTGCTTCCCATCTCGCTCTAAGGAAACATAGAAGGGCTTCCTCGCGAAAAAATCGGGTAAGCGTGGGCCGCCAGTTGAACTCGATCTGTCTCGTTGCGATATCGATGGATAAGCCGGAGAGCTCTGTATCATTGACCATATTGCCAATCCGTACTGTGTAGTTCGGCATCTCTGGCTTCCACTCCTTGACGTTGCTTTCCCATCTCTCCATGATCCTGTTGTATTCCTTCTTTCTCCCGCCAGCGATTTCGCTTTTCTTGCGATGATCTTGGAAGCACACCAGTGTCTTATCTTTGTCGTCGTTCTCTAGCTGAAATCCAGGCACAAATCGCGCGAACGAGGTAGGCACTTCGGGGCGCTTGCTCTTTCCACCAAGATTGTATTTCTCCAAGTGAAAGTCTATATACGTATTTCGAAGGGCTGTGTCGGTGAAGACCTGTTCGGTGTAGGCTCTAAATTGCGACGATACGTTCCGGCATACAGTCCAAAGGTGTGTGAGATCGGTGTGGTAGGTGAGGATGCGGATCCACAGCTCGGGCGGGAGCGAGGGACACTGCGGAGTGCGCGTTTTTTTCATATTAGGCTTTTATCAGTGTGAAATACATACAGCGTGTTTCAGCCAGGATCGTGGTCCTGAAGCCGCATTGCAGAATGTTGAATACTGCTCGCCGTGCTCGGTACTGCATGGGGCGTGCCGGAAGGATGACGAATACAGCGAGTCATACATTGATTATGTAATTTGTATCATGAATAAGTGTCTTTCTAGCCTCTGACATGGACCATGTTTATGACTATCGCTTCATCCTCAGCTCTATCGACAAATGATGTTAGGGATGCTCAGCCACGATGACCTTCCTAACACTGCCTGCAAATTCATGATCTCTCCAGGCCTCCGTTCATAGATGAGTTTGAAGTCGCTTATCCAGCACACCCGACATGAGGACAACTTGCACAAATGATGTCATCAATGACATGATTGAGAGTGGAACCGGGCAAAACATCTGTTATGCCCCATTATACTCTACTATCTTTTGGTTCGTCCTTGGCTGGATGGAAAAGACGCTCCCAAAGTTAGGCCTGTGGCGAAAGGTGAGCTGACAAGAACAACTCCTCCAGCGCGTGTAAGGCGAAAGTGCGTCTTAAGCATCTCATCGGCAGAGTCGACACAGCCGAGGACACATGCGCAACTCGAAATCTTGCTTTTCCGACTCCCGACCGAGCTTCGCAACCAGATCATTGCAGAGTACGGTACATGAGTTACGAGGAGATTTGCCTCTATCGGATAGATGGCCAACTACGTGCATGTGGTCACCGAGGGCTACTCTATCAAGTGGTTGGAAGATGGCCTCTAGACCTGCTTTCCTTCTAGTAACATGTCGTAAAGTGTAAGAGCTCAAGCAGTATCTCAGCTAACCTAACCATTGACAGCTATACTAAAGTGGTACCTGTATTGTACTTCACTCCGATATGCTGTTTTCAGTCGTCAACAGACTCATTGTCTTTCTCTGCTTCAGTTCTTCCGCAGTGCGTCAGTCTGCTCTCTGCGATCAGAATGGGCAGACTACAGGACGCCTTTCCCACGAGGTGTCTGGGCCTCACGGAGCCGGACGGACGGTTGCTTTGGTGCAGGGAAAGTGATGGAACGCGAACATGGATGTATGTGTGGTCTGTGATGAAGCGTGAGATGAGCGACAGGCCTGGGTTCGATCCGTGGGCCTGGGAGCCTGGGAGCCTGCTAACTAAAGCCAAAGGTTTCTACTGCCGGGATGCGCCTGTGGATGCTTCTAACGACACGTGACTCGGTAAATGAGCGACGCGTTAAGTTCGCGTGACGCTAGGTACCGGCTAATCATCCAAGTCTCCTTTACCCTCCTACTCTCTCTTTCCAGAGCTTAAGACAGCGCGCACCGATTCGACTGCATCTGGAGCGAACGCCGTACCTATATTACGGTGATGTTTCGGTCCGAAGTGTCTCTCAAAGTGCGAGGGCAAAAATAAGGGTTCTATTTAATACTTCAAAGAAGGGCTGCAGGTGCCTTGAGCATGCTGATTCTGATAGCAGAATGTCGCTGATCTGTGTTTCTTAGGTCATAACTTCAGCCGTTCCAAGCCGATGCTGAATCCCTCACAATACACAGAATTGTCTGAATCACAGACCTCAAATTGATGTTACACACGCTCCACGATAGCATTGGTCTGCCCAGGCATCCGAGTTATTCGCCCTCAGAGGGATTTTACTCTGCGTACCTACGCTGGCAGCGGCGAAGGTTGACGGTGTCATGATGGCGTAATCTGGGCCAGAGGAACAACACTGTACGGAATTGTTATTTTTTTTGGCACAAGATGTAATCGGATAGAACCGTAGCTAATCGGAAGCAACACTAGCTCTTCCTAGACTCGTCGTACAACAGGAGCGTGCTGTGTCATGCTTACGAGGTTCCAGAAGGACACTATCCGCCGAGCTCACCTTTTTTCGATACGACACCCAGGGGGTGTGGTTTGTTCAAGCAGAATCGTACTGCGCTGAATTATTGACTATAGGCTTGGAGAGGGTGTCGTCTTTGGTGTACTCCTTCTATACTCCATCCCACTTCTTCTTCGCAGCAGCGACATCTCGACATCGAGGAAGCGTTTGCCTTTCGATGAAGTAGAACATGATGCATCTGCGGTAAATGACACGCGCCCGAGCGTGGAATTTCGCACAGATCTCGGCATCCCTTCGCCTTATTGGACGGGCAACATTCCAGCGCGTCACAACAGTCTTACAAAAGGAAACGTTCTCCAAGCAGGGTCTCGGGCATGGACTACTGAACCTTCATCGTAATCAAGATGAGGTGGAAGATCGGACTGTTCTCTTTCACTCTTCTTGCGGTGAATCTTTATGTCGCAGCCATCAATCATAGCTCAGGTTTCATATCAGATCGGCTTCACCATGTCGAAGTACCTATTCCAGAGCGACTGCATCGTGCAGCGGTATCTCCGACGCGCCGTTCGACCGCGAGAAGTTCTTTGAAGGCTTCCACCATTGCAGCAAAAACCCAAGCCTCTTCTAAAAAGTCAACAACGTCAAGAAAAAGAGCGACTAACTTGAGTTCTGGCTCTATTCTAGGCATTAAGAGTACGCCAAAGTCTAACTCTTATTTGACCACCAAAGTCACCCCGACCGTCCAGAATTTTGCTTTGTTACAGTCTGTACCAGCATCAAGTACCAAACGTACGGCGAAAACGACTGCGAAATCCGCTCCGAAATCGACCGCGAAATCGTCTGTAAAACCTGCAACAAAATTCACAACAAAATCCTCTGCAAAATATACAGCAAAGTTCACGGCGAAATCCACGGTGAAGAACACTTCCAAGTCAACTGCAGGGCCTACAGGAAGATCAACAACAAAATCAACTACAACGAACAGAAGATCCTCGGGTGCGTATCAGTCGGCTGGCAACTTATACACAACGACCAGATCTACATTATCGAGCGTTAAAGGGATCGCAACCCCGAGGATTGCTTCCATCACATCACGTTCAAGTCCGCGGGTGATCGAAAGCTCCAGATCCTCGTCAACTCTGCTGCGGTCAAGTGGCAAGGGCATCGCAAGCTCGAAAACCCCTTTGTCGTCATCTCGTCGTGTACAGTCTTCCTCGGTTAGGGAAGTTGCAAGCTCTGTAGTATTGAATCGGTCAACGACAGAGGAACAGCAGAGCTCTCCAAACCCGGCACCACTTGCGACCCGCCTGGCTACTGCACTACAGACGGGGAATGAAGGGGGCGTCACCGAGAGCGAACTTCTCAGCATGCTTCCCAATGTACTAACCAAACGACTGTCGTTGGGTTACCAGCTCCTTCCCTCTAATATTCCTATTACCTGGCTTTTGGATGCGAACACTGCTTTCGTGGAGGACCCGGGAACCCTCCAAAACATTCTGTTGGCAAATAAGAACCTCAAGCCCGGCGACTTCCCTAACGACAACCCCTTAGCTGCTGCCGGGACAGCACCAGGTTCTGACACGAGAATGGCATACTTTGGCGGCAATCCTTTCGTGACTAACGATGGAGGCACCTACTATCCCTGGAAACCGGTCAGCGACCCCGGCATGAAGATGTTTAACACAAACATTGTCACCTGGCTCCTCGGACTGCCCACCGGTACACGCGGAGATGCTGTCTTAGCGGACTATGATATCATCTTATCAGGACTGAAAGACACTGCAGAGAACTTCACACGGACTGCGCTCTCTCAATTGTTTCCAAACGCTCGAATCAACGGCGGAAGAACTGGAATCAATGTGTGCGACTTCACAGGAAGCAGTAACCCCTGCCTCGCTGGCGCTAGCCTTCTCATTGTCGGAGATAATCGCAACCCTGGAGATGACGCTGTTGCTAACGCTGTGGTCAGATCGTACAAGAATGGGTTGCCACTATTGGTCATGACAGAAGACGGCAACTACGAGCCGGACTCTTGGAAGATCACTGATCAGCTAGGCTTGACGCTTGGGCAAAATTACTTCGAGGGACAAAAGGTGATCGACAACTCGCCACGAAGCTATCAAGCCCCCAGCAGTATCATCCGTGACGACTTCCGCACCGATGTCCTGCAGGTATACTCTTCCATCAGCAACGACCCACTGCGGCCTTCAGACTACGCAGTGTGTATAGCTCGGGACGGATTGCTGACACAGACCATACGTATGGGAGAATGCGTGGAATCTCCTCCCAATGGAGTGGCCGCACATGCGCTTCCTTACTTCGGTGCAATTCACAGGTTACAGAACATCATGAACAGTATTTCTTCTAACGGTCTCGATATCTTCAGGACAACTAACGGCATCAACACCGAGACCTTGCGCATCCTGACTCTTTTGGCCAACAAGATCCGAGTAGGCCCGCGAGGCATGTCCGGAGACACTGCTGTTGCAATAAAATATCCTATCAACACTAGGACCGATGGAGTAGCCGTGACAAGGGCTTTATTTGCAGATTGGGTTGTTCCTATGAGCACATATTCAACGCCTCGTGCTCTGGACTTTGGTTCTTTGTGGTGCCCCGATAACGTGGTCTACGAAGCGGGAAACTGTACGGCTCCTTCCTTCCCAGATTTCTCCTCTTTCCGGGTGGCCTTGCAATCGACGCTTGGTGACGAATGGACCTCTACGGGATACACTCAATACCCCGGTCGAGCGGCCACGATCACTCTGCTTAATGATCCTGGCATACCCGTTGCCGTCAGGTTGTTTGCAACTCGAAATGCTGATGGCCGCACAACGGAGTACAGCGCGTCCGGAAAGCCGCTCTACAATCGTCCTCAGTTTCCTGTTAGCGTGTGGATCTCGCTGAAACCTGGACTACCCACTGTGATCAATTCACCCTACGGCGGCCCGCTGTACATTAGTCTGGACGGGACAGGTTCGACCAGCAACCGGCAAGCATCCTTCTTATTTCAAAACGTGAGCAAACACTTTGCTGTCCTTGATGCCAGTGACGACAATGCTCTCAGGCAGCTGGCTCAAGATCTGACGAGATCGCCGGCTTACTGGGTCGACATAAAGGGGTCCGGCTTTGAACTCCATGTGCCGGCCGAGAAACTTATTCAGTCCCTTGCACCAGGAGGCATAGACATAGGTGTTGGCCGCAGAGTCTACTACAACACTACTACTACTGGGCTTAGCCAGCTTATGATCGACTACAAGACAAGTTGGGCTGAAAGAGAGTATCGTATGGCAGGGCTGAAGATCGATGGGGAGGCTATGACAACTTCGCTGCCCCTTGAGGACCAGCGACTCTGCCAATTCCTCGGTTGGGACTGCCTGAACGAGTCTATACATCGCATAACTGAAACCCAGCATCTGACATACGATACATATGCCGCCTGTGGCCAACTATGCTCGGGCAACCCCATCACCTCCAGTACAGTACCAGCACCAATCGCTTGGGGTGAAGGACACGAGTTAGGGCACAATCTACAACGACAGCAGCTTGATATCTACTGGCCAGATACGAGCTTAGGGAGAGGGCTAGGTGCTATCAACACCTGGGCCAATTACTCTATGAGAAGCACTGAGGTGTCCAATAACATCTTCCCATACTTCAACCAGTGGACATACTTTCGTCTCACACTTCCCGCCCGCTTTGGCACCGGCATAGACGATGGCCCACTGCGTCGTCACGTACGATGTCCTATTTGCACATCCATGACCTGTTGCTGACAGCCACATAGGACGTACAAGATTTCACCATATTGTTCAGCGCACATCAATCGGCGTATCTAAAGTTGCAGCAGAATGGTCAAAGTGTTGTTATGGACCACACATGCAAAGTGCTCGGCACATTTCCAATCGGAACCCGCTCCGATGTTATGCTTGCAGATGCAGTCTGGAGTAACAATGGCTACGCCGTAAACAATGGCGAGCGCATGAGCTTCTACTTCGCGCTCCCTCAGATTTTACAGGGCAAAACAATGGCAAATAACGTAGTCCTCGCCGACGGAAGAAACATATACACGCTTATGTACCAAGCTGCGCGTCTGTTCTCCGCTTACGCTACAGATGCTGCAAATTGGCAAGCACGTGCGACCTCATTGGGCTTCAGTCGCTACGCCTATACCAACAATGCTGTGTATGGTGCGGGCAAAACGGTCAACGACATGATCGGCAACGACTTCTTAGTTATAGTACTATCATTGATCACTCGCTATGACTTCCGGCCATACTTTACCGCGCACGGCGTCTTCTACACGTCGCTCGCAAACACGCAGGTCTTGGCGAACACTCCAAACGGTGGCTATAAGGTCCTTGGATCACCACACGTGGTGCTTGGAGACCAGTATCCAAAAACGAACCTGGCCGTTACTCCGGTGGGGGGACCTGGGGCATATATATCTCGCAATGTCGGTATAGATATTGCGGACGGGGCGACAACTTGGCCAGGAGCGGACAACAATCTGGATGGGGTGCCAGAGGACCTAGTCAGATTTCATCCCAGAAACTGCCCGGGTGTTACGGTACCTTGACCTGCATGGCGATCTTTTTCGTCAGTCGAACGGCCCGTCTCACGAATTCCTTCCAGTATTTGTTTTTCGTTATTAAAATCATAGCTGTCAAATGCGCGAGTACATCTTCAAATCGCAATCTTGACACTGCCTCACGTTCATTCTGGTCCACCCCCTGCAAGGCTGAGAACACTACTGAAATGATCAATATCGCTGGAGATCTAGTTCCGTCGAGCTGTGCACTGCCATGCTTGGCTTTTACATCTAATCTTGCTCTTTCTGTTGAGTTCTCATAGCGGGTCCATATGTTCTCGTACTACCAACTCTATGGTATACGCGAATGAAACGCCTTGCTAGCAGCCCTAAATCTTGTAATTGGTGAGTCTTGCAAGTACGCCTATTCTGAAATGGTACCAAATTAGCCAAGGTAGCTGCATTCGCGGGAAGAGTTCCAGCCGCACTATCACACAAGACGTGCAACACGCTTCGTCCATCTTCACTGTTATTCGCAATTACCGTTTTCGCCGCTAATATAATGTTCTTTCCATCCACAGAGGGTAGTAATACGAACAAGGGGCGAAAGCCGGAAAGCCGAGCGACCTCGGGAATCAACCCCACGCTATGCTTCACTGAGCTACGTCCCAGCCCACTCGCTTCATGCAGACATCTCCGCTAGTGGAAACGGTGGAGGGCAAACGCAAGCTGAACTTACTCGGTTCAGCATCGAGCTCATGCATCTCTCAGCAGAGCCTCGATGCAATCCTTTACCTCCGTAAGAAGCCATCCTCTAGCTACAGCAAGGAGAGTCCGGTCTCGCGAATTCAAGGCCAGCAATGCAAAATCATGCTTCTACCCTCAGATGGTCTGTGGCCGGTTGGTAAGTGGACGCTACTGCAGGTACCTTTTGTCGAAATCTTGTGGCCAAAGCATGTCTCACAATACTGAGCTTGCAGCGGCGGCCCCGCTCGCGGCCGCGAGCTTCCGCATCAAGATGTAGATACAACAATCCTCTCGGTTGTCTCTCCAATCGGTACGGTGGAATCCCAGATTATCCAATATCAACATCTCGTTTGGCTTTGATTGTGCAGCCAAGTGGGCATAGTTTGCTCGGGGGCTGCCGAGGGTGTTGATAACCGAACCTAATGGCGCAGGTACCGTCCAAGGAACGATCATGATAGCAATATGTGCTTTTGCAGTAGTCAAAAACACTTGTAGTGCGAGGCCTGGCCGCCATGTCGAGATTTCCTGCCAAAGTCTAGCTTTACCAGGCATTCGTGGGTGGTTGGAGAGAACTGTTCGCCTCCCACGTTTTGTGCATGCAAGCAGACTGCGATTTGGTTTGGCCGTGATCGACCTTTCTCGCAGACCCGAGACCGTCTGAAGTACGAAGCAGCTTTACCAACACACTGGTCTTGCCCCAGCGCCAGACACATTCCACACCACCACCTGCGTAGCTCGCATGGCCCATGGATGATCTAGCCATGATGGATCGTCATTCGGCCCTATTCAAGCATCGTCGACTCTCCAATCTCCAATCTCCAATCTCCAGTCTTACAGAACAAATCTAGCTCACTTCGTCTCCTTCTACCTATCTAATTTTACACTAACCAAATCGAGGTATGCGCATGTACGCCACCCTGCCCACAGCATGCACGCACGACCCTACAAGTAGCATCGAGTTGAACCCAACCCAAGTCCGAAGAGAACAGCTTCGTGGACGCCTGGCCTATCCCACCGATCCCTCGCTTGTCAACTTGAAACGACGTGTCTTGCGGTGCGTGCTCGTGCTCGTGCTCTACCTGAAACAACGCCTTTTGAACCACGTAGGTACCTATAGCTATAACGACACCGACTGCTGGTTACTCTTTGGTAAGATCCACAAGTCACCGTTTGCTTGTGGCGCCCGGCAAACTTTGCCCGAAAAGATAAATAGCTGTCAGGGCAGACTTGGTTGCACAGCAGCAGTTGCATGAGTTGCTGGTTATAATGCCATGCACAACGACTCATCCCGACCAGGAGCAGTCAATGTATTTGGATTCGACATACTTCCTCGGGAAATCTTCAGCTATCTTCCGCGGGGAGGGGGGAGGAGGGAGGCGACTGCATCCCCATACGGACAGTTGGTGGGACGATGTGCACACACTCGAGCGTGACGACATTGGTGCGGTGGCTTCAGATGACCAGTAGGTAAATCCTTGCCGAAGGATTCCGCCCGGGATGCAGGTTCAACACCTCATCATGCCATACCCGAAGTGCGGCAACTTGGCCACCAGCATGTTCTACTGGCTGCAACGAGCGAGATCAAGGCTGCACTCGGCGTGGCGGGCACGACAGGATCTTCACTTGAACATCGCCCTCATGGGAAGCGGTCCGCCACGCGGTTCGGGGCTTTCCAAGTCCAAGAGAACGGTTCATCGACCATGTCCCGCATTGGGTAGGTAGGAGAATCCATCGCGCGCGCAATCCTTCTGCGATCTGTACTCTACGGTCCCTAGGCTCGCCGAGACCGCCGAGTGCGCGAGCACGAATCTTGCACACCCCGAAAGGACTCGGAAAGGCTCACTTCGAATTGTTCCCCCTCCCGATCGAAGACTCATGACGGCGGCATCGCATGATGGTCACCGAGAGTTCGGATGCCATTCGCTCTAGCCAACTCCAACGTACTGCGCCCAGCAACCAGGCAAATGGGGTCGTGCTGTGGGACCAAAAGTCCCAATTGCTTGATGGTCGACGCGGGTCTACCTACCACCTATTTACCCAGCAGACGGCTGCGGTTCTGGCTGGTGGGATTCCGCGCCGCACCGATGCAGCAATCCCCACAAAGTCCACGGCATAGGTACTACCGTACATGGGCGATATTGTCATAAAACTCGACAAGGTAGCTGCCTGGTGGACGCAGCAGGGGCCAGGACAAGCAGCAACCACAACAACCCAGGCTCGATCGCTTTCCACCATTGCAAAGCTTCTGACAAAAGCCCGACCAAGGGTTCTGACAGCAACGTCCTGCATGTCTCAGTCTCTCAACATTATTGTCGTCGCGATCGCGGGTCATGGGATGAGTCGCCGGCTAGTGAAAAGATGCACACCGTGCTGGATAGGGACACTCTACCCTTCCAGTCGACGTGCATCTCAATTCGACGTGCATCTCAAGCCGACGTGCATCTCAAGCCGACGTGCATCTCAATTCGACGTGCATCTCAATTCGACGTGCATCTCAATTCGACGTGCATCTCAAGCCGACGTGCATCTCAATTCAACGTGCATCCCAATTCAACGTGCATCCCAATTCAACGTGCATCCCAATTCAACGTGCATCTCCAGTCCCCCTGAAGCAACTTATTAGCTACATGGCAAAGTCTCGATTCAATCCGAAACCCCCTCGGGCGTCCTGGCCTCAGCAAAGTGTGACGTAACGCTACCTACACGTGCAGCGCACACTGCAGATACCTACCTACTTGGTAGATGGATACCTACTCACCCACGACTCGCACGCAGCCCGCAGACCTGCCGAGGCGTGCTACCGTTACCTACCTACCTAGGCGGCAGAAGGATGCGTCCCCTCCCTCCACCACACACATCGCGTTGCACGCACGCACGCACGGTATCTACCAAGCCGCGTGCGTGCGTGCGTGCGTGCGTGCGTGCGTGCTCGCGGGTAGATTGGAGAGATACGATAGATGGCTAGATAGAGGAAGGCAGGGACTCCTCCCTCCGTGATCGACGGCCTGTCTGGACTCTGTAGCGCCATCGAAGGCAAAAAAAAGAAAAACCCGGCCAGGCCGCGCCGTCTGCGCAATGCGACGGGACTTTGTCGCATCGTTGCTGATCGCCGTCGCACTGGCCTGGTCCTCGCGCGCGCATTACGTATCGTGCCGGGTGCGGCTGCCCGGTGTGCAAGTTGGCAGCGAGGAGTTTGGCGATGGCTTTGCAAAGAAGGTTGGTACGGTGTGGTGTGGTGTGGTGTGGTGTGGTATGGTATATTATGGTATGGTATGGTATGGTGTGGTATGGTATGGTGTGGTATGGTATGGTGTGGTATGGTATGGTGTGGTATGGTGTGGTGTGGTATGGTATGGTGTGGTATGGTATGGTGTGGTATGGTATGGTGTGGTATGGTATGGTGTGGTATGGTATGGTGTGGTACGGCGGTCGCCTGGGTAGGTATCGTCTTGCGCTCCTTTGCTAGGTAAGCCTAGGTATCCATCTACTTTGCTGGACGGATGGGCAGGCAGAATGCAAACGGCGTAGCCCCAGTGTGGCCCAGTACAGTAGGTAGGTAGGTATACGGCACGTTTCCCCAGGGTTGGATGAGGCAGAGCAGCCGCACGCACGCACGCACCACCCTCGCGCGGCTCACATCTGGCTGCTAGGAAGAGTAAGGCGCAAAGGTGACGGTAGATAGATGGTCCGCTGTGGAGTGTGGTAGATGGTTCACTGTGGTGTGTGGTGGCTGGCGCACGCGTTGGCAGAGTGCGGTGTGATGGGTAGGCGCGGCGTGTGCAGCGTCTTTCCCTCCAGGCACCTACTAGACTACCTACCCATCTACTCTTCAAGCGCCAGTCGCATAGCCGCGAAGGAAGGACGACATGACACCCCAACACCGTCCGGCGTGCGCGGGGGGATGGATTGGCGTCACATTGCCGCGTCACGGAATCTACACAGTAGAGAGACGGCGTTGTGGTTTCCGGGTGTTCATAGATAGCTACACTTCGCTCTGGACGCGTAGTCTACCGTCGGGTAGGTATAGGTACGTAGGTACAGTGCATGTGGCCCCTGATCTAAGCCCCAACAGTTGCCCTCCCTCCCTCCCTCCGCCCTCCCTCCCTCCCTCCTCCCTCCCTCCCCTCCCTCCCCCGCAATCAACACCACCCCCTGTCCCAGTGGACTCCACCACGCAAGCGCACGAATGGCTGCACACTCGTAAGGTGGCCCGGCCCGGGATACGACCACGCCCGTGCCGCCCAGTCGCCCTTTCATCGATCGGGGGAGAGAGAGCAGCGAGCGAAACGCAGACGAGACTCAGGTAACCTATCTATCTAGCTCCTTAGCCATTACCACCAGCGGCCTTGCGCAACACCCGCGGTGGATCCCCGAGCGAAGACGACCTGAGGGGTGAGGCTGGAGGATTGCGCGATGGCGATTGTCGCGGGACAAAGCAGCCGTTTGGAGACAAGGCGGAGGGAGGGGTGGAGATGCGTGACCTCGACGACGACGAAGGCGTGGGAGGGAAGGTCGTCCCTGCGCGTGGGAACCGTTGGCGCTCGCATCCATCCATCCATCCATCGCTCGATGGCGACGATAGGTAGGTACCGTAGTCTACTAGGTTTAGTGGTAGTAGCATCCTGCGGACAGGGTTGTCCAACAAGACACCCATTTCGAACACGACCTTGCGCCCGTAAGAGCAGCCATCACCCTCATTCTTAGCTACCGTACCGTACCGTACCCTGCCCTGGGGTCTACCTACCTACCACCTACCTACCTACCTACCACCTACCTACCTACCTACCACCTACCTACCTACCTACCACCTACCTACCTACCTACCACCTACCTACCTACCTACCACCTACCTACCTACCTACCTACCTACCTACCCAGAGTAAACTGCATCTCTCCTCATCCCCATCCCCACGCCTCACAAAGCACCCATCCATCCATCCCTCCCTCCCCCCGTCGCCCAACCAACCACGTCCCGCCCTCCCAGATACGCAGGATCGCACCCGCAGCCGCAACGTTGCAGCGACGCCGGGTATCCCTGCGCAGACCCATTCACAATCACAGCGTCCCGTGTAGGTCGAGGGTTAGCCTGGTCAAGGGTGGCCCCGTGCCACAGGGCGGTCCGGCCTGCGAGCGAAGAAAGCAAGTAAAGCAAGGCAAGGCAAGGAAGCAAGCAAGCAAGCAAGCAAGCAAGCAAGCAAGCAAGCAAGCAAGCAAGCAAGCAAGCAAGCAAGCAAGCAAGCAAGCAAGCAAGCAAGCAAGCAAGCAAGGCAAAGAAGCAAGCAAGCAGCACTGCGCGACTCGGTGAGGTGAATGGGTGTAGTCACCGTTTGCTTGATGTTCATGTCGATGTCGATGTCGATGTCGATGTCGATGTCGATGGTGGGTGGGTAGGTAGGTAGGTAGGTAGGTAGGTAGGTAGGTAGGTAGGTAGTCTAGGTAGGTAGTCTAGGTAGGTATCTCGCTCCTCCGTCGCCGTCATAGCGGGCTGGAGCGCGTGCTGGCGGCAGGCAGGCAGGCTGGCTGGCTGGTAGGAAAGTCGTGAATGTTCCAATGCGCAGTCATTCTCTCGTCGCTCATGGCTCGTAGCTCTGCGACATGTTTTGACTACCTACCTACCTACCTACCCACCCGCCTACCTAGGCAGACCACGACCTCACAAACAGCGACAGCGACGCCACCCAAGGCAAACCACGCCCTCCACGCAACGCTGCAGTTCCACTCAACTGCTAGACTGCCTCCTCGTCCGATGCCCACACGATACCTACCAGTGGGCCAGATGCACGCCCGCCCGCCCGCCGGAAGTCCCCGGCCACGTACGCGCCTACCTACCCATCGCCAGCCATCATCGCGACTGCGTCTGGGGGCCAAAAAAAGCCGACCCGTCGCGCAGACTGGCGCGGTTGAGCGCTATCTAGCCTCGGGCGATCGGCCACGCACGATGGGTTGGTAGGTAGATACTAGACTATCTACCTATCTACTGCTCGTGTAGGTAGGTATGATAAGTATCTTGCGCAGCGAAGCTTCGTGCGGCGTGTGGCTGGTTGGCGTTCGTGGTGCGAGACGTAGGATGCGGGAGAGGGCGACGAGGTGGTGGGTAGACGTGGTAGTGATACCTATGTACATACCATCTGTTCATCTATCTATATGTCCTGGCAATTACCTAGGTACAATGCCATCGAAGCGAAAGGCATTCAAGCGTTCCTATCTCCTCTCATCTCGTCTCGTCCTGTCTCCGCCACGCCACGCTGCGGGATCCCCGCCCTCCCTCGCAGAGACACGACAAAAAACGCCTGAAGATGCAAACAAAACGCAAACACCCGACCCGAAAGATGAAGCGTAAATCGTGAGTGAACCCCCCGCAGCAGTCCTTTGAGGGTATAACAGACGTGGACCGATGCTGAAAGAGGGGAAAAAAAAAAGACCACCGTTTTTTTGGGCTTCCCAAGGAGACGTTCCGTGAACACCGTACCTATATACATGTGGAACGTTCTCGACTGCCTGTACATGGAGAGTACAACGTAGGTAGAAGGAAAAAGACTAGGCGGGTGGATGGACATCGTGTGCGAGCCCGCCAGTCTGGATATCGTACACGCGACGCGTGGACGAGCAGGGTGTTGCGCGAACAGGAGCCCGGCATATGCGCAGTGGTGGGTGGGTGGGTGGTGGGCGATGTGCCATGCACCTCACCACAATGAGCGCGGAGGAAAATGGTTGCTTGGTCAAAAGACCAGCGAACAACCACGGCGATCGGGGGCGTCCCCGAGTAGGTCGACGCTAGAGAGGCATGCTATGCCGAAAGCGAAATGGTAGAGCGGCTTAGACACCTGTTACGGTCAGCAATCGGGTTTCTTGTGAACAGACGGCCAGAGGAAATCATCCCCACGTGTGCGCAGCAGAACGACTTACCAAAATGTTTTTTTTTGCGTGCCCCCAATTCCGCGTCCACCTCAGAAGGCTTGGGTGCGGGGGACGATGATGTCCTCCCAGATTGGTTGCGGCGCCTTGGGGTACGCGTACGACTTCGCGTTGTTCATGAAGGACGAGGTGACCATTGGCTTGCTCATGATCTGGCCCGCGTGGGGTTGAACGTTGCTCCACTCCTGCTGCATATGTCTCGGCGAGTTGAACTCCTCGGTTGAGGCTTCGCTGAGGGAGAGCGAAGGAACACCCTTGCTGTGTGGGGGCATGCCCATAGGCAGCTGAGGTGGTGACACGGACAGAGCGGGGTGTGACCAGGTGTTCATGGCAGTTGGCGAGTGGCAGATACCCATTGGCGTGATGCTCTCTGGCTCCGGAGTCGACCACATGTCGTTGGCAAGCATGCCAGGCATGTCATGCTCGAACCCCAATCCGACGGCCATGGAGCCATCGTCCGACCAGCTTGGCGTGCTCATGTAGTTGTCAAAGGGATCGGCAATGTTGATTGGGTCGTTGAAGGCGAAGGGCTCCGGGGTAGAGGGCGTCATGGCGCGGCTAGAGGTAATGTAGCTGTTCTGCTCCATCGAGCGAGGGAAGCTTCCCATGTTGGGCTCGGGGCTGCTCGAATAAGCGTACTCGTCGATGATCTGAGGAGTGTACGAGGTAGGCAGAGGCTGGAGCATGTTGAAGTTGTTGAAGTTGGCTGGGTACTGGCCGAGTTTGGCGGCAGTGTGGAAATCCATGTGTGAGACTGTCCGCATCATCTGTGGCCGTCCCGAGGAAGGAATGCTGCGAGGGGAAGTGCCCATGGTGCCCATGGTAGGAATGGAGTTGGTAGTGGGGAACCTCTTGGGAGAGACGAGGTGCTTGGTGGTCTTCCTGTAGCTGTTGTCTGATGTGCGACGAGTTGATCGAGGCTCGCACTGGAGACCCTTTGCAGTGCAGCGGGAGCAAGAGGGAACAGCCTTGTCACACTTGGTCTTTGCCTTTGCGCAGGTCGTGCACGCAATGGCTCGTCGTTGAGACATCCTCTGGTAGGGGTTGTGGCTGTGGTTGTGGGACTTGGGTTGGTACGGCGAGGTCTGAGCAGCAGGGTTGGGGGAGGACAGCTTGGGCGCGTCAACTTGGGTAGGATGGTTCATAGCGACGATGTGTGTTCGGTAGTGGTTCAGGCGAGCGAGGTGGTATGGGAGAGGGAAGAGGATGGTCACCGAAGTTGTACTGGGTGAAGATGTGCAGAGGGGGGAGCTCGAGGGATATAAAATAGTAGCGGGAGTGTTTTGGCAGACGGCTCGAGCGTGGGAGGTGTGTGCGCTCGTGGTGGCTGAACCGAGAACTGGAGACTGACGTGGGATACGCTGCTCAATCATAGAGATTGTTGGTCGAGCTCGGGAACCTCGCATGAGGGGCCATCAACGGCTGCCCAGTGCAGGATTCAGGTCGGGCATAAGCCAATGAGGGTCCGGCCAAGGTTACTTTTCCACAGCGTGGCCGACCTCCTTCCAAGATAGTTCGGCGACGAGCTATGGGTCTGTCAATCCTGCCAGCAAGCGGTCCCAAGCGCCTCGTGCTGGGGTCCCTGTCTCGAGGGTTGCTGGGGTCCGCAGTGCAGGAAGTAGGTGCAGTTGAGCCCAGCAGTGCCTTGCCTGTTTCAGTCCAAGGTCGAGATGCAGGGGCATAGGCATCCTGCAGGCTGACGGCCGGCATTGCACGGTCCTCGGCGGTGATCTGACCATCGCAATGGCGATGAAGACGAATCCAAACCGAGCTGTGGCTTGAGCCATGCGGACGTCGGTGTGGAGGATAGCTTGTAGCAGCCAAGCGCGCGTGGCTGGCGACAGCGGGCGGAGGATGGGTCCACGCCAGGAACTGCTGAGAGACGCGGTGAATAGAGGGCGCAGAGCCTCACGGCTAGCCACAGCACGGTAGGTAGGCAGGTAGGTAGGTAGTCCACCTAGGTACTGTGGGAAGGCTTCGTAAAGAGTGACAGCCAGGTCGACGGGCTGCTGCTAGCGGCGGGCGACGGCGCATCGTGGGGAGGGACTGGCTGTCGGTCACGCTCTGGGCTCGCCACCACGGCCGCCTGGTCTCTCGAGCGCGTCGAAACGCCCACAGACGTACAGCGCGCAAGAGCTGCAGGTGTAATTTGCTAGGAGACGGTGCTTTGGCGGGGATGATGCATGGGGTGGTGTCGCTGGCAGCTGTTTTAGGCCGTCCTTCTGGGGTCGAGGTGTGGCCGCAGCCTCGTCCAGCACAGTGCACACTGCACGGTGGACTATGCGCGCGAGAAGGCCTGTACTGTGTATGCGAAGGCCGTACGGACATTCACCCATGACCGGCGCTGGACTGCTGAGCTAATGGCGTTCGGTATACCAAAGCGACTTGAGGCTCTGCTGCGGACTTTGCCATGGGCTGATTAGCTTCGGGAGAGTGCGCAAAGCTACCAAAACATAACCTTCGGGCCAGAACGGGCAATATCATAGGCGAACAAACGCGCTGCCCGCCTAACCACTGCCCCCCCAGAATCCTCACCAAACGTCACAGAAGCCTCTTGCGGTTGGTCTCCTCCTGCTTAAGGCAATAGTAACGTCCTGTGCGTCTGCTTTGGTCCTGAAACACACCCGACGGTGAGCGGACAGACCTCTTGCTTCAGTACCCAAAAAGGTATTGCCGAATGCTTCTAGAGACCCGTGTCTACTACGCTGGACAGCCTCTTCACAGTACAGGCTCTTGAACAGTGTCGTCCGTACTCCGTCCACACTAAGAAAGCACTGATCTTGCCAAGGGTACGCCCGTGTAGTGATTGTAGATGCACTGACGTTGTCGATAACGTCACCCTTCTTGGTCGCTCGGGAGCAGCGCAATGCAGTCACACTTGACAAAAAGGAGAGAAACAACCCAATTCCAGACACTTTCAGTACCACCGAGTTAACCGGCCCATGTTTGAGGCCGACCTGAATCGCCGTTGCTCTCGTTCGGGTGCACCCTCGATGAATATGGCTGGGAGGGATGGTACGGTCCAGCCTCGAGCAAACTCCCCTCTCTAATCACAACGTCTTCATTCTTCAGTTGGCCTTGCATTGTCGGCCCGTGGTCGAAGCGTTGCGGAAACAAACATGCAAGTGTCTTACGGTCCTATCATCGCAACGAGCATTGCACATGGCATGCTTTGCAGTGCCCTCGGCTAATCCGATGCTGGCAACGTGCGAACGATTGACTGTACAACCGTGCGAACGGACTTGAATCTGCATGGCCCACGAGCCCGTTTGGGATACAACTATTTAGGCCTGCAGTCGTAAAAGGCTGGTGTTTACATCGGGGGCTACTGGATTCTTTTCGCCTCTCTTTACGAGCTTCCGAGATAGCTATCGCGCCATAGGAGACCGAAAGCTGGGGATGCGGCTCGTGCTTGACTTTCCAGATGCCATCAAGGAGCTTCTAGTGCCGTGCTTCGGCGAAGGCGAGATCGAAAGGGCCCACATCTAGTTGAGTAGTGCACTCCCATATTGAATATAGCATCGGGATGCGACGACTAGGGCTTGGAACGGTAGCCACATGGACCAGGTTGTAGCGTACCTGCATGGCCAAGCTTTTTTTTTCGAAGCAGTAGGATGCGTTTCAGGTTGCATGCCTACACTGCACTGTGGTTTAGAGTTGTCCGAAGTCGAGGTATGGTGGGGCTGAGTCGACGCCATGGTGGCCACGGCTTGCTGCAGGTACCGGTATGGGTTTACTGCTAGTATCTGCATAGCGCTCAGCTTCATCTCCGTCGTCTATCTCGAGTTAGCATTCTAAACTGATGACAGGGGCAGACGCGACAGAGCTCAGCGTAGCTGTGCGTCATGTGGTTATTCATAGCCCAGATGCTAGCTTCGGTAATGAGGTCTGCGATTAGGTACGATACTGGGTGTCGATCTGCGACGGTTACGCTAAGTAGCATACTCCCAATCAGTCCCGTGATCAGATCGCTGGCATCGTTGTTCAACGTCCGGCGAATTTTGCTGTGAACATCGTGAAGAAGGGAAGCTAGTTTCCGGAACAATCCCGCAGCCGCTGCCGTACCTAGCGCCCTACCTACCAGCGAATTTGCTCTTGTTGGCCTGTCGCGTGACCCCATCACATCATCAATCATACTTTACACTGCATCGCTCGAATCTGGTATCGCCCGGCAAATATCCGTTGGTCTTGGATCAAATTGAGCGCGGGCCGAAAATATGGATGCGGCCGACGAGCGCGCCTTTGACCTGGCGCTGCACCTTGCACAGGGCGAGGACCGCAAGGAACCATCGGATGTGACTGCTGCACCCAATTTACTGATTCTCAATCAGCCCATCAGCGACTTTGCTGTTTTTGCAAAACTTTGGACCCGGTCGAGGTACCGATTGTGCGCGGATGGTGGTGCCAATCGTCTGTATGACATGTTCCGCGGTGAGCTTGAGGCTCGTAGATCCGATTTTGTGGGTATTATCTCGCTTCAACCTCGAAACCGCACAATCCTGACGGCGACTAGATACCAGATTCGATTCATGGAGACCTTGATTCGTTACGGGATGATGTGCGATCATACTATGCTAACCGCGGGGTGGAAGTTTCCCAAGATCCTGACCAATATAGCACAGATTTCGGGAAGGCCATGCAGAAGATCACTGCTAACCACTTCCCCGCATCACTCACAGCTCGAGAAGTTCTTGTGCTTGGAACTTTGTCTGGGCGGGTTGATCAAGGCCTTGGAATGCTACACGAGATGATCCGTGAAGAAACCATGGATCCCCGCTTGCGATTGTGGTTGTATTCTGAAACAAATGTATCCTTCATCTTAAGGGATCGCCACAACGTTATTAAGGGTGCGCTATCAAGTCGAAGCTTTACTGAGAATGTGGGCATTCTTCCTGTCTATGGTCCTGCGACAATCAGCACGGCTGGTCTCGAGTGGGACGTCGAATCCTGGCCAACACAGATGGGACACCAAGTTAGCACCAGCAACCACGTGAAGGCAGACGATATACACATCTACACAGATACCCCAGTTCTCTTCACGATAGAACGGGCCACCATGTGTACGGACGGTCGTGCGACGGCAGCGCAATAACCTCCGAATATTCCTACGGGCTGCAGAATCGCAATGATTCCCGAAACAAACGAAGATCTGCGCCATGTATGTTCATGCATCTATTTTTCGACATCTTTTCTTTCCATAACGACGGTCTGCTAATTACCAACAAGGGCACCACGCTTCGTTTCACGCCCAATGCATACTCGAAGACGTGCGCAAACGTCCCGCTCGGCACGCGCATGGAACGCATAACAATCGTCTAATTTTAAAGTCTTTGACGGATTTTAAAGTCTTTGACGGGAAGCTACAACTGGCCCATGAAAGCAGCGGACCCCAGAATGCAAGAGTCGTGGGTTTGCAATTATGTGGGTCCGCCACTGTTACAGATGTTTAGGCCGGCAGAACAGCCATCACTTATACCGGTAACGTGCCGTCTCATCTAGCAGCGACGTTCTATCGCAATAACAACCAAAATTTGAACGACGATGCGATGCAACCTTGCCAAATCTGAATGGTAGACTGTATGTCATTTGGTAACATGATAATATGCCTCTCGTGTCCGACAGCGTGTATAAACAACTGCCTAGTCTACTCTTCCTCGACCGCAGCTGAAGCGTGCGAGTTGCTTCATGGATTACGTTGAGCAGAAACATGACCCTTTCATATTCGCTCTGGCACATTTGTTTCGGGGTACAGCCTGGAATCTGACGAGTCACAGTGTGTCTTTGAACTGTCAGGTCCATTTCTGGTGCTGTATATAGTCGGCTGTCGTTAGCTCTCTTGCTGTACCACAAGACGCATAATCGCAATGGGAACGCTCCCATTGACGGCCACAGGGGCTGTTGAGGGGTTGGCGTGAAAGCTCCCCAACTGACCGTGATGAGCTAGTGTTGCTCCGCGAGCTGCGTGCTTTCGAGGCCTGACCACCATTAGGCTTCGAGCCTTAAAGCATCTAGAAAAGTATGTCTCTCTGTGACAGCCCTGGATCTGAGGCCTTACATTCCACAGGTACCACTGCAGCGAGCTGCCACGTCGCATGGAGCATGGCATCGACGGCAAGATACGAATCACACAAAACGAGTCGCCTCACTGGCCGGCCTTAGTGGATACAATGGTGCAGGAACCCGAGCCAAATTTGACTGTGCAAGCTGGACGATCTTCGACGAGTTTACATGCAGAGCAGGCTGCTGCTATGCTCGAGGCAAAAGAAGTGACAGCCTGCCGGAGATCTAAAAGTGTGGTAGATGATCACCAAAAACTCGCTGATGAGCAAAGTGCAAATCCATCCTCGGACAGGACGACTCCGCGCAGAGATACTCCTCCACCACACGAAGTTCTACAATCGCAGATAAGCTGCGCGCAGGATGGTTCCGACATTGCGCGTGTTCGTATGGGCACCATTGAACCTCAGGCGACATCCAACCTCCGCGCAAGAGCCGGACCTTCATCGTCGGCTAAACAATGTGGGCCTGGCAATCCCAAACGACGCAGGTCGCAGTCGAGGGCACACAAAATATCAGCGCTTGGACGTACATCACAGATCCCCGCGGATTTGCAACGGCCCAGCACGTTCCTGACAGTTCACGATCTAGGTATGGATTATTCGCGATACTATGATCCGTTTACAGACAGCGCGAGGTTCTCGTTCGTGGGCAGAGCATCCTACCCTTCCAGCCGCACATCTCTGAACAACGTCCCCGCGACCACTTTGGCCACTGGCTCAGCGAATACCTTTTTGACTCCTTCGGCCTCCACTACGGATCTGGTCAAGGATTTAGGGACTGAAGAGAAAATCTTTCTGATAGACGATCGCCTGGGGGCGCCGTTCGAAGGGAAAGATGGCTTAGCCTGGCCCCTTTGGGGCGACGAAGCAGAGGACGACGATGCGTTACATCTGCCCCACCCCAATGACGACAAGTTGTTCAAGGTACATTGGAAGGAACGCTTCTCGCGCGACCAGATCGTTCCCACAACAGGCGTCACCCTCATGATCTGTGGGCTATTCATCATTTTCATTGGACTCCCTATCTTAACATACACGGGTGTCATCGATTATGTATACGGATACGAAACACCTTTGGATCAACTGACGGCCGTCCCTCCACGTAAGAACGATTGGGCTTGGGTCAATGACAAAGAGTATCCACTTTTGTACGGCGTGCGACACAACCTCATTGATCCTGACACGCCCGAACATGCCAGGCGGAAGCTTGGCGAATTTGGCGAAGAGTACGAGCTTGTGTTTAGCGATGAGTTCAACGTCAACAATCGCACATTCTACGAAGGCGACGACCCGTTCTTCTTCGCTCCGGACATGTGGTATGGTGCAACTCAGGATCTTCAATGGTACGACCCTGACGCAGTCACGACTTGGGATGGCGTTCTGGAACTGCGCATGGACAAGCTCAAGAACCATGGGCTTGAATTTCGCTCTGGCATGCTGAACAGTTGGAACCATCTCTGTTTCAAAGGGGGCATCTTCGAGGTATCTATGTCACTACCTGGTCCAGCAGGTATACACGGTCTCTGGCCCGGCGTTTGGACGCTGGGAAACTTGGGTAGGCCGGGATTTACAGCGACCACAGACGGGACATGGCCATACACCTACCAAGCTTGCGATGCCGGTATCACTCCCAACCAATCTGATCCAAGTGGCCTCTCATGGCTTCCCGGTCAAAGGCTGCCATCGTGCACGTGCCCAGGTGAAGACCATCCATCGCCAGGAACAGGTCGGGGCGCACCTGAGATTGACATTGCGGAAATGAGCGTTAGCTACGCAGAAGGAAAGCTACCCGTTGCGACTCAAAGTTACCAAGTCGCCCCGTTCGACATATGGTACTATCCCAATTATGAGTTTACAGCGTTTCCCGACCAGCGCTTGAGCTACACCAACACCTACACAGGTGGTCCTTTTCAGCAAGCTGTCTCCGCAACCACGAACCTAAATCTTGACTGGTACGATGGTAAAGCATATCAGCGCTTCTCATTCGAGTACGTCCCCGGTGATAAAGAGGGTTCGCATATCACCTGGAAGATAGGAGGGGAAACCATGTTCACACTCGATGGCCGTGCTCTTGGTCCCAACGGGAACATCCAAGCGCGCCAAATCTCACAAGAGCCGATGTCGTTGGTACTTAACCTCGGCATGAGCAACTCGTGGACGTGGATCAACTGGGCCGAGCTAGTCTTCCCGACGGTACTTCGGGTGGACTATATCCGATGGTACCAGAAGAAGGGGGAGAATATGGTGACATGCGATCCGCCGGGGTTTGAGACGACCAATTATATCAAAGAGCATATACGCGCATACACGGATCCGAACTTGACTGTAAGTGCTCCTACTTCAGAATCATCGCCATCAGAAATGTTGACTAAACACAGAGATGGGATCAAACCGGTTACGGCTTGCCGAAGCACAAGCTAAACAGCGACTGCTAAGCTCCCCAATCTTGTTTCGCTCTCGTTGCGCGTGCTAGTCTTTGCTGCAGTCTATACGAACGCACGTCCTTCAGATTGATTTATTCCTTTAGTAGTCGTTCTAGAGCAGCAAGATCGTCTTCGTGCATAGCTTAGCTCGCATTACTGATGCTCAGTCAACGCATGCTCTATCCAATGCCTTTTCACTTTGGCCCCAACCCCCGTCCCCAATCCACGACACCTACAACCACTCTCCACACCCCGTCCGCCTACTCGCCCCTCCCCTTTCGCGCACATCTTACCTCTCGCCCAAGCCGCCTTCCCACCCTCGCAGTCTCGCATTCTCATCTCCGCAACACGGGCGCCAGTCTCACCCAGCCTCACTCTCTTCGTGCAACCTCGCCAACCGCCCGACAGCTTACCACACACCTGCGTATACCATACCCATCGTGGTCGCTATTTTCGGTGCCCGGGTATGTCAGCGAGTGGGTCGTGCCGGGACTCTCCGCTGGCGTGAACACGAACTGGGCATGATGTCAGCAGCGCTGCAAGGTACCCGCGGCCCCCACTTCATGTACCCGAAGGCCTGGATTGGGTATGCTTATGGAAGGCGGATCCAGAACGCATTACATGTGTTCAGAGAAAGGCTTCGGAAGGGTGGGAGCTTTTAAGCGTGGAGGGAGGGTGGTCGGTTTGTTTACGGTCAGAGATGTGATATGTAGGTATGCGCGCGACATAGGTTGAGGCTGTCTAGACCTCCCCTCCGAGTGCATTGCTTTTTTTTTTTAACCTTTTGGCACGTTTTTGATGATGTGCACGTTGAGTTCTTTCAATATGATTCGCATGATATGTGTTGGGTTCTTTCTTTTTTAGCCTTTAATGTGCCAGTCTTCTACGGTCAAAGGACAGCGAATACGATCTCCAAAATCGATTTGCCGAGAAGATCGATTAAGTTGATGCTATTGAGGGATTTTATCGCTGTCTTAGTCTATTAGTACACTACACACTTTGTTGCTACCATCGTCTTCGCCGTTACTTTGTATCATCTGTAAAGCGCACTCCATTCAGTAATCCGTGGCAAACCCAGTTGCGTCAGCCTAGTTCTTTTTGTAAAGGAGCAAGTCTGTTTGTGATATCATGTCAACTTGCTCCCATAATAGCTCAGTGGTGTTTCAGCGGCTTGAAACAGCGCCCTTGTACGCACTCGAAACACAGTCGCTTGCTTCAAAGACATTTCCTTTGCCAACAAACCGATTGTTTTCATATTGGGTCAAAATACTTGAATATGAAGTCAGAAGTGCTCTGATCTCATTGTCCCAGCACTTGCGGGCCCCTTTTGATTCTAAGCGCCTACTCCCACTCTTACGCCGGCGAATTGCTATGATTTTACCAGAGCAACGATGATGCACTCAAGTGTCATCTCCGATCTTCAAACAAACTTTCCTCATGATGAGATGACTTCTTGATGCAAACAGAAGATATCGCGTCTTCTCGAACCGTCGCGACCTGTGACTGCAGGGCCATGCCTCGCACACGTCTCGTTGATAAAGGCGGGTTTCAGCTCGGGCATTATGTATCCTATATCAATCACCTTTTACTACGAACAAAGCATTGGTACGACTGAGCCTCTCAATTTCATGGATTAAATCTACATAACTCATTCACGACGCATCGCGTTGCCCGCCCAAATATATATGCTCTCAATTCCTCATCAAGGCTTAAAAAAAGCATGGTCCGACTATAAAGTCCACGACTTGAAAATAAAACCCCAATTCCCTTTAAAGAACTTGCACGCTTAATGATCAACTCAAAAATGTCAACCAACGACACCACCACTTTTCCTGAGACTATGGACGGCATCCGTGCTTTCTTCAACTCCGTTCCCTTGCAGACCGGTATTTCGTTATATCCTTGGTCTTCTCATCTAGCCGGGCGCTCCTCAATTGGCTGGAGCTGCTGTGGTCAACTGTATGATACAGAGCACCATGGGATAATTCCAAGCTGACTGAGATTGGGCTGGACGTGTTTTCCTCTGGAGACCTTCGTCGACATGCTAAAAGCCTTGAGGCCAACGCTGAGAATATGCTGAAGGACATCTACTTCTACCACTTCCGCATGTTGCCCAATGCTCATCGTATCAATAGGAGGTTCTGCCCAGGTAACCCGGAAGACAATCGTTTCGGCAATACTCGATTTGCTAGCACGCCGAGGGCAAGGCCATGCTCACGGAGTGCTTCAATTGGGATGTGACGCAGGACAGACCTCAATCTAGTTTGCCAGCTGGTATAGTTCAATTGCCATTTTCTTCATTACATATACTGTTCCCATTTCCTGAAACGAGTCATGATTCCCGTTCCAACGTACAAAGGTCGACCAGACCGAGTCCACTGTACCCGCCTCGCCCGAAACCGATGCTTGCAGCTCCGGCAAAGGTGGGTAGAAAGGTAGTGCGCTAAACGCCGCAAGAACCTAAGACATCTCATGATTGGTCTGAGCGGCTATCTAGCATGAACCACCACGAGCTTTTCCCTGCACTCACCCTATGACCAGCGCGCTTCATAACGAGCCGCACTACCTATAGAAAACCAAACCTGTTCTGCGATGCCCTCACCCGCACTGGAGAAGCTTCGAAAAGCCTGTTTGTCTTCAATTGCGATCCGCCCCGAGCAGAAGACTGATACCATCAAATAGACCAGTTCTCCGTGTCATTTTGATAGTCACAACTGTAAGCAAGACGTAACATCTGATTGTAGATTATTATAAGTAACCCCTTTATATACATCTTCTAATTTCTTACTAAAGTATTTCAATTAAAACATCTAGATTGGTCTTTGCATACAGTTCTAACCACTTCAACTTCCAGCGAAGGTCACGCACGTAGAGAGGTAGTGCATCGTATCTGCGTGTTAACGCTGCTCGCAGGCAGGCCACGAGGAACCTTAGCGGGAGGAAATGGAGTGGAAAACTAGGTGGACCTAGGCTTTCATTGACTTATGATGGGGAAGGGAGGTGTGCATAGTGGTGTGCGTAGCATGGACTTACGCGTGTAGGTACTATGTGGACTGGTCTACATCACGACTCAAGAAGCCACAATCTCCCTCCACTTCCCATCCATCGACTTGCGGAATCAAACACAAAAGACTCATCACTATACTGTCTCTCCCCCCACCCACCCATCGCGTTCTCGACCTAGGAGACAAACCTGTGCCCCTGGCCGCCAAATCGCTCTTCACCCCCTAACCCCCGTTCACGGTAGCGCGTCGTGAAAATTCTCCCCGCGGGCGTGCTCTTCTACCACCGCGAGGTCTCTCCTGCTGACACCGCTGGAAATAAGTCATCGACCGCATCACCGCGCTAGAACCCGATGTCACGAGCCGTTCGCCGGGCCAGCTCATCTTCATCGAATGCATGATACGCGCGCGGGACGACCCATCCACCGCATTCCTGCTCGCTATCCACGACACGGGACGGCGGGGAGTCAAAAGCTAGCGCGGCACGTGTGGTACGACGGCACATTTGCCGAGTATGCGCACGTGCCGTTGGATAAATTGTATTCCCTTGGATGAACAGAAGCTGTGCAGCGAGCTGGGGTACGAGATGCATGATCTGGTGTACATGCTGCTAGTGCCGTATGGTAGGTTGCGGGTCATCGGTTGGCAGCCTGGAGAGACGGTGGTGGTGAATCTTGCGACGGGCGGGTGTGGCGGGGCGATAGTGGTGGTTGCGGTGGCGATGGCGATGGGTGCGAGGGTAATAGCCATGGGCCGGAACGAGGCTGCGCTTGCGCGGCAGCTGGGTACACTGACAGTCCTGTTGCCTCCCAGGCCGAGAGTATATGATAGCCCCCTGGCATGATTGTGTAGATCAGGCGCTTTTTCCCCAGCTTTCAACCATCAGGCTCCGCTATGATCTTATTTGGACGTCCTTTTTTCCTTAGTCACAGATTCGACTGTGACCTCTCCAACTCCGTCACTTTCCTTCGAGATATTCTTTGGCTTGCGTCCTGGCCCTCGCTTTGGTGGGATTATTTTGGCCATAATCTGCCCACTTCCATCATCACCCCAAACATCCCTCAGTGCCTTCAGTGGCCTACCTCTACCCCTTCTTGGTGTAACTACGGCAACCTCGACAGCTTTAACTTTAACTTTTGTTTTGCTTTTCGCACGCAAGGACGGACCGTTCGTCTTGACCACGGTTGCGAGGACAGGCTTGGGCTGGTTCTTTGAGCCCAGCGGCCGCCCTGGCTTTCTTTTTAACCCCCCCGACCTCTCCAACTTCGCTCGTGCGATATCAGCCAAGCGCCTCGCCGTCTCCTTCGCGGCTTGTGCACTATCAGGAAAGATAGGCGTTCCCATCCACGTGAGCTGTATGTCCGCTACGACGGTACGAGCGGCGCCCTTCTTCCGCAGTTTGGCATACGGATCGGTTATGAACCGCCCGTTGGCATCTCGAGGACGGTCCTCGGGTCTATAGATCTCCGTCTCCAAGTCTGCTTCTTTCGTTTCCGGTGGAAGCACAGTGTATCTTGGCGTCACTCCCACGCCCTCCAAGCCACGATCCGTAGCCGCCTGATTCCAAACGAATTGCGTGGTAGTGCCACTCTTGCCGATCTGTAGGAAGCCCAACGGGCGAGGGCAGAGGTACATTTGTTTTCGCAAGCCTTCGGTGGCTTTCTGGTTAGAGATGAGCAGGCCCAGGACGTCCTTGTTGCGCCACTCGTGTGGCACGCTCCGAAAAGCGCCTTCTAGCTCCCGAATCGCGTCGGGTGAGCACGTCTTCATTCTCGCCTTGCACTGAACGATGGTGGGCATGGGTTCGCGCAAGAACGACAGCATCCAGTGTCCAATCAGATCAATGCCAGCATCGTTCTTCATGCCCGTACGAATGAGCGAGAAACCTAGGCGCTGCAGCGCCTCCGCTGCTGTGTATTCGTAGAGGGTTCCAATGTACACCGTTCGGTCTGGACGAAGTTTCGTGCGCGCTGCATATTCGAGATACGTGGATAGAGAGTTGTGATTGGGCGATCCTGGCTTCACCAGAAGTCTAGGCATCCCAACGGGAGCAGCATGGGTGGCGGAAGTATGGTGCACGGCGCCATGCGGAATCGTTTGGGATAGACGCGAAATGGGAATGCGTCGTGTGGGCCATGTTAGGCGGGAGAGAAGACACATTACGGTTCGGTCGGTACTTTGAGGAAGCGTAAAACCATATTTACAGGGCAAAAGAGCGACAAGAAGGGTCCCTAATCACGGCCAGTGTCAGGAGTAAAGTGGAGAGCGACAGTCGCGTTAGTTTTCTGATGGCGCCAAGCGAGAGCAGCGCGCTAGTCAGCGACCCTTGTTCCTGACTCCAGCTCGGGACTCGCTCTGTTACGGACCCGCAACCAAACTCCAAAAGTGCTGTCCGACGCAGGAAACCCGGCTTATCGAGACTCCGGAATCTACCCACAGCTATAGAATTCGCCCAGACAACAATATCTGCCGGCGCACAACCTCCACAATGGGCGACATCCTCACCCAGATCCAAGATGAGTTGGACATGGTACGTCTCTCTTCATCCTACTCAAACGCACACCCACCCAAACACACACTTACTAACCTCCACAGCTCCTCAACCAAATGCAAGCCTCCTTCGCCTACATCCGCAACCGCGCCCCGCCCACCTCCATCCCCAACCAGCCCATCCTCTCCTCCATGCAAGAATTCGAAGCCTCCAACGCCGCCACCTTGAACCCTTCCGCCGCGCCTCCAGCCCCACCGCCCTCACTTCCGCGCGATGAATTCCTCAAAGACATCGCCGAGCTGAGCCGCGACATGGTGCTCAAGGAGCAACAGTTGGAGGTGCTGGTTGCGAGTTTGCCGGGGCTAGACAAGAGCGAGGCGGAGCAGGTGGCACGGATGAAGGAGCTGGAGCGAGAACTGGAGGGGCTGGAGGGAGAGAGGTTGCGGGCGGTGGAGGAAAAGGAGGCGTTGTTGAGGAGGGTCGAGGGGAAGATTGTGAAAGCGGGGAAGATGGGGTCGTGAACGAACGAGCATGCCCGTTGTTTTGCGCGTCGTCTGACTAGACGCTGCGCAAGGACGCAATCCTGCGCTTCACGAATACCGCAAAGGACCGTTGCCGCGCCTCGTCTTCGGCCAATCTGGCCTATCGCTGGCGACCAGCGTCAAATCGATCCCCGAATACGGCACTCAAGTCTATGAGCATCATCTTGCACAGCATGTTGCTCAAAGGGACAGATTGTCGCGATTGTCCGTCTACCGGCAACCGCGAAGCTGAAGCTCGAGGTTACATACCATCTGCCAGTCGACCGACTGGCAGAGAGATGTGGAGCTGTCGGATGAAGCTTGCCGAGCCGAAGATATTCATAAGTGAGTCGAAGCCCAGTGGCTGTGTGTTACTGCATGTAGGAGATCACACACAATATCGGCACCTATTTAGCTCTCCTTCACGTGTTTCAGATATCTGGATGTCGTCTAGAAAGTACATGTTCAAAACATACCAATAGGTTCAACTACAGGAGACTATATGAAGTATCTAGTGATGGAGCCCCACCATAAACCGAGTGCGTCGTGGCTCCGGCCCGTTGGAACCATGACCCTACATATATCCCTATTTCACCGAGCATTATCGTGGCTATATCTACATCATTGGCAAGCCATCATCACCGGTGGCAGACCTACGTCCATTGCTAGCACAAGAATGAATGCTGTGTCGGAAAGGTGCATTTGGCGGTTATCCCGCTGGGCCTGTGTTGAGTGGGTCTGCAATCACACATGTCGACATCACGCGAGCATCAGGGATACGTCACCAGGAGTCGAGTGTAAGACTCGCATCCTTCCAGTTGCCAGTGGTTGTGCATTGGGCCTCGGTCGGATGACCGTCTCTGGACAAGGGATTTGTTCGTCTGTGGGTTGTCCGAGAGCCGTCCGGTGGTAGTTGAGATATTGTTTTCGAGTGCAAGCGGGGCATTCGGATAAAGGTTGTCTTGGACTGGTGTCGGTGCGTCGCGTCGATACCTCACTCGACATCACCAATCACCTGTATCTGGCATCGTGAGGCTTCGGTAGCTAGTCTGCTGTGCCGCAATTGTTGCAACTACTCGTACATGTTCTGTGGGGGTGTCCACCCACGAACGAATTAGCTCTAATTAGAGGGAAAAGCATATACCTTGTAATTTATGTTGCGTTGATGCTCGCTCAAAGGCGTCAAAACTTTTGTGAAGCAGCGGAAGTTGTAGATCACAACGTCCACAAACCCGACCGTTTCTTGCCCATCGGGTAGACGAGAAGTGCGGACATGAACAGACCAACAGTGATACCGATGGCGATCTGTATCATTTGCGCGGCAACGTTGAAACTGATGGCGTTGAGGGAGTTGGAGTTGTCCTAGCCATTGTTAGCAAGGTACAGGCGACCCTATCAGATTTCGGAAATCTTACGCTAGTACTATCTCCACCCTTGATGAGGGAAGAAGCAGTCTGCAGAGCAGTCGTGATAGCTCCACTCGCGGCAAGAGAGCCAGGAACTTGAACGTAGACAGCAGGTAGCAGTACGGCAGCCGCCACACCGTGCCGTAGGCGGCTGTACAGATTCGCCAACACCCCCACAGCGAATGCTCCAAAGGTGTAGGCAATCGGGGCACTAGAGCTAAACTTCATGTTGGCATAGAAGTTGACAATGTAGCCTGAGAATGCGATGGCGATCATGACTGGCATCTGTTTGTACTTGGCTTGTACAGTATGGCAGGCGAAGAGGACATAGAGAGGTACGAGGAGGAAGTTCCAATACGAATTCAGCGGATCCTGGCAAGTTGTCGCATTGGTGGCGTTGGAGTCCATCGCACCGTACAGGGCCGTGCCGACGGTAATGCCGTAGCCGAGGAAGAGTGAGTAGATGATGGCGTAAATCAGTCGAATCGAACCTGGCACAATAGCGCGTGACTGTAGCTCGAGCGAAGCGCTTAGCACAAGCTACGAAAGGTCAGCAGGAGTTCCATAGAATGAAAGTAGAATGAGGATGACGTACCCAGCCGGGAAGGATCATCGCAATCGAGCTTTGTGTCAGAGCAGAGAAACAAAACAGGTTCCCACCACGTATACTTCCAAGTGCTCGAGAGATGCAAGTCATCAGAATGGCAGCGCTGATCTCGAAGACAGTATTGTATGTCTTGGACATTGGAGCAACCACCAGCTGCAGAAATCCAAGGATGGTGCCCATGACGAAGATCGGGCCCATGTCAATCCATCGTGCCTTGAAGAAGCCTGAAACTGCAACGCTCGCGAGACCATACATGATAACGTTGAGCCAGACGGGGTGTTGATCGGGCCTGTTGATGAGCTCATCAAGTGCTACCAGCGCCTCGTCCAGACTAATCACATCGTGAAGAACTTCTTTGTAGATTTCGTGACAATCCTTGAGCTTGCCCAGGTTGACACCTTGCGTAATTCGAACGATCTTGACTTCGGCGGTATGAGTGACTGGGAGATGGTCAGCTACTGTCAGTCTCCAGGGTACGATAAGTGAGCTTACGAGAGTCATCAAAGGATATGATCATGCAACCCGGTATATAGAGGAACTGGCTGTTGACCTCCAACACCTTTGCTGTCGTTGCTAGATATTCCTCAAGGCGGTGAGTGGGTGCGCCAACAACCATCAGTGCGCGGCACATCTTGATGATATACTGTTGGCGTTTGAGAATGCTCGCAACGTGGATCTTGATCTTTGCGTCGTGCTCCTCTTTGGCTTTCCATATTTTGGAAAGCAGAGGATTGCTGTTGGTTCGTTTGTGCTGTGGGCGATATTGCAATTTGCTTTCCGCTTTGGGATTTGCCAGTTCGGCCGCGGCTCCGATCAGCGTGGCGAGCGTGTCCTGCGACTGGTTGCTCCTGTCTTGGCTATACCACTTCTTTTTTGGGGTCGCGTTGCCCGAGGAGCCAGGTCGGCTCACAGACTCGGGCAACCGAGGAGGTGAACGACCTGTGCCTCCTGCAGACTGATTGGCGACCGTCGTGGGCGTCTTGTAGGCCTGGAGGAGGTGGTAAAAGACACCGCCTTGGTTGTTTCCAGAGTAGGTATAAACATCGTCGTCCTCGGGTTGGGTGACCGCACCGGCGGATTGATACTCTGAAGGGTCCAAGTTGCCGCCATTACGGTGGGCGTGCCAGAGGTCATTGACTTCGGCAGTGGCATCGTCTACGGGCTGAAGGCTTTCGAGGTTGCCCGAACTCTGCGCCTCAAGATCGTTGACGCGGTTATAGTTGGGTGCGCCTCCGGGTATCTCAGCGGCAGAGCTGTTGATTCGTACTCGCCGCCGCTCGACATTTTGCGGAGGGCTCACCGATGGCGAGTTCTGGGGGATTTCTTGCATCTCGTGCGATTGTGCAGACCATCGATTTTGATGGTGGCCGTCTGATGCCATGATGGATGTGATGGGTAAACTAGGGAGGTCGGGCGCACAGGTGACTGGATGATGGAGGGCGGGCGCTTTTATAAGGCCGAGTTCGGGCCCGTTGTATGAGCAAGTGGACGCGATCAAGAGCAGGCAAGTGCCGATGGCCCAGCGACGCAATTGCACTGCACGGTGCCGTCCCACGAGTTCTTTTTCCAAGTTGCCAACCCACCTTGTGCTTCTGCGCGTCGCGCAATGACGCAAGCGCATACCACTCGGGAAGTTCTGTACGAAGAGAATATTGCTATGTGTCAACGCCAGCCCATCACAGCTAGCCAATGCCAAAAGAATGGATGGATTGTCATTCTAGCTCCCGCGACCATCTTGGGGACCCCTTTTTCCAACACAGCGGACGCCGGAACTGCATGTCCCTACGGTGCCGGCCATTCCACAGTGATCTCCGTCTCGAGAGGGACGCGCTGTGGCTCGTGAACAATGGAGAAGCTGCGCGAATCAAGAACGATGTGATCCAAGGGGACAAAGGGTCACGAAGTTTGTACAAGAGATTTCAACGGGCCGATGCCGCGATTCTCGTGATTCTATTTCGGGGTCCGATCCCTCGCTTCCGGGGGCCCGGTTAGGTTTAGCGTGGGCGGATGCAGGGCAAGACCGTTTGTGCGCCACCATCTAGAACAACACAGCAACTTCTACAACACGCATTATTATTGTACTTGATCATGCAAGAGATGGTTTACCACGATCAGCTAGCTCTCGTACCCCTGACCACCGACGCCTCGAGTGAATCGGATCCACAGCAGCCGCCCAAGAAAAGCAACCTCTGCCGGAACCGAACACGCAGGGCACCGAGCACCCCTCAATCCTATCATTCTCAACTTGAACCATTCGTGGCGGGCGAACAGTTGTAATCAAAAACGATTCTCCTCAGAGCTGCACGATTCCTCAAGCTCAGCCAGGGCTGGTCCGGCATCATGCCCAACTTGAACCACTCGTGGCGGACGAACAGTTGTGATTGAAACCCATTCTCCCCAAGGCTGGCATTCAACTTAGACACGCAAGATAATTCCATCTTAGCCTTGCAGGCTGGACCCAAACTTTGGACCTGCTGGGCTTGAGGATTCTCGCACAGCTGCATGTACAGAACTGCGTACAAGCTTATGCTGCTGGTCCGCGAGTGGGGGCACAGGTGAGCATCAGCTTGGACGAGAGCTTTTCTCAGATGTTTCTTTGTCCAGATAATTGATTGCTCGACCTCTTTCCCCAGCCATGAATCTGGGTTCTTGGCTTCTTTGGCCACACGAGACTTTTCCACTGCGTCATTGAAGCCCAGGAGCTTGACGAACCCTCACCGACTCGTTGATCTCTGCGTTTAGGACCATCTCTGGAGGGAGAAGCAGAAATGGGCTTGACTCTGAGTCGTAAGCTTCGATGGTCAAGGAGGTGATTTGTTGAAAATCCCACATGCGCATGATATAAGTGTCAGACTAAGTGGCACGCACATGGCGCACAGGCTGTTGACGATAGCGCTGGTAGGTATCCAGTGGTAGTTGAGATGTCTGCCACGACATGCTCTAGTTTTCTCGATTGGAGAGCGTCGTGTACACGTTGGCAAGCGTATCGATGGATAATGCCCCCTCCCGGCGATTTTTTGCTGTGTTCTTATAAGCTTGCAATGTATGCGTTGGCCTTTTTATTTAGTGCTGAAGGGATCTCGTACGCCTGGGCATATTCCAAACCTCTGCGACCCGCCATGTTCAACCTTGGCTGGCTGGCGCCAGTAAACGGCGGTGGTTGGGTATCGACTTTTAGTGCCTATGGTACTTCCAACACTACCAGCGCGGCAACAAACGAGCGTGAATGTCCCGAAAAGAAAAGGTCACGTGACTGTGTGGGGTCCGTGTCCATGCACAAAGATGTGCTCGTACGGTCTTCAAAGGGGTCCAGTCTAGATTCTAACACGTCATAGCCGGAATGTCGAGCAGCTTCGTTCAATTTCTTTGAAGAGGGAGATGCCTAGGATCCAGCGCATGGAAGGAACTCGCGAATCACTCAAGAGCAGGAAACATGTGTTGTGAAATAGCGATACGAAGTTATGCTATCGCAACCGCAGATTGTCGCGTAATCCCTTCGTATTCCAAGGCTGGGTCCAGAATCGCGTCGTTTCTCTACTCGCTAGTAAACTACGCACCATATGGACTCTTCTTCCTAAGTAACCTTCTAGCCCAGTACGCGTCGAACACCAGCACACCGAACAATGAGAACACCATACTTCCCCCAAACACCAAGCTGTGATATTTCCACGCGTCTCTCGAATTCAATGCTGTCACTTGGCAAACAATCGCCCACGGAAGGACGTAAGCAATGTTTGATAACAATGACTGGTAGAGATACCACTTCGGACACGTCGACATTAGCACGGCTGCAAGCTGCGTGGATATCGCGTAGCACAGATAGCACCAATCAATCGTCCGCCACATGTGCGCCGCAATACGCGCGACTTCATCCGAGCCGGAGAGATACCGCGCGAATGGACGAGCACCGAGGAAGGACATGAGCAGGCAAAGCGGGACCTCGAGCGCGAGCGCGATGAAGACGGAGTATGCAGCCCAGCGGGTGATGTTCCAGATCTGGTGCCAGCTGGCTTGGTGTTTTGTGGTCATCGCGGACAGCGAGTGGCGGAACTGGCCCCAAGAGTGGCCGACGAAGGCTAACGTTGTGGCCTCTAGGGCCTGTACGGGTACCATGACGAGGCCCCAGCGGATGGTGCTGAAGACGCCCCAGGCTGTGGCGTAGTCGCTGCCCATGGATACGATCCCGTGAACGAGCCAGAGGTAGAGCGCGTTTCGGATGGCGGACTCTCAGAAGAAGATGAAGCCGGGCTTGAACAGTGTTTTGAGAGCGGCAAATGAAGGTTTCAATGATACATCAGCCGGATCTCCGCGGGCTGCGGATGTCTTTTTGAGGCTGGTTGCATACACAAAGTACACGAGGCCCGCAAAGGCAGAAGAAAGGTTGCAAGCGAGTTGTATGCCAGCTTGTACGTTGACTGTCGGTGTCACGCCGCCCACGTGAAATTTTGAGATGATGATCAGGTCTAGAATGATGTTGATGGCAAACTTGGTCGAGCTGATTATAAGCGGCACGTCTGGTCGATCCAGTGCCCTGGTAGATGTGCTCACCGCGTATTCGATCGCCGAGCTAAAAGCCGAGAACGCGGCGATTCTGATGTATGTCAAGCTTGCGTTCCGGACCTCGACCGGAACAAAGCCTTTTGCAAATGTCGATGCACCGCCTAAGAAAGCGAAGCTCATAATCAATCCAAGGGTCGACTGGAAGAGAATGAGCGTATGCGTGAGTTGTAGACGCTCGCGAAAGCTACGAGATGAGTGATCGCCGATGACGAGATATGCAGCGCGAGGTAGGCCTTCGTTGAGGACTTCAGCAACGACGCCGATGTACGTGTAGGAGTCGGTGGTGACTACCATGGAGGAGTCAAAATTCGCAACCCATAACTTTGATAGTGTGGAGTAAAGCGCCGGCAGGACGAAGCTGCAGAGGTTGAAGAGTAAAGCACCAGTGTAGCTGTCGAGACTGTTTAGTTGCACAGGCTCACCCAGCGTTAGTCGAAGAGCGCTTACACGTTGCGATGTGCTGATAGTTTTAGATCATGCTTAATCAGCTCCTTCCATGGCCCAGTCGGCCCATCGTCGCCGTTATTGCTATCGGTTTCTCGCCGCGTTCGCTCTCCAACATCGCCCACCACGCGCACAGCGCTATCGTCTCTCGAACCCAACATTGTGTATCTGGAACGATTACACACTGGCGAAGACCTTGAGCTTGAGGCCATGGCTTTATTAATATACCAACCGTTGCCCCACTGGTTCAGGTTTGCTGTCGCAAACGCGCATTTGTTGGGTTGCATGGCGCTGCATCAGGTTTGCGGGGAAGAGCTCGCGCTTGCTCCTCAGCTGTGCGCATCATGCCTTCGGGCAGCTCTCCGTCTCGCCGAGAAATACATCGCACTTCGACCTAAAATATCGTGGATTGCCTCCGTTATTGATAGGCGAAGACGGTCGTAGCAGTGGGATGCCGAGGAGTCGCGTTGAAACCTGGCTGGCCTCCATCCGACCTTTCAGATGGGGTCAGGCGGAGAAAGCGCCGCGAGCTTACTTGCATAAGGAAGTTGCAGAGTAGGTAGCTATCTAATAACTCTATCTACGCCCTACTGACGCAAATCAAACTCGAAAAGTTCAGCCTTGCCACCCACGATCGAGGCGAAAAACATCTGTTGCACTCGAATCCAGCACTTGCGCCGCAATGACCAATCTTCTAGAATGCACCGTAGTCTGTAACTATAAATGACTCGTAGCAATTTATGATTTAGACGAACATATTCATTGCGGGGTCTTTCCCGTCAGACCATGTCACGACGCGCGTCATACAGGAATCCTATATAAGGGGACCTCTAAGGTTGTGTAGTGGCATTTCAACAATAGTAAATACATAGAGGGATGGATCGAAAGAAGACAAATGCCAAAGTGGGAGTGTCTGGTGCTTGTTTTGGAGCGAAAGGAGAGTCGCAGCCAGCCACTCGAATTCTTTGATACCGAGGATGTCAAGATATGGTTGACTGCGGTGAACCTGACGAGTCGTGAGGTTTGTGGAGGGCGGGCATTTTGGAGAGCCCAGAGGATACGTATCGAGCAATGATGGAATTGTTGGATATGCAAGCAAGAAGACAACAGGGAGAATGCAATATGGAACTCCGTTGAAACCTAGACCTCTCATCTCTAGTACTTTCGCAAGGCGGTAAGTTGACTAAGTGACTGCATGTTTACGTCATTTAGAAAGATTCTTCAGCCCCAAAATCATTCTGCAAAGAGGTCGCGCATCGTCGTACGCTAGAAAGCCATCGGAGCATACAATTCGCCCCACTTTTCCGTCGATTTTCCTTTGTTCACCCGCGCTACTGACCCCAGAATTTTGACAAAGACGTGGGGTCCGGATCCAAATTGACGAATGGCAATAGCGCGCCAACTTTATTGAAGACTAGATTTGGCCGACAATACGGAATAACAGCCAAGCTGTTCGTTTCAGTTCAGCGACCGCTCGATCCCAATACCTTCATCCGCAACACTCGTACCAATCCTGGAAGTCGACAAATGGCAATCTCGTACCAGTACGATAAAGTCGCCGAGTCAGATTCCATACCAGAATCAAAAGATCATCATGGGCCTCGCTCGAAAACGACATTGGCTCTCTACCTCGCTGCCGCCGCCCTGCTCGGTTTCCTCACCTCATCAGTCTTGTCGTACATATCCCACCTCCCGCCCACGAAGCTCCACTGCGGCAGCTCCTACGACGAGGCTCAAGCGCTTGGCTGCAAATTTGACCTTCTTTCAAGCGGCTGGATACCGCACCAATGCTTCGACGAAAGCTCCGAGACCGAGTACCGCGAATGGATCTTGAACACCAACAACAGCCGCAGAGGGCCCTTCCCCTACTTCAAGGATAAAGAACTCACGCAGCCAATTGATGGCATTGACGCTCTGTCGAGATACGAAAGTTTGATTTATACTACGATGGAGGAGCATTTGGCGCATTGCACACAACTTATGAGGAGGACGCACAGGGCGGCTGTCAGCGGGAGCAGAATGGCAGGGTTGAACGTGGATAAAGATGAGGTAGGGGCAGTAGTTGATAGCAGCCATATTACGCATTGTGTCAAAATGATCTGGAGGACGAATGAGTACTTGACGAAGTATAATTACACGACTTTTGGGATAAAATCATTATCATGTTGAAAAGGAGAATCAGAGAGTACTGCTTTAATCCTGAAGAGCATGCATACCCAATTACAGACTAGTTGCAGAAGCTCGAATGAATCTTCTAGTGCACGCTGTCTTCCCTCTTGAGATGTCTACGCCTGTACGACCGAGTGCTTGGGGGAATTAGCCGTCTGACTCACCTGTAGAGGTGTCTTAAAACCAGTAGATCGTCCAGCGAGAAGGAGAGTACCACTTTGTATGTCGGGCCCTCCGGGAGGTGAATGACCTTGGCACATGAGCTGTGCTATAGGCACCAAAGCTTCGACTCCGCTGGATTACTCTAAACTCCTTATGAGGATTACACTGTCTTCACACAAGCCGAACAGACTCTCCACGACTACACTCTAAGGCGCTTCCCGGTCGCAGAATGGCCACAAAACGTGCACAAGAATGGTCCAAACACAGTGGAGAATGTTCTACAAGAGTGTGGTGCCCAATGATCGGTCGTCGTGCCCGACCTCGCGGCCGACACTGATCTCATACGCTGCTGTGCCGACGAGAAGTGTACAGCACAGTTCGGTAAACTCGTCGTTCGAGATATTCTAGGAAGCATTGAAGTATTCATACATGTAAGCAGACAAACTTTGTTCGGCACTGTTCGAGGTCCGGATGAATGACCGTGACAAAAATCGATAAGTGCGTCTGTTGGAGACAAACATCAGCCAATTGATACCGGAAGCAGCCGGAGAAATTGCGTAAAGGCGAGCAAGCCGAACCTGAAATATTTTGTAAACTCCGCGCCCCACAATACTGTCGGGCATCTTGCAGAGGTAATCAGATCCGGAGGCATTAAGCCGCCAGTTGTCAGGACTTCCTAAAGGAATTGCAATCAACATAATAATGCGATGAAACTATAATGGAAAAGGATCTATGTTGGAATTCTAGGATAAATGGGGATAGGAGGAGTTCAGGTGTACATGGCTTGATGAAGTTCGTTTTCTAGTCGGACAAGTAAGAGGAATGAATATTTTCCGGTCATTTACCTGAACTAATCACATCCTATGAGTGACAAACCCACACGCTAAATCCAGATTAAACGTCTGAGCCGCATGACTGAGCATCATGGAGAAGACCGGTTCCACCGCCAAGTCATTATGAAGAAGCCCATCGCCAGCCCATCATGAAGATGTCCGTCATCATCACCTCACAACGATTGAAATCTACACCCTGTCAACATCATCAGCCCAATTATCCGTCCCCAATGACCACAACATACACCTTCACTTTATCTCGTGAAACCGGCTTTCCAACACTTTCGCGTCGAAGAGCTTCCCCGTCTTCTTCTCCAGCGCATTCGCCACCGTGCCCCAGAACTCCTGCTCTACTGTTGCGACGGCCTCCATCATAAGCTCCGTCATGTCGGCCGTCTTAAGGATTTCGGTCTGCTCGATCAGCGTCTCGGAAACGGGCTGACGCAGGTTGTCAGCGAGGTCCTTGGCGGCGTGGTCCGCGTCACGGACGCGCTTGCGACCTCCGCCTGCGCCGAACTGATAGCCGGAGGAATTGTTGATAGCTCCCGGGAGCTGGGCGGCTGGGTGGCTCTGAGGGTTGCGGAGGTGCATGTCTGCGGAATGTATCAGTAACAGCTTCAAAACAGTATTCTGATCCAACCTACAATCCTGAGGACGGAACCCATACTCGCCCTTTGCAGCCGCAATGCGCGGCGCATTCCGCACGAACCGCGAGTACACCGCCGCCGATGTCCAGGTCCGAGGCTCGCCGCGCTCCAAGCGCTTCTTGTTGAGCTCGGTGACGATGGCGTCCCAAGTCATGCTATGCTCCTGACGCATCACCTTGATAGCCTGGTTGTCCGGATCCTCTTCGACAGTGCGGGCACGGACGTGCTTCGGCTTGGGTGCGAGTATCTTCAGGGTCTTGCCAGTGATCTGGTTCTTTATAACGCGAGCGCGCTTTAGACCGTCGAAGGTGGTATCGTGGGGCGGATATGAAGAGCCGTATTCTTCATCCGTGGCCTCGAGTGCGGCGGTCTCGTCGTCCAACAGATCTTCGTGCTCAGGTTCTACGGTTTCCATTGGCTCGAAGAGGGGAGAATCGCTGCAGTGGGATGCTGGTCGGCGGTGTTCGTAATAGCCTTAATGATTTAATCGATGGAAAGGTATCTGAGTGACGGCAGGCGTATGTGCTCACCTGGCAAACCGTGGGGAGAGATGTCATCTTGAGAGAACTCGACACTTTCACCCGCGTTGGCCTCGCGGCGATCATCATCATGCTCGTCCACACGAGCTCCGGAACGGCTCTTGACTCTATTGTAACTCAATTAGTGTTACTCCATACAATGTTGTCTCGTGGCTTCGAAAGCCTACAACAGAGCATCGGGTCGTAGACTTACAGACGCGGGTCGGCAGCACGTCGTTGATGCGACATTGTTGCACAACAAGATTCTGGGGAGTATGAAGTAGTTTCTTGGGTGATATTCAGGAAGAAATCGTGGTGAAGTTGATCATCGGCGAAAGAACCTGGCGGGCAGCGTAGACGCTGGTTAAACAAACACTCGTTCGGCGTATCGCCTAGTAAACTAAAGATCAACAAGGGGATTCAACCCAGCAAACGGCGGCTTGAGCCGAGACAAACCGACTGTCACCCAATCAGCAGCACAAACGGGTAAGAAAATAACGAAATTTGTCAACATGCGGCACGATGCAAACACTCCCTTCAAACGGATATCTCTTTATATGAGGAGTTCACCATTCAGATTCCTGAAAAGTCCCTCATGACCCAATTTCCATTATCGAACTCGAGCTTGTGATGCTAAAAGCCCGCAGGCCTGCCCAATCCTGTGCCAGCAACCGTACGCTCGAACGCTCCGCTACCGACTCATCACCCACGCGGCCCTAGCTTCTGCTTCCCTTAGCCTCCTTTGGGCCTTCTATTCGATTGCCTTGGCAGTTTGTGACGCCTTTCTATTCGGTTGTCTCGGCGGTTTGTAACGCGGACGATGTCCGCTCTGACCGCCACATTGGCTTAAGGAGCGCCTTCGTTGATGCCATAGTCGATGTTGACCTTGTCAGTTATGCGTCGTTTTCCGCCACGGTGACTTGAGTGTTCTTCCCAGTCATGCTCGTCTGATAATTTGATAAGGAAATTGTGGTGGAATGTGTAGATGTCTAGCCCATAGCTCGCTGTTGATGAATCAATGTGCTTCCGAGCCTGGTGATGTTGACCGTGGCGGGCAATCTGGTTACACCATTTTGTGTGTCGTCTTCGTCTTTGAAAGCCATGCCATAATGACTTCCGAGTGTCTCGGTCATCAATTGATGGCGTAGTTGATGAAATGAGATTTTAATACCCAGCATCGGATGGCCGCGCTCGCCCTCTTAGGGCCTGTTCGATTCGACCCTAATTGGTCATATCCGATCACGAAAATCCTATATTAGCAAATTTGAGGCATTGATTGAACAAGGTGTTAAGTATAATTCTTGTGTCGCAAAACTTGCCACGTGATTTATCATACCACGTATGCAAAGACTTATTATGCCCCTTAGTATCCCAAGGGGTATGCTTATTCAAGTGTTATCTACACTCTTAAGTTTTGCTTAGTATTAGGCGTCGATTTTTCTTTTCCTTGTAGGACTTACTTCAAATTCATTAGCAGCAGTTCTTACCTCTTCTTATGTAGCATAATTTCGTTTATTAGGGGGTGTGGCCTACGTCTACTCTTGGCCAATTGAGAAGTGGGTGGATTTTGCAGGAGCTGGTGGAGAGCGCAGCGTATGATACGTATGGATATCAGCTGCAGTGGCGAGATATATCGTTTGATCGAAACTTTCCGAGCAAGGAAGACATCCGTACGTTGCTGGATTCAGGTACAAGCTGCCGGCGGTGTTTATCCTGAGCTAGCAAAATATCACAGTGCTGCCGTGGTACTACGAGAGGAGATGCGTGCGAGCTTTGATGACCTGAGGATTGAGCTGCTGGGCAAAGTTCATTGGGTAGCGTACTAGTGGAGGATCCGCTATCATAGAGCCAGATCATAACTGCCCTTCAGATTACCTATCAATTCCAAACCCTCTTGCAAGTCGACTCAGTTCTCGACAAAAACATCTGGCTTAATCAGCCTCTCCCTGATTACATCCCCATTCGGCAAATCGTTCGCCTCAACTCTCTTCACCGCCTCCCCAACATCCGTCTCAATCCCTGCAGCTAGATGCCGCCTTACTAATCTCTCCATCACCACCTCCCGCGGCGTATCTACGAACCACTTCTCCGCGCACAGCGCCGCGATACCGCGCCACAGTTCCTCATCCAGCAGGACGTAATTCCCCTCGACGATGATGAGGCGCATGCGTGAGGAGATGGGGATGCCGTCTTGCACGGGATCCTGAAGGGCGTGGTCGAAGTCGGGGGCGTAGAGGATGGCTTCAGAGGATGGGGATGGGGGAGTGGGCAGGGGGGTGGCGGCGAGGGATTGAATGAGGGAGAGAAAGGAGGAGGCGTCGAAGGTGAATGGGGCGCCGCGGCGGGCGAAGGCTTTTTCAGGATCTGGCAAAGCGGAGAGTTGCTTTTTTGTGAGGTGGAAGCCGTCCTATAAGACGTGTAAGCGATGTTGGAGGGCATGGCGCGAGTCATGTCTCTTCGATGGCATCGCCGCGCTGACTAGCTCTTTCACAGGCCGGCTAAACTTGGTTTGGATGTCTTGATCGATACCATGTCCAGTTGACATGACGCCACATCCCGTCGCGACACTTATAACATAACTAGCCCCTAAAGACAAAGAGGAGAAAACGCAACATACCATGGGAACGACAGCAATATCAGTTATCCCCCGTGCAGCAAGCTCCTCCAGCAGCGCTGCCGACACGGTAGATTTTCCGGACCCGGGGACGCCAGCCAGCGCAACTAGGATCCGAGATGGTGTGTCGGAGGACGCCTGCCGGTTGAGGAGCCCCTCGACGCGCTTGGCTAGATGGAGGATGATGGAGCGCAGGCTGCTTGCAGGCACCCCTTGTACAGTAGTCGTGTCTTGCGCCATTGCGTCTTGCCCCTCTAATGATACACAGCGTAGTTCAAGAGATTCGACTAGATCTAAAATTTGTCCCGTTGGTAGGTATAATCCAAACTGGAGATGGAAATGTTTTTGGGCTTTGTAGGCTGGTCTGAGGTGTGGAGTGGTGTTGTCCGGTGTTGCTGCATGTTGAGTTTGGTAATGATCCACTTTTTGGGCGGGTGACTGTCGCCCTCATCGGCGCCTTGCTCCGTGATATTTAATTTCCTCATCACGGTAGCTTCGGACGCAGGGAGCTGGTAGACACGAACCAGGAAGTGGTATTCCATAAAGCTGTAGAGAAAAGTAACCGCCGTACGAGAATCCAAAGACAAAGATATATCGCATCGAAGAGAAAAGGACATGTTAAGTGCAGTGAACAGTAATGAAGAATAGTAATGGATTATTATGATGATTCGGCCTACTTTATGGAATAAGTCGCTCTTCTCAAACGCCAAAGGCGTACCTGTCGCGCACAACATAACGTGGCATGTGCAACGCGAGGTCCCTCAGCAATGAATTGCATTACACCGAACCTTTGCGTAAAACTTTTACGATTCATACGTGGTTATAGGACCTTTGCGATTCATACGTAGTATCTCTCTCAATCCAATATCCAACCCGGGCCCGACCCTTCTGCAGAACACAACTTTACTGCACCCCCTCAATAACAACCTCAAATACGCCCTCCTTCACCGCCTTGACAAGCTTGAATGCCTTCTCCGCATCCTCGATTTTGAATCTTGACATCGACCGCGCCCGACGCCACTAGATGCACCGCGTCAGGATAACATCCCACTGAGTACCGTATCGAGCCCTTTATAGTCAGCGCGCGAATGCAGGCTGTCGTGATAGGGAACACAACGTTCTGTTTGGCAGCTGATTAGCACATCTCCCCAGTTCCAGGGTGACACAAACAAGGGTAGTCAACGACTTACCTCCTTCCCCATACCAGCTTCAAGTAAGTCCCTCCCTTGATAGCAACGTTCACACCAGCCTGGATGCACGGCTCCGCCCCCGTACACTCAAGCACCACATCCGCACCCTCCCCAAGCCCAAACTCCTCCTTGATCATCGTTGCGACCTTCTCCGCATGCGCAACCGAATCAACCCCCTCTTCCGCCCGCGGAGGCAAAAACGTCCCATCCGCAGCGTACTTCCGCGCAAAGTCAAGTCTCGATTGCGAGATGTCTATGGCAATGACTTTCTTTGCACCCGAGGCCTTGGCTACAGCTTGGGACAGGACGCCGATTGGCCCCGCGCCGAAGACGACAACAGTCTGATTTGCGCGGATGGAGGCTACTTTGCAGATTTGGACGGCGACGGCGACGGGCTCGACCATGGCCGCTTCTTCCATGTCCATGGTGTCTGGGATCTTGTAGCAGTAGTCGCTGGCCACAGTGTAATACTTCGCAAGGGTGCCATCCCATGGCGGCGTCGCTGCAAAGATGGTGTCGTTGCATAGGTTATAGGAGCCCGCGCGGCAGTAGTCGCATCGTCTGCAGGGGACGCCGGGCTCGATGGCTACGCGGTCGCCGACCTTGAGGTTGGTCACTTTTGATCCTGCTTCTACGACCACACCAGAGGACTCGTGACCCAGGACGATGGGCGAGTTGAGCACGAAGTCGCCAATGCGGCCGCGTTGCCAGTAGTGCGCATCGCTGCCGCAGATGCCGGTTTGGGCGACATGGACGCGGACTTCATGTTCGTCGCGAAGTTTGGGGACGGGGCGGTCCTCGAAGGCGACGTCTTTGACGGCGCGGAGGGCGAAGGAGCGGTTACCCTTCTTGGTGGTAGACATGGTGAAGGTGCGAATTGAGAAGTCCCAATTACGGTACTTTTGGGAGAAAAGAGATAAATCAGACTGGACAGATGTCGTGCTTCTCAAGACGCCAGAGGAAATGATTTCGGAATTCCATCTCATCGACCTGCTTCAGGGTAAACAACTATCGCGGCTCTTCAACAAAGCGTCACCCTCGCATCGAGGGGCGGAGGACCGAAGACCAAGGGTCAACGTCGCCCATCGGCTCTTCCACTACGGTAGATAATGCGGGGGAGCCCCGCGCCGTGTGGATCCCTGAGGCTTCGAATACCCTGTGATGGTGTTCTACGGACCGTTGGGGCTTTCATCCTGTAGAAGTTGTCGTACTCCCGCGACTAGTTCCCGTGATGATGGGACATCGTGCTACACCCGTGCAGCGCGTGGGTGTACCCACTCCGACGCTATCCACCGTCGCGCTTTGGATCAGCGTCAGCATAGGGAGAAAAGTAGAGGCGCCATGGCCTCCTGTGCCTTTGATTCTTCGAATTCTTCGCCTCTTTAACGTATACCTCTCTTCATACTCTCTACTTGTACACCGCGTCTCCGAACCTACCTGCCATCTGACCACCACCATGCCTCTCGCAAAACACCCCAATCCCTCCAGCTCGGTGACCTCCCACTTCTCCCTCAAAGGCAAAGTCGCGGCCGTCACCGGCGGCGCCCGCGGAATAGGCCTCTCCGCCTCGCGCGCCATCGCCGAAGCAGACGCCTCCGTCGCAACCCTCTACTCCTCCACCAACGACGCCGACGCCATCGCATCCCAAATCGCGGCAGACACCGGTGCTAATGTAAAAGCATACAAAGCCTCTGTCGAAACTAAGGAAGAGATCGCCTCAGTATTACGGCAGATCTCTGAGGACTTTGGAGGCTTGCACATTGTCGTAGCAAACGCGGGTACTGTGCTCTCCGATACAAAGTCGCCATGTCTTAGACATAGAGAAGTTGTACACAAACCAACTTTTGTGACACGACTGACTTTGAAGCCGCGAGTATAGGTGTCGCGAACCACCATGCGGCAGAAGACTACACCGAGGAGCAATGGCGCAAGGTCATGGCCGTGAACCTCGATGGCGCGTTCTACACTGCTCAGGCAGCGGGTAACATCTTCAAGAACCAGGGTCACGGAAACTTGATCTTCACCGCTTCAGTCTCCGCCATCCTCGTTAATGTCCCGCAAAAGCAGGCAGCGTATAACGCGTCCAAAGCAGGGGTGGTGCAATTAGCTCGCTGTCTTTCCGTTGAGTGGGTCGAGTTTGCGCGCGTCAACTGCGTGAGCCCCGGGTTTATCGAAACGGATATGCTAGATGTGCATCCCGAGGCCCACAGGAAGAAGTGGTTCGACATTATTCCTGCGAAGAGGATGTGCGAGCCGGATGAGTTGAAGGGGGCGTATGTGTTTTTGGCGAGCTAGGCAAGCTCGTATATGACGGGTGCGAATTTGGTCATTGATGGAGGATATACCTTGCCGTGAGCGGTTGAATGCGCGTTTCTGCGGGTGGTTGGTCGATGATAACAGGATGATTCAACTGTACTTGATCAAATGTCTCTTCCTTCAGAGTACCATACTCGACCTTTCCGAGGCTGTTCATGCGAATTTGTGACCGAGACTTGGTTCAAAGATCATAGCAAGGTCTTCCGATATATCCCGCGTACTGTGGCCTAGCGAAGTAGCCTGAGATCGTGCAGACGACTCTGGGCTGCAATTCCTGCAGCAAGCCAGCTCGGGTAGATGAAAGGGCTTAGTTCAAACTCAGACATGGACGCTACATCCGGCAACAGATTTCCAAGTCCAGGGTCGGATGATCCGTCATCTGAAATCGTCTAGGTCTCTGTTGATCGATCAGACTGGGAAACAGTGGGTCTGCCTGCACGAAAACATGAGACAGACCACCCAGTGGCCCCCATGATCGGTAGTTTCGGAGGTCACCCTAGAGCCTCACGTACCGCCCGTATAGTCGTACGAGCCTCCGAAAGCTTGGTCATTGATCACAAAACCTAATTGCAAGAGGCCTTGCTACGTGTGTGGGGTCCGCGAGAAGGCAGTGTGCAGACAGTACACTGCAGGCAGTGCTCTTTGAACCCGAGACGAGGGCGAACCCCATACTTACCATCCGCGCGTAAGAAAATGTTGCTGTCAAGTGTGGATGAAGCCAGCATGGTAGATCCACTGTAAACGGAAACTAAATACCCACGCTCTTATATAGACTCCCAGGCCACATTTTGTTTCTAATGAAATCTGCAACGTCGTTTCAATTGTTCCAGTTCTATACCTAGAATCTTTATCAGTTACCTTGCATAATGACTGCCAACGGGACCATCAACGGCAATGGCGCCACCAGGAAGTCCATACGCGCCCCCAATCCCCCGCTCAAAGACAGTGTCTTCGATATGTTCCGTCTCGATGGCAAGGCAGCCATAATAACAGGTGGCTCGGGCGGGATCGGGTACGAGGTCGCGCGCGTGCTGGCAGAAGCTGGAGCAAACATTGCGATATGGTACGCGCACTCCAAGAAGACGCACGCCCTCGCCGAGACCATCGCCTCGGATTTCAACGTCAAGGTCAAGGCGTACCAGGTGGCTGTGGAGGACTATGCTGCGGTGGAGAAGGCAGTACGATACCCCCTGGTACAAAGTCGCTATGTCTTAGCATAGACAAATTGTACCTGAACCCACGTTTGCATGTGACTAAGCTGACTCTGTACCCACGAGTATAGGTAGCCACAGTCGAGGAGGAATTCGGCAGGCTCGACATCATGGTCGCAAACGCTGGTATCTCAACCAAGGCAGGGGGTCTGGATGACCTCGTCGAGGACTGGAACACAGTGCGAGTCATCGATTTTGACGGCGCTTACTACTGTGTCCGAGCAGTTGGATTGGTGTTCAGGAAACAGGGCTGTAAGTTTCGCTTTCCCAATCCAAAGGATGGGAGTTTTATGCTGACGACAGAATCTTGTAGCCGGAAACTGCATCTTCACAGCCTCAATGTCCGGCCACGCAGCCAACGTCCCGCAAGAGCAATCGTGTTCATTTGGAGCGGCACCGGAATGTTGATCTCGTACATTGTCTGGACAGCATGTTCGGCAGTCAACAATGAGCAAAATAACAAGGCAGCTGGCTACGTCGTGGTGGTGTGTCTTTTCGCCTTTTCACTTCCACTACGACATCGCATATACTCCGCTCCTCATGTCGTATCTCACTGAGATCTTCCCGTACACCTTACGGTCCAAAGGTATTACGTGCGAGTTGTTGTCATCTACTGCTCACTCGTCATCGCTGCTTTCGTCAACCCGATCGGTATGGAAAACCTTGGCTGGAAGTACTACATTTGTTTCTGCTGTTTCTTGGCAGTATTCCTCGCGGTCACATATATGTTCTTCCCCGAGACCAAAGGACGAAACTTGGAAGAGATTGCTGAGATTTTTGACGGACCCGGCGCTCAAGTTGATACGCATGCCGTCGAGAAGGAACATGTCTATGCAGACAAGGAGCACAAGGAGGTGGTATAAATCAGGTTTGGCTATTCAGTGAAGAAGCCGAAGCCGAAGGCACTCTATTATTCCGTAGCTGATCGGTTGTCTTATACAAAGATCTTCATCTGAAATCGAACAACGCTGTCGCAGTTCGGGTGCTTTTGTTCTTATGGTCTTCCGCATTGCGATGTAGCTTGCAAATTGCGAGTCTAACTCCCAGTATTGTCGTGCTTTACATCGCAAGACTATCCTCATTTGCGTCTAATGGCGTCAACTTTGCTACCTCTTCCTGGAGGCTGGAAATTGTCGAACGCGAGCGCTAATGCGTTGCTTTTATTTTATTTTTTAAAGTGCTCCTCAAGCCGACAGGTCTCTCGCCTCTTCTTCCTACTGGGCGGCTTGTCGCGGTAGAACCGACGCCTGGCTACGGAGCCACAGATGGATATTGTGACGAAAGCCATTCGGCCTCCGGACAGATGCTGCGCAAGATGTCATGCAACTATAGTGTACTAACGGGAAGTTGACCAAACGTGAACCTCAATCCCACGGAAATCGATTTGTACCAACATCCCCAGGCTGAGGAATTGTCGGCTGCGGCATGTCGCCCATGTCGGTAAAGAAGTTGTTCCAATGACCGTTTTGCATTAGCACATCGGGCCACATCATGGCATAAACGCTGTTAATCTGCGTTTGCGGCGATTCCTGCGTGGATTCCAGCGGTGGATGGTTCGCAAGCGTGGTGCTGTCGGGAGTGGACCCGGCTGCGTGATCGTTGATCTGCGGTTGTAAAAATGGCCCACAAAGTTGTTGAATAACATTGTAGCAATCTTGTGCGCTGGGATTCAGCGTTGAAACGAGTTGCATGGTATGAAGCGTCTGATTAACCTGGAAACGCCAACTAGCGGACGATGGTGCGTTTGGCTCGTTCCGGAGACACACGCAAGGAATGAGTGAGGCTTGAAATAAGAAGTACAGCGCATACCAGGCAGCTAGTCTCGTCGGTGGAGTAGATGCCCAAAACTCATTAATGGAGGATATGCTTGCCTCGGCGTCCCTGAGGCAGCGATTGTATGCCTCTTGAACAGCAGGTGGAACAGCGTTGCCATTGTTGGTATCTGGGGCTCTTGCTTGTAGTACGCGTCGCATTACATACGGACGATACATGATAATTCTGAAGTTGTACAGGCGCCACCACATGATCGCGTGCCCAGTCGCAAACTTAATAGGAATCGGTGAGGTTTGTCGATACCACGATGGTACAGAGGATTCCCATTTTCCGATCAATGTATCGTCTAGTCGAATGAGCTCCGTGGCGGAAGGAAAGGGCATGGATATTACGCGAGTGTAGATATCGTTAGTCAGTGTGTGGAATTTGGACTGCATGATGAGAGCACTGAAGGTTGTGACGTTGTCTACTTCCTTGGGAAGCGAGCGCGACAGATTAGTAAGAGCTCGGTCATTCACATTGAGTGGCAGCGATATCTCCACGTTGCGATTCGGCCAGGCTAATGGACGGCCAAAGGTGATGGCAGCCCCTATATTGAAGACAAACATGCACCACCACACACGACGGCGGATCTCCATGTTCAAAGGCGAGATATCCCAATCATTGAACTCTTTGTGTAGGCCGAGGCCCATGGCCATGTGAACAGCGAGGCCGAGATAGTTGTAGCCACTGTTAGGTTTGTTGCGCTTTTGGAGGTAATTGGACATGAGCGTGAGCGTCTGTACAAGAGTAATATTGCCCGTCTCCAGGCTCTCGATAGACATGTTGGACTTGGCAGCCATGAAGAGCCGTCGATCTGTATCGGTTGGAATTGTGGCGGCGGTGAAGTGGCCAATCGCGGCGAGCATGAACGCTAGAGCATGCCAGCTTCGCCCAGACGGACGGGGTATGACCTGAGAGTATTGGGCTCTAAATGTGTGCTCTTCAACGAGCGGGTATGAGATGTGATAGAGGCCAAAGTAGGCGTTGATAGCAGCGTCCAGATCGACGGACCCCATGTCAAGCGCATCCCACAAGGGCGTGTCCAGCCAGTGTTCCGAGAGACTCGGCGCAGTGGCAGCAGGCGGCGGATGAGGGATTGCCTTTCTGTACGAAGCATGCGCATCGGGAAGGAGCAGTCGCAGCATGGCTGCGCCAGAAGCGACGCCTAGATATCCTGCTTCGTGGTCGGCCACCGTCAACGAGGCCATACCGTCGGCGGCGCCTTCATCTTCGCCATTCGATCCGCCCGTAGCCGGGTTTGTTTCCGGGAGACCGTTGTCCAGTGTCTGTTCGGACCAGCTATAGTCGGCTAGACCAGACGGCGGGCCTTCGAAAGCCAACCCTGCCTCGTCGTTGGGCGTCGCGACGTCCTCTCCCGCATCATGCTCTGCTGCTGCTGCTGCTACCGCGGTTCCACCCTCGCCTGTCCTTTCGCCATCGTGGCGCTGCAACTGATGTAGGCTATCTTCGGCACGCTGAGCGCGGGCTTCGGCGCGCGCGCCTTGGAGTTGAGCGCGTCGCAGCTGTTCCTCGACCTGGGTCAGGTATTTTCGCGTCAAGGGTGTTCTGCTGTGCCGTTCATAGAGACAGTGGCCTTTTAGCACAGTCAGTGTGGTTCAAAGTCGTGAGAACGGTCAGTTGAGCATGTCTCTGCGAGGCGAGATCACTGTACGGTAGGTAGACAGGGTGTACTGACGGCGATTCTTCCTGCAGGGCCCGCACTCTGGGAGTGTCTTGTCGCAGCGCGCCTTGCGCCGACGACATTCATTGCAGGCTTGGTCACGTTCGTCGCGATTGTCGCTGTCCATGTGCGCTGCGGGTCAAGGCATGTTGTCGCATTGGCGCGGTAGCATGACTGCCCAGATGCTCAGAATCTCTTCTAGCCTCCGCTGTGGGGCCGCACCCCGCACACCACACCATTCGCCATCTGTTGGGGCTAACTCCATTCTTCATTTTTACACCCCTTAACATGGTGCATGCTTCGCTTGTAAAGGCAGAATGGTCAAGAATTTGGATGCTCCTTCGAATGATTGCTCCCCTTGTCAATGCTGTGCTATTTCCGGTAATTCCTCTCTTTCTAAGCCGAGCTCATCCCTATGGTCCGATCGCTTCCTGGATCCGCTGGGGTTTTGACGCATTCATAACGGAGTACATAAAAGTGTGAGGTATGCACCTAATTTGAAGCGGACAGCCTCGTCTGACATATCCTGCGTGTGCATGGACGGATTTCCATCTATGGAGATGTCAGCTGAGTCTCAGCACCACGACTAGCCAGCCAAACCGTAACATTACATCCACTTCATGGACGTCACTTACCCAAACCCTGTCCGTGTCAGCACACAAGACCTTGACGCCCACTATCACTTCGTTTGTCACCCTCTCTCAAGTTCCGAGTCCATCGGTTGGTGTCACCAATGTAATGATAATCATACGTGTCACTACGCTGTTTAACAATGATTACCTCTCTCTCCAGGAACCTTCGAGCCAATCGCGAAAAAAGCTGTGTAATTAGTCTTGCCTATGCTAATAGATAATAGAAGAGTATATCTGACCAAGTTTCAGAAGCTTTACATCTGCACTTAAGCCGCTTCTAGTGCAGACACCAGCAGGGCAGCCACCACCAGCGACGAACCAACGATCCATTGCACCCGAAACCCCGAAGCTGTCCCAAGCCCCCTTGATCCAGTCTCGTCCAACACCTCAAGATGCCCATGGATACCTGGCGCCCCAGCACCACCGCCCAGCCCAGAGTCGCAAGCAACTCCCACGTCCATCGCAACCATACATGGCAAGGACACAATCAACGCCAACCCCTCCAGCGCCGCAGCACTCATCCCTGCCGTACCTATCGCCTCCCACCCGCCCAACTCACCACCCTCGACACATTCTTCATTTCTTTCGACACATCCGCCTCCTTCACAGTAACCAACAACGCCCAAGCCATCCCTCCACCGGCGCTCGTCTTAGAAGAAAGACCCCTAGCACATACTTAAGTTTCTTGCCCACGGTACATAAGCCAAAAGTACAATTATATTCCTTTTTTCCAAGCCTTGTTAGGAAACAACCCACTGTGTACCTCTATAGTGTAATAATATCTAGAGCAAAGTGTGGCACCATCCGCTTAGTACCTAGTACCTACGGTACCTACTTGATAAAATAAACCATGGCACCTCGCAATAGGCTTTCTGCTACCTAGAGCCACGCACTTTTCTTGTAACTCCTAGGTAATGCATAACGATTTCGCTCCTAGACGCCTACACGATGGTGTCATTAACTTCTAATTCAAACTACTGTCGTTGTCGCGCATTTGCGCATTTGCGCAAGCTCCCATGGTTCCTTTTAGCCACCCTGTTACCTCCAGTGCCCAGAGCCAGCTCAACTCAAATTTTCCCCACCCTAGAGTGCTGTCAAGAAGCATTCGCTATACCGCATGCAGTCTGAGCTTGCGAGTCGTGAATCTTACTCTGCGTTCCGCCAAACTAGTAGGTATCGCACGAGAACTCTCATCCAATCAGCGATACCAGACTAGACGATGGTAGAGATCTGGAGTGTGACTAAGCGGAACGACATCCTTGTTAGCGTTGGTTCGGGCCTGAAGTTCTCTACATGCAATTTCGATGCGTCCTCGGATTGCCATTACACATGGCCAGCCACGCGTCTCCCATCTCAAGAAGCGAAGCCGAGCTGGTGGGACGATCTCTTCGTCGTAGTTTGAGGATGCTCTTGTATCGCTGGAAACTTCAAGCCCGCGGTGATTGGGCTTCACCACCATGGGCAATTCGAACACACACCCAGATTTACAGTAATTCGAATCCCCAGAGTTAGGTAACATCGTTGTGCGCGGATCTACTAGTGACATGCCGCCAAGATCGCCGTTGTTTAATCGTGCTACATGCGACCATCCCGCGATGCGGACGCGTCTCCTGCTGCGCCTTGGGACTTGGGCAGACGGTTCCTCTCAAGCATCACTATTTCGGGATTAGCGCTTGTCTCATCAAGATGTATCCGCCTAATACTTGAATGGACGATATATGCCATAACGACAAGCTGAGGACACTCGCTGTCGAAGTTGATCGTGAAATAGTCTGCTTATTTTCTAAGTTTTTTTTTTCTATTTTCTTTTCATTTGACGCAGATCTACGAGAGAGTAGCCACGATGACCCCAAACGTACGACTTGTAGAAGAAGGCTCGAACGTACGACCGGTAGAAGAAGGAACCCGGACTGCTGGAGGCGAGTACGACAAGATCCAAGAAAATCAGCGGGCTGACCCAAAAGCAGAGCACGATGACGCTTCATCGGCGCGTCAAGAGGTGCAAAGCAACCCAGATCTCTACGCTCCGCCGGCCTACACGATAATGACCACAACCGGCGAGGAAAGCCTCGACGCGGAAGCTTTCGCGCCGGAAAAGACTCCCCTCCTCGAGCAGTCCCAGTCCGCGGATCGAAACGACCAGCCGTCTCCCTTGTACACACCTAAGCTTCTGCTTCTGCTTCTGGCTCTCGAATCGAACGGCCATGCTCGCAAGGCCCTTCCCAAGTCATGCCTGCCCGGAAACCGCTAGACTGGACGGATGACAACGCGGATGCTGTGCGATGTAGCGTCCTCAACGATCGGCCAGCTACATGGACTGTGAAAAGGGAAAGGGGGATGGCGCTGTGTCCACTAGCCGCCGCCGTCTTACTCCGAGAAGGCATCCTCAGCAATAAGCACCTCCAGCTAGTACCATCGCTCCTCGACCGTCCTTCCTCATATCCAAGATTCGACCCACACGACCCCAAAGACCCGCTGTCCGCTGTCATAATAAGCAGCTACGATGTCATCGGCGACGTCCTTCTTGGAGCTGCCGGTGGACCGATAGAAGTAGGGCGAAAGCTTGGATCCCAGAGACGCGAGATGGAACACAATGCAGCTCTGGCTCGTCTGTCTCAAGGATCGACGTGGGCGCAGGAGAACCCGACCGAGAAGGCGCTCATGGTGGGCCCGAAGGCGCTCGTGCATTGCGGCGTCGGCACGTACAAGGGTTGTCGGAAGATAGTTGAGACGTGCATCAAGACTCCCATGATCTATACGCACAGCTTGGCGAGAGGGTTCCACAACACACCGAAACTGTACGGCGAGCATTTGAGAGCGCGTGAAGAGGTGTTTGACTTGAAAAGTGGACTGGTAGTAGGAGGAAAGGTAAGCATTGCCCAATTCTTCGCGTGCGAGGCTGACTCGATCCGTAGACACTTGTACTAGGTACATATGACGGCGTCAAAGACTTTTTTTGGATGCCCGTCAAAGGTGCGCGGAAGGAAGGCGTAGTGGGAGCGGGCAAAGGCTTTTGCAAAGGCATCGGGAATATGATGTGCAATTTTGGCGAAGGTATGAGCCTGGCTTCCCATTCGTTTCGATCGACGTGCTAATCGAATCCAGCTGCTTGCGGAACCATTGGCTATTCATCCTACGGCATCTACAGAGAGATCCAAAACTCGGCCTCGGGCGGGAACCTGCCAGCCCGGAATGTGGTTCTTACGTTAGGGGAAGCTGAGTATGAACAAGCCAAGGAGGAAGAACGGCGGAATGTGATCAAGCGGTGGCTTCAGGTGCAAATGAGGCAGATGTGATGGAATGGGTATTGTAGGATTATGTATTATCTCATGCACGCCTGACTTGATCGTGCTTCCTACCCTGTTATCCAGGCTTCGCGAAGAGCCACGAACGACCGTCTCCGATGAGAACATTGAGAAGGGACTACGGAGAAGTCTGATAACTCGACCAAGGCCTGAATTCGTCTCAGCGAGCGATCGCAGGATCGAGTGAATGAGGATCGCGGCTCGCCATGACTGCTTCCGTGCGGTGCGCACTTTGTGTTCCGTGAACCAGTCGCGTTGACGTTGCATCGTCGTGATGGAGAAATCGTAGTCTTGATTATCTGGACGAAACATCATCAATCTCGGTCGTATCGGTCATGCGACACCGGAAGTTCGCTGGGTGCTCTCGGTTGCTCTGCGCTTGGCATTTCTGCTGGATGTGTAGTCGAAGTCGTATACAATTCAGAAGGTGCAGAGTCTGTGTGTGCATATTTATGTTCATGCCCGTAGAGATGAGGCTGCAACGCATATTTGTCTTCGGCCTCGCGCCGCTTCGCCAGCTTCCGATATCCGTACGCTTTGCGGCCGAAAAAAACCGCAAGCAAGATTGCAATGGAACCGATGGCAGCGCCAGCACCAATACCTGCTTTGACTCCTGTAGACAGACCATTGTCTCCTACCTCTGGTGCTTTGGTGTCGGTCGATGTAGGCGACGATGTCGGTGAGGCTTGGGATGATGTTGTGCTGGAGGCTGTAGGCGTTGAGGAAGAGGAAGAGGAAGAAGCGCTGGATTTCACCGCATGTCCGGTGAAATTTCTTGGTAACTCGACCACGTCGATGTTGTTGGTGCAACATGAATCACTGTCGCCGCAACACCATCTCGTTACATCCCGAGTATCGTCCAACGCGTTGTAATCGCCGTTTCCAGACACTCCACACGGAGTCATTCTTGAACCACCAGCTGCATCGCGAGTGTGTCGGCACACATCTAAACATTCGCTACTTGTCGGGTCCGAGTTTGTACAGTATTCAAGCCACCAGGTCGTCGACGCTGTACCATCTGTCATATAGCGATTCTGACATATACCGTTCGGCAAGCACTCGTCCTGCGTCCAGCCCATCACATTCGTCTCGTTCCCTGGTGTGTTTTCTCGGTTTAGGGCGCAACATAATGTTGTCACTCCATCCGAGCATTGCTTAATCTCGGTGTTGCTGATTTCCGTGCCATTGGCATAATAACATGATGCAGAGCCAAATGCAAGAACTGCAGTCGCTAAAGAGGAGCAGAAGATCAGAGAAGGAAAAATGCGCATGTTGGGAAGCCGTTGAAGGGGACCTCGCGCACGAGGGGAGGAAGACCGGGTAGAACTTCGCAACCGTAGGGGCACTGCCACCCATATGTACCTTGCAAGCCAAGATCGAATCCAAACAACAGTGTGCCCTTGTCGGAGGGCCTGAAATGGCGAGGTAATCTATGCTTGGGGGCGAATAAGAGGGCTGGAGCAGGCAGGCGGAAGCGCCCAGCCTGGTTCTTCATGCCCGTGTGCATAGCCAATCCGTGCCGCTTAGATTAAAAGGTAAATGGCACACCCGTACTGTACAGTAGTCTACCGTCGTTAACGTTCTTGATCAGATAAAGGACATTTTCGCTCTCAAGGTCGGAAGCGCCACGCCCCAGAGGCGAAGGTATGTCACCCGGAAATTGGTACAACGCCTGGGTCGAAGCATACGATTGCAAAGGTTCGGAAAGAAGGCTTAACTTGCGTCTGTCGTGTCAGCCTTGGCAGGCTGAGACTGGGTGACGGTTCGGGAAACAAGTGAGAGGCGTTTTCGCGACAGCCACCTATGCCGGCCTTCGGCCCTTCGTTGGCTTCGTTGGGCCTGCATACTGTCATCCAAAGGTCTTTAGAGATGTCTTGAGCACATAAGTAGCCGTAGTGCGATGCGAATGGATGTGGCAAACAGCTGTTGCGCGATGGAAAGTGAGTGAAGGTAGCCAAGCTTCTCCGAGAGGTCAGCCCCCAAAACGATGCACGGACCTGGTAGGTACGGAACCTAGGTAGGTAGAGGTATGATAGCAAAGTTGCCAGCAACCTTCCGTACCTGCACGCTGCAGTTTTAGACGTCCGTAAATGGCTTGTGCAATGACCACGGGAATCTGCATTTCCGATCTAGATTCGCAACCATCTGTTTTCCAGGCAAATACCTAACATAGGTACCATACCGTGATCCATACGCAAACCGCTTCAACCCTCTTCGGACCCGATGAACGTTATTCGAATAGCGCGGTCTTGGTGTGATTTGACTTGAAGAGGATATGTAGGTCAAATATTATCTAGGAATGAAGCAACTTCATCGAATGAGGCGATCTACCTAGCGCCACACTGGTGCATGGCCATCCTTAGCTCACAAACTCTCTTAGCCACAATGGGCTCACCACACTGTCTAGGTAATAAAGCTCACCGCTAACAAGCACCACGCATGGCACTAAAGCAACTGCAATCAATACCTTTGCGGAAATTGCCCGACAGGGCAGCTCTGCGACATCCGCCATTCTGGTCATCCGACTTGGGCCTGGGACGTGTCCTACCGCCGCACATGTAGGTACCTACCTATCTAGACTGACCAGGTACGGTACCTACCTACGGTACCTAGTCTCTGAGATCGCTACATCGCCCCACGAATAGGTACCGCGGCCAGCTTTATCAATAATCCAAGAAAGATGAATTGCATATGAACGCCCGCCAATGCAGAAACGGGCCGCTCCTATCGCGTGCAGCGTCGTCGACGCAGACGCACGATGACCACAGCGCACATCATCCGCGACCCATTCGCAGCCCGCCAGCGCATACCCACAAAGCCTGTGCTCCGCACGTCTGCATACTCACCAACAACTGCAACTGCTACTGGAGCGCAGCGCTCATGACATTGTCTCCGACTGGAGAAACTCGCGGTCTGTTTTTTATGTGAGATTGGGGATGACGACATGCGGGGTGTGAGGCCGGGGAAGAAGAAATGCAGGGGCTGTGTGGGATGGGACGTGGGGGGAGAAAAGAGTTATAGGGAGATGGTGAGGACGTCGGGAGGAAGGCAAACAAGAGCGACAAGAGCCTAAACATCATCAAGAGAACATCAACTTTGCCTAGTGGCAACGCATCTTTTGCTCTATCATTGCAGCCCACATCGTGTCTACTAAGTTCTGGTATACCACTTCCACTTCGTGGTGCTTGCCAACAATCCGAAACCTCACATCACGAGAATGGCCGGGAGATACGCAGAGCCAATCCGTCAGTTTATCACTCTCTCCCCAAAACACATCCCACCATCTGCGAGGCTGACAAAACGCTGGCAGACATGGACGAGTACGGAGGCAGACACTACCCTCCCCAACCCCGACCCGAACCTCGACCTCACCCTGTTCCCCAAACACCACCTCCACCACCCCCAAGTGCATCACCAAGCCGACCCCACCTCCCGCGCTCCTCCGCCACACACAGAACCAGACACCAACCCCGTCGCGCACACATCTCCCGCGCCCCTCCCCCATCCACCCCCCTCCCCTCTTCCGCAACCCCACCACCGCACCACCCTCCCCCCCGCCGCTCCCCTCGCAGTGAGTACTCCCCCACCCCGAGTCCACCCTCCGCATCTCGCTCGCCGACATCCAGCCCCTCCAAACCGGAGACACACGGAAGCCTGCTAACCCCCCCGCCCCCGCCACCTAGACCACGACCGCTCGCCCCCCGCAGAAGCCTACCACGCGTCGAGGCGCCGCCGGCACAGGGACGAGGCCTACGCCGCGTACGACCGGCGCGCCCCTCCCGCGCGGGAAGAGCAGCGCCGTCGAGAGCGTCGCGACGACGGGCCTGGGGACCTTGCACCTCGCGAGCATCCCAAGGATAGGGATCGTGGCAACCACCGGAGCGAGCGTTCCCGCCCGCGCCCCGAGCGCAAAGAGAGCAGGTGGCAAGCAGAAGGCAAGAAGCTGTTCAACGAGTACGCGGTCCCGGCGATCAAAGCCGAGGGGACAAAGTTTGTGAGCAGGCAGATTGGGAATATCTTGGCCAGGGGGGTCTCGTAGCTGGTGTGATGTGAGGGGAAAGTGGGGGAGGTGGGGGACCAAGGTATATGGAATGTATAATAGTGTAGGTGTAGGTGTAGGTGTAGGTGCAGGTATTGGTACTGTATTTGCTTCTAGTTCTGCTTTATTGGGAATGGTTTTGGATTTGAATTCGTGAGGGTTGGCGGTGCATGGCTGAGGTGAGGTGCGATGCGATGCTTAGAGCGGGTGTCCGACGCCGGGGCTCACTTGCTCGTCGTCGTCGTCGTCGTCGTCATCTTTCTCCCACTCGTCCTGGTCATCATCCGCATCCTCATCCGCATCCGGCATCCTCGTCAACATCATCCTCCTCCTCCTCGACCAATGCGCCAAGACCTGAATCACTCTTCACCATTTCCTCACCGCCCGCCGCCATGGGCTTCCGATCCCCATCCACTATACTCCCTAGAAGATTGCGCGGCACCTCCCACCCCACCAATGCATCCACGGCCTTCTCATCTCCCACATGCATGACCTCCTTCTTCAGGCCGCTCACGATCAAGCGTAGTGTCTCAAGCCGCGACTCTAGGCGCGCGAGATTGTGCGTATCGCGCTGAACACCATTACGCAGAGCGGTGAGCAGGGCGGCTGTGGCGAGTCAGTACAATGCTTGTTGGGCAAGGAGAAGTGAAAGGGAAGGGGGATATCCTACCATTCCTATTTTCCTCCGTTTGCCTAGCCGTGAACTCCGCTTTCTCTGCTTCCTTGCGGATGGCCCTGACCGCCCAATCCTCCATTGGGCGGCCAAGCACCATAGCCTTCACCAACGCAATTTCCTCCTCGTCTAAGTCGCTCGGGACGCCGCCCCAAGGGTCGTTAGCCCTGGACAGGTACCTCTTCGACGGGAAGTGAAAGACACTGTACGTGGTCGTGACGCCGCAGGGTGGTTCGGCCGTATGCACGGGCATCGTGCGGCGGGGTGTGAGTGTGGTGGCTAAGATTGCGTCCGAGGGCTGGGTTTCGACAATCCGGCCCTCGCGCTCTTCGTGCGTGGGCATCCTTGGGGCGCGCGGGCAAAGGGGGGCGTGGTTGAAGAACATACGGAAGGTTGTTGTTTTGTCGACCAGCGTGGAAGAGGAGGAGAGTGCTGGATGCCGTGCTCAGTGTGATGTAGTGGGGGGTGGCATATGTTGAGGCCCCAGGCCCAGCAGCGTTGACGCGCACCCGTCCATCGGTCCCAGTACCACGCATCGTATGCCAGAGCCATTGAACAATCCAACAATCACTCTTGAAACCCCATTGGGTGTGATGCAAGTGGTATGTGAGCTGCAGACGAGCATTTTGTCGGTGCCGCCTGAAGCCAGTTGTAGAACGAAAGGGGTTCGGTTGGCGGAAGCTGCATGGATGAATAACGTATTAGAACAAAGGCGCTTGTCGTAGTCCTCAGATCTGAACTCGTTGAAATGCCAGTGTAGTACGAAGATTCGTGGCTTATGTTTGCACTCCATTTGAAAATATGTATTAGTGCTCGCGCAAGACTTGCGTGTTGCAACCGGACGTGATTTGTTCGCAACGGAATTGTTCAATGATGAGGTATCAGGAAAGGATAAAGAGGTCAACAAAATGATTGATTGGATAGAGAAGGGGGTATATAACGTTCAAAGAGAAACGGAAGTGGGAGGCGACAGAGGCCAGAGCTGGAAAATCACAAGTGCGTGAAAAAGGTGCCTTGCGCCCGACTGATGATATCACGCATCAGCCATCACTACATCACCAAGCACACCGTCGCGGCTTTCCTTTTCTCTCGCTCTCGAACGTTTCGTGTTGCGAGACGCGGCGGGCACGTTGCTCACAGCACGTTTTCGGCGGCTCGCACTTGCGCTTGTGGGGGACGAGGGAGTAGACGATCTCCTGTCCACGGTGAGATGTTCGGATAGAAACTTGCCGGTTCCGGCGGCTTCCTTGACTAGGGAAGCGTAGAAGTCCTGGACGGCAAGTTCTCCCGCGCTCGCTTGGGGCGTATCACTGTCCACAATCGATGAATCAGCAATGTCAGGTGCCATGAGCTTCAGGCGGTCGGTAGCCAGGACAAGACTTGCGCAGGATATCCGTGAGATGTGCACCTTAGGGTGGGAGATGTCCAGGGCAAGGTGCTTCCTCATGTAGGCAGCCAACGCAGTAGTGAAGGGGCTGTCCTTTGCGTCCCGCAGAAGCCCCCCACGGTTCAGGAAACCGGACACATGGCGGCCCGCTATGGTCACGTCGAGGTGCCGAAGTAGTGTGGTAGCTTTCGGAAAGGATAGCTGGACCTGCAGCTGTCCGATTACGTCCTGTACCGACTGCGTGGAGGTGCTGGCGGTCAGGTGGCGTAAGTAGGTCTCCAGGGTGGAGGTGACGAAGGCCGAAGACAGTCTCAGCGGGACTACATGGGCATCGAAGCTGGTTCGGATGTAGTCGAGGAAGATGGCGCGGATGGCCGAAGGCATCTTGACCAGCAACAGTGGGAGCGAGGTGAAGCCATGGGGAGATGTGGTGGCCGTTGGGTCCCGTAGCAACAGGGCATTGTAGGCGTGGTTCTCGTAGTCGAGGGTGACTTGGATGCCCCGCGCGTGCTCTGCATGCACGAGGGTGGTCAAGTGGGAGGCGTCCGGGTCTGCCAGCTGGCGATGGCGGTCGATCCAGGCGTCTTCGTCGCCAATCATGTCCCAGCTGCACTGGTCGAGCGGGCCCAGGTTTGGCAGGGCGTCCTCTGGCCCTGCGAAGTCGACTTCGACCCCGCGCACATTGTCGCCCTTTAATTGCTCCCGCAAGCGCTTCGCATGTGTGTCCAGGACCGGTTCGTTCAGCAGCGGCACGTCGCCGTGATGCAGAGGTGAGAGGCGGTAGAGTAGGTAGCTCCTGCCGTACAGCGGATAGGGTGGGACGTCGGCCATGTTTGTTTACCTAGGGACACGGACGGCCCGTTTACGCGTCTCAGTCGCAGTTGTAGTTGGAGTTGGAGTTGCAGTCGCAGCGGCGGGTCAGCAACGCAGGGAGCAGCAGGCGGTCTGGGCCGGCGACAAGGCTGCTGGTGTGGATTGTGGGTTCGCCATGGCGCAGGCCTGCCGAGTAGGAGAGGGGATGGAGGGGAGGATGGAGGGGATGCATGAGGGTTTGTGGGATGGACTAGAAATCTATCCGACATGGAAAGAGCGGCTGGCCCTGGTGGTCCGTGCCACATCCCACTCGGGCCATGCCACCTTTTTTCTGCTGGCGGCTAACTTGGCTGTAGAAAGCAGGCGAAGACGCTCGAAGCCTCTGCAACACTCAGCCCGGCGGATCCAGCAGCCTCAGATCCCGCTCACATTTTGTGCAGAGCTTGCCTGCACTCCTCCACCACGCTCTCTTACACCCTTAATACCCTGGACCCTTCGCCTGCCGACCTGAAATTTCATCCTCGCCCGATACCCCGCCACATCGCATACACGCAAACATGTCCGTCGTGGGAGTAGACTTGGGGACGCTGAACACCGTCATTGCCGTTGCTCGGAATCGCGGTGTTGACGTCGTATGTGCACCTGCTCCGACCATGCGCCGCACGCAATGCTGACTGTCGCAGATCACAAATGAGGTTTCCAACCGTGCCACGCCGTACGTTCTCTCATCGCTACCCCCCGAAAACTCAGACTGACTCTCTTTCACAGCTCTCTCGTAGGCTTCGGTCCTAAGAGCAGGTACATCGGCGAGCCCGCAAAGAACCAGGAGGTCTCCAACCTCAAGAACACCGTCTCGTCCTTCAACCGTCTCGCCGGCCGCCAGCTCAGCGACCCCGATGTCGACGTCGAGAGGAACTTCGTCTCGGCGCCCTTGGTCGACGTCGACGGCCAGATCGGCGCCGAGGTCACCTACCTAGGCAAGAAGGAGAAGTTCACCGCCACCCAGATCCAGGCCATGTTCCTCACCAAGATCAAGCAGACGGCCTCTGCTGAGCTCAAGCTGCCCGTCGCCGACGTCGTCATCAGCGTCCCGGCATGGTACACCGACGCCCAGCGGAGAGCCCTGCTCGATGCTTCCGAGATCGCTGGTCTCAAGACGCTGCGCCTGATCAACGACACCACCGCCGCCGCCCTTGGCTGGGGCATCACAAAGCTCGACCTCCCTGCGCCCGAGGAGAAGCCCAAGAGGGTGGCCTTTGTCAACATCGGCCACAGCAACTACACTGCCTCGATTGTCGAGTTCAGGAAAGGCGAGCTGACCGTCAAGTCTACCGCCTGGGACCGCCACTTCGGTGGTCGTTACATCGACCAGGCTCTTGTCGAGCATTTTGGCAAGGAATTCAAGGAGAAGTTTAAGATTGACATCTTCGAGAACGCAAAGGCCAGATTCCGTGTCCAGGCCGGTGTTGAGAAGCTGAAGAAGATTCTTTCCGCCAACAGCGCGGCGCCCCTTAACATCGAATCCGTCATGAACGATGTCGACGTTCGCGGTATGCTCAAGCGCGAGGAGCTTGAGGAGCTCATGAAGCCTCTTCTTGAGCGTGCCACCGTTCCGCTCGAGCAGGCTCTCGCCGAAGCTAAGCTCAAGCCCGAGGATATCGACATTATCGAGATGGTCGGTGGCTGCACGCGTGTGCCTGCCCTCAAGAACAAGATTCAGGAATTCTTCGGAAAGCCTTTGTCTTTCACCCTCAACCAGGACGAGGCTGTCGCTCGTGGCTGCGCTTTCAGCTGCGCCATTCTCTCTCCCGTTTTCCGCGTTCGCGATTTCTCCGTGCACGACATGGTTAGCTACCCCATCGAATTCACTTGGGAGAAGTCCGAGGACATTCCCGACGAGGATACTAGCTTGACCGTCTTTAACAAGGGCAACGTCATGCCTTCAACAAAGATCCTCACTTTCTACCGAAAGCACCCATTCGATCTCGAGGCCAAGTACGCAAAACCAGAAGAGCTTCCTGGAAAGATCAACCCCTGGATTGGCCGCTTCTCGGTCAAGGGCGTGAAAGACGATCCCAAGGGCGACTTCATGATTTGCAAGCTGAAGGCGCGTCTCAACGTGCACGGCATCCTCAACATAGAATCCGGGTACTACGTGGAGGAGGTCGAGGTCGAAGAACCCATCCCTGAAGAGAAGAAGGAGGGCGACGTACGTATTTCCAACTCTCCTGCTTGTTTCGATTCGCGTTACGATTCCGTCGATCCGAGTAGCGAGCAGCAGTCCGATGAGTCACCTCAAGAGCGCGCTGTGAAAAGACGCAAATCGAACTCTACTGGCGTATTGCAAGCTCCTGTTTCTTTGCCTGTTGAAGAGGCGCTAACGAAAAACCAACAGGCAATGGACGTTGACTCCAAGGAGCCGAAGGAGCCCCCGAAGATGCGCAAGGTCAAGAAGCAGCAGCGCAAGGGCGATCTACCCATCTCCTCAGGCACCGCCACACTCGACCTTTCGAACAAGGAGATGGCCCAAGAGAGGGAGAACCAGATGGTCATGGAGGACAAGCTTGTCCAGGACACCGAGAACCAGAAGAACGACCTTGAGGCATTTATCTACGAGCTCAAGGACAAGATTCTCGATGTATACGCCGAGTTCGCCAGCGACGACGAGAAGGCCAGGCTGAATGCCAAGCTCGAGCAGATAGAGGTAAGCGTTCTGAGCCACGCATCTTGGTCACGCTAACCCGCTTATAGGACTGGCTATACGACGATGGCGAGGACGCTACCAAGGCACAGTACGTCTCCAAGTCGGAGGACATCCGCTCGATCGCCGGCCCCATCATCCAGCGGTACAGAGACAAGATTCAGGAGGAGCAGGCTTCCGTCCGCAAGAAGCACGAGGAGCAGGCCGCCCAGAAGCAGGCCGAGATCGAGCGCCAGAAGCGCGAGGCAGAGTCCAAGCAGCAGGCCAATGCGCCCGAGCCCAAGGACGCTGAGATGACGGATGCGGAGACGCAGAAGCCGGACGAGGTCGAGGAGCCTTCATCTTAGAGGCAGACTTGCATGCACACAAGCGATAGAGGATGAGCAAAAGCATTGATCGGAGTGGGAGGGATGGATTCCCTTTTTTGAATGGATCACGGGGGCAATTTCACGATTGACTCCTTGGACGATGCTAGCAAGCTATGACTGTCCGTGAATTGTTTATGATAGACTCCATAGATGACCCAACATGATTTCGATATGACATTACCTGTGACTTTACCCATGCCATCAGTCTTTGTCGTTGGCGTTAGGATGGGGTTAGGGTCATGTCTTCTTCCTGGCGGCAGCAGTAGCCTCCACATCAAATTGTACAGGTGAAACTAGCTTACTACACTATTATTATTCATGTGGCATATCTACGTGCTGTGCCGCAAGGTGCTTGGTTAACAAGCGAACGTCCTGAACGATTTAACAGCAAAACCCAAGACTTGATTGGTTTAGTTTAGTGCTATTACTCCACCTTCTTGCAGGTATCACCCGCACTGATATTTGTTCGCTCGGCACCGTCACGTCAAACCCCGCTGGGAGCCGGGTGAAGCAATCATGGCAAGCAAGTAGACAAGCAGGCAAGGAGCCGAGAAAAACCTGCCGAATGCTTACAGACCTGCAGGCAAAGAGAAAAAGCCATAACGGAAATCAGTGGGCGGGAGAATGTCTGAGGGGATGATGGAGGACGTAGGTACGTATCAGCGGATACTATAAACCTGTATGCGCATGGCGGGTTGTGGGTACTAGTCGTGTACCAATATCTTCCCATACGGTAGGTATACATTAGCTACGCTGTGCTAGCCTTCAGGGAGCAAAGGCCTATGCTACATACATAGGTATCTACGGAGTTCACAATGGGTTGTTTCTCGAGTAGAACGAATCGAAGAGTTGGATACGTCGAAGGTCAATTCGTGGAGTTGTTCCGGTCGGCGGTTTTTGGGGGGGGGGGGGGGGTAAAGGACAGAAATTTACCACCGCGAAGACGCCCTCAATCATCAAGGATTAGGCTTTAAATAAAGCACAGGGTGGCGTGATCCATCTCTGAGCAGTAGCAGACCCAGCAAGTGTAAATTCTGGAACTGGACCGGAGGGTGAATGTGTTTTTTTTTTTCAACTTACCTTTCCATGTCCCGTTCTCATCACATGTCTTCTATTCACGTGCGATCGCTCGTCCTGTTGCTAGTTGAATCTCATGAGGATGAGCCCATAAACTGCGCCTAAAAGTGCATTGCGGCTGGCAGGGCAGCTGGATCGGGCTATGATTGGGATGGCTAGCGCATCACGCGCGAGGCGGGGATCAAGATTTCTTCGAACGTGGGGGTGGAGTGTCCGAGTTGGGTGGAGTGTCCGGGTTGGGTGTCGAAGTCGAATCGCTATTCTCACTGATAGTGCTGGCCTGGTGGAGCTTAAAGTGTGCTGAGTAAATTGTTGAAGTGGTGGAACGAGTGCTAGTCACCAGATGCCCCTATCATTTCTTATCTGAGTCACGATGCAAAGGTTCCGAGTAAGGTTGAGATAGGTAGGTAACCGAGTTAGCTATCCTCCAGCATACCTATCCTGCATCTGATTATTCCTTGTCACCCTGCGCTTCCCCGCACTCCTCGCTGGCCAAGCACACACAACCACCCCGCCGAGAACTCTTCGTTACCCACTGCCTATAAAATGGTGTACACCAAGCTTGCCAAACCTCACGCCAAGTGGATTGCACCGATACACCTCACAGATGACCTGAAATGGCAGGTGTAAGCAAGCATGCACACGCGCGTGAGCACCCCGAAGGTCGTACATGCTCGGAACTTGGCCGCGAGACGCGAGTATATATGTGTTTGGTGTTGGGACATCATTGGAAATAAAATCTGACCCTCGGTATTGTATGGGTACTCCGGGTAAGTAATTGTTGGGATTAGACACGTGCAGAGGAGCGTTGAGATGTGCTCCTGAACAAAAGAAAAGACGCTCGCAAGACAGAGAGCATCATCGCCAATCTTCCAGTAGACTACGGTATGCCTTGGAGTACTCATGCAAGTGGCACGCAGGATCCGCCAAAGGTGCGTAACTGGCGCATACACATGATCGCGATGGTGGCCTCGATGTCCGCGCTGGCGAGTAAGTGGCGCTCTCCAACTATCGGGCGTGATCATTGACGATGTTGCAGTGGGATACGACACAGCCGTGATCGGGGGCACAATGGCGCTGAATTCTTTCATACGAGACTTCGGATGGGCAAATGCATCCAAATCGTCGCGCGATATGATCCAGGCCAACATCGTGTCGACTTTCCAAGCCGGGTGCTTCTTCGGTGCTTTGCTGACCTTCCCGATTGCTGAGAAGATTGGTCGCAAGAGGACGGTGATGATAGCCGGCCTGGTGTTTCTACTCGGTGCGGTCCTGCAGACTGCTGCACAGGGTAACCTCAGCCTGATTTACAGTGGAAGAGCTATCGCAGGCCTGGGAATCGGGGCGTCGTCGCTCACTGTTCCCGTCTACATCGCCGAAGTTGCGCCTCCGTCTATCCGGGGGAGACTCGTCGGTATTTTCGAGATAGCCTCACAAGGTGGCGGTATGCTGGGTGCGTACATGCCGTTGGATCTATGCTTGCGTATGCTGACTAGGTATGAAAAGGGTTCTGGATCAACTACGCCACGGACCAAACCATCAATGTAAACAACAAAGCGCAATGGGTCATTCCCCTGTCTTTACAGTTAGTGCCCGGCGTTCTACTAGTCTCAGGCATGTTTTGGTGCCCAGAATCACCACGCTGGCTCGCTCGAGGCGACAACTTCGACGCCGCCGAGAAGATCTTGACCACCGTCCGCGGACTACCATCCTCACATCCCTACATACAGCACGAGATGGGTGAAATCCGCGCACAAGTGGAAGAGCGCAGCACCAACCACCTGAGCAAGTCAGCACAGCTCAAGAAGCTGTTCCAAAAGGGAACCCGCAATCGTATGGGGATCGGTCTAGCCTTGATGTTTCTGCAATCCTTCACCGGAGTGAACATCATCACGTACTACGCGCCGCGCATCTTCGAAACCCTGGGCATCTCCGGTACGTCGCTGAAACTCTTCTCGACGGGCTTTTACGGCATCGCGAAAACGCTCGGGATGATCACCTTCACGGTCGTCATCGTGGAGAAGGTCGGGCGTCGCAAAGGCCTCATCTGGGGTGCCGCTCTGGGCTGCATACCCATGTGGTACATCGGGGGCTACGTTATGCGCGCGGACCCCGCCGCCGCCGCTGCTCGAGGAGACATCAGCCGTGATGGTTGGGGTTACCTCGCCATGGTGTGCGTTTATGTCAACGCGTTCATAATCTGTGCAACATGGCAGGGTATCACCTGGACCTACGCGTCTGAGATCTTCCCACTGGACATCCGCATGCTCTGTGTATCGCTCACAACTGCGGATACCTGGCTAGGTTCGTTCATTATTGCGCGTAGCACGCCGTATATGATCTCCGATCTCGGGTATGGAGCGTATTTCTTTTTTGCGTCAATACTCCTGTTGATGGGGGTTTGGGCGTTGTTATTCGTGCCGGAGACGAAGGGTGTAAGTCTGGAGGAGATGGATGCGTTGTTCTCGAAGCCAATGCATCAGGTGGTGTGGGCACAGATCAGGAAGAGACCTTTGCCGCTGGATGAGGCTAGGGTGGAGAGAAAGAAGTGGGTGAATTCGAACGGTACAGATATGGAGATTGGTCTTGAGCATGCTAAGATTGAACACGAAAGGGATATTTAGAAGAAGGATTAACGAGTCGAGTCCTACCATCGCCCCCCTTTTCAAAGCCCCCACCCCGGGAACCCTTCTCTTTATCAAGGACCTCACTAAGAGCCATCCTGAAGCTGTGTCGCACACTTCACTGGAAGAACGTAGAAGCAGCGTCTGACCTTTGCCACTGTCACATAGTATAGAGCGCAAGCAATGTGCATCACGTGATCGATGGAACAGAACCGACAAGGACCATGACCATTAAAAGCCATGAAAAATACGTGACAAACGTGTTCAATGGTAGGAGATGTGATTGAAATGCATAACAAATGAAATTAAGCTTCTATCCCTAGCACTTGCAAACCGCAATCAGATGGTAAAAGAACTGCCATTCATTGTACAAGATCTCTGCCAAGACTCCGCTCGCTCAGATAAAGCTTACACATCCGCAACGCATCCCTCATATCCACCGCAAATCCAGCCATGTCCCTCACTTCTACAGCCTAGAAAATTACATCGACATTTATAGCATGAGCTCCAGCGGGTTCTCAATCGCCTTCTTGAGCTCCTTCATGAACTCGCCACCGACGGCACCATCGACGACCTTGTGGTCGAAGCTGCCCGTGATGACAATCTGGTCGTCCCACTCTACGCTCGGTGTGCCGTCTTCTGAGAGCTCGCCGGGTACTGCGACCTTCTGTGTTGTGCCGATTGCGACGATGGTGGCCTGAGGGGGGTTGATGACGGCGGTGAAGCGGTCGATGGCGGAGTTCATGCCCATGTTGGAGATCGTGATGCTTCCGCCCTGATACTCATCGGGCTTGAGCTTGCCGTCACGCGCGCGCTTGCCGAGGTCCTTGATCGACGAGGAAACGGTCTGAAGACCGAGGCCGTTCACGTTCTTGACGATGGGGGTCATCAGACCGACAGGGGTGGCAACAGCGACCGAGACATCGACAACGTTGTGCTGGCGAATGACAACCTGTCCACTCTCCTCACGCCATGAAGAGTTGGCGGCAGGGACCTTGCGTGCGGCGACAGCGACAGCCTTGACGAGGAAGTCGTTGACGGACAGCTTGTACTCGCCCTTGGAAGAAGCGTTGAGCGCTTCGCGGAGCTTGAGAAGCTTGGAGACGGAGATGCTGGAGGCAACGAAGTAGTGGGGGTTCTGCTGCATGCTCTGGGTAAGGCGGGATGCGATGACCTTGCGCATGCTGGTCGCGGGGATGTCCTCGTACGTGACAGCGGCCGGAGCAGTCGCAGGAGCTCCGGCAGCGGGCTGGACGGGCTCGTCCTTCTTCTTCAGGTGGCGGTCGAGCGAGAGCTCGAGGCGCTTGCCCGAGGAGTCAGACTCGATGGCTTGGGGGGCAGCCTCCTTTGCTGGCGGGGCGGTGCCGGATCCCGACTTGGGGGGCTCGCTGGCCTCAGAGGCTTCGCCCTCTTTGGACGGGGCAGCGGATTTCTTGTCGCCGCCAGCATCTTCAATTGAGAAGGATTCGAAAGCGGAGACATCACCACCCTCCTCGACGAGGACTGCGATAGGCTGCTCACAGTTAGCTCTGACGCACTACCCGATGGCGTTTCGGCGCCTTGTCCCGAAATCGAGTCCATGTATCATGATTTTGGCCAGAAGCAAAGGGAACTCACGCTGCCAACTGCAATGTCCTTGTCGCCGGAGTCTCTGAGGATCTTGGCGATGAGGCCATCCTCCTGGAACTCAAAATCCATCTGGGCCTTGTCCGTCTCGATCTCGACCAAGACATCTCCGGGCGCGATGGTGTCGCCGACCTTCTTCTGCCATGTGCCAATGTTTCCGGCCGTCATGGTAGGGGACAGGGCGGGCATGCTGATGACCGTGTGCGAGGGGAAGGCTGTACATGGCACCGTCAGTATTCGAGGATCCCGGGAAGTCTGATCTGACAGCGGCTAGGGCGTGGCTCACACTTGGAGGCATAGTATCTGGCGAGAGCTGCGAAAGCTGGTGTTCGGTGGCTACAGCCCGTCAGCAAAGCTTCTCCGGGGCGGAATGCGAGCGCCAGAGCAACTTACGAAGCAGTCAAGCTTGCGCGCAGGTTGATTGAGCCTCTGGAGGTCAATTGGGATCCCGCGCGGGACAGAAAAGTCGTGGTCGCAGGCATTGTGACGGGATGCCGGTGGATGCTCTGAAAATTTCCCCGGTACGGAGGAGCGAAGGCAGGCGAGACCTGGGGTGGGGAAGGGGCGAGGGAGAGATGTAGAAGGAGAGCCCGCGCTCGAGAATGGGATAATCAATGTGCTGGGAGATGGAGAGAAGGTCGCGCTCAACAGAATCAGAGTGTTTAGCTGTTGGCCGTAGTAGCGTTGTCGGCCAAGACAGGATCGTTAGTCCCCGAACGAGAGCCAGGGCCGGAAGCACGCAGGAAGCGACAGCCACAGCACGGCCACAGCACGGCCACAGTCGGAGCTGCGACGGACGGGCACCGCGTTGACAGGGATGCCGTGGTCGTCGGTTGGGTCGGGTTAGGAGGCTGATGCGGGAGACACTTTGTCATTCCACGGTGAATTGTACAGTCTTGCGCTTTCTTGACGGCCCTCTTTTTTTCGCGACTGTTACTTGGTCGTGCTTTGCCTGGCAGACACAACAGACAGCACCTTGCTGCCTTCCGTGAGCATTGCAGCCGCAATGGTAGCTTAGCTGTCCCCCGCCAGACAGTGAAGAAGGAACGACCCCAGGCACACGGCGCATCACGAGAACACCCACCATACATAATGGCCGACACAGAGCCTTCGCCAGGCTTGCTCGACGGAGAAGACAGATGGCCGGTCGGTCAGACGCAGCAGGAACAGGAACCACCCGCCGCAGAGAAGGAGGACACGCATCACGACACCACCGCTGAAGAAGCAGACGCAGACGCAGATGCAGACACAGACGGACAGGCGCCGCAGACTCCCCACGCATCTCTGACCCCGTCGGACATGCCCACGCCCACGCTCAATGTGCCCGAGTCAGACGAATCAGACCCGCGGCGCACCGCCGACTTCTTCGACCAGCGCATGCACGGCGACGCGCGGCCACGCACCGATTCACAGTCCACGGCCGCCACGGCTGCAACAACCGCCACGAGGCCATCGACCCGGAGCTCGCTGGTCTTTGTCATCACCGCCCTGGAGAACATAGCTGCATCCAAGGATGCGAAGAAGAACAAGAAGCTGGCCGACTCGGTCGCAACTGCCTTGGCAGCCATCAGAGCAGAGGGCGACCCTTCGCGCATCAACCCCGAGATCCTCTTCGAGCCGCTCCAGCTAGCCTCCGAGGCTCCCTCCGTCCCCGTCTCCATTGCTGCGCTGGACTGCATCGGCAAGCTAATCAGCTACTCGTACTTCTCCGTGCCTTCCGAGCCGCAGGGCGACAACGAGGCAGTACCTCTCATCGAGAAGGCCATAGACACAATATGCGCCTGTTTCCAAGGCGAGGCGACGCCGCCAGACGTGCAGCTGCAGATTGTCAAGTCCTTGCTAGCCGCCATCCTGAACGACAAAATCGTGGTTCACGGTGCTGGACTGCTGAAGGCTGTGCGCTTGACCTACAACATCTTCCTCCTGTCCAAGTCGAGCGCCAATCAGCAGGTTGCCCAGGGTGCGTTGACGCAGATGGTAGGCACCTGCTTTGAAAGGGTCAAGAGCAGGCTGGCAGCGAAAGAAGCTAAGCTCAATCTCTCCCGCGTTTCGTTGAACGACAAGGGCAACTCGGAAGAGAATGTACACGAAGGCGACGGCGACGAAGGCGACGGCGACGAAGACGACGACGCTGAAGGCGAACATGCAAACGGTACCGGAGATGCCGCAGAAGGTGCCGAGGAAGAACAAGACGACCCCGAGTCCAGCGAGCCTAGCGACAAACCAGTAGACGTGCACACCGGACCCAAAATAACACTGCAGAGCTTTGAGAACAACATGAGCTTCAACGACGATCGCATACACGACAACGCCCCGACCCTGGTAACACGGATAAAGGGCAAGCAAGGGTCAAGACAGGTCTCTGGTGTAGAAGCTTCGCCGATCCCGCACGAGGCTGATGAAGAGGAGGAAGACGAGATTTTTGTCAAAGATGCCTATCTTGTTTTTCGCGCCATGTGCAGGTTGAGCACAAAAACCCTTGCCGTCGACCACGCGCTCGATGTAAAGTCGCAAGGCATGCGCTCAAAGCTGTTGTCTCTTCACATTATCCAAACCATTCTACACAACAACATTGCAGTCTTCGTATCGCCATACGCAACGATAAGGAGTGGTAGTGGCGACGAGCCTACTACATTTGTACAGGCCATCAAGCAATATCTTTGCTTGAGCCTGAGTCGCAACGGTGCGAGTTCTGTCAACAAGGTCTTCGAGGTGGCGTGCGAAATATTCTGGCAAATGCTCAAATACTTGCGCGTTATGCTGAAGAAGGAAGTCGAGGTGTTCATGAAGGAGATCTACCTTGCCATCCTGGACAAGCGGACTGCACCGGCATTCCAGAAACAGTACATTTTGACTGTTTTCCGAAGGTTAGCAGCTGATCCCCGCGCTTTGGTAGAAATGTACCTCAACTACGACTGCGATCGCACCGCGCTTGATAACATGTATCAGCGTGTCGTTGAGCATCTTTCCAAGATATCTAGCACACCGGTCACAGTGTCACCCATGCAGCAGCAAGCCTATCAGGAACAGCGCGAGAAGCAGTCAAAGATCTCGGATTGGCAGAGCAGGGGAACTTTGCCTCCATCATTATCTACAGCGTCGATGAACACTCCTCACGAAAATGAGACCGCGTACCCGCCTGAATATGCGATAAAACAAGAATCCTTGGAAGGATTGGTGGAGATTTTGCGATCGCTGGTGAACTGGTCAGAGCAATCCGTCCCCAATGCTGCAAGAAACTCGAACGTGGATCTGAGGGGCTCGGTCGACAACCTCAGAGCCTCCATTGATAACAGAACCATCTCCGAATCTCCGAACGTGGGAGGAGACTCCGGGACTGCGACACCGATGATGGAGGACGACTACGGTGAATTGGAGAAGGCGAAACAGAAGAAGACGGCTCTGACAAGAGCTGTTCGCGAATTCAACTATAAACCGAAGCGCGGGTTGAAGACGTTGATCAAAGACGGTTTTATCGCATCCGACTCCCCCGACGACATTGCCCGGTTCTTCCACGAGACAGATCTCCTAGAAATGGGTCCCCTTGGTGAATTCTTGGGAGAAGGTGAACCTGAAAACATCGCAATCATGCATGCATTTGTGGACCAAATGGACTTCACCAAGACTCGCTTCACTGACGCTCTGCGACGTTTCCTCCAAAGCTTCCGACTACCTGGTGAGGCCCAAAAAATCGATCGGTTCATGCTCAAATTCGCCGAAAGATATATTACTGGAAACCCTAATGCATATGCCAATGCCGATACCGCATATGTCCTTTCATACTCAGTCATTATGCTGAACGTGGATCAGCACAGCAAGAAGATGAAAGGACCTCGAATGACACCAGAGGACTTCATTAAAAACAACCGAGGTATCAACGACGGCTCTGACCTGCCCGAAGACTATCTCCGGAATATATATGAGGAGATTGCTCACAAGGAGATCGTATTGGAAACGGAGCAAGAAGCAGCAGCAGACAAAGGTCTTATACAGCCTCAGCAACAAGGAGGTCTAGCTGCAGTCGGCCAAGCCTTGATTGGCGGCGGGCGGGATCTTCAGAGAGAAGTCTACGTGCAGGCGTCCGAGGCGATGGCGAACAAAACCGAGCAGTTGTACAAACAGCTTCTTCGCGCTCAGCGAAAGACAACAAGGGCACTGCCAGTCTCCAAGTTCATCCCTGCCTCCTCGTCCAAACACGTGGGACCCATGTTCGAAGTCACATGGATGCCTTTCCTCACCGCGCTGTCTGGCCAGGCCCAGGACCACAACATCGAGGTCGTGAGGCTCTGCGTCGAAGGTATTAGACTTGCCATTCGTATCTCTTGCATCTTCGATGTAGAAAGCGCCCGACAAGCGTTTGTTGCATTTTTGGCTCGCTTTACCAATCTCTATAATCTGAGCGAGATGAAAGCCAAGAACATGGAAGCTTTGAAGGTTCTAATCGAGATTGCCAATACAGAAGGCAACTTATTGCGGGAGTCCTGGCGCGAGGTACTCACTTGCGTCTCTCAGCTTGACCGCTTCCAGCTTATATCAGCCGGCATCGATGAGCGATCAGTGCCCGATGTCCTGAAGACTCAGTCACCAGGTGGAGCACAGTCTCGAAAATCGCTCAATGTGCCAAACAACAGGCGACGACAGATCTCGCACACCAACAGCATGCAGTTCCAGGCCGACGTTGCTGAGGAGAGCAGGTCGACTGACATAGTAAGAGGTGTTGACCGGATATTCACGAGCACTGCCAATCTTTCTGGAGAGGCCATCGTAGACTTCGTCAAGGCGTTGATACAAGTCAGCTGGCAAGAGATTCAATCTTCCGGCCAGAGCGAGTCGCCCCGCACATACAGCTTGCAGAAACTCGTGGAGATCAGCGGTTACAATATGACCCGTGTTCGTTTCGAATGGACGAACATCTGGCAGGTTCTTGGTGCACACTTTAACGAAGTTGGCTGTCATACTAACACGAACGTTGTATACTTTGCTCTCAACTCATTGCGACAACTATCCATGAAATTCATGGAGATCGAAGAACTCCCTGGTTTCAAATTCCAGAAGGACTTCTTGAAGCCATTTGAGCACATCATCAACAACGCTAGCGTCGTGTCGGTCAAAGACATGGTACTGCGTTGTCTAATTCAGATGATCCAAGCGCGAGGTGAGAACATTCGCTCTGGATGGAAGACCATGTTTGGGGTCTTCACTGTGGCTGCACGTGAGCCATACGGTAAGGTTGTTGTCTCCTTAATCCTGCAAAGCTGATTGGAGTGGCAGAGGGCATCGTGAATCTTGCTTTTGAAAACGTATCACAGGTCTACAACACGCGATTCGGTGTTGTGATCTCGCAGGGCGCGTTCGCGGATCTCATTGTTTGCCTCACCGAGTTCTCCAAGAACTACAAATTCCAAAAGAAGTCTCTCCAAGCCATCGAACTACTGAAATCATCAGTACCGAAGATGCTGCGGACCCCGGAGTGCTCGCTCTCCGCCAGGGCTGGATTTGTCAAAGGGTCTGAGAAGGGCTCGTCAATACCCAAGCAACCGACCCGACAGACGCAAGAAGAGCAGTTCTGGTTCCCTGTCCTGTTCGCGTTTCACGATGTCTTGATGACAGGCGAAGATTTGGAGGTCCGATCAAGAGCATTGAGCTACCTCTTTGAAACTCTAATCACCTACGGTCGCGACTTCCCACGCGACTTCTGGGATATGCTTTGGCGACAGCTATTATACCCCATCTTTATGGTACTTAAGTCTAAGTCAGAGATGTCGAAAGTTCTGAATCACGAAGAACTATCTGTCTGGCTTTCCACCACCATGATCCAGGCTCTACGAAACATGGTTCGGTTGTTCACTCACTTTTTCGAGTCGCTGGAGTACATGCTCGACCGATTCCTGGATCTTCTAGCACTGTGCATATGTCAAGAAAACGATACACTTGCGCGGATAGGCAGCAATTGCTTGCAGCAGTTGATTCTGCAAAACGTCCAGAAGTTCACACCCCAACATTGGAACCAGATTGTCAGGGCGTTCGTCGACCTTTTCGTAAGGACAGAAGCAACAGCTCTGATGTCTGCAGCCACGGCAGGCACACCATCCCAATACCAAACCCCCAATGGCTCCAATGTAGCGGACGGTGAGAAAACGCCTACAGCAAGTGCGCATCCGAAAAACCTCCCGCTGAAAAACCCTGGCACAGAGGAGTCAGCCAGCAACAACGCCCTTGGGATCAACGGCCTCAACAGCCCACGTCGGCCTTCGATCGTGACGAACGATTCCCAAAACTCTCTCGTCGCGGAGCAGGCTCGCATGCCATCCCCACTCCCCAAGCGTCAAACGCAAGAGCTCGAGGACTATCGACCCGAGGACCAAGACGTACCCCAGCCACCCGTCGTCGTCACCGCCGCCCGCCGGCGCTTCTTCAACCAAATCATCACCAAGTGCGTCCTGCAGCTCCTCATGATCGAGACGGTCCAAGAGCTTTTCACCAACGACGCCGTCTACGAGAAGATCCCCTCGGGCGAGCTTCTCCGCCTGATGGCCGTCCTCAAAAAATCATACCACTTCGCCAAGCGCTTCAATGCGGACCGCGACCTGCGCACGCGCCTCTTCCGCGAGGGCTTCATGAAGCAGCCGCCCAACCTGCTCAAGCAGGAGTCCGGCTCCGCCTCGGTCTACGTCAGCATCCTGTTCCGCATGTACCACGACACGTCGACGGACCGCGCGGCGTCCCGCGCCGACACGGAAGCCGCCCTCATCCCGCTCTGCGAGGACATCATCGCGAGCTACATCGAGCTCGACGAGGAAACGCAGCAACGCAACATCGTGACGTGGCGCCCCGTCGTCGTCAGCGTGCTCGACGGCTACGGCAACTTCCCGGCCGGCGAGTTCGAGAAGCACGTCGAGGTGTTTGCGCCGCTGGTCGTGGGGCTGCTCGGCACCGAGATGGCGCAGGACATCCAGCGCGCGGTGCAGGCGCTCGTCATGCGCGTTTTCGAGAGCAAGATGGGGATCGGGAGGGAGGGGGTGGCGCTCATGACGCCCGTGGTAGGGGGGAGGAGTCCGCGGGGCAGTTTTGGGAGTCCGATGGTGGAGCGGAGGGCGAGTCGTGGGAAATGAAGGGGGAGGGGGCCGAAGAGGGTGGAGACGGGCTGTTTGGGTCGTCGATTGTAGTGTAGCGATTACTTGTTCGTTTCTTTCCAACGTGCGCTGCGCAAACTGTGGACGGGCTGTTGTAGCATCGAGTCACGCAAAAAGAGGTAGATTGTGGGGTGAAGGCGTTTGTACATTACATCAGTTACCGTACTCCCATCGAGGGGACGTGTTGTTGGAGGTTGGAGCTTGAAATTTGCATCTATATTCTTACTCTGTGCTGATGGCTTGCCTTGTCGTGTCTTGGTGCGGTACGTCGGTGCTGTGCTATGGTGCATTGCGTTTTCCTTTACCGCGCACGCTGGTAACCCAACCTAGATGACGTGACGTGACCTGAACTGAACCTAACACACCAGACTGCAATGCATCGACGTGGCGATGGCGAGGAGAGCGTGGATGAAGTGGTGAGCGTTTCCAGGAAGGAGGTAGGTAGACGAGCACTCTGCTCACTCAATCTGATACCTACCTACCTACCTACCTACCTACCTACCTACCCACCTACCCATCCATCCATCCATCTACCGTACAGAACAAGCAACGTGCCTGGGCCGTCGTACCCACCACCCACCACCCACAGCCATCATACACTTCCCTCCCCCGTAGCACGCACGAGCCTAACAGGTCCAGATCGCCTAGACGCTGCACACTCGTGCCCAACACCAACACCATCATCACTCGGTCTCGGTCCTCGATACTCATACATGTCCAAGGCCGAGCGCCCACCAAGCCAAAGGGGCAGACGTCGAAAGCAGAGTGTAGTGTAGTATGCCTCCCGTGATTGTACTGGACGAGCCGTGCGAAAGACAGCTCGGGTGGGGGCAAGAGTCAAGTATTTGTGCTTGTGGTATGATTGAATGCATGCAGGGCATGTGCACTCATCGGTCCAGTTACTCAGTCCGTCGTAGATGACCTGCCCCCGCCCAATATCGATACAAACAAGGCAGCCGTAAATCGTCAGTTTTCTTCCGTCTGGTGCTAGCCTACACCACCGCGCCGTGCCGTGCCGTGCCGTGCCAACGCCGCCCCGATGCCTCCCGCGAAAGTCAAATTCCGACCGTGGCGCCTCGCTAATGAGATCCAGAGCATGGAAAATATGCCACAATCGTACCAGTTGCGGATGATACTGTATATCCGAACGAGGGAAGTTAGTCGTAATGCATAAAGAGTTGTGAGATGCTCTCGCCGTGGTGGTTGCGGCGGATCGCTTCGGCGAGCAGGTTGTCCACGGGAAGGATGACGAGCTTATCGCGGGCCTGGGCCTGCTGCTCAGCCGGGATGGGGAAAGCGTTGGTCACGACAATCTTGGTGATGCACTCGCACGCGACCAGCTCCTCGAGAGCGTCGCCGCCGAAGATGCCGTGCGTGGCCATGCAGTAGACCTTGGTAGCACCGCCGCGCTTGACAACCGTTTCTGCGGCCGCGATCCACGATGCTGACTTGTCGAGCATATCGTCCACGATGAAGACGGGCCGGTCCTTCACATTTCCGACCAGAGTGACCATGGTCTCAAGATCAGGGTTCCGTAGGTCTTCCTCTTCGTCATCCGAGGACGCAGCCGCATCCATTGTGCCTCCCAAGGCATGCGCATGGGCATGCTCAGAGTGTGATGCTGTGGACATGAACGACGACATCATGTGTGCAGGGACATCTGCGTCATCGCCGTCGGATGGGGCGCGTTGCCGCCATGAGTTGTGAGATACTGCGGACATGGATGGTGAAGGGTGAGTATCTTCCACAATGTGTCCCCGCACAAGCCGGCCGTGGGTAACGTCTCTCGCGCGCTAAGCCGATCAGCATGTGTGCTATGGTTTTTCTCAAGAAAACAAACCTCGTCAGTGTATTCGTCTGCCTCTACTTCGTCGCTGCTCTCCTCGATCAATGGCTGCTCTGGCTTCCCGTCTGGTTTGGGAAGGTTCTCTTCCTCCTTCGTGCTGACGATAGAGGCTGCCCGCATAGACTTGGAAAGCGGACTCTGCAGGTTAGCAGTCCCGTTCACCCGTCGCTCGAGTGGGTTCGAAGGGGCGCACGACCGCAACTTCGGCTTGCCCACCTCCGCCGCCGGATTGTAGGGCTGATTGGGAGCAGGTATTATCTGTGCATCTGCGTCCAAAGCGGCCGCGATGAGCTCTGGCGTCTCGTATGTGCCATCCAAGCGCAGCTGCTCGAACATGGCACTCTCATTCCACGGCAGCGACGTAGCAGCTCTCCGCCGATCCGTCGTAACTATGCCAAAGCTGAGCTTCAGAGCGTCGGCCAGCGATGTGACACGCTTGGTGCCTCCAGGGTTCTTGCTAACCACCACGGCATCTCGCCAATTGGGCACGTTGACGCGGATCCAGCGGGCAAGGAGCGGCTCGGCGATGAGGTTATCGACAGGGCACTTGAAGAAGCCCTGCATCTGCGACGCGTGAAGATCGATGGTTATGACGTGGTTCACGCCGGCGATGTTGAGGAGGTTCGCAACCATGCGGGCGGTGATGGCGCCGCGGTGCGACTTCTTCTTCGACTGGCGGGCGTAGGGGAAATAGGGCATGACGGCTGGTCCGATTAGCCCAGCCAGATGGGCGGCAGCAGCAAGAAATACCAGTGATTGACTTGGCAGAGCCGCCTTTACAGGCCGAAACCATGATCAGCAGCTCCATGACGGCATCGTTGATCCTGGAAGACCACATCAGCCATTCAGTCCGTGTCCAAGAGCTCCATGACCTACTTTGGGCTCCCGCTCTGCACGATGAAGACATCTTTGTCTCGCACCGAGGTGTCTAGACGCCATCAGCACCACAACAAGGCCAGAGCTGGGACGACGGACGAATGTGCACCGAGGTCTCGCCATTCGCAAACTTGCTAAGCTGGGCGGTGCCCCGCTTCATGCCCAGGCGGTCGCAGATGCCATCGACGAGGGTCGGGTGGGAGGAGCCACTGAAGACAATTGCACCACGCATTGTTGGTGGGCCTAGCAGCGAGATGTTATCGTAGTGGAAAAGCTCCAAGGCGGTGGGGGGAAAGTTTCGAGCTGACATGGCGGGCGCGCACGCGCTAGGCCATCAAATTGACGAAACAGGTAAGAACAGCCGGGTCGTTCCTGCCCTGAACTGGCAAACACGAACAGCGCGCGACCTTTGCGTCGACACGCGACCTAGAGTGGGACTCGAGCTACCTTCTTCTACTGCGGGCATGCCAGGTGCGGTGCGGTGCGGTGCGGGTGCGCGTCTACGACTCAGCATTATCACGGTGCATGCACCTCTCTTTATCCTTCATCTATCGGCGCAAGACTCTCCAATGCGCTGGCAATGGCGCCCGACCACAGCTGGCTGGCCGGCCATCGAATCATGACTGCCATCCAGAGCACGCCTCGCCTGGCACCTATGCAGCAATGACAAGTCTCCTTCGCCCTTCGCACTTCCCACGCAAGTCTTCGCACACCAGTCTGCTTCGCCTACCCATACTACAACGCCGGGAAACTCGCCTACCCATACTACAACGCCGGGAAACTCGCCTACCCATACTACAACGCCGGGAAACTCGCCTACCCATACTGCAACGCCGGGAAACTCATCCCTACCCTGCGCTCTGTGTCTGCTCCGTCTGCTCCGTCTGCTCCGTCTTCCGAAAGAACACTGCACAGCGCCGAAGCTCTACCTTGGACATGTGTTCAGTAGCAGCCCAAGAGACTATCCAGTATGAGCCCGGCCTCTTCGGTAGCAGCCCAAGAGAATACCCAGTACGAGCCCGGCCTCTTCGGTAGCAGCCCAAGAGAATACCCAGTATGAGCCCGGCCTCTTCGGTAGCAGCTCAAGAGAACACCCAGTACGGTATGAGCTTGTCGATGTACCTTGTGGGCAGAGGACGGCTGCCCGCTGCTCCTGCTGCTGCTGCAAGGTAGCTTTGGACTAGGTGGTCACAACTCTCCCTTGGGCTTCTGCACCGCCGTTATCGGCCGCTCTCCAACGCCAACTGCCAAACTCGTTGTGCCCATCTCGAATGGAACTCACCGCCTGCGCCCCATCATATGCAGACCTTTGCTGAACGTTGCTCATCCTGCAGTACTTCTAGGGACAGGAAATGAACCGATTGGCTGTGCTCGCTCTGCGTTTGGAAAACCTCTTTCTTACCATGACACTCGGTCACGCGTGGTCGTAGATTAAGGTGCTCCGACTGTCGTCGTCCGTACCAAAACGCCGTAGCCTGTGCTGTCCCTGGAGTGGCAGGCTCGTGAAGCAGAGTCATCCGACCCGCCATCAACGTCGCATGGCGAAAATGCGCCCAGTCCGATGCGACCCATGACATCCAGAACCACGCCCTCGATGGTGGATTTACGAAATGGTTGAAAAGGGCAACCTAGCGCAGTGCGGCGTTCGCGGACGAACGCTGGCACCTGCTGTTCTCACGACGCCTCGATGGATTTTCCGAACAAAAGGCTGCCGTGGGGGAAATGAAGGTCGTCGACTACGGAAAGGTAGCACTCGGGGCTATGAGCGGTGAGGTGTGTGACGGTCTCGAGGTACGTACCTTGATGGTTCATGATACAACGGTCCAGATATAGGACAATCACATCATGCGAGGGTCTGCTGAGGCAGAAGCTAGGGGCGCCTGTTCACACAGTCGGATGTGGCCGAATGTCGTGGAACTCGGATGATTGCCAAAGGAGACCAGTGGCTTCACAGCGACACGAAAGTGACCATCCGGATCTCCCCAGTCACAGAATAGGTAATTGTGGCTGAGAGAAGCCCGCAAGGCTGGTCGAAAATGTCCCGATTGGTTGTGTACCGACGCGTGCGTGCCAGTGATCTGTATTGGGCTTTGATCGCCCCAATATTTGGTTTTCTGAGGAAACGATAGCTTTACGGTACGTCTTGGCCATGGCAACATGACAGAAAACGGCACGCACAGCAGAGCTCCGTTCAAAAATGTAGCCAATGACCCCTACGGTCGACGAGCTCGATTCGCTCCCATTACCCGGTTCAGCGCTTGATGAAGGCTTGACACCCGCAGCTGGTGGTTTGTGTTGCCATCGACGCAAAAGCAACTCGCGCTTGCCATTGTAGGCATCTTGTATGATCGGCCGCAGCCGCGGCGCGCACAGCGGTGCAGTCTTGGGTACCTGATATCGCGACATGGACCACTCTGCTGGTGTGATCGCCCTGCCCAAGCGCACCAGAAGGGTTAGCCTTGACGCAAAAAACGATTCAAGAATGCAAATTTCTGGAGTGGATGGATGAGAGACGGTATCGGAGACCATGTCTAGCGAAGTTCCCAGTGCTAATCGGTCGGCCAAGTGGTTGCAGCATTGTCTCGTTGCTAGCGGCACGGCTTGGTAGAACGGAGGAGAAGCCCTCGCACGCATCGCCGGCGTGATCTTTCGACACTGTGTTAGCATTTTCCCTTCTCGAAATGAAGTTGGAAAGATTTGTACTCTGAGCTCACGTGTGGAAGAGACACGCAAGGATGGGAAAATGACTGACTAACGAGAGCTTGTGGAATAGGCGTGGGTGGTGCTAGTAGATGACGCGCATCGATCCTGGCTCAAAGTGCGCCACGGGCGCCTCTGATACGAACGAATCCACAGTGACACGCATCTTGCATAGTGGAACCGAGCGCCAGGTCCACTCGATCCTGTGTAACAGAAGCAATCTTCTACACAGTAGTGTGGGAGCGAAATGGCGCCGTACGACATTCCTAAGATGGTTCCCCTCAGAATGATCTCCCGTGACGATGTGCATGCTAGAAGGTCCGGATGATCGCGAGACAAGCTGTGCGGCCAACCAAGATCTCCCTCAGAGTGCACGAGACTGTGCTCTCTCTCTGACGAGGAGAGGTTGCGGATTCAGTACGAAGCCGATCTACCATGGCCAATCAGGTACATGTGAAGTGAGCATGGTGGTGAGAAAGGACGGAAGATCAACCGGAAGGTGTACGCGACTGGGTCAATGACTAGCCATGGCGCCACCTTCACCATCTTGGTGACCACACCAACCCACATGCGAAGCTGAGAGATGGCAGAAGAGCGACTGTCGCGACTCGTGGTCAAGGACCGAACTTCTCCTCAGAAGGCCCTGCCTGTAGGTCGGGCGTGAGGCCCGATCTTGTCCAGCGGGCGTGGGTCCCGTTTCTTACACAACGATGCGGTTCGCCAGGAGTTTGATTGATGCGGTCGCTTTTTTTCCACAAGTACGCGTGGGTTACATGGGAGCGTAGATGCACAACCCCGTACCGGGCTCCAGGTAGTTCTGCGCCACCTCGATCCCCTAGTATGCGAACTCACCCGTCAGGGAAAGATGGGACCCAAAGCGGAGAGTGGAGACCCTGGGCAGAGGCTAGCTATGCGATCAGCAAGGCGTCGTGGCACGGCACCGGGAGCTTGCCCTGGCGAGGCTGCATGTAACTGTTCAGGTTCCAGGCGGACCGGGTTGGAGGTTGGCAGCGTGTCGCAGGTGACGCTGCATCGGCTCAGATGCATGAGGCTACGGGGCGTTTCTAGAAAATGGAATGTCGCCAGCCGCGCAGGCTGTAGGGAGAAACCAGATCAGATCCTTCCTCCAAGGGGGCCATTCTGCGGCCAGGGTCTCCATCGGTTCTGTGTGCGACGTGCACGATGGCGGTGGCCCCCCAAGCCATTTCGACGGCCCTCCTGTCAAACGCAGCGGACCAGCATCGAACGTGGAGCAGGCGGGCCTGTCTGGGAGAAGAGCAGAGCATCCGCATCAGAAGGTAGCGGTACGGAGGCGCCTGCACCCGGGCGTTTTGGGATGGCTTGTGCTGCATCGAGCGGCGAGCCGCTGCTGCCGCCGCACGCCGGCGACGCTGGGGGCCTCCAGAATGCGCAGATGGCAGGCCAAGAAAGTGGACATGTCGCGGTGCTTTTGCGGGATGGGCAGCGAAAAGAAAGCATGGGCAGCGCTGGGTCAGAGGTGATGTAGGTCAGGTATCTTGGCCAGGTAGGTATCTAGGCCAGGTAGGTCAAGGTCTGACGGCAGGCCGTGAACTCTAATTGCCGACCCCGGAAGCTGGGGGCTGGGGGCTGGGTGCTGGGTGCTGGGAGCAGGCGGAAAGGCCGCTGTGTGGCCGTCGTGGGCGCCCCTGGCGAGGCGTTATGCTCCTCTGAGCCAGGCCTGCACGTAGCCCTGTGGGCCGACCAGAATGCCATCATCGCGGGCGGGCGTTTCAATGGCGACGTGCAAATACAACCATGGATCCAACCATGGCCGCGGCTGCGGAACCGCCAGCCCGCGTCTGACAAGGCCTGCAGCAGCCGTTTGGCTGTCCTGGCTGGCGACCGAGGGTAGCAGAGGCCGTCCGAATCCATCTGGTGCCGTGCAACGCCTGGTGTATCTACTGCTGCATCCGTCGCAGACACATCCACATTGGCATCCCACGCACCCAGGCGAGCAAGACGAGGGAGGGGCGCCCGTTGTACACTGCCGCGTCGGCCTGGTCGGACTCGAATCACACACGACACATGAGTGGGCATGGTCAAAGCTATCCACAGTCTCCCCTACCTTCCTAGCCGCGAACTGGTCAGTGAAGCGTCTGCGGATGCGTGGGTATAAGATGGCCCAGGAGCCGCGCTGTCGGCGAATTCACCAGTCAAGCATCGGCCCTGATCTGATCTCGTAGACGCTGTCGCCACTCTCCAGTAGACTACACTACTGACACCGGCCGCCATTTTGCTTTTGCAGCCACCACGACTCAAGAACCCTTCCCTCCTCCTCCTCCTCCTCCTCCTCCTCCTCCTCCTCCTCCTCCTCCTCCTCCTCCTTCTCCTCCTCCTCCTCCTCCTCCTGCTCCTGCTCGGCTTTACGCGCACTTGACCTGCTCATCCGTGGTGAGCTTCCCAGCTACATATACGGCGGCGTCCCGGCAAGAAACTGACATGGCCGCAGTGCTGCTCCCTCTCCACGACTCTTCGTCCTCGGCCAGTCTGCGTACCCCCTCGTCGTCCTCGGTCCATCTGCATCCCTACCTACTTCCTCGGTCCTCACCACCCACGGCCGAACCGCATCCCAGCCAGCCATGGCCGCTCCAGGAACCTGCACGCACACGTGGAAGATCATCAAGTCCGACACAAACATCATCGTGTGGAACTGCAATGGCTGCCACTCGGGGCCTCATCCGTTCATCTACGAATGCGAGAAATGCAAGGTGCAATACTGCCGTCCTTGCACATCCAAGCCCCGGGCCTAAGTAGGTATGTTGAGCGCCCGCCTTCTCATGGCACCCCTGTCTCTCGCACGTGGCCGGTCAGCCAGGCGCGAAACGCCTCCGCGATTTTGCGTCTTTCCCCTCTCCCCATCCCAGCACGGCGACTTGATGGAGGCGGCAAGCTGGACGACGGATTCTCCATGACCGTGGTGGTTGTTTAGTGCCAATGCTGACTCGCGTACAGATGCTTTCCTGGTGTGCGTGCGCTGCTGCAAGATTGATCGACAACCCGAACCCAGCGCCTCGGATTTGTAAACCCCGGCCACTCGAGATGCATCTGCCATCCTGGCACCACTCGCATGCCACCTCTGGCCATGCAACCCCCCAACCTTTCCACCATCTATCCTCTTCGCACCCGGCCATCTCTGGCACTTCGTACATCCCCAGGTCTTTCTCACTCGTACGGCCTTAGCATGGCGTTTCGGCGGCTTCCAGCTTCCTCTTCCGTGTCACACTGGAGTCAGGGCGGCGTTTAACCACTTCATTCCTCTCTTGGTCTTCGGTAGATCGGTGCACAAAAGCAACAGCATTCTAGAACGGTGTCAGTGGTGGCGTGGGGAGGGGGAACGGGGGAGCCTCCACGTTACATTCTCACCGCCTGTCTCCACCATGCCATTGGCTGGTGCGTCTGTTTCAGCGGTTTTCTTGTACCACCCTTTCATCCCATCTAATGTACTCTCACGGCTCCGTCTACTCACGATTTTCCTTTTTTACCCAGCGTTACCTGCGCATATTCGGTACCCTACTCTGGAGTCTGCATTCAGCGCCGCCGGTTTTGCGGGCTGATTCTTTTTTTTTTTTCGTCTTTTTTTTTCCTTTCTCTCCTTGTACTCGGTAGTTTGAATGGAGACGCGCATTTTCAGAGTCGCTTTACTGCAGCCGCCCGATCTTCAACCCAATCCAGCGAACGCGTTCGCCCTTTCGAGCTTTACACACGTCTGCTTTCCGTTGTGGGCACATTCACCATGCTAACTGTACCACGTCACGAATTCAACGTCCGCTTTTTGCTGTGGGTACATTCACTATGCTAACTGTGCTTTGTTCTGAATTCAACATCTGCTTTCTGTCGTGGGCACATTCACCATCCTAATTGTACCACGTCACGAAGTTAACATCCGCTTTCTGTCGTGGGCACATTCACCATCCTAACTGTAGCCTGTTACAATTTTAACATCCGCTTTCTGTCGTGGGCACATTCACCATACAAACCATACCCTGTCACGATTTTTACATCCGCTTTCCGACGTGGGCACATTCACGATGCCAACTGTATCCCATCCCCATGTCAACATGTCACGCCCAGCCTTGCTAGGTACATGGGCAGCATCACTTTACCGTCTTCTGCCTTGACAGCATCCTGAAAGACCGAACGCGGCATAGGCTCGGACACACCCCGCAACTTTGGACTCATTGTACCTGGCTCGCCCAATCCTACTTCGCGGAGCAGCTGAGCGCAATCTCTGGAGATCTGCTTGCCAGTTGCCCGCTCAGAGGTACTCGCGGCGAGCACCGCCTTCGTGGAAACTACTCGCCAATCTCACTGACTAGCTGGCGTCACCTGCTCTCCAGCTCCCGGAAACACCTGAACGGACAGAAACGGCATCAAGAGCGACCCGCTCCATGCCGAATCACCAGGATGCCGGGGTCGCAACCCGATCGTGAAGTCGAGGCAAGCTGAGGCAAGCCGAGGCAAGCTGAACAAAGGGTTGGTGTGCTTCAGCCTTAGGTACCGTACGCAAAAGCCAAAATGCGGGGCCTACGGCTGCCTGCGAACAAACGCAACCCACGAACGGACGCATCCGCTACTTCATGCACCCACATCTGAACTGGAACACGTCATGCAACGCCTTGTGAAGGGGGCAGGGCAGGATTTACATTAGGAGTGTCATCAAGTGGGGAACCGTGGTGTTGACTTCGATGCGAACCATGGCACCTTCCCCTGGGTTCAGTGCGGGGGGCATTCAATGCACGGACTCTTCAACGCCCCACCTCCTCTCTCCCTTTCTCAATTTCACCCTCTCGTTACTCGTACCTTTCATTGCGCATTCCCCCAAATCTAGCGTTCTCCGGAATCTAGAATGACCTGCTAACGTGCTGTCGTACATGATCAACCCGGCATGCTTCCAGTTTGCGGGGATGGGGCCAACATCCTTCAGAGGAAGGCCGGTCTATCCGACTTTACATGACCTTGATCAACCAAGTAGCTCATTCATTCGCTCATTTCCTTGATGGGGGCCGCTTGGAGCCTCCTACAGCCATGGTACGACGGAACACTAGTCTATCTCAGTAGGCAGGTACGGTAAGCACAATGGGCGGCATTGGCCTAAAGAAGCTAGGTAATCAGGCTCTCCGTCCTTTCGGCCCCCAGTGAAAGCATGGCCCATATAGACCTGCCCCGCCCTCAGAAGCCCGGCGTTGCTCTTGCTTCTGCTCGCCATCTTTCGCAACAGTCCATTGCCGTGTGTAGTCGTTGCCGTGTCCTCTTGCTTCTTACCATTTTGTGTTCCCTGCCACGCAAGCAAACAATCTGCTCAGCCGCACCCTCTACCTAGGTACCTAGGCTCGGTTCCTTCACTGCGAACCACAAAAGCCCGCGTAATAACGAGCTCGGTTTCCGGCGATGACAGCGCCAAGGACCCGCAGGAGGAGTTGAACGACTTCTGGAAATAGCCTCGTCACGAAGAAGCCCTCCAAGGTCACCGACATTTTACCCGCCACGCCTACACGCAAATCTTATGCCATTGCAACAGATGCCCAGTCGGCAAGAGGGATAGATGCTGCTCTGTATCCTACGAATAACCTGCGAGATCTGAAGGGAATTAAAAGGAAGATGTCGAGTTAAAAACATGGAAGACAGAGAGGAGAGGGCGGGAAGAAAACAGAAGGAAGAAGCGGAAAATAACAGGGCTAGGATTATAAGTACGACATCCGACATCAGGCCGACGAGTCGAACCCTCGTTCCAACATCAAGGGAAAGCGGTCCAAAGCCTACTCCTAAGCAACCAAAATAAACATTGCCGGGCGCGACGATTGGCAGTGTTGCAATGGCGGTCCGATCTGTTGGTTCGATGTGAGGCGGGTTGGGGCGGGTTGGCGAGAGGTGATGGTTGGGCCGGTCAATTGCACGTTGAGGGGCTTGAAAGTGCGTGGCGGGTTCGGCGGCGCGGTGGAATGGTAAGAGGAAGCTCTCGATGGGGTGTGTGTGTGCGCGGGTGGTAGGGAGTGTGGTACAGAACTGTCATGCTAGCTAACTCGAGTGTTTGCTCGTTGTAGATGCACTTGCGGGGTTGAGTCATGGGTTGTGTGTGCTACAAGGAAAGTACAGCTTCTGTGGTCGCTATTTGGCGGGGAGATGGCATCATGGTCGTTTCTCCCAGTCGCTCGAGATGGTACCTACTTTCCAAACGAACCGGTAGCAAGCCTAAAACTTCCCCTTCGAAACCCATGCAGCCATGAGAAATCCCAATTGCACCCTTCCACCGTAAGCCCCAAGCCCAAGCGAGGCTGGACCCCATACTCCAATAAATCACGGTGTCACACCCATCCTTCCCCTTCCCATGTTTACCCCAATCACGGTCTCGAATCCCACCTCAAACCCGATCCAACGCCTCAGCCCAGAAGCTCACAATCGTCGGTGATGGCCATCTCTAGCCCACTTATGCACTTGGAGGCGAGCCCAGAAGCCTCCCTCTCTCGCCTTCGCCTTCACCTTCGCCTTCGCCTTCGCCCTCACCACCCCAAACCCGCCTATACTCCCTTTCCCACCTGCCAACCTCGCACGCGCCCCAGACCAGCCAGACCACACCGCTCAGTAGCACAACACCGCCCAGGATCCAGACATTGTCGTCCATCCACTGCACGAACGCAATGTCGACGTGGTTAGCCGCCGAGATCGAAGCGGAGACGGCGGAGTTGGAGGTGGAGATGGACTTCAAGAGGTGTGTCACACGGCTGCAGATGGAGCAGGTCTGGGCCTTGCATGTGCAACTCGAGAGATAGCAGGTCGGTTGGCGGCCTTCAGGACAGGATATTCTGTGGCCCATTTCCGTACGTATGCTAGTGTGTGGCGAACCAAAGAGCAGAGTTGGAGTGACTACAGTAGTAAGCAGAAGTGCGTTCTTTTTGTATTCTTAGTACAATCTGACAAGTGTGGTGGGAAGTCGAGAGACCATGGCCCGGGGGGTTAATGTGCCAGAGTGGGATTTAAAAGTCGAAGTGGAAGTCAAGGTCGAAGATTTGTCATTTGTGCGTGAAGAGTATTGGGCCCGTGTCTCGGAAAAGTGACGGGTTGTTCACGGGGTGGCTCCTCTCTATCCACGGCGGTGGTGTACTGGCTCTCTTCAAGATAAAGCAGAGCCCAAATGACGTAGCAAAAATGACTGGTCGAACGCGACGCGGGCTCATTTGCCAGATGGTCCGTGAGTAGTACCCTGGATAGCGAACTGTGCAGTTGGTATGTTGCTCCAGGTGACTTTTCACCATGGAAATATGCATCGGAGAAGGATTTCTTGCTCGGAAGGAATCACTTGTCGTGGAAGGTGGTTCACGGCAAGGCAGCGCCGCTATTCTTGAACGTGGCACTGGCATGCGCGAAAGAAGCTACCAGCGCAATCAAGAGTCTATCTTCCCTGCAAGCAGTCACATTTTCTCAAGAATCCACTCGTCATCTTGGCTCTGGGCGATTGGAGCGTTTCCGTGTCCCAGCTCTCATAGTCCCGCCCTTGCTCGCTGGGCTTGAAACTGCGTCACATCCCCTGTCTTTAAAAGTTTTCATCGTTGACTCCCTTAGCCAAGTTGCCCCTTGCAAGTCCGCCTCAGGTCCAAACTCTTTCCCTTTTGTGCCCTCTGGTTCAAGTAAACTTTGGAAGCCATCCTTCGCCTCTGAAGGGAAGCTTCTCGCTAACTCGAAAGCTTCCTGGTGCTTGTTTATGCGTCCAAGGTCGAATAAAGTCTCCAGAGTGATTTCATGGTGCTTTGATAAGATCATGCGATAGCCTACGAAGACAGATTTCGGTCAGAGATCCGCGTCCTCCAATCCTTTTTTTTAAACTAAACTTCCTCTAGGATTACCGAGACCCTTCCACTAAAACAGCTCCGACATACCGAGACTACAGTAGTTATCCACTGTTTTGTTTCGTAACACCGGTCGGCTTGACCAGCAATCTACAGTTTCCAGGTTTATTCAGGGGCTGTAAAAGGAGCAAGCTATAAAAATCTTTGAACGCCCCCTGTATCTGTGTTGTTGTGGACAAATTGTCACCATAAGGCTTGGTATCATGATCTGAAGTTGATTGGCAGCCCCAAGGGCCTTCTGCCTAGACTTTTCGTTAACAGCCAGATCGTGTTTTTCGTAAGTATCACCAAAACCTCTGAAAGTATCGATAAGCATTGCTTCGAGAGTAGTCCCAACTGTCTTATTATAGGCTTCCGATGCAACCGAAGGGTTTGTAGTACCTTGCCAAGATACTTCACGATATCCATTGTCATTGTCCTCACTCCACTTGAGATCGCCATTTGTAACACGAGCAAGCAAAGCAGCGTTTTTGCCACGATCAGACATGTAGGAGGTGCTTCGTAGGGAATAGAATCGCCAAGAGTTCCCCCCCCCCCCAACATCGTCAACCTGCTTTCGAAATCCTCCAATCATCCCGCTCGCGATCTGGTGAGCTCGAGACGACGTGGCCCGCGATTTGGCCAAAACATCGTCATTTACCTAGGTGGTTGATCACATAGCGCGGGATTCGCGATAGATCCTCCGCTGGGGGTTTGGAGAGGATGCTGACCCCGCCAGTTAATCTCCATTGTGCGTCGGATTCTGCAAAGGTAGGCGGGTCTGTGGCGACAAGTCTCGTGGGGCGGTCCTAGGTAGAAGAGTCGCGTTTCAACCCCCCCCCCCCCGCCTCCCCGCGAACAAGCAAAGTGCAGCGCAGTAGTAGGTATAGACCACGAAATAGACCGTGGGTAGGTACCGTACCTATCCCATAGCTGCACGGGCCGCGACTCGGCGCTGCTGTGTTCGGCATTGCTTTTACACTGGCCTACCTACCTACCTAGCGCATGCATGAGTCTTTTTCGTGTGCGTCGTGTTTCTTTTGGGAAACCTATCACCGCGCCTGCGCTCACCAAAATTCCTCGGCCTCTCGACGCAGCAGCTGCACGAGTCCGGACGCAGCATGGCAAAAAAATAGCAGACGGGAAGCGAGCGGTTCGCGAAGAACTCGGCTTCGCGGCTATGATGCTGACGATTACCGTACGGTAGATATACCTAGTTGAGAGAAAAACACGACGTCTTGCGATTGTTAAATCTCCATCTCTCAAAGCTCAGCCTTCAGCCTCCTCTCCTGCTCCTCTCCCTCCCCAGGCCCCTCTTTGCCCGCCGTCCTCGTGTTCCCCCACCAGTACACCCCCATAATCACCCCCGCAACCACAATACTCACCCCATATAGCACCAGCACCGTCATGAACCCGTTTTATACTCCGGCGCATCTTTCTTCCTGAAAATCTGCTGGCCTGCTAGACCTCCAAGGTTGCTCCCAATGACCACGAACGCAAGCCCAATGCTCCGCTTCGCAGGCGTCTCCGCGTTCACGCTGAGCCACGCATCGTTCAGCCCCTGCGCGAGTGCGTTGCCAGAGCCTAGGAATGTGAAGATCCAGTAGCGCGTCCACTTGTCTGCATGCAGGGGGAGCCCGTACAAGGTCCCCGCAAAGGCCATGCTCCAGGCGAAGGCGACCATGCACCACGGCCCGCGGAGGCGTGTGGCGTCCGAGGCGTAGGAGATGGCGAAGGAGAAGACAACGACGAGGAAGGAGCTGACTGAGTTGAGAGCGTTGGCTTTGGTCTTGGAGAAGCCGATGTTCTTGATGACCGTGGGGCCGTAGAGCTGGAGGCCGCCTTTGGGCGCGAGGCTGACGAGGTTGAGAAGGAGATGGAGCCAGAGGCGGGGGTCGAGGAAAGCAGCGCGGACTAGGGGCCACGACATGTCGGCTTTTGCGCGGGAGGTGGAGTTTGTGCGGGTAGTGAGGACGGTTCTGTCGAGGGACGTGAAGAAGTCAAAAGTGCCGTGGAAGGGTTTGGTGTGCTGGGGGCTTCGGGGCAAGAAGAGAACGAAGATGACGATAACGAACAATGTGAGGATGCCCTCGACTGAGAAGCAGTGAGCGTTAGCGGAGCTCAGATAGGTCATATGTGTAGCTTACTGATGAAAAGCCATTGCCAACCCGAGAGACCGCCGCGACCGGCAAGCTGCAGGATGCCAGATGCCAGCAAGGACCCTATCGCGGTGGCAAAGTAGTTTCCGAAATAGAAGACGGCGGTCCGAAGGGCGAGCTCATCTCTCGTGTAGAACAGGGAAAGTACGTATTGGGCCCCGGGTATATATCCGCCTTCGAAGAGACCCAAGAGGAAACGCGTGGCGTAGAATGATGATTTGTTCGTACACCATGCTTGTGTCAGAGCAATGGTGCCCCAAATCCCCAGCTGTCCTGTAAGCCACAGAGGTGCGCCAACCTTCTGAAGCACAATGTTCGAAGGCAGCTCGGCGACGATAATACCGGCGAGCATGAGTTGGTTTCCGAGGTTAACGTCGTCCGTTGTTATGCCTAGATCTTCGGTGATGGTGTCTGTAAGTGCGTTCGAGATATTGCTGCGGTCAAGTTGCAGCACGAAGAACCCGAGGACGAGCAAGGGCATCAGGTACAAGTCAAGCCTATGAAAACCATACGTCAGTATATGCACAATCGATCGAGATCTCTCCATACTCACTTTCGCACAGCCCTACGCTTGTCGCCCACACTCCAAGGCACACCTTCTTCTGGACATGTCGAGTTCGAAGCGGAAATCTGGAGCCCTTGATCTTTCTGCTCGATAGATGCAGCCATAGTATGCGAAGACTAAACGAATATGATGTATTCGTTAGTCAAAGTGGGCACATTCGTCGGGTGCCACGCGCTTGGAGACTTTATATATAGGCCCTTTGTGATAGTCCCTCCACAGAGAAACCCATCACGCAATTCACTTGAACATAAACGCGATTAAGCTATGGTCGTTAGAAGGAGTGCGATGAGTTTGTCTGTGATTCCATAGCGCATTGTGGGGTATAGGGCAGCCGTTAGCGTCGGAAGTGAGCGTCGGAGGCGAGCGTCGCGACACGCACAGAGACAATCATCGGCGGTGAGCGTCGGCGGTGAGCGAAGATAGCGGGCCGATAATGCAGGGAGTTGGAGTTGTACCTGCACAAGCCATCTGACGTTGACCTCAATTCTTTTGATTTACCTTCTCGTTTGCGGGATACAATCGAGGAAACATCCCCCAGCCATAACACTTCGTTCTGCTCGCAGCATCCAAGCAACGTGCGACCACCTCACCATGTCAAAAGACCCGAGCCGACCGAACATAGTCCTGATCCTAGCAGACAACTTAGGATGGGGAGAGCTGGGCTGCTATGGAGGAGGCGCATTGCGCGGAGCACCCACACCACGCATCGACCATCTTGCGACGGAAGGCCTCCTACACAATTTCAACGTCGAAAGTGACTGTGTCCCCACGCGCTCGGCCTTGATGACAGGGCGCCATCCCATACGAACAGGCTGCCTCCAATCAGTGCCAGCCGGATTTCCCCAAGGTCTCACACCGTGGGAGAAGACACTTCCTGAATGTCTGCGCGAAGCCGGATACGCCACTGCCCACCATGGAAAATGGCATCTTGGAGATATACCAGGAAGGTACCCTTCTGATCGAGGTTTCGATGAGTGGTTTGGGATTCCGAGGACGACAGACGAGAGCCAGTTCACGTCCGCTCTTGGTTTCGATGCTGAGGTTGCGGAGCTGCCTTACATCATGCAAGGCATCACCGGCCAGCCTTCGACGGACGTCTGTGTCTACGACCTCGAAAAACGGAGACTGATTGACGAAATGTTGGTGGAGAAAAGCAAAGACTGGCTCTCAAGAAAAGCGTCAGCGGGAGCTCCATTCTTTCTGTACCATCCGCTCGTGCACCTACACTTTCCGACGCTGCCACATCTAGACTTTGTAAAAGCGACAGGAAATGGCGATTTTTCGGACTCGATGGCTGAAATGGATTTCCGCGTGGGCCAGATTTTGGACCACATCGATGATATAGGGGTGCGCGATAACACGGTTGTGTTATTCGCCTCAGATAACGGACCAGAATTTAGACCGCCCTATCGTGGCACCGCAGGGCCATGGTCGGGCACCTATCACACAGCCATGGAAGGCAGTCTACGGGTTCCATTCATCATACGATGGCCTGGGAACGTGCCGCAAAACGTAACCTCGAACGAAGTTGTCCACGTCACGGATATCTTCACAACCGTGCTAGCCATGGCTGGGACTACAAAGCCTGATGATCGACCCATTGATGGCATCAACCAAGTGAGCTTGTTCCAGAGCCCTGCCGTGGAGAAAAGTAAGCGGGAAGGATTTCCATTCTACATCAAAGACGAGTTGAGGGCGATCAAATGGAGGCACTGGAAACTTCACTTAGTCTGGGAGCCAAAGGTAAATCAATCATCGGGGAAGCTGGAGTCTCCATACCTTTTCAACACTCTTCGGGATCCTAAAGAGGAGAGTGATATCCTTGCGTACAACACGTGGGTGTTACAGCCCATAATGAAATTAAGGACTGAGTTTCAAAAGAGCCTGGCGGACGACCCTGCTCGTGCTCAGCTCGGAACTAGAATGTAGGCAGTAGATCATATAGAAAATTATACCCTAAGATTTTTCTACAGTCATGGGGTTGATACAATTGATGCAAAATGCGAGTACTACTCTTCATATCCCCACGCAAATGGTTGCTGCGCATTGGCGTTCGGGTGCATGAGGTCGTTAGGCAGCAAACCTAGAGGATCTGCTAGTTCCGTCAAGAAAGTGAAAGGGAACATGTTCGGATCAAGGAGGTCTATAACATCGTTCCGAATGCGCATGTCGTCTCTTGTAGATGGTTGTTGTACTGATTGGCAAAGGTCGTCAAATATGTCCCGACAAGGTTTACCAGAAGGGTATCGTTCGACCATGCCCCATAAAACCTTGGAGCAGGTCTGTGTCGATTTTTGCATATAGTCAAAGTCCGTACATCCAGTCTCTGACCATTTTTTCAGACAATAGATAACAGCAATGCCTGCGCGGAATAGGTTGTGGACGGTTCGCCAGTAGAAACGCAGCTTCCCACCCTGGAAGCTAGACCGATAAGCTTCGATAGCCTTTTGGGCACAATCTGCGAGAAAAATCATGCTATCATCTGACACAATAGGCATGTGCCTGGACGGTGAGTAAAGGTGGAGCAATGAGTTGTTGAGATGTCCATCAAAGATCTCCATTGGCGCCAGTTGAGTCGAAGATTGATGGACAGGAACATTGGCGCGCCAGTCGTACAGCCTTTGACGCATATCGTCACGCCAAAGCTGGTGGTCGAATTCTCTTGACGCTAGTGGTTGCCTTTGATGAAGTATTTGCATGATCTCAGACTCAAGCTGCCGGTATCTTATGAGGTGCAGAGCTAAAGCTTTCCGCGACACACTTGATTGTGGTAATAATCTTTCTTCCGTAATGTAATCATCATCCAGATCGACTGGAAGAGACACAGAAATAGACTCGTCCGGTATTGACACAGGGCGACCAAGCACGGCGCACAGGTTTCTTTCGTAGGTGTATGTTGCCCAAAACAGTCGTTTCCTTCGATCGAGCGTTAGCAGACCGAATGATAGGTGAGCTGGGGGTTCTTCGTGAAGTCCTAGGTCAATAGCCAGCCTCGTTGCTTGACCAATGATGTGCCAGGTTCCGGCTGGGCTCGAGGAGAACGAAGCATACTGGACACTCAGTAGCAAGACTTCCAGATGCTGTAAGTCGCCAGTGAGTATGTTGTCAGCATTATTCAGAAGGAACTGGTTCGCCGTAGACGCGAACGCTTCAGCTTTCGCAACAGGAAACGAAGCGTCCGTTCGGTTCACCAATTGAATAGCAACAGCCAAGATCATATGTATTTTGTACTTGTCCACAGCTTGTAGAGTGTCAAAAGCAATCTCGAGGATGCGCAACACATCACTGCGATAGAGTATGGGAGAGAAAAAGTCGCTGTGCTCAAAGTATGCTTCGGTCAGTCGCAAACAGACATCTGACGCCGGTATTTGCACGGCGCCTTCGTTAGGTAGCATTTCAGCGATCGATCTTGACCATGATTGATCGCCAGTCTCACCTCGGAGTGGTGGTGGGCCTAGGTTATGGAGAAGCAGGCGAAGCAGGGGCAAGCCGCTTCCACCACCCATGTGTCTTGGGCTTGGGAAGGTTGAAGGGTGGACAGAGACATAGCTGGCCTGCGCGATGGTATACTCAACATCGTACACATGGGCGCTTGCTACATTTGGAGATGAGAGTGATCGATAGTGTTGGAGCTCCTTCTCCAGCCGAGCGACGTGGTCTTCGAGGTTTTTTAGGTAGCTTCTCGGGTCAATTAATCACATTTCCTGAAGTTGTTCATGGAAACATACCTTCGCGGTACTATGGAGCCGTCAACATCGTGGCCGACGCATTCTACACCTGAGCGCTCGCAATTGCCGCATGCAGGCAGAAGTTGGTCGCAACGCTGTTTTCTCGCTTTGCAACGCACGCAGGCTGTAACGTTCGATCGCCGGACGTTTGACCGGCGGTGGTCAGGTGGCATCGGGTCCGGGCTTTGGGCAATGCGAAGATGGTGATTGTTGGAAGAGCGGGCGCCGCCGGTCCTTGGGTACCTACCTACGGCAGGTAGGTAGGTAGGTATCGATAGCCTGGTTAGTGCCCTTGCGTGATCGCCCACACGATCGCCAACCGGGTAGCTAAAACGTCTGGTGCTAAATAGTAAATACCTATCGCTTCCGAGGGTGCGACGTGCATATGACTCAGGATTCGGCCATACCTTAGAGACGAAAAATCTCATTATGTTGGTGAATGCGTAAGGTGGCTACAAGATATAAGGAAAGCTCTAATCCGTACCTGTCTGGCCTAAGGGAATGCTTTCCTCAACGAGGAGACAAAGCTGCACGTCCACGTCCACCTAGGCAGCACATTGGGACTGAATGCATGTGTCCGCGACATGGTATACGGCAGAGGCGCTCCATAGATATTATACTAATTACAGGAAGAAATGGGTATCATACAACGGCACGTGAACATCAACGTGACCTAACACCACAAAAAGAGCCTTCCAAGAAGTACTGACGCCCGTGGTGCAATATGGCTCTTACAAGAACCATGCGCAGTAACGTAAGCTCGAACTGAAAACTCCACGCCAAAATGGCGAGAGACTCAGAGACTTCGCGCCAGTTCATTCACGTGCTAGTACAGCTCAGCTGCGGTACAAATCTCTCTCATCAATCTGTAGATCATTGCAGAGGTCGTACATGGAGTCGATCTGCAACCCCTGCGATGGCGGAGGGGTGGAGTACGGCGAAAAGCCATCGAACGCAATCATTGGAGTTGCAGGCAAGACACCTGCGCCATAAGAACCAGTCTGATACAGCGGAGCATCCTGGTCCATCAAGTCCACAGCTTGCGAGTCCTGAAGTGCGGGTTGAACTTGTGGAGGAGCTTGCGGGACGTACGGCGCCGGACTCAAGATGCTGGGCGATCTCACATCACTCGCAAACGAGTGGTGCTTCGGCGTCGGGGTGTCAGGGAACGCCTTGCCAATGCCTGCGAAACTCATGTCTTCCGACAGCTTATGGCGCGGATGAAGCGGGATGCTAGACCGGTGAGGTCCTTGTGGAACACTATGCGGCGACACGGGCGGGAACGAGAACGCGAACGGTTGCTGCCAGTTTTGTGCCGCTGCATCGTAGACTTGCATCAGAAGTGCTTCTATCGCAACATCACCATGGAAGGATGGGTTCCTGTCGAGGCGCCCGGACAGGATTTGCAGCTGTCTGAGGAGGGTGCGGTGATCTGCCACCCAGGACAAGGAGGGAATGGTGTTGTTGTGATTCCCGCTGTTTCCCGCCGTGATCATGGCTATGATCTTTCGTCTGAAGTAGGGCTGGGCGGAGAGAACGTGGTTGAAGGAGTGGCTAATGTCCCAGTGGAGTCGTTGTGGAGTAGAGGCATGGGCGTCTTTGATGTGCTGCACGAGGTCAGCCACACCGTGGAACACCTTGCCTCCCTCTACGAGAACACCTTGGGCGTGGCAGTATCCGCAGCCGAAGGCTTCGTGAATGTCGAACTCGAAGTCATCTGAGCCGATGAGATCGTGCAGGTGCTGCCGAAAGTGCTTGTCGAAGCCATTCTTAATGTCCTTCTTGCAGTCCGGACAGTGCAACTGCTTCCTCGCAGGCTTGACCGCGGGCTTCTTCTTCTTCTCCACTCTGTTGTGGGATGAAGGATGTGTGATGTTCGTGGACGAAGAACCCTTGGACGATACCGAACGAGCGCTGCGCGTCGAAGTGCTACGCTGGAGAGACGGTGGCAGCGGCGGTCGAAGGTACGGAGCGGAGTGGGAGGTGGCGAGCGTAGGTGTGGCGGTGGAGGCGTATTTGGCGTCATCGATAGTTTCCAGAGGATTTATTACAGAGGGCTGCCGACCTCGCTCCCTCTTCTGACCTAAGACACTTATCAGCTCCGAGCACCCTCGTTCCCGAAGCGTATCTCTAGGAAGCCGCCACCAAGAAGATGGAGCGTGCCCATATGCGGTGTCTCTTGAGCGTGCTCTAACCAGAGGCTGGCTGGAGTGGGAAATGCGACTTACTCATCAGATCATTCCGGAAGTCGATGAAGCGAACTACGTTCTTCTCTGAAGTGCTTTCCAGCGACTCCAGAAGCGCAACGATGCCCGAACGACCCTCACGCTCGAGCATGTCCAGAAGCCTGCCGACGCCATCGAGCCCAAGCTGTTTCAACGTCACAATATCGTCCTTGATTAGTCCATGGGCGGCAAGCTGATTCATGGCGCCGACAGCGTCCATAGGATACCGACAGGACGGACTGGCGGTGGAGGAGGGAGGCAGAGACGGGGTAGCCATCTTGCGTGCGGCGGGGCTGGGGACATACACTGCGAATCAGTACGCTTGTTGACCACAGGGCGAGGAGGAAAGTGACGGCACATACCACACAGGCGAGGAAGCGGAGAGGTTTTATGGAAGCGGTGACGCGCAGGGTTACTGGGCAATGACCGCCTTTTGTTCAGCCTCGTGGAGAGCTCCCGTTGGAACGCGCGTATGCAGGAAACGCTGATGAGAAGCCGAGGCGGCAAGCCAAGTGAATCTACAACACGGTGACGGGCAAGTAAATGGCGAAGCTCAGGACGGACAAGACGAAACAAAGTCAAATGAGGCAGAGCACGGCAAAGCTCTGTATGAGTCGGACGGCCTGCACAACATCGCACAGCACATGACGCAGCGTACACACTCGGAACCCGCCAAAGAGTGTGGCGAAGCGATCTCGTCCCCACGAGCTCGCCGCCGCCGCCGCCGCCCCGCGGCAAGCTTCACACTGCCCCCCTTGGGAACTCTTAATTCGTGAGCTGGCCTATAGGCGCGCAGAGCGGCCGACTGGCGACCAAACTGGCTGCTGTTTCGTCGGCCTCGAAAAATGTCCAGTTCTGCGAGAAGTGGCGGGCTTTGCCCAAGTATCCCTTTGCGGTATATAAACATGCATCGCGTGGCGCGTATCGCTATGAGCGATGATGCCATACACGTTCTAGATGGGCATGCCCGTCCATTGCTGCTGACGATGTTGATGCTCCAGATGTCGAAAGTGTGAGCCGTGTTGATTTCACCCGGCTACAACGCCGAACTCACCAGTCTTTACAGGTATCCACAAACTTAGTCTACGAACAGCAATAGCGTTAGAACACTTCCCCAGCAATTACTAGACTAGCTGGACTTGAAAGGTAAACCTGTAACTGCAGTGAACAACTCAACAAAGCCGTTGAAGCCTGCTGCAGTGAGTGCTGGCACTTTTTTACCGCCACGGCCCGACACGCCCGCCGCTCCACAAACACAAGCACAAGCACAGCCTACGCTACCCCAACACGCCTCACCATCACTGCGCAATCCCGCACCGAGTCACTCGCAAAAGCCCTTCCTCATAAAGTTAGTTTTTACGAAACATTCGTGAGAGTATCTGCTCAGGCAACACTTCAGACTCGTGTATTGCAGGTGTTGGAATTGAGATTGTGATTCACCAACCCACTTCGTCACCAGCCAACAGCTTCAGCCAGGGAACAACGTCCGGTCCACTAGGTATCTGACCCTGAAGTGGATGCTCAAAGTGCGCATTGTATACTATGAAAAATAAGTGGGGACTTTGAGATGATGGCTAGTTGCTTCCCCCTGCTGATATTTCTGGAGCAGGTGACTCTGCCCGCCGCATGGAAATCTACGAAACCTCGACCAGCCTCGCCTCGGTCTAATAAGCGGCACTTTTGAGGGACCAGAAGACTCCAAACTCCAGCGAACATGTGTTTAGAGAGGCCGAGGCCTTGCATCTGCCAAACGCGTGTCCGGGCTGCATTTGATTACGCCGCTACAGTTGAGGTTGCCAACTCTCTCCTCTTAGAACACCAGCAACCAACCACCGCACAAATGTGCCGGCCTGTATCGACTCAAAGCTTGAGGAAATCCGGATCGATGCCTTCAACCGAGTCCGATTGTACGCTTCGCCTAGCAAGGCCAGTGCAAGGCCAGCAACTCGCCTATCATGACCACATGCTGGTTAACTTCTTGCGCTCAATAGAGATTAACACTAGACTGGGTGCAAAACACAAGGATAATGCCTCCATTCGAGACGTGTAGCATGGTCCTGCACTACTCTTTGAGGTCTGGTCTTGGGCCGAGATCCTCCATTGAGCGAGCCACCTGGTTCTGCTATCCAAAATCCGGGGAACCCGAGATTCGAGGCCAGTCCATGTACATGTCCTGCTGGCTGACTCCATACCGCAATGGCTTGAGACTAGCTGTTCAGATGCACTTCATGGCGAAGCCGGCATTAGGCCCACCCTCTGTGGCTTGTCAAGCGAAGTAGGCTTGACGCGGCTGCTTTCGAACGAGCTGAGACTGTACTTTCGCTGTCTGGATGCGTTGAAGTACTAGTCGAGAACATTCTGATAGGGTATCGTCCACTCGTCGAGACTCCTCCATCTCAGCATTTAGCGTACCTGCGTAGTTGATGTAGGTCTTTGCTCCAGGGTATATAAGACCAGCGAAAACTGCACTAATTCTATACTTGCGCAGCCCTCACATCTACATGATGTTTCCCAGTATCTTCTACTTGCCGTTCCTTCTCCTCCCGGTTGTAGGGCAGTCGACATACTCGAAAAGTGTCTGCTACACTAAGTTTGGTTCGAAGTCCATCAACCCTCTACCGAGCGCAACTGCGACCAAGGCTACGACGTTGACGGCCGTTCGAATCACTGTCATCGTTCCAAAAACTACCAAAACACCTTCTCCGAACACAAGCACGGTGATTCAAGATGTCACGACCACAGTGACAAGTACAGCACCGCAGGAGACTGACACATTCCACACGACTGTCACTATCGACACGACTACTACTTCTCTCTTTTCGGAGACGTTTGTCAGCACAAACTTTGCGCAAACGACCATTACCACTGGAGACGGTTCGTGTAGATGCCATGTAATTCCTCAGGCTTACTGCTGATACCATCTACAGGGACATCGACGGTCACCACGAATGCAGGCCAAACCCCTGTCCAAAGCGTCTCCGGAAATCCACCGTCTCGGAAGAGAGGCTCTGGCCATGCTCGTCGTATTGCTGCTCCCGTGGTCACGGATGCAGCCGCTAGCCTTGAGACCCGCAAATCGAAGCAGGTGCTCTGCGCTATTCAGGACCACAAGCCCTACATTCCGAGCAAATACCCAGCTGCGGTAGCTTGCACCAAGAACATCAAGGTTATCACCACGAAGACGCTGAGCTTCACGTGGCTCAGGACCGCGACTAAGACTGCTCCAAGTCCAACCATCACTGTGAGTCGACTCAGCATGCGCACACACTGTGAACTGAAGTTACAGACCACGAGCATACGTTCGCACACCGTCACCACGGTAGTAACACCTGTTCGCGCTTCCACGACCATCACGGAATTTACAACCAACACGTTCTCCACTTCATCCACAACAACGTACACCAGCACGACAGCTACTACAACCTCCATCACTGTGGCAGTGATTCCCACAGCCACAGCCTACCCGGGTTGCAGTCAGGACAACTTCATCTCCTCACGTAACGGCAGAGGCATCCAGGTCGTGTATCAATCAGACAGCAACAGTTACGCGCAAACCCTCACCCAGTCCACGCCCTCTGCCCTGGAATGTTGCCACGCGTGCTTTGATAGACCCGATTGCGGCGGCACTGCTTTCTATGGCGGCTATTGCTTCCTTTTCATTGCCACCACTTGCCAACCCACCAGCGTGCTCGGAAAGTACTCGGCTCCCGACGACTTCGATTCACCGGGCTATGTCGTGAGCAACGGGAACTGTGGGCGTCTGCAGTGGGATCAGCAGCCCTGAGTCGGGCATGTGTGGTTTGGAGGCGTTGCGTAGGCTACATAGGCAATCGAAGCAAAAGGTTTATGAGGCTCTCTATGACACACACACACACACTACTTTGCCTAGATTCTAAACAAAACCACTTCGTATGGTGTTCAGGTGGAGATCCCAGCTCCCAAATACAACGCCAGTTTCCTTGCCCATCCAACGCCAACAGCACCATGGAAAATTCCAATCCTGTACTCAACGCGAATAACAGCCATATTACCCTCGATGCGCTCAAGTTCAATCTAGTTTCTCAGTTATGCAGGCCGTGCTGTATTCCAGGCGCCCATGCGATGCGCCTTCCCACCGTCTAGAAGTGTCTTAGATACCGCTAACGAAACGACTGCACGCATAAATCAAGTCAGAAGATGCCATCCCCGACGAATCCATCAAGATATAAGCTGAGCGTGGGCATAAACGAGTGCATTGGTGAGAGCAAACCATTCGTTATCCATTTATACTCCTTCCAAAGCTATGTACATGTTGACACCAAACCTCCCTCTTCCTCCGCCCCCACGAACAACCACCAAACCACACATGACCCCGCCTTACAACCACCGCTTGCTCAGCCCTGCCGCAGCCGCCGCATCCTCTGGGCTGTTCTTTCCCAGCGCCGCTAAAATCGAACTCACATCATCCTGCCTCTTCGCAATGTCCGCCTTCGCCGCCTTCGCATCATCAGGACTGTTCTCCGCCAGCGCAGCGAGAATGCTGTTCACGTCGTCCTGGGCCTCGCGCCTGGTGACTGCAGACTTAGCGGCGGAAGCATCGTCCGGGCTGTTCTGGGCCAGCGCGCCTAGAATGCTGTTCAACTCGTCCTGGGATTGGGGCTCGGGTGCGGGCTCGGCGGAGCGGATCTTGACTTTCATGGCAGCGGCCGCGGCGTCGGCGTCTTCGGGGTTGTTGGTGCGAAGGGCGGCGAGGATGGAGGCAACGTCGGTTTGGGGGTCGCGCTTTTCTGGGGGGTGGGTTAGGAGTGTGTGGGATGGGTGGACGGAGGGAGGGGGTTACCCGATGCGGCGAAGACGGCGGTGGAGAAGGCCGCGGCGGCGATGATGGTGAACCTCATGTTGGATTATTAAATACGGTAGTGTGTATGGAGAGTATGACAAGAATGAAACGTGACCGGCACTGATTATAAGCTTGAAATGGATGAGAAAACTTGGTTAGTTGGGCTGGGCGTCCGTTTTTTATACTGTGAACGAAAAGGCCTCGGGCTCAAGGCAGCGTTGAGCAAAGTCTTGTCTCTGATCGAGGCGATGCATCAACTTCGTTCGAGGTTTCACGGTTGGCCATATTCCCGTAGACGATCGATCCAGTCCAGAGCTACCGTTCCAAGCATTTAAGGCGAAGAACATGGGAAGTCCCAGAAACTATCAAATACAACTTGCAGTTTGCCTTCTCCGACGTGGTGTTTCGAGCGATCGTGAAGCGCGCCAAGTTTCGAAGCACGGCTGAAACATTCTGCGAACGCCATTGCAACCCAGATTGCTGCGCCACGGACCACGAGAACATCTCGTTCGTCATTGTGTACCCGCTAGGTAGAGGATTCCAGACGCTCTTGCTGCACAGATGACGCAGATACGGAGTCTCCGCTTCGCCGGGACCTAAGACTGCCACAAAGCTTGTCTTACATCAATGCATTCCATATACATGTCCACAGGGCCTCTTTTCGATGCGTGATCGTGGTATAAGTACGGCGGTCGCGATCGGACGTTCAAAGCTGTCAAGCTTCACGGAGATATCTGTGGAATACGCGGGGTGCGGTATTGCTTGCGCCCAATCCGAGCATGTGCGACCCCATGCTCTGGGAACATGAAGACTGCTAAATATTAGTTCAATTTCAACCTGGTATAGAGAGGGGGCTCACATTGGCTAGGTACATTCGAGGCGTAGCTGTGGTCAAGTACTGCGTGGTTAGCAACTAGAGACCGACAACGGGCAAAGGCTAATAAGCGCCTCTTTATACAAAGACACCAACTCATTGGAACTATTTGAGAGAAATTGAGCGAGTTTTCCGGTACCAAGAAAGCTGCCTCAAAGCTCAATGACAAGCGGGGCTATGGTGGTGGTCGTGCCTTGGGAGGTAGAAGGCCGACAGGGTCGATTCTGGAGCCATTGCTATATCAAATAAACTCGCACAGGTGAAGCTGTGAGCGATCGCGTCTTTACACACCGTCTACTAAGCAGTGTGTGGTGGTGACAAGTCATCTCTCATGCTAGCTTGAGAAGCGAGGTTGATAGGGAAGGCTTGGCATCGCGGACCTGGCCAGGTTTCATCAGCTAAGAACTATATGCGTCAATTGACATCGCACCGCATCGGAGGTCAGGGAGCATCGGAACACGGTCGCGGCGTGCAATTGAGATCATTGAGCTTGATTGCGGACCTCCGCAGACATCACGGCATGCGCGCAGGCGCGTGGTTTAGACCTCGGATATGAAATTAAGAGCAGCTAAAGTGGGAACTTGCTCCTCAGATTGCTGATCTAGAGTACATGTTTTACACAATCCGAGTTGCCACTAGACTAGGAAATGAGGTAGTCTGTATGCACACACCCATTCGCAAAATTTTCCACACTGAGACCCGACCCGTAGACCCGAATACCAGAGTGAACCCAGCAACGCACTCCTCTATGCGACGTAAAGGAGGAGGAAGGACATCATGAGAGCGAAAAGACCGGTGGCCTCAGCGAAGGCGAAACCGAGAACGGCGTACTGGAAGAGCTGACCCCTGAGGGACGGGTTGCGGGCAACACCCTGGATGAGGGCACCGAAAACCGTACCGATACCGACACCAGCACCAGCAAGGCCGACGGTGGCGATACCAGCACCCTGGATCTTGGCGGCAGCGACCATGGCGGCGGCGGTGGACTCAGCAACGATACCACGGCTCTGGATGATCTGGCGGCCGGCGTTGTTCTTGAAGGCGTTGCGGACGGCGCTGTTCATGACGAGAGTCTTGGGCTGGGCTGCTGCGTGTCAATTGATGCCTATGGCGGACGGGCGGCCCTCAATGGATGGAGCTGCGATGTAGATGCGTACCCTTGGTGGAGATGAAGCGCGCAGCAGGCTGGCTGGTCTGGACGGAGCGGGCGGCCAGGCGGGCGGCGCCGAAGGAGCGGGCGATGGCAACCATTGTGATGACCGGTCGGAGTGAGCGGAGATGGATTGGGGATGGAATGCAAGTGCAATGGATGAGGTGAGGTTGAGAAGGTCGGGAGGAGATGCAGAAAAATCCGCGAGAAAGAGAAGGAGCTACCGCTGACCTAAGCAGGGCCCAAGCTTCCGAAGCCCGGGCCGCCTCGGAATCACCAGGGGAACAATCGATACCTCGAATTGTGCGTTAAATACTCCTGAAGTTCATCAATTGCATCTCAGCTGGCTGCAACTTTCACCATGAAATTTTTTGTTGCGTGCAGGAGCTCAATTGCGCCTTCCCGGAGCTTGGGCGTAGCTCCCCAAAGCAGCTGTGACACGGGAACATGACCCCAACTTCACTAGCGGTACCCTAGGTATCGACTCCACCTCCGCAAAGTCTACACATGCATCCTTCCACTGCAACACAAATTCTGCGAAATATTTTTCTCTTAATTGAACCAATTCACTCTTTGTATCATTTGCAGTTTGCTGCAGGTAGTTATCCGCTGCGTGTAGTGGAACTCTACCGGTATTTAGGACATCTGGGTGCATGAAACAACCATGAACTCGCTTTCAGGCATCCCAGCATCACCCATCAAACATCCGCAGTTCACAGCGGCACAACCTCAACCGCGGCCGCCCTCTGACCTAGCTTCTTACGTGTCTCTTGTTCCTCCCCTTCCATACTCCCCACCTTCTCTGTACACGTCAAATCGGCATACACCTCAACGCGCCACGCCTTGCTCAGCGCCTCAACCTGCACCTGCGCAAACGCCTGGTAGACATGCCCGCTAAGAGACCCCCGGAGGGCAAAGTACTCCTTTGGCTTCGTGCCAGGGCCGACAGTAATCCCTACACTGCACGTGTTGGGGTTGTTGAAGGAGTTGCTGTTAGGCTGTAGCAGGAGATATTGCCGATGCGGAGGGACCACGAGGCGTCAGATGATAATGCAATGTTGGAAGAGATTAGCAGTTGGCAATATGCTCTTCTGAGTAGGGTCAGCTTTCGATGAGGTGTTGAGGTGGGCTGGGCGGTTTTACCAAGATTGAGCATGGAGGTAAGCGTAAGGCCAGATGAGTGCTGACATTTGCATGTGAACTTCGCACTCGCCCTACCTACTGTGTAAGTAACATTTCGTGGACATTTTATATATTTCGGCAATCATATGCATATAAGAATGAAGGATCCAGAGCCTTCCACGGTCATGTCACATCCTTGAGAGCAGATGTCCAGAGCCAAAAGCATACTGCGCTGGAACTGGAACTTCTTACGGTTTCTGCAACCCACAGGCCAGGAAATCATCCATTTTCAACGCTGTTACTCGAGAGATAGGTTACATGATATCAGAAATTAGAGAAGGTGCACAAAACATCACTCGCTTTGATGAATATTATTATTGCAGAGTCGGATGAAGTAATCACCACGCCAATGCAACAGGACGATCCGTGGGGCTCACGATGTCCGTTCCAACCTCAAATTTCTACTTGCCGGCATACCCAAGCGGGGCGACATTCAGACACCCTTCCGTCAACCGCAACACCGGAAACCCCATTCATCTCCGAGCGTAAATCCCAACGGCGGCCCTAGTAACACTGACAAACTTCGTCGACCACGATACCACAGCGCGAATGAACTCGGTACCATTTCCAACGCTATGCAAGCCAATACCCGTACGGTATCCCCGCTCTTCAATGCCACCGTTTGCTCCTAAGCACCGTCGCATGCCAAATATCGCACGGAAGATCCACCGCGGTCGTGTGCATAGTCGCGTGACGAAACTCTTCTATCGTCTCTTCGTTGGTTCCAAGGTCCATACCCCTCCTTGGCTGTCTTTCATCGCCCTCGCCATCATTCTCCTCATCCTCATCCTGCATGTCTAGATCGTTCACCGGCATGTGCGATAGCAGGTTGAATACCATCCCTTCTGTCTGATAGGTCTCTGTTGCTGGCGTAGGCTTGGGGGGTCGAGGCTTGACGTGATGGAGTTTGTGAGATAGACTTTTTAAGGGTTGGAGGATCTTTTTGCAGAGGGAGAGTTTGGGTGTGGAGGTGATTTTGTCGTGGTGAGGGGCTGCTCGCATGGTTTTGGCGAGTGCAGCGTGGATGAACTCAGGGGACTTTGCAGTCTGTTGAGAGCGGTATTGAGAGTTGGTGGCGCTAGCGCTGAATGCAGCTCCGAAGGGGTGGCAAGAACTGTCCATGGTGAAGGTGATGTTTCGGGTTCGGTGGTTTTGGTGTCGCTCAGGTGGACTCGATTGCCCGTCCAAGCCCGTGGCTGTCTGGGTGTTTGGGTGTTTGGTTGCCGTTGGCAGAGTGCGATAGCCTAGCCTGAGTGGGCTGGTAGGATCATAAGCCGTGTGCTGCTTGAGTAGCTCGTTGTTAACGTTGTTGCGATGCATCGCTTTCAGTGTAGTTTGCCAGGCGTTTTCTACGTGCATGTGTGAGTGCCAAATGTTGAACAGAGCGAGTCGAAAAAAATCGCATTTTGAACCATACTCTTGATGACGCTTTTTGGAGTCAACTATGATACGGTTGAATTACTCAGTCACTCCCATAGTTGATGGTCACCAATCTTGAACTGCCACAGATAGGATCACTGGTACGGCTGTGAGAGGCGGTGCGAGAGGTCGTCGATATCTCACGTCAGACCTTCTTTCATGGCCCGCTGGTGGTGAGGCTGGGGTTCTGTTGCCGCGCGGGCACTCGCGAAGTATGGTTGACTTGATGAGAGTGGGTCCATTTGTTGGACGCCGGCAAGACACTTCATCTTGGTTCCCTGCTTTTTGGATGTGTTTATCGTGTCTATTCCACGTCAATACTATCGACGATTTTCCATGTTCGTTATTGATGAAGAAACGATGTGTTGCATGCATGTCTGGTTGAACTTGGGTGTAGCTTCTCCTGCCTTCGCCTCAGTCAAGTTGATAAGAGTAGTGGGTGGGGTCGGCGAAGGCGGGGCGCGCTAAGCTGGCGCTCGAGCCGCTATAGGTACTTTTCGACAGCGGCAGCTTGATATGAGCACCCGACGCGCTCTCCACGCGTCGCTTCTCTTTGCGCTCGATTAAAGAGCCGACGGTGAGCGCGGAGCAGCGATGCAGCTTCTGGAGCAGGACAAAGCTGCCTTCAAGCAATGGCTGCTACCAAAGCTAGCGAATCGGTAAGTCGCCCGCGCAGCTTGTACGCAGCGGGAACAGCAAACTGACAAGGACAGGACCGAAGCAGAACCCGAAGTGCTGGCGGACTATGTCGCAGAGCTGTTCGCCGGAGAAGGCTCACCTGCAGAGATTAAGCGCGCCAGTATTGAGCAGCTTTCCGACTTCCTCGTAGATCACACCGAAGCGTTCGTCGACGAGATCGCTACGGCGATTGAGCAAAGGATATGGAGCAAGCCGGCACAAGGGAAACAGAAGGACAGGAAGGAATTGACGGCGAAAGGCAAGGCAAAGGGAATCCGACAACCAGCGCAGCCGACAGCGACGCCTCCGACCGGTTCCAATCCCGACGCTGTGAGGTCCAGCTCTACCACACGCTCAGCGCCATCTGCACTTGCACCAGATGCGCCGGTATTCGTCCCTCGTGCTCAACTTATACCCACGGCCCCGCTGAGCAACAACGTTTCTATTCCAACAGGCCCCCGCGCCGACCGCAATTCAAATAACGTTCAGAATGGCCGTCAAGCTCAATCGAGGAAACGCAAGCTCCGGGATCGAATTACTCGCGACAACAATGATGCAGACAGCTCTGCGGGCGAACGGCCGCACAAGCAGCTGGCGCGAAGGGGTGGAGGACATGTTGGGAGAGTCGGACAACGCGCAGATGCTACAGCAGCGACAGCAGCAAGGGCTGCGTCTCCGCCAAACGTTACACCGTTCACGCCTAACACTTTTCCGAATGGACAGCCGTTTGTGTTACCTCAGTTTTCTCCCCACGACCTTCTCAATCCGTTCAGTTTCTTGGCCAATCTATCAGCCATGATGAGCATGGGCTACCCAGGCCAAGCATTGGGCTCACGACCCCCAAATGTTCCTCTTATTAACCCTGCGGTTGCCAAAATCAAATGTCGAGATTATGAGACGAAAGGGATCTGTCACCTGGGCACACTATGCCCTTATGATCATGTTCAGGGAGTAGTCGTTCCTGCGGATCCAGAATACGATCCGAACAACGCATCGCTAGCAATGCCCCCACATCTGAATGTTCGCAGAGCAAACGACAGCAACCGCAATCGTTCCCAGCGTGCTCGCGCTCACTCCGGACCCTCACGCGGCCCTGACGATACACTTGCAGTTGAACAGATTCCTGAGGACCATCTCACCGAACAACATGTTCGCGATTTCTTCTCCAAGTTTGGTGACATTGTCGAGGTGCAACTACGCACCAAGGAACGCGCTGCTGTTGTCAAGTTTAGCGATCACACTACTGCCCAGCGTGCCTATCACAGTCCCAAAGCGATATTCGATAATCGGTTTGTCAAAGTCTTCTGGTGCCAAACTGGTCCCAACAACGGCGTCAACGGCGTCGTTGGAAAGATGCTTCGTCAAGAAGGCATTCCCGCAATATATTACGAAGACGAGGAAATGGTTGACATGGAAGCATTCAGCAGGCAGCAAGCACAGCTTCAGAAAGAGTTCGAGGAGAAGCGCCGAAGGTCCAAGGAGGTGACAGTTCGGTCAAACATGATCCGCGCGCAGCTCAAGGTCAAAGAAGAGGAATTGACTAGACTGCGTTCAACTCTGATAGAGAAGGCAAGAGCCAAAGGTCTTGAAGCTATTGTTGCTAAGGAAAAACAAGCGCTCTCTGAAGACCTGGCAAAGCTGGCAGCCGAAGCTGCTGGGTTGTTCGCAACCGCTGGGCCAACCGACACACCTACTATCTCTCGTGGGGGCTTCCTGAACGGGCGTGGCTCCTCGTCCCGGGATGGCTTCCTGGGTCGCGGGAACGCTCGGGGAGGACGTGGTGGTGTTGTTCGACTTGACAACCGGCCACGTTCTCTCGCCATTGCGGGAGTCAAGGCTGGATCCGAGAAGGAGACTGCATTGAAGCGGCACCTTCTTTACTCAAACAGCTGCACTGGTATTCGTCATCACGCAGAACGTGCTGACACCCTTGTGGTAGGCTTTGAGCAACGCTTCCAAGCGGAGATTGTACGAGGCACACCCCACATGATTTACTACACTCTACTGACCAGCAGTAGTTCCTTGACGAAGCGTCCAGCATGGACCATGTTAGCATCGCCGACCTATCGTGGGTTCCCAACGAAGCCACGGTCATGCATCAGTCGATTGAGTTCGATGACCCCATGGTCCTGCATCGAGACGCAGACGATGAGATCTCTGGCGGCGAGGTGGATGTGAAGGTGGAGGTCGACTTGGATGTAGCCGATGACAACGATCAGTGGCTATGAAAGGCGAAGGTGTAAGTGAAGGAAATGACGATGTGCATGGCATGGTGTACGCATATTCGGCGCAACGGTATGGGCTTGAGCATTTGGTATACCCCGACATCACGGAGCGTTTTCAGGCCTATTGGTGAGGTGTTCCTGCGAGCCTCAGTGCAGTTTCTCTGTGAATGATACCCACTCATTTCACAATACGCCTGGCCGGTTCGATGTCCCGAATTAGGTCTCGATGTACGCAACTTGACGTTTGGGCGTAGCAGTAGGTGTTGGTGCGGGTCTTACTCACCATGAGCCTCACTCTGGCTTACCTGACTCGACGCAGTGAGGGTGCTGTGGCGAGGACAGCTTCTTCTTGTTCCCGTCACCTATTACCGTGTCGGCGTATATCGCCAGTCCTCATTTTGCAATACGGAGAGAAGTTTGCAAGGCTGCGCAGATCTTTCCACGGACATTGTCGGCATGGCCGGATCAAAGAGGCGTTTACATGTCGACCAATGTGCGTCTGCTGCTAGAGCCGCTGCAGGTGTAGGTATCTAGATAGATGGAGGGCTCGGAAGGCTGGAACGCGAGATCCGTCTTGGTGCGTGGTGGCCGGTCGCACACGCAAGGATGGGACCACCTGCCATTTGGGCTTTCCACCTCGGAGTCTAAGCTTGAAGGGGAAAGAACGACGCACTGACCACTCGAGTTTGATTGGCAATTGCCCCCCTCAACTTCTCCCAACGACGGGGGCGCCAGTACATTTTGCGTGCGCGCCCCTTGAGCTACTGCTACCCTTCCCTTTTGCTCCCTTTTGCCCTCTGGCACCACTCTCATTATCGGTGACTTCAAGATGGCTGTCAATACGAGCTTCGTGTCGCCCACGGCCGATGCCAAGGTCGCGCACATGGCGGCTTCGTTCGACCCCAATGGCCTGGTTTCCATGCTGATGAACAACCTCAGCGGATGGCGGCTTGTTGTGACCATTCTGGTGCTTGCCGTCGCATACGATCAGTGTATGTTCTGGAGCGACCGCGCCGCCGGGTCTCGCTAACTGTGGGCAGTCAAGTACATCTGGAACAAGGGCTCAATCGTCGGGCCCATGTGGAAGGCACCTTTCATCGGACCGTTCCTGGAATCTGTGAACCCAAACTTCAACACCTACCACGCAAAATGGGAGTCGGGTCCTCTGAGCTGCGTTTCCGTCTTCCACAAGTATGCCCACCTCCTTTTGGCGCTCACATCAGCGACGCGCCTCGCCTTCTGTTGCACGTACTAACGACTCGCAGGTTCGTTGTTATTGCCTCCACGCGTGATATGGCGCGTAAGATCTTCAACTCTCCCACGTTCGTCAAGCCCTGTGTCGTCGATGCCGCCTACAAGCTCCTTCGCCCCCAGAACTGGGTCTTCCTCGATGGAAAGGCCCACGTCGACTACCGCAAGGGTCTGAACGGTCTATTCACTCGCCACGCGCTCGACCAGTACCTTCCGATCCAGGAGCAGATTTACAACGAGTACTTCCAGAAGTTTGTGAAGATCACTCAAGACAACAACGGCAAGCACGTACCGTTCATGGGCGAGTTCCGCGAATTGCAGTGCGCTCTCAGCTGCCGCACCTTTGTCGGCCAATACATCACCGAGGCAGCGATTAAGAAGATTTCGGATGACTACTACCTGATCACGGCCGCGCTCGAGCTCGTAAACTTTCCTATCATCCTGCCATTCACCAAGAGTTGGTACGGCAAGAAGTCCGCGGATATGGTCCTGGAGGAGTTCTCTCGATGCGCCGCCAAAGCCAAGGTCCGTCTCGCTGCTGGAGGTGAGAACAAGTGCATCCTCGACTTCTGGGTGTCGGCCATGATCGAATCGGAGAAGTACCGTCAAAGAATTGCCGCTGGCGAGAAGGTCCCTGACACCGAGAAGCCGTCGATGCTGATCCGCGAATTCACCGATTTCGAAATCTCCATGACCCTGTTCACATTCCTCTTCGCTTCCCAGGACGCCACTTCTTCTGCCAACACCTGGTTGTTCCAGATTATGGCTGACCGCCCCGAGTTTCTCGAGAAGGTGCGCGAGGAGAACCTGGCTGCTCGCAACGGTGACATCCATGCCCCGATCAGTCTTGACAACCTCGAGAAGCTCCCGTGGACGCGCGCCGTGGTCAAGGAGACGCTCCGTTACCGCCCTCCCGTCATCATGGTGCCCTACGTCGCCAAGAAGGATTTTCCCATTACGCCTGAGTACACCGCTCCCAAGGGCTCCATGGTCATTCCTACAACCTACATGGCTCTTCACGATCCCGAAGCCTACCACGACCCCGAATCCTTCATTCCGGAGCGATGGATCACAGGTGACGCGGATAAGCAGGTCAAGAACTGGTTGGTGTTTGGCACTGGTCCTCACTATTGCTTGGGCCAGGTGTACGCGCAGGCCAACTTGATGCTTATGATTGGCAAAGCCAGTATGATGCTGGACTGGAACCACCAGGTGACAGACAAGAGCGAGGAAATCAAGGTTTTCGCCACAATTTTCCCCATGGTAAGTTGTCCTGCGTTCATGTTTAGACGTGGACAATTCGGCTAACGATGCATAGGACGACTGCCTTCTCACCTTCAAGGAGCGGGACGCGTAAATATTTACGCCGTTCCCTTAATGACGCGCGTTTAGCAATGTTGGCATGCTTATCATTTACCTGGAGTTCGTTATTCCCTTCTTGACCCATGAGAGCAGGATCGCCTTGAGAGCGTGCATCCTTTCTATCTTGTAGACTTTTATGGGGGCTAGCAACGGCGCTTTTCAGGAAAGAGACCGGATTATGTTGGCAGTGCCGGCCAACGGTGAGGACGGCGCAGGAAAGCGGTAATAGTGGTATCCGATTGGAGGAACCCAATTGGATGACATGATTGTATATAACGACACCAAAAGGTAGCAAAGGTGTTTAATGGCAGAGGAAGGAAAGGAAATGAAGTCAAGTCACATAGCCCTGTAACTGTCCCGTGTTCCACGCCGCAGCTAGTGGTTTTTGGTGGGAAACGGCGCTACTGCACGGAAGCTATGACCCTCGAACGTTTGGACCCGACATGGTGATGTATCATGTATACCACTTTCCACACTGCCCTTCTTACACCCTCGCCAATAAAAATTGCGGGGATTCAGCTACTCCTCCGAGAGAAGAGAGGCGCACGACCGACACCAAGCTCGGAAAGCCAACGGCCGCTGCCCATAACGCGCCCCGTTCCAACGCGCATACGATTGAATTCGAGGCCATCATGGCGCCCACCGCCTCGCCAACCAACGACTCTCGAGACCGAACGCCTGCTAGCTCCGCGCGAGTTGGTCCGCATCCATCGTACATCGAAGTCGCGAAACCCTACATCCTGCAGTCCGCGATCCAGAGATGCCTGGTGGACCTCGCCATGTCGGATGCGAAAGAAGACGCGGTCCGGCTACAGGGCGTCGCATACATCGACCAGGTGCGGCGGGCACTGCAGCTACCTGTGCGGACGTTCAACACGGCTGTGATTTACTACCACAAGTTCCGGTTGCTGCATGCGGAGAACGAGTACAGCTGGGAGGGCGCGGCGGCAGCGGCGCTATTTACGTCGTGCAAGATTGAGGATACGTTGAAGAAGAGTAGAGAGGTGCTTGCGGCGTATTATAATAGCAAGGTTGGGGTGGGAGAGCACCTGAGCAGTGATGATCCGGTATGCGCGCTTTGCCCTACCCATGGGAATGAAGCTGACATTTGGTTTGCAGCGCTTCGAGAACCACTCCAAGCTCATATTAGGTCTCGAGCGACTCATGCTTGAGAGCGCCGGCTTCGACTTCCGGAATCGATACCCGCAGAAGGTTATGGTCAAGCTAGCGCGGGCGTTGCGCTTTGATCCGGCACGCGAGGCTGCGACCATGTGGAACGTAAGCCTCGACATGTATAGGACTTTTGCGCCGCTCAAACAGACGACGCCGACTATGGCGATTGCCTGCGTCGAGCTGGCTGCTCGTCTGCATGACATGGACACGAGCGAGATTGTGGACGCAGGAGTGTGTCGATACAGCAAGTGGAACACGACACGGGCTGAGATCATGGGTGAGCGACACAGAGCCGCCTTGCCTTCGGACCATCACGTTTGCTAACGGGCTTATAGAAACACTGCTTGATCTCCTAGATCTCTACACGCACCACCGCGTCAACACGGCGCTCGGCCAATACTACTCTCTCGAGACGTTCATCAAGATCCGAATCACACTCAACACCGAAGCTTCCGCAGCAAAAATTCCGCGCTACGCCACCTACGCCTCCGAAGCGACCAGGTCCGATCCCAAGAGCACCAATGGAACGAAAGCCCGGAACGGCATTGATCCCACATCACCCCTCGCTCCCCTTACACCCGCCACCCCCGGGACCATATCGCCAGGAACAGCTCAGCCGCCTAAAAGCGCCATCGGGATCCGTGGACAGAGCGGCACTGTACGATTCATGCTCGATGCGAAGCGCGCCCAGGAAGAGAAGAACACGTTTGACAAGTACTGGCTCGTCGAAGAAGAGGAGTACGAAGTGGAAGTGCCCAACACACCTGAAGTCCGCGATCGCGCACCGGACCGAGACCGCGAGCGTCCCCGCGAACCCCTCCGCGACAGGGAGCGTGAACGAGAGCGAGAGCGCGACAGAGAGCGCGACAGAGAGCGTGACAGAGAGCGCGACAGAGAACGGGATCGAGAATGGGATCGCGATCGGGAAAGAGACAGAGACTGGGATTCCAGAAGAGTGCGTTGAGCGAGAGTACCTTGTTTGTGATTTTGCTATTCGTTGCCGCACGAATTGTTCTCCGGTAAGGAGACATTTCATTTGTTCAGTCCCAATGCAAGTGGCAAGCAGTGCTGACTTGGTGCAGACTCCGGTTCCGATAGACAGAATTGTACGCGCGTATTCCAAGGGACCAGCTCTTTTTGCGGCCACACCGCGCTCAATGCCCAGTCCGACGTGGAGTGAAGAGCCTGAACGTCGTGTGAGATACGGCGTCGATCGTAGTGGAGGTTTTGGTCGTGACTACGGTCGTCCGCGCGGAAACGACAATGCCCGTGCTCGTGGTGGTCAGCAACGCAGCCTAGCGGAGCGAATCACCCGCGACGACGAAGACCGGAACGGTCACGAGCAAAGTGGTCATCACAATGGCAAGAGAAGGGCACGACGAAGTGGAACTACAGGAGATCGGGGTGGCCGACAGGACCGACGTGGAGGTCGGGAAGGGACGAGGAGATAGACGGGGCAATGGCCGTGGTACTTGGAAGGCGTCGAGGTCTCCGCCCCGGCCTGCCCGCGGGTTCGGTCTGGGATTAGTAGGAGCTATTAGGGTACGTGAGAGGCGGCGTCGGGAATCTGGCGTGCTGGGACGAGGCAATCCATAGACTCGAAGGTCTTTGATACAAGTAGCGCATTACCACGTGCGCGTTACATAGCTCTTGAGCTAGCCACATATCAGCCATCAAGTCCCGGTCCAACTCTCATGTACGGCATCCTACCGTGGCTCTACACACCGCCCCTAGACGTATTCTGCTGGCATCAAACACGTTGAGTTGCAAGAGCCTGGATCATATCAAGGTCACGCCGATCCACTGATCGCAGGGACCTCGCAGTCAACATAAAACCCAGCAGCGAGAGACGGGTAGCAGGACTGTGAGTAAGTAACTACTCCTTGCCCCTCGCATGTCATCTCGATACACGCGTAGGGTTTGTGCATGAGGATACTCAAACTCACTCTTCACCAGAGATGTAATCTAATCGTACCCAGACTTGACTACCGTAACAACATGATCTAATCGCATCTATCTCTATTACTAGCTGCTGGGTTTGAGAACTCGGTTTCGAGACAGACTTCCGTCCATTCCTGATCTTTTCGTGTCGTACCAGACATTGAATTCTCTGCCAGCAGCTCCAGTCGCTTTTCTTCCGGGTCTCTGGAGCTGTGATGCTCTTGCGGATATTTTGCCAGGGTGGTTTGGTATCTAGCCTGATGGCCTGCCTTGGATCGAGCATCGTTGGGTAGCGCTGGGGCTGCGTTCGTGAGCGAGGGAATTTTGCACAGGGGGGCTGGGTCTTTGATGTATGCGTAACACTGACGCGCTCGAGGATCGGTGATGTGATGTGAAGGTTCAGTAGATTCGGATATGCCTTCAGTACGGGAGTTATGCACGCGTCTGTCGGCTGAACGGCTGGCTGCGTCTGAGCAGAGGATCTTGCGATTTCGACGCGCGGAGGGTGCAAGTCTCGTGACCGCAGCATCGGTAGTGGGGATGTCGGCTGGTCTGGAATTGAGAACAAGTTTATCTTCTCAGCCTTTTGCAAAAAGCTGGGTCTGCCGTGGGAATGGCGTCGAGATGTGGACTCAGTTGAACACCAATCGGCTACTAAAGAGATTTAGGGACGGAAAGGTAGAATTACTCATCGACGATGTACCGTGGTCCGAGTTGAACCTCTTTAACTCCAGGCTTAAAGCCTAATTCTTCTGGTCTCCAGTCATCGATTGAGTCGAAGACATATTTCGTTTTCGTTGACCGGCATTTGGCTGGTCCAGCTTTTGGATGTCGCGCTTAGGCTGCCTTCTTCTGACGATTCCCATTGCGCCCGGCTTTTCCTCCTTGTGACAGTGCCTCCATGCTGCTTGCGATACTCTGGATTTATGTTGTGAAGAATTTATGTTCAAGTGATGTTGAGATTTAACTCTTATCGATAGGTACGAGGTGAGCGAAGAAAGAGGGACTAATCATGCCTTCTCGGACAGTACGAAAACGGAGATCTCAAGGCTGAAGTGGAATGTCGAAGCAGCTGGGCTGGAATGGAAATGAAGAGAAGGGAACGGTTCAATCAATGCTACCGGGTCGTTCTTTAACGGTGCCCATGTTTCGCCCACATTTGGCGTGCGAGAGGAGAGGTGGGGGTGAATCTTGCAAGATGGCATTTTACATGGTGAATGAGAGTATGGAGTTCTGGAGAGTTGGCGCGACAGAAGGGGGTGACAAAAATAGTAGTAGTCTCGGGCAGTGGAAAGGGGTATAGGGGCTCTTCATCGAGTGTTTGGACGAGGCCGAGGATCTTGATGCAATGTTCCGACACGAACTTGTGCTCTGTGCATTTTACTCGTCACAAGGTGTGTATGTTCTACATAGGTGTGGCAGGCGTATTGGAGAACTTGTGCTTTGCATACCATCCATGTGTTTGGACGAGGCCGAGGAGATAAGCCGATTTCGCTTTAAATTGCACGACCTACGGAGCAATCGGAAGAACATTCGAAGGACATTGTGCATCAGCACTCATCTCTGAAGCTCGGAGACCCTACTCACAGTAACTTCTCAAAATATGGTATAGGTTCGGAAGGCATGATAGTCATATTGCTTACTAACACAAACCGCGTATCTTCCCGACCTCCGTTGGAAGGGATCCCGATGTGCTCCTTCAATATCCGCTGCTCCATCATCATGGAGCACCCAAAAACGCGTCGCATATCTACGCGCATACTCACCTCTGGTTCTCACAGCTAGCCAATTGAAGCACATACACCAAAAGCATCCTCGCTCACAATGTCTACAAAATCCGTCCCTACCCTTACCCTCCAGGGCGCCCGCACCGCCCTCGCCGCCGCGGAGAAGCGCGCCCACGAAATAGGCGTACCCATGAACATCGCCGTCGTCGACAGCGGGCTGCACCTCCTCGCATTCGCACGCATGGACGGCGCGAAAATCACATCCATCGACATTGCTATAAACAAAGCGTTTACGGCGGCAGGCCATCGCGTACCGACGAGCGTCTACAAGGAGGCTGTCTGGCCCGGCGGACCGGCATTTGGAATCAACAACAGCAATGGAGGGAGGTTCATGACCATTGCAGGAGGGGTGCCGGTGGTGCAGGATGGGGTTGTTGTCGGCGCGGTTGGATGCTCAACAGGGACGCCGCCGCAGGACGCGGATGTCGCAGGAAAGGGAGTCGAAGCTGTGGTGAAGACGTTCGGTCCCCACGCGAAGCTATAGATGGGACGGAATGTGCGGTTGTGGCGTGAGCGGAGATCGAGATCGCACAACTGCGCGCATGGGATATTGCAGAGGCATGATCGTCATCGCCGAGATGATTGCCGAACCGGGAGTTCGGCTTGGATCATCACATGTGTGCCCGGACAGAGAGAAGATGCACATGATCAGCGTTTGCACGGCCCTTACGGAAAGAGAAACTGGCCTTGAGCAATCTAATCGGTACCGTTATGAATTGCTAAAAAGGCTTGGTTTTCTTATGAACTTGCTTGTACGAGCGAGGAAGAGGTCTACAATTGGGCTTGTGGAGAGGCACGCTTACCTGTTCTACTTGGCTTACTACCTAAAGGGGTTTACAGCGAGAATTGGTCAAGAGGTATTACTGTACGTGGAACGCCTTACTACCAGGGCACTGTTTGGGCTGTTCATTGTGAGCGTGGATACACTTGCACTGCTGTTGCATGCTTCACGTTGAACAGAACAGAACTTCTCTACAGCATGTCACTTCTCTCACTGGTGTCCACGGATCAGAACTCGAGCCTCACACAAGCGCAAATACACGGACCGAAAAATCTTTCTCAATTGTTCTCCGAAATAGCAGTACCTTCTCCTATCACTGCTGAATTACTCTCGAACTGTTGCCTACAAATGCTTAGGGCCGCAATCTCCAAGCATGCATCTAGTTAGAAAGTACCTTTGAACAGGAAGGTTAGTGCGAGGATTATTTTGGGCACAATGGTAAAAGCGGCTCTAGGACGATCGTGCACTAATTCTGGATTAAACCGTATCCCGTAATTCTCCTCATCTGCATTTCCGTTAGGATTTGCTAGCACATGCTCTTCGCTACACCGGTCGATACAGCAGCAATCATCTCACTATATACTCGACCCTAACTGGTAGAGCTGAGTAGCTATCCTCAGTCAATACCTCTGAGTCCAATTTAAGAACATCACCCTCCTATTTCAAGCATTCGCCTGGTTGCGTAGTGCAGTCCTCGCAGATGCCCCATCAGGCTTAGCGCCACCCTTGATGATCCTCCATAGGGTCACCATGCGTGTAATCCAATCTCCGCCCGTACATTATCCAAGTCCGTGGTCCCCGCAATACGCATCACTCATCAGTGCTGAAACAGAACTACCGACTAACCAGACTCCCTTTGACGCATTCGCTCTGTTTCGAGATGGCGCGCGCAATACCGCAGTGGAGTGCGATGGCTAAGCCTCGTCGTGTGGGGACCAGGAGGGGGTTCAGTCTACCGGGCTTCGCTGCCTTTATATATAACGAGTTAGAGATCGTACCTTGAGATAGGTATCCACTTCGCTTCCTTCGTTGCTTGTTGTGCATTCTACAGTCTCGCTCTATTTCAGTCGCTCACTTCACACGCTCTTTTCGTTTGGTTCACAACATGCGCACTTCTACTACTTCAGTAGCCCTGGGGCTGCTCGCCGCCGCCGCGAACGCGGCCCCCTTCAAGACTTCGACGGTCAAGAGACAAGATGCTGGAAAGATTGTTGCTGCGCACTTCATGATCGGCATCATGCAGGTGCGCTCCAGCGCCGCCGACTACGACGACGACATGAAGAAAGCCAAAGCCGCAGGCATCGACGCCTTTGCGCTCAACATCGCAAAGGACGACTACACCGATGCCCAGCTCAACTACGCCTACGAGAGCGCCGCAAACAACGACATGAAGGTCTTCATCTCCTTCGACTACAACTACTTCGAGACGAGCGAGAGCGACGCCGTCGGCGCCAAACTCAGCGAGTACTGCGGGAAGCCCGGCCAGCTCATGGTCGAAGGGAAGTGCTTCGCGTCCAGCTTCAATGGCGACAACGATCCGAGCAAACTCTTCAACGCGAACGCAATCCGCGCGGCCGCCGGCACGGATCTGTATCTTGTGCCTAATCTGACTCCTACCGGCATCAGGGATGCCACTGCCCTCGCCGACATCGACGGCGCCTTCAGCTGGAACGGTTGGGACTCCAACGGCGCGAACCGCGCACCCACCGCCGAATCCAACGTCACCACCTCCGACTCGGACTCCGCGTACACCGAGTGGCTCGCCGGCAAGACCTACATGGCACCTGTCTCCCCTTGGTTCTTCACCGACTTCGCGTCCAAGGCGTGGGTGTTCCCCGGCGATCTGCTCTGGTTCCGCCGCTGGAACGAGATCCTCGCTCTCGCGCCGAAGATGCTCGAGATCATCACGTGGAACGACTACGGCGAGAGCCACTACGTTGGGTCTGATTCTGAGACGAGCTTGCACAACGACGATGGAAGCAGCGCGTGGGCGAACGGCTTCCCGCACGACGGGTGGCTCGAGATGGCGCAGCCGTACATCGCGGCGTTCAAGGCCGGCAGCAAGGAGATCAGCGTGACGGAGGACAAGCTCGTGTACTGGTACCGCCCCACGCCCAAGGCCGCGTGCGGCGCCTTCGACGGCATCGACACGCTCCAGGACGCCGTCTTCGTCGTTGCCCTCCTTCAAAGCGCGGGCAGCGTGACTGTCACATCCGGCGGCAACACGCAAACCTTCGACGCCCCGGCGGGCGCCTCCGCATACCAAGTCGCCATGGGCACAGGCGCGCAGACCTTTGCGCTCTCCCGCAATGGAGCCTCCGTCTTGAGCGCGACCGGCGGCCTCGAGATCACCGAGAACTGCAGCCCCATCAACCTCAACGCGTTCGTGGGCGTGGCCAAGGGAAACGCAGCGTCAGTACCCGCCCCTGCTGCTGCAGCCAGTCCCTCTGCTGACGTTCCGCAGGTAATTCTTTCTGCTGCTGCACTGGCCAGCGTCACTATCGCCGTACCCGTCTTGTCCGCCGTCGCTCTCCCTGTCGTAACCCCCACTGAGCCTGCTTCATCCTTCGCTCCGGCTGTAACATCTGTCGCACCCCTACCTCCCTCTTCTGCTTCCGCGTCCTCCATCTCGCCTGTAACACCCGGGGCTAAACCCCCCGTCTCGGTGTCCGAGGCAGCCGGGACGTTTACATTGACTGCTACGCCGACTTCCGTGCAGGCACCTGGCGCGGGAGGCTACAAAGTCAAGTGCACGGCGACGGTGACGGCGTCTGAGCAGATTCGGCCGACGAACTGTCTGGGCGCTGGACAAGCTTGGGCCGGGGTCGGAGATGTGCCGGATCGGTGTGATGGGGCGGCCAAGTGTAGCTAGGCGTTGAGTACCTACAACTGCTGTGTCCATAATTTTTTTCTGTTTAGACTTATTTTGAACTGTTCTTATATCAGGCACTGACATCTTCGTTGCACAATGTACGTTTAAGCGTAATAGAATAACCACTTTAGTTGGTAGTTTTAATTGGAATGTGTTGCGTACAGGCGCAGGTGCAAAAGAGAACTCTATCACACGTATGCGATAGATAATCTATATACCTAAGGACCTTGTTTCCACAGAATGGTTATAAAGTTTAACTCGTATAATTGTGACATTATAACTGTGGCTGTTGAACCTGTGGCTGAGCTGCTCTATCAAGCCGGCCGATCAAATACCTATGAAGACGCGTTTCGCGGGTCGCGCCCCGCGTACAGGATCCTCGAGGAACGATCTGTGCAAAGGACACGAATTGAGTATCCAGGTTCACGGCAATGTTTATCTAAGCGGGTCTGTTGGGTGAAAGGCGCAGAGTGCGGGGTCGACGTTGCACATGATTGCACAGAAATAACTTCCTCCAAACTACCATGACCAAACCCCCAAATACTTGGAAATGGCATCCCAACATCCTAACCCTGAGTCGGGGTTACATCCGCATCAAACCCCAATTTTGGCATTCAAACAAGCGCTATGCTTCACCTGCTGGGACGTATCGTCCAGCCTCAGTCAGTGCAGCGCTTGCAGACGGGTCTCGTACTGCTCAGTAGACTGCCAAAAGAAAGACTGGACCAGGAGTCATAAGAAAATTTGCAAACGACTAGTTGCTTTGAACAAGCAGAAAAGATTCGTACCCTCAGCTGGCAGGCAGTGGGGTGACTACTATGACGAGAAGGTATATCATTCGGCTCATCTGGCTATACGAGCGAACAGATCCTAAGATATTCTACAGGTGCTAGATATTACGAGATATGCTGGTCCGAATCCTAATGAACTTAGAAGATTAATTGGGTAGGTATGTCCGATGAGAACCGACCGCCAACGAACCATTACCCTCGTGTATCAATGCCGGAGACGCTATTAAGCTGACAATTCCAAAAATTGCTACGAACCATATTGCTATCATTGTTACAGAAGCAAGTACCAACTCGAAGACGGCGCCAAGTTGAACGTCTGCCGATCCTGCTTTCTTACCTCCTTCTGCCCCTCCTGCCAGCAGACACATCCATCAGCGGAGTGCAAGACCTTGCAAGACATCGCAGCCGACGACAAGATCGGTGTACATCACCACCGGCGAACGGGAAACAGTACGACCCTTTTCATCACCAAATCTCCCCGAAAACACTACATTCCTCTCTCCTCCGCAGCGGGCTGGTACGACTACTACACAAGGCTGTCGGACATGGGCGGCTTCAATTTCAAGATGGGTCGCGATTTAACGTACCAGGCCACCGACCCCAGAGAACTCGAACTCGTCGAATACGCGAGATGTGGCACCAACACGACAACGCTCCAGCTCACATTGCTCGCTGCGATGGAGGCAACGATACCCGACATCGGCACTCGGCGCTCGATCAGCTGGATATGAATACACCTCTGTTCCTGCATTCGAGGAGCTACTGCACCTTCTCCCCTCGCTGACTCGCCTGGAGCTGTCATTCGTTGGTCCGAATGTATCCTCGGACTACAACTTCGATCGGGATGTCCAAACGTCGTACGCACTTCGGTGCTGCGCGGCGTGCACCGAGATGGGACGCTCGGTTCCCATTATCGCATGGAGGGGTCCCTAGCACGCATACGTCGGCGCCAAATCTTTCAGGACGCCACAGCTGGCAGCAGCCTTCCATTCGGGATTCTCGGTAGACGAGCAAGCGGACTGGTACCCAACCATCGAGTATCTTGCGCGTGCTCCGCATCCGACGCTTTTCACTGCGGCGAGGAGTTTTGAGATTGAGGGGGAGATGAGAATTTGGAAGCGTCTGAGCGCCGGATTTGTGAAGAAGGCTGAAGTGAATAGGTGGAAGGGTATGTCTCCTTCGCTTGCAGTGTGTGCAGACAAGCCGAACGAGGTCACGTATGTCAATTATTGGTGGTATATTGTGAAGCAAAGGTGATTTGGAAACACGGTGGGTTACCTATTGCGTACAATCCGGAGAGAAAATGTAGCTGCTAGACTACCCCCTACCGTAAGTCTCCGTGGATTTACTCCGCACTTCCATTTCCTCCATGAGCGCCGCCACACCATTCCCAACAACCTCGCCCTCTTTCTCCTTCTGTCCAGTTGCTGATTCTGGGGTTGAAGTTCCGGAGCGGGCGACTGAGCGCGGGAGAGGTGTGCGTACCGGTGTACGACGGCGGGATAGCCCGTCCAAACGATACAAACCAGCGAGAAGAAAAGAACGACACAAAGCGTAGACCTGCCGGGGGGTCGTATCATAACGTATTCTACATACACCATATCCAACACCCTAGCCTCCTCAGACGGAGGTCAGCATTGGCCGAGCAAGCAATGCAAGCACGGCATCAGGGAGCCGTTCGCCTTGACTGCCGTCTGTAAAGTCGGTATGCGCGTAGTGCGGCGGGAGATGGCATTACCATACCTAGTGCGACTCTCAAACCGATGTCGAGATACCTATTTAGTGTGGGATTGGTGGTGTTGGAACGCTTATCTAACCCAGAGCACCTCATACGCATCCTGGAAGCAAGCGATGAACCGCAACACGAAAGGGCGAATAGTTGTAACAGGTCCAAAGCGATTCGGATGCAACGGTGACTTCTGAGACAATTAGGGCAGCATGGCCGTACCACATCAAGCAAGCAAAGTGGGAGGTCGTGGATAAATGAAGTTTTGTCTCTACTCACTTCGAGCCTGGCTGATCCACCGCGCTCACGACTCACCACACATATCCATTCTCCATCTATCGAACCCTCTGGGCTCAAACGTCCCATGCGAAGCCATAGCTCATCTAGCGCCCATCCGATGCCCGATACACATAAAGTGTCTGTGAAAACGCCGATAAGAGCAGCCCATAACGCGCAGAGATACCGGACCGGCAGGTGATATCTTGCCTAGCCGCTCCCCGATTGAGAAAACCATTACTCGTTAGACAAAGGCACACGACTGCGGGAACTAGGCAAGGTAGCCGAGCTCATCGCCCTCCAGACGCTCCAGGTACTCCTTCTCGAGCAGGATGTCGATGCATTTCTTGATGTCTGGGACGCGGGGCATGAAGCGGTTCTTGATCTGCGCGATCGTCTCCGAGACAAGCTGCTGGTGCTTCATCTTCTTGCGAGACTTCATGATACGCACGATGGCCGACTGGTAAAAGTTAGCAAGGTACGGATCAATGCGAAACAAGCTATGCGTACCTGCATGAGGAGCTTGCGGTCCTCCTCGATGGTCTTGTGCGTATCTTCAGCCTCCTGCTTCTGCTCGCCCTTGATCGCGATGTTGAAGTTCATCTTCGGCTTCTTTGTCTTGAAGCCCAGGTTCAGCGTGTACGTGGTGCCCGACTCCGGCTTAGCGCCTTCCGGCGTGGCAGTGAGGACCTTCGCCTTGATGAAAATACCTATGCTGGGGTCAAGTGTCTGCTTGTCGAGTTTGGTTAGTTCAGCAATCTCGTCGTATGTGACCGTATCTGTGTCGTTGAAAGGCAGTAGGATGGCCATCTGGTACGTCGACACTTGGAACGTAGGAGCCATTTTGCCGCCAGCGACCTTGCAGTAGTTGGCTTTCATCTCGCCCTTTGATAGATGCCACAGCCATGTCAGCTTGCGACCTTGGTGCTTGTTGTTGTAGAACGTGGTGAAACGTTCGTAAGTCTGAACGATAAGTTGAGGCGGTGTAAAAGTCGTGGTGGGGGCGCTCAGAGGCCAGAAACCAGTTCCAAGAATGTTATAGCTCGCGTCGACGAACCCCTTGCGCTCCGGACCTTCGTACGTCTGGTCCAACCAGTCGGAGTATGTGCCGTTAAGGTCCTTTGAGATCTGCATGTCCTGGAACATGCGCTGCAGCTTGTTGGTGTACTCGAATCCACATGCTTCTTTCAGCTTCGAGATCATGGTGGTCTCTGCGTCGTCCGAGGCGGAGGTGCTCTGCACCAAACGCTTGGCAAGCATGCGCGAGTAGAATTTCTGGAAGACATCCTTATCCTCAATGTATTTGAAGACAGTCATAACCTGGGACAGGAGTGCCTCCATGTTGTCCTCTTCCGACATCTTCGCGCTCGATTTCTTCAGCAAGGTATCTGTGTACTTTGCGAGGAGCTCAGGCGATTTGTTCGAACCGGACTTGCAGATCTTGTTCCGGTTGACAAACTCGCGGCAGGCATTGTCCAGTGATCGGACGAATTCCGACTCGCCGTTGAAGGCGCGGTTCACCAGGTCCTGATACTGCGTGTGGACCTCCAAAAGCGCATCAACATACACCTTGGGTTCGATGCTGTCGCCCTCCACGGAAACCTTTTCTACGGCCGAGAGACCAGCCTTCCTGACGTGGGTCTCGAAGCGGGTGCGCAGCGGGTCGAGGCCTTCCGGAATGCGGGCAAGTAAGTTGTACATGCGGCCAAGATCTTCTTGCTTGTCGTGGTCTAGCAAGATCTGGAACTCTTCTCGGAGGGCCTGGGAGTGCTTCGTAATGAGCGCCTCTTCACACGTGCGCATCAGCGGTGACATGATCTCAGCGAGCAAGTACATGCTAACACGGTTCTTCTCCTCTTCCAGGCGGATCTCGGCCTTCTTCATGTATTCGACCACGCTGTTTTCCGCCAAGAACTGCTTGGACTCGTTGTCGTAGTACTCTGCGGTGGACGCGAGGAATGGCTTTTCGAAGAATTCCTTGTACACATCGAGCGTTGACTTGGAGCTGTCCTGCTCGTCCAGGCCCAGGGACACGAAGGAATCGACGACACGCTTGACCTGCATCTGGTCAATGGTCTCGCCGTTCCGCTGCTTCTCCACCAGCTTCAGCACAGAGCGCATGACCTGTTCTTGGGTCCCCGTGAACAGATCCTCTTTCCAGCGAACCAGGTGCAGTGTGTAGATGTCGTATATGTTCTTCTTTCCCTCGTCCATCTCGCGCTTAACCCAGTGGCGATTCAGATACCTGAACAAGTGGTTGTTGTACTGGGCGGCGGTGGTGTAGCGGCCCCATTCCTTGATGTAGAAGGAGAGGAGGGCTTCATCGGTGTGCTCGTGCGACTTGTCCTGCACCACCTTGAGGTGGATTTTGAGGTACTCGATCAAATGCTGGTACAGGTCTTCTCCGAGGAGATGGGCTCCACCGCGGTTGTTGTGGGATGTGAAGGATGAGCCGGCGACAGCCTTCTGGGCGGTACAGAAGTTGTGGATGGCGGTGTACAGGCCCATGTACGTCTTCATGTCCATGCCGTCTCGCAGGCTGTGCATGATTTTGTCTACACCGGCTTCGAGGTACGTCCATCTGCGGGGTTGTTAGCAAGTCGTTCTAGAGAGACCAACATCCCGACGCCGTCGCAAGCCACGGCGAGCGAGTTGCCCGCAGAATGCACCGGCGAGCGTGGTGTTGAGCGGGCTCGGCGGGCAAACGACGCAAACAGAGGCCTGGGAACAGCGTGTGCACAGCAGTGAATGATTTGGGGCTACTTACGTTGCTCGGACATCGTCCTTTGCAGGGACGGGCGGCATGGAGGATGCCATGTCGGTCTGCTGCGTCGCGTGCACTGGGGCACTTTTCGAGGGCGACTTCTTGCGCTTGAAGAGCGGTATTTTCGGGTTGGGCAGCGGCGCGTAGTAGAGGGCGGCGGGCGAGTCAAGGAATGTGGGCGGTCGTGGCAGGTGTGCGCCGCGGAACCAGAGAGTGCAGTTGCGGTTGCGGTTGCGGTTGCGGTTGGGTTGGGGCGGCGGGGAGAGGTGGCGCCGCGGTTGCTGTTGTCGAGGCGAGTATTTGGTCTGCACGCACGGGTCACGGGTCACGGCCGTGAAGAGTCACGCGGGCAGCCTTGACTTGACCGGTGTAGGAACAGGAGAGAGGGAGGGTGAAGGTGCTTTGCCTGGCGACGGCAGCTTTTGTGAATCACCGTCAGCCAGCCAGCCAGGCACCAGAAGCTCAGAGGTCTTGGCTCGCTGCAGCCTTGATGCCGTCAGCCACCGCACCCCCGACGCAGCCATCACCTCCAGCAATGCCCACGCACACTCTACGATACACAGCCCCTTCGCTCACATCGAGCCCCGTGAAGAGACAGCTCTGCGACATTCACAGATGCGCAGCACGCCCTTGGCCGTGACAAGTGTGCACGTGTCATACCTACCGTAGCACTGCCGACACGAAAAAGATGACCGCTCCCCTCGCGTCTACCCGAATACTCAAGCGGGATGTACTTTGCATCCGGAATTCGCCAGTATGGAAAACCAAGCGGGATGTGCTTTGCATCCGGAGTTCGTCAGTATTGACAACTGCACAAGTGCTGATTGATCTAGTCCATATCCATATGCTGCTCGCTTTTCTCATGCTTCCATGTTGATGTATCATGTACCTAGGTGGCTATGACGTCGTGCCTGTTCACGCCATCACAGGACCCGATAAGTCAACACTCGTTCTCACACCAAGCACGTCGGGAAAACAACCATCAACCAGCTACCACACCACTCTGGCCTACCCGTCACAGCAGTCCTTCGCATCGGCAATGCCATCTCTCAACCTCACACCTCTCGCCTCCCTCCGTCTATCTACACACCTCATCCCCTCCCACGCCAACATACCCAACACAGCACCCCACGCCAACCCCCTGTTCATCTACCACTCAGTCTATCCACCGTCCACCTCCGCCTTGACCTTAGAGTCACACCTCCCCTCCAATGGCCTGGCCCCACAATGGCGCTACACCATGTACTCTACGACGCACTATCACAGCACGACCCACGAAGTCCTCTGCGTGTACCAAGGCCGGGCAAAACTGCTCTTCGGCGGTGAGCAAAATCCTGGGAAAGTTGAAGCTGAGGTAAAAGCCGGAGATGCGGTTGTGGTGCCAGCGGGTGTGGGACATCGCCTGCTAGAGGATTATGGTGACGGGGGAGCGTTCATGATGGTGGGGAGCTACCCTGAAGGATGCAACTGGGACATGTGTTATGGGAAGGCTGGAGAAGGGGATAAAGTAAAGGCTGTAGAGAGGGTCCCGTGGCTGAAGAAGGACCCCTTGTATGGAGACGATGGGCCGGTACTTTGGAGCAAAGAGAAGCTGGAAGAATCAAAGGGCAAGACCCAGCTGTGAGAGCTTCAACATTCAAGATCCAAGATACCAACATGTAATGTAACGGATCCTGAAATGCAACAAAGGCCGCTCCTACCCTGACTGCCGACCGCTGGGCACACAATCGCTCTTGCTGTGTCTACCTTGGCACCGCCCTCAACCACAACGACCGTCTCGCCATCTCTCGTCGAGTCCACTGCCACACCAACAGCTCGTTCTCGTATCTTCATCCACGCTTGCCCATCGTTATACCCGCTGGATTGACAACACTTTTCGCCTATCGCTAGCTACTTATACAACTACCTTCCGTCGTGTTCTTCAAAATGTCGAAGCCACATCGGGGAATCATGCTGACAAGATACAAGATCGGCCGAGGTACGATGTTGGCGAGACCTGCGTTCATAGCTTAGCTAACACCGGCGGCGCAGACGGTCGCCTCTGTCACGAGACAGTTCCTCTAAAGAACTCTGCATCTACCGAAACCACCGAACCCCAAGAGAAGTCTGTCAGGTTTCTCATGGACATTGAAGGATCTGTCACACCATGCGATTCACCTAGCGCACGCTCCGATACGCCAGAGTCACCTTCCACTGAACGCTTCGGCACCCCAGAGACACCATCCAATACAGGCCCTGACGTCCCACGCAAGCATATCCACACTCACGCGCATCGAAAGGGCCAGACTGTCGTCCTCAGCATCGTCAAACCGATCACTGGTCATCTGAAAAAGCTTATCAACAAGTATCGCCAGCGGCCCCAAATACCAGTGCAGAATGTGCTGCGTGATGAGACGCCGGGTGCGCTGCTCTATCCGCGTGTGCAATTGTACTTTGATGCGGCTTGCTAAATGTGGTCAGGGACCTCTAATGCAATCAGAGACCACCAGGACACTGACAAACAAAACAACCGTGCTGCCCGTGCAGATACATCAGCGCATATAGACGAATCAGCTACCCAGCTTTCCACAACCAGGATGGATGAGCAAAACGATAACGGCCGTCAATGTTGCGTTGGTGATGGCAAGTGCTCACGCGATCGCTGTAGGGACTGGTGCGTAAAGGGTCAAGACAATTGCGAGAAGCCTTGCAAATGTGCCGGAGATCATAATCCTACTCCTTGTGGAGACTGCGGCTCCGATTATACTTGCCCTCTACATAGGTCTCTGAGAGGGGACAGAAGATGGAGCGACAATATGTGGCGCCTCTTCCCAGGTCCTCGCCTGGAGCGCTACGTTTTGAAGGACGTTGATTCTGGGGATCGGGCCAGTCCACCGCCGCGAGTGCGTTCGAGTCCACCCCAGGACGCCGACTATCATCAGTCGTACCGGGATCATATCCATGACTATCCGCCCTGGAGTTGCCAATCGTCTCGGCCACCCGTTCAGGCTATGGAATCTCTTCAGGCTCGGAGAAAGAACAGCATGGACAAACTTTTGGATAGTCTGCATCTGTCGAAAGACGTCCCTTCCCCTCCCAAATCCCCTATCGTGGTCCCAGTCTATAGGTTCAACTTCTCGTGGAGATGCCGCAGCCGTCCAGGGGAGAGTTCGCGTTGGAATCGTCTGCCCTTTTCACGGTCCAGGTCGCCCGCCATCCAGGAAGTTGAGCCGTCAAATATGGACGGCAACGACGAGCCAACAGAAAGTGAGCTGGTTTTCCAAAGCGCCACTATTAGGAAAGACTGCTAACTTCATGGTACTAGCTGAACAGTATCAAGGCAGCGGAACTCTTGTTCCTTCTGAAAGCCTACCTCCCGCCATATCCTATCCTTGGTCCGAAATGCCGCCTACGGAAAGGATTGATTTGTTATTAGCCGGGATCGACAATATGCAGGGTCAACTGAACTTTCTGAGAAACCATGCGATCAGCCTTGGCTACCAGTTTGGCAACCCGGCCTGCCAGATTAACAACGCTGTTGACCGGATTGACAACAATGTCAACGGGATTGATAACCTCGCCCGCTCATTAGGATCTACGACGGTTACACATCCAGTTCTTGATGACATACCAGAACTTCCCCAGGAAGATGCTGGCCCCGCCGTTCGTTTTGCAGAAAGTCTGCCTGGCAGGCCTCGTTCTCTCAGGACACCTTCTCCGGTACGAAACCATTGCGAGTCATTCTGCACTATTTAACATGATCAAGCTTGCGCCTGAGAACTCTGCTGTCAAGCTAACGCCCGAGGATACTGATGCCAAGACTGCCACCGAGGACTCTCCTGTCAGGTCTAAAACTGAAAACTATTGTACTTCTTTTACAAGCGGCGAATCTAAGTGCCCGCCAACCGTTCGGTATGGTTCGTGGTTCGACGAGACAAATCAACCATATGGCCCGTAGCGCCAGGCTCGCAAGGGACTATTATTAACTGTGTGGCCTTGTCTATACTGGAATTGGCTTTTCGGCGTTGGTGGTATTTTCGACTGGAAATTGGTGAGAGTTGGTACTGCGCATGCGAAGTTGGTACTTCCCCATTCGGATAAGCCGAACAGCGTAAGGGCATTCTCACTTTTACTGCCCGCTTGATAGGTATCACATGCGCATTATTTCTGTCCACCGTTTCTTCTCTCTCACTTATTACTTGCGCGCATGCCACATGATCTTGCTCCCTCAATTACTCACTTTTAGCCATTCCGATTATCTGCCCCACCTCTTCATCTCCTTCCAGCCACAAATATCCTCGCAATGGCACAAATTGCTCAGATCATCGTCGCGGACTTCAGCCTACCAAAGGTGACCTACCGGATTGCTGCGAGTCGCGCACAACAATATGGTGTGAGTGGTTCCCGTCATTGGTCATGCTCCGACTCTGACATCGAGCCAATGCAGGAGCTCATAGCCATCGCGCGTCGAATCTACGAGCGTCCAGCCGACGAATACAAAGCCCATGTACACTTTCAAGCAGGTGCATGTGACGCACGGGCGGCGGAAGTCGGATGGGACGAAGGGTGGTATCTCGGGCCAGAGTTTCGTGGGGGTCAAGAGCTGGTAGTATACGTGCACTTTGAGCGGTGGTCGCTTATCGAGAAGATAGACATGGCAAAAAGTCGCTTGGGTTTTGATGAAGAGCTGCACATGAGCGCAGACGAGAAAGAGTTGGCAAGGCTGAGGGGTGCTGGGGACGACAAGGCAAGGGCGGGCAGGTGGTGGGATGCTGTGTGGTGGTGGAAGATGGCGAGGAAGGTGGAAGTGAGTATGGAGGCTACGGAGAGGAGTGTACCGGCAGGAACCATGGCGGACGTGAAGGTATGCGAAACACCGTACTATACTCGGGCTCCGCTGATAGTGGCAGGACGCACAAAAGACCGAAGAAGCACCACAGCCGGCCGAGAAGAAGGTATCCACAAGACGATTCATATTCAGACTAAGCACTGACATGGGATAGGGTTTGCCGGATTTCGTCAAAAACGAGATCCTGGAAGTTGTTCAAGACGAGCTTTCAGGCGCTGTACATATCAACCTTTCTGAGAGACTCCATAAAGAAATAGTCGACATCGTCAAAGAGAGCGTCTTGGAGGTCCTCGGCAACTGGACGCCTCAAATCGTCCAGAACGAGGCTCGTGGAACTGTCAGTGCAGAAGGCCTCGGTGGATACGCGCCTAGACGCAAGGTTTGTCCCATATATACGCTCATTTTACGACAAGCTAACGTCTTAAAGAGGCGGCGTGTCACGGAAGAGGAAGACGGGAACGCATTTGTTCCAGAAGAACGTCTCGACACATCCAAATTCCCATGGCCGATCTCATACCCATCACAAGTACCAGCAACAACGCTCGATACACAGGAAGTCATCACAGTCGATGCCTACGCCACCAAAACCCACTACTCAGACCTGATCGTCGGCCGCGCACTACCCAGCTCCTGTCGTGACCCCAACATACGCCCCCTCGTCCGCGCACAACTTGTCCTACAAAACCACGGCAACCTCCGCATCTACACATACATGCCCTCCCGATACGGCAAGGTCCCCGATCGCACGGGTGAATTGCAGATACCGACCGACGGAGTGGAATACCTGCCAGACTTCGACGGAAGCACAAAGCAGGAGCGCTCGTTCAAAATGGCAGCTGTGCTTAAGAAGAACCACCCCGACAGTGCTGAGGTCGACTTCACCATCATCGACACGTACACCGGGAGCCGCCTTCTGGACTGGGATATCATCGTCGGCCATGCGCGGTCGGGGATCTGTGCCGATGCAGCCGTGAGACCGCTTGTCCGGGCTTCGCTCACCAACGATGACAAGGTGACGCTGTATATGCCGGCGAAGCATGGAGTCGACAGGACCAGGGCTGGGGGGGAGCTGCTGGTGGCTATCAGGGATGTAAAGGTGAGGAAGGAATTCGACGCACCCACAGAGTCTAGGCGGAGGGATCTGATCAAGGAGGCATTGGTGAGGAAGAGCGAGGAGATCTTGGGGGAGGGTTGGCCTGGGGTGGGTACGGAACGACCGGCGGGGGAGGGTAGCGAGGGCTGTGGTGATGGAGTGGTGGATTGGTGATTTCGGCATGGGTCGGGGTGGTTTTGCGGCTGGTGTGGTTTTCTTACCTGAATTACTGTCTAGGGGATTGTTTGTGAGGGATGGGATGGGTAATCGAACAGCACATCTGTGGACGTGATGTAGATTTCTCTTCGTGTCTGGTTTCTTACTTGCTTCTCTGCAGCTGTCGTTTAGTCGTGATACCAACATACCAACATACCAACCACCACACAGAAACAAGCACACCCACAGAGAGCGGAACAGTCCACCTTTCCTCGTCCTATGTTCTCACGCTGCTGTATCTACCCCCTCGCACGAGCGTAGAGATGGCGGGACGGGTGTCGTGGGTGCGGTGTCGAGTGCAGTGCCCGGCGGGTGAGAGTTTGGTGTTTGAGACTGACCTTCTGATTTTCTCCCTCGTCTATGACACTATAGCTGTTCCATGGAAGCAGCTTCCCGGTTGAAGCGGGAGTTTTCAGCGGCGGTTTTCGAGGATGATGGAGAGTGGGTTGGGGTTTGGTTTGATTTGGTTTGATTTGGTTTGATTTGGTTTGATTTGGTTTGATTTGGTTTGATTTGGTTTGATTTGGTTTGATTTGGTTTGATTTGGTTTGATTTGATTTGATTTGATTTGATTTGATTTGATTTGATTTGATTTGATTTGATTTGATTTGATTTGATTTGATTTGATTTGATTTGATTTGATTTGATTTGATTTGATTTGATTTGATTTGATTTGATTTGATTTGATTTGATTTGATTTGATTTGATTTGATTTGATTTGATTTGATTTGATTTGACTTGACTGGATCTGACTTGGTTTGAGTTGGTCTGACGGAATGTGCTTCCATGTTATGTAGGTAGGTATCTAGCGTGCTGCCACACAATCCTGCAACACAACAGCGACTCGACTCCCCGCCGCCCAAACACTTTCCAAGACACTTGTGATTCCGCATACCGTCCCAGCATCTGTACAACGACGCGCCATGTGCCACCCCATCCCAAGCATCTCTCCTAGTACACACGTCCCAAAGCCGGCACGCGCCCGAGCAGCACCCTCGCCGCACGCATACGCATGCATCGCACATGCCACACCCACCCTCCCCTCCCTGCAGCCGCTAGCTAGGCACCCCCTCGTACTCCCACCCGCCCACCGTCCTCCTCCGCCGCCCCCTCCGGCCCTCACGCCGGTTGCTCGCGCACTTTACGAAAAACGTCAGCGCGGCGCACACGAAGATGATGACCGCGGCGACGGTCGGGACGACGACGATGCGCGTCTCGTCGGTGTCGCTGGGCGCGCGGTAGGGGCACGTGCCGTTGGATGTGGCGACCCAGCAGTCGGCGACGTCCATGCTGTTGAGGTTGAGGAGCACCGAGTCTGCCCCGCCCGGCCACGAAGACGAAGACGCGGCAGTGGCAGCGGCGGAGTGCGCGGCAGAGAGCAGATGCGCGTTCTCCAGTGGCGTGTGCGGGACGCTGAACGTCGCCGGCCCGGGGCACGCCGCTCCGGCGCCGTCGTAACTTGCCGTCGTGTCGCTCACGCTCCACGCATACGGGCTCGCGGGGTCCTGGCACGCGACCTTGAGCGGCGCGCGGCAGTCCACGACGTGCCAGCGGCCGGGGTACGCGCCCGAGGTGTAGGCGGCGGCGCAGCGGTTCCCCGTCGCACCGCTGCTGTCCGGGTCGGTGGCGTTGAGCGGCTCGCCGGGGGCCCATGACCACATGTAGGAGTGTGCGAAGGCGGCGTAGGGGAGGGGGTGTGTGGCCGCGGTTGCGTTGTCCGAGGTGAGGGAGTGGTTGAGGAAGGGGGAGAGGCCGCAGGCGGTGAGGTTTGCTATCTCCGGCAGTTGGGTTGTGAGATCTGGGTTTGGAGGGACGGAGAGGGAGGACGGGACTGTGGCGAGGGCGAAGGAGGAGTTTGTTTCAGGGGTCAATGACGTTTGGGATCCGTCGAAGAGGCAGCCGGAGCTTACGTTCCCTGAGGCGAGGAGGACGTTGTGTTGGAAGGAGAGCGTGGAGGCGGGGAAGATGGTATCGGCGTCGAGCGTTGTGTTGTAGGCGGCCATTTGGGGATCGATGGTGCCGAAGATGGCGAGGAGGCGGAAAAACTGTTGAAACTGGACGTAGGCTTCGGTTGGCCATCCGTCGGTTGTGAAGGGGTCGTTTGGGTGGGAAGCATCGACCGTGTAATAACCCTCCAAGGGCTTGTTGTTGTCGCCTACATCGTTCCAAGACCGATTCAGATGTGCGCGGTCGCTGGCTAGCTTTGGAGGCCTGTACATCTCCTCTGAGAGGTTGCCTTTCATCACATCGCTGATGAGATGACCTGCCCCTGGAAGCTGAGTGTCGGAGGGCTGTTGAGCAGGCTCATCTGGGTGTTCCCAAGATGCAGCAGCATGGATGTTGAGAAGCAGGTATGTGAACGAGGCATCAGTCGTGGTTGATGTCGCGGCGAGAAAGTCATTAAAGATGCCGGTAAGGTAGCCGAACGTCATTGTGGAGGTGCAGTTGTAGCTGCCTAGCTGGAATATGATTTCGCCGGGAGCTTGGGTTGGGGCAGCAGCTGGAGTGGAAGAAGTGGCTGCCGCGCTAGATGAGGTAGAGGAACCCACATTTGAGGATGGAGACGATGATGCAGATGCAGATGCAAATGAGGACACTGAAGACCCGATACTCGACGAGATAGATGCAGAACTTGGTGCAGAACTTGATCCAGAACTCGATCCAGAAGATGCATCCTGCCGTCTTCGAAATTCCACTGCCGTAATCGTCGCCGTCACCCCAGCACTGGTAGACCCCAAAGTACTCGACGCCGCGAAAGTTGGCACAGGCACCGTAGAAGAAGACGAGCTCCCCGCAGCCGAGGCCGGTGGTATTTCAGCCGGACAGAGACTCCATTCGCCCCGCGACGCATCCCAGTACGTGTCTACCACGAAGCGCCGCAGCCCCACGGCGAGCAAGTTGGAGAAGCATTTCTGGAACGACGTATCCTCGTAGAAACCGGTGCTGAAGCAGGCTGCTCGGAGTGAGATCAGAGGTACCGTGTGGAAGTTGATCGGGACCAGGAGTCCGACGTCACGTTGGGTCTGTGGGTACTGTTAGAAAGTAGTCTACGTGGTTATGTGTATGGTGGGAGCGATTCCAGGCTCCGTAGCTGCATATGATTGCAGCCGGCTATGGCATGTAGGGTCCGAATGCTGTGGCTTAGCTTGCAATTCTTCTCGCATGTAGGGACCGAATGCTGTGGCTTAATTTGCGATTCTTCTTTGCATGTCCAGGTTGTACTTCATCTCTTGAGATGGCAATGCTTCCTTGCATGCCCGGGTTGTATTCCATCTCTTGTCCCTACAATGCTTCTTGCACGTCCCAGATTGTAGAATCTTGTGGTGGCCCTGCAATCACCCTCCTTGTGTCCAACCCGCATCCCCCGACCCTACCCTTCTTCTCCCCTCGTACGCAGTACTAGGACGTCACGAGGCCGCCTGATTGGAGGTGGGAGTGATCACAGCCGTGCCCCCAACCCCACCGCCTGTACGGTACCTACAAGGTGACGCACCAACGGGCAGTGATATGGCACACGAAGGAGGGGACGCGCGTGGTAGTCTACGTACCCGAAAGGCCTCGTCCCAAGGCTGCACCAGCGTGTCCTCTGCGCTCGAATCCGGGACGTACAGCAGCGACGAGTCGGCCATGCTAGCCACCTCGGTACCTACGATAGGTATCTCGGCGCTTCACCCAGCGCGACTCGCGAGTCGCGTCACCGCTCGAGCGACCCGACGGCGGCTTGCACGCAAAAGCGAATGCGAAGGGGGAAAGCGAAGGGGGACGATGGGAAACGGCAGGTGGGATGATCTATGGGACAAGGTTTGCGTGACTGCAGTAGCACCGAAGGATGCGGCTTGTCTCCGTCGACGAGCGACGTGCGACGAGCGACGTCGAACCCAAGGCCCGCCGGTGAGGCTGCTCGCCTAACGGCGTTTGATCGGCGTTTCCCGGCGCAACCGCCTGCCTGCCTTGCCTGCACAGACTAAACGAGGCACGTGACATGGCGTTCGTTCGGCTCCGGGGGTCGCGATTCAGGGGAGGGTGAAGGAACACCTTGCATCCGTCCAGGGCCAGGGGAAGGCGAGGATGCGGATGCGGATGCGACGGTTCTGGGTACCTAGTGGCTGGGAGAAGCGCGCACGCACGCACGTACACGCACACGCACACGCACACGCCCAGGCGAAAGGATTGCCAGATGCCAGATGATGCTCCCCTCCTCTCCAGAAGATATTTATGGATCCGTGCCTCAGGTGGCTTGCAGTTGCCACGCGAGCGGGCCCCTCACCGATGGCTTCCTGACTTGTGGAGGCTGCAGGGAGGGCGACGATACGAATGCTGCCATTGTGTTATGGTGTCATGGTGTCATGCTGCTATGCTGCCTTGGTGCCGCGTTGGTCCAGACTGCGTGTATTGTAGGTATGGTATGGTACGGTATGGTATGGTATGCCTCCCAGGCTCTCGTCTTCCCCGCAGCCATGCCCTTCGCTGGGGTGGAGGTAGGTATGCACATGGACGACATGCCGTTGCCCTTCCTTGCGGTATGCCCTTCCCATGGGTGTATGCACATGGACGACATGCAACCAGCTGGCCGAGACAGAGCCACGGGTCGCGATCCCGCCCCAAGGGAACGTTCGATCTGTGTCACTGTTCTCTCCCGGCAGACTACCCACTGCCAGAGACGGCAACGTCAGAGACGACCAAGGGCATGTGCGGAGCGCCCGTAGCGTCGACAACGTGCCGTTGGCACAAGAGGACATGTAGGGAGCGCCGTCTTCATGGAGCGGTGACGACTCTGCATAGTCCTCTTCGCCGTCACGGGTTCGACAGGGAAAGTGGCAGGGGACGGGAAGCACGGTAGGGCGTCGTCGTGCGAGATGCTGCCAGACGAGCGCCTTGCCGACTTTGCACAATGCTCGACCAACCTGCCCAACGAGGGAAGACTCGAGAGGAGCAGACCCTTGGCTGGCGACATGCGCCCTTTGCGCGTGTGCAATCCAAATTGCCCATCGCCGCGCGTACCGTACTCGGATGTCGCATCGCAAACTCCAGCCCAGCCGAGCCCAGCCCAGCCCAGCAACGCACACCCTCCTCCAACGGCTTTCTCCAGCAGCCCCCAAACCGTGGCCCTCCGTGGCCCTACGCGCCCCCAGCGGCGTACACCTTACTCGATTCCTCGTGCGCCGCCACTCACGCCACGCCCCTGAGCATCTCTCGCAGCACCCGGCCCGCCCGCCAAGCTAGGTGCTCTGCCTCCCCCGAACGACGAAAACGATCTACCGTAGGCGAGAAGATGGGATGCAGCGCGGGCAATAGATAGATACCTACCTACCTAGGTAGTCTAGCGCACCCTGCGTGCCGCGCGCCCGACCAAGGGGAAACAAGAAAAAGTTCGCACCGGACGGCCCTGAATCGAACCCGAAGAAATAAGTTTCACGACTCACCATCCCGGCAGTCCATCCGTCCATCCTCCCATGCTCCCTCCCCTCCCCCAAAGCGGCGGGCCCCAAGCCCAGTGCGGCAGTCTTGTGCTAGCGCTTCCACCGGCCCACTGTCTGTCGCTCCGGCGTTCTGAGTGCGCGGGCACCGCCGAGGAAAGGAGCAGGAGGGCCAGGGACGAGGCCAGGGCCAGGACGAGGCCAGAGCCATGCCAAAACGTCCATGGCATGCATGCGCGCGGCGCGTTGCAATAACGGCCGCGCTGCACAGACGCCGCTTGCCACGTTTTCCTCTTCGTGTTTTTTCCCTCTTCGTCTCTTTGTTTGTCCCCCCCTTCCCCCTTCTCGTTAAGTTTACGTTACGGCGGCGGCGCCGGCTGGGCTGTGCTGTGCGGTCGTGGGTCGTGGGTCGTGGGCCAAATTTGCCACTCGGTCCGCGTTGGCACCCGCCGTTGGGAACAACGAGATGAAGATGGGGTTCGTTGTGGCGGCGGAGCGGGCGGGGAGGGAGGGATGCAGTGACTAAGCAGCCTCGCATTCGCATCGTGGCGGCCCCTCCACCGCGCGTCACGTGACCGACTCCCCGCCTGGTGTCTACCACTGCCTAGTGCCTACCGTACCGTACTGTACTGTACCATACCGAAAGGTCCAATTCCACCCTCAACGCCAAGCCCCTCTTCCCAACCGCCCACCCTACCTACCTACCTACCTACCTACCTACCTACCTACCTACCCATCCGCCGACCTTGGTCCAAATGCTCCGTCCTCAAACCGTGAGCGAGTCTTCCCGCCCGAAGCACCGTCTGCCGCGGAAGCGCCTAGGTAGGTAGGTAGGTAGGTACCGTAGACTAGGTAGGTAGGTAGCGCCGCCCGTCCCAGAGCGGTAGACTACGAACTCGTCGGCTGCCCGCCCAAGCCAAGCCAAGCCAACCTAACCTACGTTCTCCGCACTGCACAGGACAGGGCAGCATAGGACAGGGCAGCGTAGGACAGGGCAGGACAGCATGAAACAGGGCAGGACAGCATAGGACAGGGCAGGACAGCATAGAACAGGGCAGGACAGCATAGAACAGGGCAGGACAGCATAGGACAGGACAGCACAGCACAGGGCGTCATGTCTAACCAAAACACTCGCTGAATCTCTCGCTCTCGAAGCAAGTTCGATTCCCTACCTAGCCTCGTTCCCTCGAACCCCCCTGGCCCCGGTGGCTTCTCTCTCCCTCTTCCTCTCCACCCACTAGTCTACCTTGCCGAGAACAACATAGGTACCCCAAGCCACCAGTAACCCATCACGAGCGCACCCCCCAAGACCCCAACGTTCCAGACGCACCCAACCCACAGCCCAGCCCCTAACCGCAACCGGGACCCAGTCCCGGTGTTCAGCACGCACTTACCCACGCACGCACGACGACCCACAGCGAGCACGTCGTATAGATGACTTCTTTGGTGTAGGTGTGCGGAACAGCGCGGCCTCGGTGCCACGTGGGTATATATTATTATACATAATTCGCCTGGACAAGGAAAAAAAAAACGCCCCCAAACTCGACTCAACTCCGTGCTTGTTGGACTAGACACCCTCCCCGACCCCTCGCAACCCCCGGCGTGCATGGGCCATCGTTGCCCCTCGGTGAACGCCTGATGACAAAGTGGAAACCCCCCTCCGCCCCGCTTTGCTTCCGCTGAGCAGCAACATCAACAGCAGCAACAGTAGCAACAGTAGCGACAATAAGAACAAGAATGACAAGAGTGACAAAAACGACAAAAATGACAACGACAAAGACGGGTAGGTTAGTACCGGGGGAATAGCGAATGAGTAGTAGTGGTAAACAGAAGATGAAAGCACATTTCCGCCCCAATGTTCCTTTTGTTTCTCTCATGATGATTTCCATGACTGGGGGTATCTAGGTGGTCGAACCGAGTAAACTTCCGAGCCGAGCAACCTTGGCGCGAGACATGAGGAGAGTTTGGGCGAGTGCGCAGCGAACATGAGCGTGGACATTACAATGGAAACTAGCGCTTTGCGTATAAACATGAAGTGAGAATCGATCGACTGTGGAACTGCGCAGTGACCCCGTCACATCACCAGGGAGCGAAGGTCCATGCGGCTGTCCTGAGCCTGAGCCTTGTCCTTGGGCGAAATAGGCGCGCTGCGTGTTTCCGTTGGCTGTGCCGTGCGAGTGAAAGGCGACGGGAGATGTCTCGAGGACGGGCTCGCGCGTCTGGGGGACGGCAGCGGGACCCGGTTCGGCTCCGCCAGCGTGGCGAAAGGTGGCAGTGGTCGTTGCTCCACTGGTGCCAAGTACGGTAGCGAGTGGTGATGGACCAGCTGATGCGCAGGCTGTGTGAGCAGCTGCCGTCGTTCGACCCTGTACGATTGCTTCGAAACCGGCTCTCTGAAGGGCGTCGTAGTCCTGTTCTCGGCACCGACCAGAGGCGGGAGCTGGACAGAGCCGCGGCGGTAGTCGTATGCTGTGTGATCATCGTCCTCGTTCGCAAAGCCCATGTGAGGGAGGTATCGGGTGCACGAACTTCTGCGCTCTTCCCGGCTGCCGACCAGAGGAGCAAGCGTGAGATCGAGAGGAGAGGCTGCACCACGGGGTGAGCGCGACTCTGAGCCCGTGTCGGTGATCAGCGAAGGCGCACCATCTGCCGAGACGATGGAGTAACCCGAAGGCGACGGCATGGGTGTGTCGATCCCCAGCCCCCGCGAGGCATGTGAGTGGTACGGCTGGAGTTGTAGAGGTGCTGGCCGCGGGCCGGCATAGGGTTCGAAACCCTGGGACTGAGGAAGCGTGAGCACATGAGGAGAATGCGTCGGAGGGTTGAGCGAGGTCCGCCGCGACGACGAGTAGGACAGACGATGCGCATCGTCCTCGTGGTGCGGTTGATGGGCTACTGCGGGGTAGTGGTATGCGGCTTGCGGGTGCGAGGGCTGATCACGCTCGGGGTTGCGCTTTCTGCGGTTCTGTCCACCATTCCACCAGTTCTTAACGGCGTTGTCACTGCGGCCTTGCAGTCTCCGTGCAATCTCGGCCCATCTCTTGCCCATGTCGGCGACCAGCTTCTCGATCAGTTCGCCCTCTTCCTGGGAGATGGGCTCGTGGTTTAGCGAAGGCTTGAGATTTTGGTGATATCTTTCTCGGCATTGCTTTGGCGACCGTGTGGTGATTTCTTGTGATATCCGAACCCAGTTGTGCGGGCCATTCCGGGTCACGAGTTCGATGAGGTAGCGGTCTTCATGTTGCGACCAAGGGCCGCGACGGTGAGCAACTATGTTAAAAACTGCGCGGATCAGTCGACGTTCGCATTCACGTTTGGCTCTTCAAGCGAGTACATGGGCGGGCATCATGTCGAAAGAGCGGAGAGATGCTTTATAGGGAAGAGGAGGGTAGAAGGGCGTATTTTCAGCCTCGAGGAATAGGGATTTGAGGAAGAGCGGTGGATGAGGAGGTAAGCCGGAGGAAGAGAAGGCATACCTGAGTTGAGGAGTGTTGGGTGGTAGGGTGTACCGTGGCGCTGAAATGTGGATGGGAACCAGTGGTAGCGGACCAAACGGACGGCAGCGGGTTCCTGACGAGTATATACTCAACGGCGGACAGCCAGCGCAGCGACCCGAAACAGCGGAGCCAAGACGGTGAAGAGCGAAAGACTTGGTCGAAGAGACTTGGTCGGAAAGGCTTGGTGTGGGAGACTTGTTGTTTTGAACGATGCGGCCAAGATGATGGTGGGAGGGCTCAAAAGAGGGAAGGGGGCGTCATGCGGCGCTGAGGAGCGTCTAGCTTAAGAGTGCTTTTGGCGCAAGCGCTGAGTGGGCGATCTGGAGATGGCGGTAGATGAGGCCTTGGTGGGAGACGAGTGCGTATGCTTGCAATGAGCAGCGCGATGGCCCGCAACTAATGTATCTGCTGCCCTCTGGCTCCGCGCTGCTGCACAGGCGTCCCAGCTTGTTCCCAGTCCGGTGGACCAGATCGCCGGAATCTGTGCTCTGCCCTTGTAGCACATCGTGGCATGGCCATCTGGCGCGCGCTGGGCCGCTTCTGCACGGGACAAAAAGAAAGCCTCGCTCGCAAAGGCTGCTTTTCCGGCTCAGGCCAATTGCTTCCCTTGCAACGCTTGCTCGACCACGCAGCAGGCACATCCCGGGGCGACCCACTCTTTCTCGCGCAACCTGGTCGCCCCCCGGTAGGGTTGGGACGCTGGGGTAGCCCCGGCGGGTTGGCCGTCGTGCATTGCCATGGTGGGCATGGCGGTGGGCATCAGAGGTGCCGATTCAGGACATCAGTCACAACCTTCAGCTCGGCGGCGCGTTCCCCATGTCGATGCAAAACCAAACACGGCCGCACCAAGCGCTTCAGCCAGCCGCTGTGAACGACAGGCGCCAGGGTCCAGGGTCGCTTGGTGGCATAGCATTCATGTTACGGGTGCTGGCCGATGCAGTCTCGGCGCAAAGTCGCCGTCTGGCAGCGGCGTGTTTATTGAACATGCGAATTGCGAATGCGAAGCGGTGATGTGGATGGTGGAGGGAGGCCAGGTTGGGCGGGACCATGGATAGGGCGTGCTGCAAGCGGTCGGGATTGTGCATCTCCGTGTGAGCCCCGTGTGAGCCTCCGAGCAGGTCCCCGCGCCCGGGCTCGCTGGTCGTCGCTGCTGGACTGCGATTACCTACACAGTACAGCAGACGTACGGTATGGAAGGGTATTCCACACAAACGGCGGGGCTCTGCGGATCCAGGGAAATGCGGAGGCAGAGGAACAGGCAGATGTTGGAGGCTCAGGGCCTGTTCGGTAGACGTGATCTGGAGGCTTGATCTCATCTCGATTACTAGATCCAGTTAGGCTCACATTAAGATCACGCTGTGTTCAGTTCAAGCGTAATCTTAATGTTATAAATAGAGGTCTAATCTAGGAGTAATTAACTAGCTAAATTAAACCCTACTAGTGCTAATAGGATCTACGTTTATACCTATTTAAGCGCGAGATTATAAGTTAAACTAAGTATAAAGTTAAAAAGTCTATCTTACCTAATTTTAGAGCTTTTTAATGCTACAATACTTAGTAGAGAGGCTCTTATAGGCGTTGTAAGAGTGTTAATAGTAATAACTTTAGTGTTAATTAACGCTGTAGAGAGGACTGTAGCTCTACCTATAGGCATAAATAAATACGTAAAGGACATATACCTAGGTCTAGCTTAGCTAGCTAGGTGCCTTATTAACAACCTATACCTATATAAAGAGATATAACTCTAGCAGAGCACCTTTAAGGCTCTTATTACTTACTATAGATAACACGTTAAGAATAGCTAATAAATTAAGGTTAAAAAGAAAGTACTTACGTTTCTATACGTCTACGCATAAGGAGCTAGGTAGTAAGAAGCTAAATACTACTATAGGCACTTGCTAAGCACGATTACTATATATATATATAGAAATTTTGCCTAACTTTTGCTAATGTTAGTAGTAACTTTTATAAAGTCCTTACTATAGTCCTTTTACTATATCTAGAAGTTGTATATTTACCCTCTAGCGCCTACCTAGAGGCTATACGTAATAACCTAAAATATATGCTTTTTTTTAAGGACTATGTAGGAGCTCTTAATAGGTTAAACTTTAAGGTCTACGTACTAGTAAATAACTCTAAATAATATAGAAATTACTATAGATACCTCTCCTAAAATATATTAGTAGCTGTTAACTTTAATATAAACTTTATATACGTCTTAGCTAGCTAAAAGGGCAGCGCTTATAACGCCTAAGTACTTATAGACACTTATTAATAAGGATTTATAGCTCCTCTAGGCAAATATTACCTAGCAGACGCTAGGTATATAAATAGTAATATAACACTTATACTATATCGCGGCGTACGCTATTACTTTTAAGAGATAGCGCAGCTACTAGATAGTAGGCCTTAAATAGTAGAGGAGCTGTTTAATTACTAGCACAGTAGTCTCTAAAATATTATTAAGCGTACGTTTAGCGTCTTTAAGCGTTATTAGAGGATTTTTAATAGGTCTTATAAGTTTAATATCGCAACTTAGGTTAAGCTTATATACGCTCTTATAGCTATACATAATCTAATTAATTAAATAGGCAGTGTAGGTAAGGACTTTAAGCAGCTACCTACGTACGCTAGTAAGCAGCATAAGAACTTTTTTTAGGAAGTTACTATTATAGAGGATTAACGCCTAATAAATTAGCCTTTAATAAGAGAGGAGTAGGAGTTACAGCGTAAGGAGATAGTAGAGGAGATATAGGCGTTGTATAAATAAGTAATTTAGGAAAGTAAAGTATAGAAGAGAAGGCGTAGGTTGCTAAAGTAGCGATACTATAAAAAGTGAGCAAAACACTAACTAGCGCATAGACTACTATTACTAGTCTTAGCGCGTCACGCTAATTTACTTTTATATACTTATTAACTTTCTATAAAAACTCTATAACCTACTTCTTTTCCTTTAATTTACTATTACCCTTCTAAGTTAGCCTAATAGCGTGTAGCTGCAGCTACTTGTCATATAGGACACCTAGCTACTTGTTTATTTTATTTTTTACTTAGGTTTTCTACACTAATTAAGACTTAAGACTTAGATAGAACTTAGTAATAAAGGGTAACTTAAAACGCTTAGTAATTAGTATCTTTAAGTAGTAATCTAGGACGCTATACGTCCTTATAAAATAATTAATTACCTCCTACTAGGGATCCTTTAATAGAGCTTCTACTAATCCTCTAATTTCTATAGCTATATTACTAACCTGCTTACTTAACTTATTAGCTAAAATTATCTTTTTATAAGATCTCTCTGCCGCAGTTAACGTCTCCGCACGCCTTTTATAAGGCCCTAGAGTCTCTGCCTTATTACTATCCTCCTTACTATTGCCTTTAACTGTTACTATAATTAATTAATTAATATCTCTTGCCCTAGCTCTATTAGCAATTACGCTATTAAATAGTCGCTAGTGCAGGTCCTTATACGCTAGAGGCTTTGTATAATATTTTTAAGCGTCTAGGTATTTCTCAAAGTACTCTATTAGCGCCTAGCTATCTCCTACAACAACGCTAAACTTATTTATAGCAAATCTAGAGAGGTTGTTTAGCTCTTACTAGACTTTCTAGTCTGCCTTACAGCTATTATAGCGATTTTTACACTACTAGATAGATAACACTACGCCTAGTAGAAATACTAAGGCTACTTTTTTAGCTACTACGCACTACGCTATTATCTTATAACTAGTATTTATATATTGCCTATAGTCCTCTACCTACTCTACAAGCGCTAAGAGAAGCGTCTTAATTATATATAGTAACTATAGACTCTAACTCTAGCTCCCTCTAGGCGTTAGCGACGCTGTAAACGTTAATAGAGATAACACTAGCGTTTATAATAGAAGAAAAAGAATTAATATTAGTAATAGAGTAGGCGTTAAGCTCTATAAGAGCTCTTATAACGCCTTACGCGCTAGAGTACTTAGAGTTAGTATAAAGGATTAATTAATAATAACACTAAAGTTTAATAAGATAAGACTTTTAGATAGGTAGTTACTAAATATAGGTTAATCTAGGTACGTTAGAAGCGGGTCTTTAGAACAATTTGTATAGCTACACTAACAAAAAATTCTACGCTAGCGCTTTACTGAAACCGGGCGAGATCAAGCCCAGATCACGATTTGAGATCACGCCCACCGAACAGGCCCTCAGATCACGGTGGGCGTCAGTGCGGGCCACAGGCATTGGATGGTCGTAGTGGCAGCCGCAGTGGCAGTCGTTTCAGCACAACCATGAGCCTGCAACCGCGTCTCGACTCACCACTGCGTTCGTTGCTCAGCGGTGGCCGCTGGGGGGATGGACAGGGCCGTGGGCGATCAAACGGTGCTGAGGCTGGTGGGCGGACCGAGCGCCAGATAGCGATCATCATCGGTCCATGGACAGGGAGGTCAGAAAGGTCAGAGGTGGTCGGCGAGGTGAGGACTTGGCGTCGTTTGCGGGTTCGCCCAGCCCGGTCGCCGGACTGCCTTCTCTCGCGGACCATGGGCGACGGCGCGCCCTGGCAGCAGCAGCAGCAGCAGCAGGATCTGAAGCGGTGTTGGGCTCGACTCTCGTCGTCGGCGAGGTGGCGAGTGGGAGACAGCCGTTGATGGCTTGGCTGGCACCGATCGGGCGGGCGGCGGGCGACGAGGGCGGGAGTGTTTTGCGTCGGCGCAGTCGAAATGGTCTGCAGGTGAAGTTGGTCAGCAGCCGAGGCCAATCAGCTGACGCAACGCAAACACAAATAGCTTGCCGCTAACCTCGGCACCGTGTGGCGTGCGGCTGCCGCTTTGGGTGATGACGATTCACAGCACACCCGTTTGGCAAGTGCGGCCCAGCCACACCTTCCGTCTGGCCGCCACCCAGGGCTGCACAATCTTCTAGGTAACTAGCCATTGACAGGTTGATTCACATCTATCTACTGACAGGTTGATTCACATCTATCTACTGACAGGTTGATTCACATCTATCTATTCACATCTATCTATTGGCAGTTGGTTTCCTATCTATCTATTGACAGTTGATTCCACGTCGCCCACACCCACGCCTCGACTTCACCCTCACCCTCACCCTCGCCCTCGCCCTCATACGCGCACGCACACACACACACACACACACACACATACATACATACACACATATACACACATACACACACACACACCTCTACACGCACCCACACTCACCCACCCCCCGCTCCCACTCCCACTCCCACTCCCACGCCCTCCCACGCCTCACCAGCCCGAAGCGGGCCTCAAAGGCGAAGCCCGGCTATGCTCGACTGGCCTGGACACGCTCGACTGGCCTGGACACGCTCGACTGCTGCTTGCTGCATCCTGCCAGGCCTCGACGCACAAGTCACGACCAAAGGCACCCGCTGTCCTCGCGTCTCAACACCTGCCTGGACCCCGTGTCCACCTACCTACTTCCTGCTTCCTACCTCCTGCCACCTTGCCTCCCGCCTCCCGCCTACCCGCCGCCAAAATAGCCCTCCAACTGCTTTCCCTGGTCTCACGCTTCCCCCACGTCTGCGCTCTCGCCGGTGCAGCAGTTCAACAGTAGCCGTGAGCAGTCCAGCAGTCCAGCAGTCCAGCGGTGCAGCGGTGCAGCAACCACACGCTTCAGGCTGAATGCGGCGCTCGCCAATTCACCGCGCGCTGCCGTTTGGTGCTCGCGTCCCGGCCTGCTGGCAACACACGCCACGGCTCTCGTCAAAGTTACCCAAAGCAGGCCAAGCGTCCCGGTCTGCTGGGGAAAGCGTTGGACCGCTGCCGCCTGTTGGTGGATGGGCCCGACTCGTCGAGCAAAGTTCAAACAGGCCCCTCGGCTCCCGGCTCCAGGGCCTTTCGTCTGCAACCCTTCCGCCAAACTCCCCCATACCAGTCCTGTGTGTGTGTTTGGGTGTGTGTTTGGGTGTGTGTGTGCGTGTGTGCGTGTGTGCGCGTGCGCGACGCTGCCGCCATGCACTCGATCCTCTGCTGACGACGCGTCTCTTCAGTCCCCTACCTAGGTGCAGTGCCCGTGCCGCTTCAGGAGCCCACCAAAGTCGCCCCCCTCGTAGGTAAAGGGCACCAGTGCCGCGACGATGCCACGGGACCGCCGAGTGCAGTGTGCAGTGTGCAGTTCAGTGTACAGTCGAGTGTGCATTTCAGTGTACAGTTCAGTGTGCAGTGCAGTGTGCAGTGCAGTGTGCAGTTCAGTGTACAGTCGAGTGTACAGTTCAGTGTACAGTCCAGTGTGCAATTCAGTGTACAGTCGAGTGTACAGTTCAGTGTACAGTGCAGTGTGTAGTTCAGTGTACAGTCGAGTATACAGTTCACGGTACAGTCGAGTGTACAGTTCACGGTACAGTCCAGTATGCAGTGCAGTCCAGTGTGCAGTCCAGTGTGCAGTCCAGTGTGCACCTCTTTTGCGGTGAAATCCCAACGAAAACCGCCCTGCGGCACGGGCGACATTGGTGGGGGCGTCGTCGACACGCAGCTTGTCATTTCCATCCGTCACCGTTTCTCCGCCGCCGCACGTTGGCTGCACTGCTGCAGGCTGCAGCGAGCCAAATCCACTGCATCCTCCTCGTACGCACCTCGGTCCGTGTCAGCTGAGACGAAATGATGACAGGACACAAAGGCACCTGCCCATGCGCCGTTCCCCGTCGTCGGGACCACCGTACCGTAACGGTTGTTCCAGCGATGCACATTGTGGCTGCTGTCGTGGCCGTGGCCATGGCCATGTCTGAAGCATTTCTTCTGCTGGGGCCACGGCCATGTCTGAAGCATTTCTTCAGCCCAGCAGCCTCGTGTTTGGTCGTGCGCCAGAGGCCCCCGTGCATGCCAGGAAGCCCGAACATGGTGCTCGTCCCCGTTGACGTTTTGAACAAATGGCACAAGGCCACCAATGGTGTGTCTCTGAAACTTGGGAGTGCAACGGAAACGGTTGACCCAGCTGTCGTAGCTTAGCTGCCGTGCTAGACGCTGTACGTCCAAAGCAGGTAGGGCAGGTCGCCGACGTTGGAGCCCCTGCACCGCCTTCTACACAACCAGGAAGAATATTTTTCCGCCTCGAGACACGTCGATTTGTATAAATTCGATCGACTCGAATGTGCCAAGCCAATCGACGCGGGCAAGGGACGTCTGTTCACGGAGCGTCGACAAGCGTCACGAGGAGAAAAAAACACCCCTCTCATTCTTCGACAGGACAAGGAGATTCGTATATACATAGATGTAACTAGGGCGTCACAGAGGGCTGCGCCAAAAAAAACAAAAGAACAAAAAACAAAAAAACAAAACCAAAAAAAATAACAAAAACAAAAAGCGGCTGGAGCAAGGGGCACAGGGAACCCCGGCTTCGATCGACGTCGATTCAGATTGCCGAGCGCATCCCGCATCATCCCGATCCAATGGCGCCCTCGACTAGCCCCTTCTCATCTACCCGCCAAAAGTCCACGCCCCACCCACACACCCTTCTCCCCGTAGCCAAGGTCCGTCATCTCCGCTGCTGCATTTGGCAGTCTTTAGCTAGTGGCGGGCTTGGATCTGCTGCATTCCTTTGCCTCGCAAACGGTTTCATGGCAGCCTTATGACGGCGGACTAGGCATTGCAGAGGCGATGCTCGATTGCACATTGGCCCATCACCATCTCACCGCGGGGTGCGCAATGCACAGTGGCCCCTCACCATCTCACCGCGGGGTGCGCAATGCACAGTGGCCCCTCACCATCCCACCGCCGGGTGCGCAATACACAGTTTTTGAACCTCCTCACTAGCAGCCTAGTCGCTGAGAGCTGCCATGGAACCGTCAACGACTGTTTCGTTTCCCTGGCCGTTACAGAATGCCTAGCTGCCCTAGCGTCCATGGGTGGTCTCGAGCTGGATCCAAGTGTACGCAAGATGCAGCACCCTGGCCGTTGGACTAGATCTTGGATCATGCAAATCACCCTTGTTGGCCCCACACCCAAACGCGAACGCGACGATGCCTCCTATTCCCCTCCTCACGCAACGGAACGCACGAGGTCACGAATCAACGGGATGCCCCGAGGGTTATCCGGCCCAATGCCCAATCGAGTAGGTATTTGCTATACCATCTTCAGCAACAGACGGCGACATCTACTCCCCCGTATCTCCACTGCGCCTACTGCTCATCGCCGTCATGTCGATGATGCACAACTCCCCAACTCGATCGATCTTCCGGAACGACGGTGCCGGATGATCGTATGCACATTCTCAGATTGGGTAGATCCTCCCAGCCGTTCCGAGACAAGCGCCGTTTTGGTTCAGCGCCAAGACGTAAACCATCGTGGAGGGAGCAGGCGCAACTCAACCTCGCCGACATGGCCCAATTGGTGACGATGCTATCGAATTTCACTCACGGTTCTGGATTCAATAACGCGCACTCGGTGTACAATCGTCTCCTTCGGAAACTCTCATTCGAATCCAGATCTCCTTCCGCAGTGGGGAATGATGATGATGATTGCGATTCAGCTTACGGACGCTACTCCATAGTCCGCCCGAACGGCGTATCCGCTGCAGAACCTGGAACTCTCTACACCGAGCGGACTGCTTTGACAAATGCATCAGGTGCACCTCCTTGACTAGGAGTCAACAGCATTACGCAGGCCTTGACGCCTTCACGGGTCACTTCGCCGGCCACCACGTACAACTATTGTACGTTCTCCACCCACGCAGCCACCATTGCCCATTTTCCGAAGAAAGGGGTGTGATGCACTTCGCCCGACTTTCTGCATCTCTGCAACCCGAAATTCGCGTCTCCCGCGTTTGCACTCACCGCTCCATCCGCACACTTGCGCAAACTTGCGGAGCCCAACGTCGTATCTTGACATCAAAAATCGAAGACCGTCAAGAGTACCACCGGGCCATGTCACCCAGTGCCCATCACTCTGATTTGCGCCGTTGGACTTGCAAGGGATGCATGACATGCATGCCCTGGAACATGTCAAACACGTTGCGACCCTGGCTCCAGGCTGCACGCTATCGAGTAGAGAAAGCTTTCCGTTAACAGTGCAAGCGTAGCGATCAGCACGACGAGAATTTGGTTGAGATGGCCAGTTATCATCAGAGAAGACAGACTATCATTTTGACATGCTCCAGCCCTGGTGTATCGCAATCACGTCCTTGTCAGGGTCTCGAGCCTGGACACCCGCGGCGACCGCCACACGCTACTCGTTTCATCAAGGTGGGAGAATCCGTTGCTGTTAGCTGGCCACCAGCAGGAGCCACGTCTGCAGCGTATCCACCACCCTTTAGCGCTGCCTGTTGTATCAAGAGGCATCACCGCAACGGTCCCAACCGATTCGACACCGCGCTATGCGAAGCGTCCAGCGGACCAACCCAGACTTGAGGTATGGGTCCCATTGTGGCCTTGTCTCTAGGCACAGCGAGCAAGACGTCTCTCCCACAGACGCAACGCTCGTAACGCTTGCTAGTCAGAACGACGAAGCACAAGCATCGAAACGCCCAGGTATCCGTGGCGTCCAGCGTTCGGCTGAAGCTGAGGAAACGCCTGGTCAGGCCGATCATGCCTCGATCTGTGCACTGCTGGACAGCAACGTTGGTTGGCGTGGAGGTGCGCCTGAACTGCCATCCCCTCGCCGTTTTGCGAAGTGATTGGTGCTCGATACCGGGCAGCTCATCTCGACGACATGTACCCGATCGCCGATCCTGAGTACGTATAATGTGAGGGACCTGCTTGCGCGAGGGGTGAGAGGTGATGCGTCACACGTCGCCGACCTGAACATGGTCGAGTAGTAATCACGGCGTGGGCCGAAACCTCTAGAGCGCTCGCTCTGGGTTGTGTCTGCTCCGGCTTGGGATCGCGAGCATTGAGCTGTCCCGATGAGGGAACTTGAAAGACCCGCGGTGCTGGTGCAGTGCCTGATGCGGCCAAGATTGCTGTGATGTCGCCTTGGGGGTTGGTTCGATGGCTTCGTTGGCCTGGGCGGAGAACGCATCTTCCTGGCTCGCTGAGATGGGCCAGGACGCCTTCTCCAACGCAGCAGGTTTTCAACACTTTGTCGACAACTAATTCTATATGCCCAGATGATGCCTCAGCAGGGATGTACAGCTGCTTGGACCGAGACGACTGAATCAGGGTCCTTAGGGTCCGAGGTAATATCGTACGATAATACAATGACTCCAAACCCGGCAGATTCCGAGATGCGGCTTTTGCCATGGGTTTGTCAAGGCCATCGGTTTTCAAATGGGCAGGGTGTCCTGGTCATAAAGCACCATGGCCTAAAGTCCCGAGGCCTTTCGTAGACGTCCGGAAACATAGCAAGGCTTCAAATCTACCCAAGATAGCACTGCAGGTAGAATATCAGCTTCAGTGACTACCTATCTACAGCAGCCTGTAGCGTCGTTGCGGTGCGGCTTCTGCAGTCGGCCCTTTCAACGCCCGCCTTCTTCGCATACGCAAGCTGTCTGGTCACAGAGGGCCCCACGGCCCATGCCCTGCGGTCTGTTGCAAATGTCCGCGACAGACCGTGGATCTGAAACCTACCCACTTGCAGTCCATCCGTTGCTGACTCTTCGCGCTCGCGCGCGCGCTTTTGCGAGCCCGGGGCAGTTCTCCATCAAGCACCGTGCCGTACCGTACACCAAAAGACATTTATTCCCACGAACGGGAAATACCCCTCGCACGCGAATACGACCTTCGAATGCATGCCGCCTACATGCTCCCCCGGACGACGCGATGCTCACGTTGCCGCAAGCCTTGGGCACCTGTTCCTGCACACCCACGCGCGCGCACGCCGTGTGCCTTTGGAGCGGGGGTTCGATGTCTACGGTAGGTAGGTATAGATGGATAGCTGACGAAAGATGGCTCGATAGGTAAGGGCGAAACCAGGGCCGTGAACCCGGGTACCTAGGTACCTACCGTACGCGACGCGGACCTACCTACCTACCTACCTACCATTTGCATCTCCAACCCCATCACGCGGCAGGGTCCAACAGACATCTACCTATCGTTCTAGGGACACAAGCACGACAGGCACGCATATTGTTCATTATCGCGGTGCATGGCGTGGGCGACGTCGGTTCCGCAAAAAGCGTCGAATGCACACGTTTGTGCGCCTGAACGTACCTACCGTGGCCTACCTACCGCAACACCGGGTCGCACGTTGCGGTGCGACAACCCGAGCAGACCTTCCTTTTCCGACTCGCTTTCCAGGGCGGGGGGAAGCGGGGGGGGGCAATCTAGCTGGTTGATGTTCTGGGATGAGACGTGGGCATCTCAGGGGGTGCGCTGAAGTGTACCGTAGGTACTCGCGTCGTCTACCTAGACTACCCACCTAGGTATCGTCGTTCCTGACTCGGGGAGATGCTCGAATCGTTCGCGTCGAGGAGCTAGGTAGGTACCGTGCGGCTTTGGTTCGGCTTTGAATACCCATCTCCGTGTGCTCCGGCCGGGCGCGGTGCCAAAAGCGAACGAGCGGACGAACGAACGAACGGACGGACGGACAACTTTTTAGCCGTTGCCACGCACGGGTAGGTATGAGAACATGGTATAGGTGGATGGATGGACGGGGCCGTCGGCAGCTGCGATAGGTGGGTAGGTGGGTAGGTAGGTACAAGTGCACCGTCGGCCGTCGCGTGGGCAGAACATGCAGATGAACACGTAGGTACGTACCTAGCTATCTCGTGTGAGACTCCGACTCCGGACTGTCGGGTCCCGGGGAGGTAGGTACCCTATGGCAGGGGCACGACCGAGGACCACGAGGCGGAAACAGAGGGGACGCGGAGAGAGCTGTAGGTAGGACGCGGTGGGTGTGCGGCCAAGCGCAGATGGAAACAATGCATCAGCGGACAAGGGCGGGCGTGCGTGCGTGCGGCGAGGAGGCGCAGACGAAAGGCGTCAACATGTCGCAGCGCCTTGCGGAAAAGGGAAGCCGTCCTTGCATCGGCAGGTAGATAGGCAGCAGAACAGACGGGGATGGAAGGCATCGCGTATGCGGGCACGGCCAGAAGAGGTGGGCTGTTGTCGCGAGCGACTCTGCCTCCGGATTCATCCACCAGGACTCTGCCTCCGGATTCATCCACCAGGACTCTTCCACCTACCGTGCCGTACCCTACCCGTATTCTACCTCCAATGGACGTTGCTCCAAGCCCGCAGCCGGTCCCTGCTGCGCTCCCCTGCCCTGCCCTGCCCTGCCCTGCCCTGCTCTGCCCTGCTCGCCCTCCCCTTGCTTGCCGTCCTGCTCACCAGCCAGCCTGCGACGTGCTTCCTCAGCTTCACGCGTAACCACGGCGTACCGATGACCACTACCTGCTCTCCTCGCTGTTGCTGTTGCGCCAACGTTCTCGTGCAGGGAACGGTGGGTGGGTAAGCTATCTAGACTACAACCAGGTACGGACCTGCACCCTCGTCGGTAGGTAGGTAGGTAGGTAGGTAGGTAGGAAGGTAGACATGGTTTACGTCTAAATATAGCGACGAAGTCGTCCCCTGCTCTCCCCTGCCCTGCCCTGCCCTGCAGCCTACCTACCTACCTACCTACACGGCTTTGGCGCTGGCGAACACGAGACGGCCCAACGCCAGCGTACCTAGGTAGGTACCTTGGTTCCTAGGGACCGTGTCGTGAAGTCTGAATGCCCAACGAAGTGCGTGCTACCCAGGTACTGTACTATACCGTACCGTACCGTACATAGTAAGCTGCTTCGCCCTAGACCCCGTCTCCTTTCCCTCCACGGCCGCGAGAACTGCATGGCGGCCCAGCAAACGTGCAACCACTCCCACGGGGCCCCCTCATCACCAAGGCCCCCGCGCGACCGAGGCCAGGATCGGTGACGAACGGACTGCAGTGCGACGTGCTGTGCTGTGCTGTGCTGTGCTGTGCTGTGCTGTGCTGTGCTGTGCTGTGCTGGGCGTGCACGGGAGCTGAGGAAGCTCGGCGGGGACATGGGGATTGGGTGGCGAGGGGAGGAGCGGCCCAACGGGCATCGTGAAGCGTGCGCGATGGAGCGCTTGTGGGCGGGACTCGGCGGCCCAGAGGACGGAGGATGGCGGGCTCGTTCGTGCTGACAGGATTCGGGTTCCGGTGCGCGGCTTTGCTCCGCTGGGTCTGAGGCGAGAGGGGAGGAGAGGAGACGCGGCGAGACGCGGCGAGATGAGACGAGATGAGAAGAAAGGTTTGTCTGGATGCGGTAGGATATCCGGATGCGATGGGGGAGGGGACGAGGGTAATCATCGAGGGCCGCTCAAGCCATCAACGATAGCTCACACCACTCTACACTACACTACACTACACTAACCACACCACACCACCCCACCCCGCCGTGATGGCCTGTTGCTTCGACGCTCCCGCTCCCGCTCCCTTTTCCTCGGACCCGAACTCGAACTCGAACTCACCTCCAGAGCTGCATCGTCTTCACAGCGCAGTCCACCCCTCCACCCCTCGGCGAGCCCGCACTGCACCATCATCATCAGCATCATCATCATCATCATCATCATCATCATCATCATCATCATCATCATCATCACCACCACCACCACCATCATCATCATCATCATCACCATCGTCGTCGTCGTCGACGAAGAACGCGTGGTGCAAGCACGCAGACGCGCCGACCCCTCGCCCCCTTCCTCGCTTCGCCCTGTCCCTCGTCGCTTGACGCTGCCCTCGTTCCCTTTCGTTTCATTTCGTTTCGTTCCGCCGGCAGCCGAATCAAAGTCCCCACGACGACCGCCAGGCGAAAATCGTTGCTGCCTTGGGAAGCGACGGGCGGGTATGCGGCTTGTCGGGCCACGGGGCAATGTACGAGGTGCGAGACGTAGGTAGGTAGGTAGGTAGGTAGGTAGGTAGGTAGGTAGGTAGGTACCTAGGTAGGTAGACAGACTAACGTGAGGAAGGGGGAAAGAGATTTGCCTGCTTAGCCCGGGGGGAGGACTGCGTTGCTTGCTCGGCGGCGGCTTCGCTCTTTGCCTCGTCCGAGGATGGGAGGGTGCTGGTGGTGTCTGTGTGGATGGGTCGGGTTGCATGGGCGTGAGGTGATGTTCAGGGTGGTCGTGTCTGTGGAGAGCTGGAGGGATTTTGCTAGTAGGTAGGATCCGAAGGAGGGTGTGGTTCGTGATTGGGGTGTTTGGGAGATTGCGGTGCTTCAAGATTGGGATTGTGATTGGAATTGGGATTGGGGTTGGGATTGGGATTGACGTGGCAGCAGAGGCTGCATGCGGTGGGTGCGGTATCCTGTGGTCGAGCAGTCGAAATTGTGATGTGCCCTTGACATAGGTAGGAGACGTGTCCCCAGCTAATCCGAGCGTGCGCAGCCGACGACGACGCTGTTAGCTGCAAGGTCGCCTGTAGGTGGTGTTGTGTTGTGTTGTGTTGTGTTGTGTTGTGTTTTTACAGCAAACCGATGGCAATGGCTGGGAACCCGCCCGAATGATTGACTGCCATCTGACCGCGTCCGCTCGCCCACACAGCAAAAAGACTACCACTTTTGCTGGTGAACGTCCAGCAGAATCCACATCCTGATCTGACATGCCACTCGTTCTCTACCGATCTAGCTTTCCATTCACCGCCACGTGCATTCTTCTCCCACTCCCACTTCTCGCACACTGAGCTCAACACTTCCGCATAGGAAGACTATTCTGTTGGAACCTTCCCACTCACCAAAACTCATCTCATCCCAACTCTTTCCCCTTGTTTTATGCACCCACCCTAACATTCTATTCTCCCCCTCTCCACAATCGCACCCGCACTACCATTCCCTACAGCCCATCCCCATGCTGTGCCCAAAGCGCCGCCATCCCCTCTTTATACTCTACTAGAGTATACCCACCGTATACCCCTCTACACAAGAAACTAGGGCGTGGGTCGGTGTAGAACAGGGAGATGACCACACACACACACACACACACACACACATATAAGACTCCAACACTAGCGCAATACACCTATCTACCTATCTTAGTCCCCGCACCCACCCAGTCACATATATACTTTCCCCACAACCAGACATCCCTTCTCCCCGCGCGAACAGCGCCCCGGAAAGAACACAAAACGTGTGCCAGGCGCGCAATGACCTCTAGTCCTGCAGCTCTCCCATGCAATGTAGCAGACAGTCAGGTCGGCCGTCGTGCAAGCAAGGAGTCGCCAGCACCACTGCCGCCGGGCTGGCCGCAGCGCTTTTTTTTCTTCTTCTTTCCCCATGGTGGCTTGTATGCCTGGCGATCGAGGACGTACGGGTCGAGGGCAGTACGTGAAACTTCACCACGGCATTGTAGCCTCGACATTGCGAGTAAGGTGTCATTGCATTGCATTTGATACCATTCCAAGGCAACACAAGGTATCTAACTTCCCACTCCAAACGCCAAACATGACTCTCCCACCCTTCGCCCTCACACCATCGTCCCCCACCACTCCCCGACAACCTCCACCGAGCCCAGCCTAGATCTTGTACACAATATCATCCGAAAACATAATTTTATTCCTCTCGCTCAGCTCCTCGAGCGCCTTCCTCGCCTCCGCCTCCCCAAACGGCTGCCGTCCGCTGCCGCCGCCGAGCCGCGCGTTGACAGCTGCGACAAGGGGTTCGACATCCGCGGCGTCGTTGGCGAACAGCGGGCCGTCGATGAGCTGACCGAGCACGTTCTGGAACACCTGTACTCGCGCCGGCGTGATGCCCTGAGACACCTGCGATTCGGTCTGCGTAGCGGGCAGCTGGGACGCTGGATGGGACGACGCGGCGCTGAATTGAGAGGAGCTGGCGCCGGCGCGGCCGTTCCGCTGGGTCTTTCGCTGGGTCTTGGGCGTGACGCTGTAGAGATCCTCGTTGTCGTCTTCCTCGTCCTCGCCATCGTCGTTGGCGGGCGTCTGTGTGGTGCCTGTACGCGTGCTTCGTGTGCTGGGACCACCCGTTCTCCGGGTCGCAGTCTCCGCCTCGTCGCCATCCTCTTCATCATCTGATGAGTCATCGTCCGTGGACATGGCATCCGGGTCGCGGGTGACACGGCGGCGCTTTTTCCGGTCGTCCTCAACTATTTCTTTGAACAGCGCGAATCGCAGGATTTGCTCAGCGATAGTGGCATCCTTCTGCTCTACCCGCTTCGACAGACGGGCTTTGGCGTGCGCGGTAGAGAGACGGATAAGTGTCTCAAGCGTACGGGCAGTGATCGGTGAAGTGCGACGTTGACTGGAATCGAGCTCGTCGTTTCGAAGGGCCGAGTATACTGTTACAATGTGGTCCGCAGCGCCTTTGGTCAGGACCGGCTTCTCGCGTTTAGCATAGGCGATGTACTTCTTGATGAAGGGTATGGAGAGGACTTCAGTCCTTCGCTGTGCGCCGCGGCCGATAGTGATGGTCACGCCAGAATGCAACATGGGGTTGAATTTCTCATACACTTCAGTGTTCCTGTTCGATTCAGTATCAATCTCCAGACCCACACCTAGGAGCTGACCGCCGTCCTCGCGAACGGGGAGTCCTTCTTCGGCACCGGGGTTCCGGTAGCGGTGCATGCGAAGTACGTGTTCAGACACCTGGCGATCGCGCGCGTCGTCGATATCATCCGTGACAACGAAAAGCAGATCGAAACGGGAAAGGAGGGAGTCGGGTAGAGCGATATTGCGGTGTGGATCCTTGTGGATGTCGTACTGGCCGAAGATGGGATTGGCCGCTGCAATGACACTGCACCGGGCGTTAAGAGAAGTGTGGATTCCGGCTTTGGCAATCGTAACAGTCTGTTGCTCCATAACTTCGTGAATGGCGACACGGTCGACATCTGACATTTTGTCGAATTCATCAATACAGACCACACCACGGTCGGCGAGAACCATAGCACCAGCCTCCAGACGTCGCTCGCCGGTCTCCTTGTCCGAAGTCACGGCAGCCGTTAGACCAACGCCCGAGGAACCCCGACCAGTAGTGGCAATTGCTAGAGGGGCAGTGTTGAGCACGAAGCGGAGCAATTGCGATTTTGCCGTGGATGGGTCACCGACCATGAGGATATTGATGTCTCCTCTCAAGTGGGTGCCGTTCTCCAGGTTCTTCTCCTGACCACCCAAAAGCATAAGCAGGATTGCCTTCTTGATGTAGTCGTGACCATAGATGGACGGAGCTAGCGATTGAGACAAGAGCTCGAAAACTCTCTTGTTCTTTGCAATCTTGTTGATATTTCGGATGTCCATGGCAGTGGGAACAACTTGTGCGATACCGCCCCCCGCTTTCGAAGACAGCAGAATGACGTTGTTTGCAAGAATCAAAGTGCGGAACGTCGAGCTGCCGGAGGAAGCGTTGCGGCTGCCAAGGGAGCGATAGACACCTACAAGCTGAATTCTGTCTCCTGGCTTCACGCGGTCCACAAGGTCGTCATCCAAAACCACATCCACGGATCGAGGAAGCTGACCAGCTGGGGCTCGTTCGGGCATTTCTTGGATCGAGATTGTCTGGTGATCTCTATAGACACAGTATCCGTACTCTGTGATGAGCGGATTGCCATCTTCGTCCTCTGTAGGGTATACGCTTGAGCTTGCGGCTCCCATGGTCATGGTTTGATCGACATATGGTCGGTAGTGGAACTTTTGCTTGGTTTCGTTGTAGTGCACGCTCTTGACGACCTTTGGTCGCACCAGTGAGGTCTTTGTTACGATACCCTCCAGGGACACCATATGATTTAGCTGCTGCGAGCCAAGCGTCCGCGGGTTGCAGGAAAATTCGCCAAAACTTCCAATATATGCGCAGTAGTATTTAGTGTCGTCGGATCTTTCGTGCTTCGGTCGGTCTGGGAATGTCTCGACCACTTTCTTGAGAGCCTCATCGAAGGCCTCCACAAAAGCGAAGGGCTCGTTGAGAAGGCCATTGGCCAGTTCTCGGTTGTGCGATCTAATCTCATCGATACTGACTATGAGTCTCCGCTGGCCTCGGTTGAGCATGTTGAGGATCTCGGCGCGGTAGCTGGGTCTGTCAGTATGCGTTCGTTGCAGGCTTCGCGATTGTTTACCTTCGCGCTCTATCGTCCTCTATTCGATTGTCAGTTACAATCTCGAAGTTTCTGAACATCTGACTTACGTGCGGGGTCTAGGAACTCTTCAGCGAGTCTCCTGCGCCTGTCCTTGTCCTCATCTCTAAGGGGTGCTGCCATGATGAAAACTGGCGGGGTAAGAACGCTTCTGCGCGAAAAAGTCGATGTGAAGCCCCAAGAAAGAAGACAAGAAGCCCCTTTGAATCGTGTATGGGTATCGTGGGGCGTGTTGTTGCGACAGCAATGGCAGATGCGTTGCGAGGGGCAGAAATCGGGGATGGCGCTTGCAAGGAAAGCACGTCGCGCCAAGGACACGCGACGCGTTCCCATTTGAGCCCTTCTCGGCCTAGCGTACCTGGCCCAGCAACCCCACAACTTCCATCTTATCTCATCCTCTTGCAACACCCAACCTCTGCTATGTCCTATCGCCATGTCAGTCGGACGTTAAACCCAGGCATACACGTGTGGAGAACACGATGGGTCTCACAGCCGCAAGTCCCGCTCTGCACAGCGTGCCATTTTCTACGGTTTTGGTCTAGACCGCATGCCGGTTTGCGTTCGATGAAGTTCGGATACAGTTCGCAAGTTTATGAGAACTAGGGTCAAGCCATGCTTAATTATTCGTCGATTCAGGTCTGGTTATTGTCATAACCATCAACAATACTCTGCATCAACGTCACTCTGGAATAGTGCGGACTTTTGTCTCGACATAACCATAACCATACACAACTACATATATACATGAATCTTGGTATATAATGTTCGAGTGGTCTCTATCCTTTCGCAATTTCTACATGTGGCTGCTCTGCATAACCTTTATTTACGAGATCTAACATGAAATAGGCGTGCCCAGCTTCAGCATCTACTGCGCTTCAAAATGGGCCGTCGAAGGCTTTGTCGAGACTGTCTCGGAAGAAGTCAACCCGGAGTGGGGCATCACATTCACTTGCATTGAGCCTGGAGGCTTCCGAACCGACTGGCGCGGACGGTCCATGGACGGACTGACGAGTTGGACAAAGCATATGACCACATCGACCCAAAGAAGATCGCCTCCAATAGGCACGTGAAGCAGGCGGCGCGAAGGTGTTTTACGACTTGGCGGTCATGGAGGACTCGCGGCTAAGATGCGTTGTCGGCACTGATGCGTACAAAGCCATCAGCAGCAAAATCGATACGTACTTGGAGAAGGTCCAGAATTTCGACAAGTGGAGCAACATCACCAACGTAGACGAGTAAATACAGGCAGTCATCAGGGCTGGTTTCACTCTCGGGTAATCGATCAGGCTCGTCGCGTGTACGTATAATGAACACCACGATGACAAAATACAGATGGCAATGTTGCGACGACTCATTGTGCGAGCAAAGATGCGCTTCAAGAGTAAGCACGAATTTGTGACATCCAAATCCCGCTAGCCTGCGAATAAGCGTCGTCATCAATGTGCCGAAGGGGCCAGGGCCGTATAGGCTATAGCCAAAGCAACCACGACAAAAGCTCGCTGAGCTTTATTTTACGGTAGCACACCACGACCACGATAGTCATTTAAAATACTACCGAATTATTCTCTATTATTACATACCTTTGCTTACTACTATTTATCTATATTATTAGTAGAGTCCAAACGGTCCAGGGTATATAGATCTTCTTATTACCTACCCACGAAAAGCCTATTCTGGCGAAGACGCTAAAAAATGCTTACATGACCAAGCCTGTCGCGGGATCCCTGCACCGGCTATTAGCTTGCTCTCACGGGTCGTGCCTTCCAACCCTGCCACTCCGTCGCTGTTTCAAAGCCATTCAAACCTCTTCTCTCCCATTCCATTGGCCTCCCAATGATTGCTCAAGAAGGGATTCTCCTCGCCTTGCAGAAAGCTAGACCGCCAGCGATGCTCCACCTAAAAGGCCTACAATACTGGGAGAATCATGACAATGTCGCATATGCGACCACGCAGCTACCGTAGATTTTTGCAATTACCGGCCGAGCCAAGAGGGAAGCCATCTAATCGGAGAACCGGTATCAAATGTAAAACTGGGTCTAAACGTTTGCAGTAAATGGCTACTCGACCGAATTGCAAAATTCTACAGTGGCATAAGATAACTCGTCCCTAAGCGGCGAAACGCCCACTTCTTCGCGGCGCACAACTACACCGCCACCTTGATGGATCCTTGAACTTTTAGGCGAGCTGTTGTACCGTGGAATTTTGTAATTACCGGTCGAGCCATGAGGGAAGCGATCTAATCAGAGAACTGGTATCGATCGTGAAAATGGGTCTGAACGGACTTCCGCAGGAGTCTACGGTAGCAGTGCAGACTGTATTAATCGTGTTGTAGCGACGGTGTTTATAATCCGGTGAATAGTTCGAGCAGCTGAAAACGCTCCAGTTGCGACTTGTGCTTGCCCGACCTATCTGTTCGTTTAGTTGTACAATCGTTCGCTGTCGAATTTGTTGTTGTGCAAGTTCTTAGTTGCAAAGATGAAGATCGCAGTCTGGACAGCGTGCTTGCTGTCGTCCGTCGCGGCGTACCCTTCGGTGCAGGAGCACCAGTCGAACGACTACCCGTGGAGAGCGCCCAAGGCGACTGACCGTATGTTCTTTTCCACACTGGCCTGTATCAAGCAGAAGTACTGATGAGACTCCCAAGGCCGCTCTCCCTGCCCTATGCTCAACACCCTGGCCAACCATGGCTACTTGCCGCGGAATGGCGCCAACATCTCCATGGAGATCCTCATCGCCGGGCTCAAAACGAGCGTCAACCTCGGTGCAGACGCAACCGAGGTCGTCGGTGCAGCCGCGCTGAAGGGCTCTACAACAGGAAACGCGAGCACATTCCACCTGACTGACTTGGATAAGCATGGCTGTACGTACACACCTCTCTCCCCATGCACGACCTTGACCATCCATGCTAACTAACGTGGCTCTAGTGATCGAGCACGACGGCTCCCTCTCCCGCGCCGACATCTACTTCGGCGACAACCATTCTTTCAACGCGACCATCTGGGCTCAAACCGCCTCCCACTTCACATCCCCAATCATCTCGCTCGCCACCGCCGCCAAAGCACACAAAGCCCGGCTCGCCGCTGCCCAAATCGAAAACCCGCAGTTCAACATGAGCGCCAGCGATGTGCAGGCGAGCATGATCGAGACCGCGCTGTATCTCAGTGTCTTGAGCAATGATACGGGGGCTACGGCGGTCAGTGCGTGGGTGCAGAAGGTGTTTACGGAGGAGAAGCTGCCGATCAAGGAGGGGTGGAAGAGGCCGGAGGGGGAGATTAGCGTGTCGACTCTTACGGCGTTGGTGGGGAAGTTGGTGGCTGAGGGCATGTAAAGGGTGTTGAGAAGGTGCTTCTGGTACAGCCGGAAGATGCTCAGCGTATTGTTGATATACCTATACGTCATCCACTAGCTAGAACAATCCATCACTCTTACAATCAACCCTCTACTTGATCCATGAGGGTAGCTAAATAGCATTTGTAACGTGGAGAAAAATATGCAGTTGCGATAAGTCTGCTCGAGGGTGCTTGCTGCGAAGGTGTAATTGGAAGGATGCGAGATCGGCAAAACTCAATGTGCCGGTTTCAGTTTGACGAAGTCATGCTAAGTCAGTAAAATAAAAGCATAGGTAGCGATATCATTGTTTGTCGAGTAAAAGGTCGTATTGGCTACCTTGCATTGACCGATGGCGACTGTGCTAGACGTTTTTCGAGATCCCTTCGTCTCAGCAGTCTTTAGTTGTCGAATGTAGGGGCAACGGTTTTTCAACATGATCTCGAGTTTACCCATTGTGTAGTTATTAGTGTGTTGTTGTCGGAAGGTTCTCCCGAGCAGCCGGGGTGCGCACTAGCCTTCCGTAGGCGTGCCACCGCGCGCGAACATAACATCACTCTTACACTCTGCTTCGTACCTTCATCAATGCTCAGACTCGGCGAGTATTCAGAGCAGGTGGTTTGATACTGGCCCAGTCTCCGATGCGTTCGCACGGGCCCAGGCGCAACGGTTTTTAGCGTTCACTCATATGCCTAGCTTGCCTAGGCCTGCACGCCAGTGAGATAGCCTTCGCAACACCGGTAGTACTTAGGCTTAGGCACAAAGCCGAAAACCACTAACCTAGGTCTGATCCAGCACTTCGCACTTCTGGTACGGTATCGAACGTCTGCGAGCCGTTCACAGCGTATCGATAGGGATCATTCGCAACAATGTAGACTGCGACACTCACTGTAACCAAGGAAACGAAGAATGAGTCACTGAGTATTTTATGGATGTTGCTTGTCCTATTGTACAACGCACGCGTTCTTAAGTGTAGTCTGCAGGGATGATGCTGCTGTGCATCAGGGGAAACGACTCTTAAACAGGCATACCCTCGTTGCGAACTGGTCCGACACTGACACTCCCGCCGAGTCTCTTATAACCAAGTACGCAAGCTCAAGGCATCGATGTCTGAACCAAATCTCGCTGCAATTTCATGGATAGCAGTGTTCTCGAAGAGACGGCATCAACTAATGCAGCGCGGCACTGGCGACAGGCTACAAAAATGAGGTCAGATCTGTCTTATATATATAACCTGTCCCAGAGAATTATAACCTTCTGTAAATACAGGGGTGGGCTTTAGATCGAGATGAACCATGGCCCACCTGTACACCCGCCCACTCTTGGAGCCGGGCTCCGCAGCAGGGACGACCATCCGTTTGGAGAGACTTACCCCTACACGAGTCCCATGTCTTGTTTAGCAAACCGCACGCCTGACATGGCGTTCACACACCAATGCAACCATTCATATACCCCCTTCACTCCCACGTCACTCCTCACACTTGAATGCCCATCACAATCACACTACACCGCTACAGCTCCCTTCTCTCCGCCATCTGCACCACAATCTCAGAATGCTCATACGACCGTTATCACTCCTCGCCATCGTTGTCCAGACGTCGCCCATCCTTGTCAAGAGACTATTTCCCGACCCAGAACCTTGTGCGGGAAACTGCTCCTGGGTACACGACCCCAACGTCTATCATGAGGGGGGGACGTACTATAGGTTCAGTACAAGCGGAGACATTGCTGTCGCGACGGCGGACAGTATGAGTGGGCCGTGGACATATCAAGGAGCGTTGTTAGAGAATGGGACGAGTATTGAGCTTGATAATGCCAGGCAGGATGTTTGGGTATGTCTTCCCATCTCGCAATCACTGTTATTTTATATCCGCTGTGCAATTTCTACCTATCAAACTCGCTTAGTTTCCGTGTTGATTTCAATGTGTGATACCACGGTATAAAAGCCTTGCCGTAACACTACCTCAATCCAGCAGCACAGTGCACTCATTCCATACACGCTCTCACTAACAACTGCCATACCTAGGCACCCAACATTGTCAAAATCGACGACACATACTACTGCTACTACAGTGTCTCCTACCTCGGCTCACAAGCCTCTCAAATCGGCTTTGCAAGCTCGCCCTCACTCGCCATCGGCTCCTGGACCGACCACGGCAGCCTCCACATCCCCCAATCCTCCTCTTACAATCTCAACGACCCCGCCATCTTCCAAGAAACCGCAGATGACCCCGTCCACATGATCTTCGGCAGTTACTGGGCCGGCATCTTCTCACTGCAACTCGCCCCCGAAGCGCTGGCATACAGAAGAAATGCACCCCCCAATCCACAAAACCACATACACAGGCCCCACCCCGCCACCAACACCGCCGCCGCCGCCACTCCCTGGACGTCCTCCCTCCTCCCCCTCAAAAACCTCATCCGCAACTCCACCGCAGCCCCCGACGTCGTCGAAGCCGCCTTCATGTACGTCCGCTCAGGATCATACTACCTCTTCTTCAGCGCCGGCGCCTGCTGCGCTACTCCGCCCAACCTCGCGCCCCCCGGCCACGAGTACAGGATCCTCGTCTGCAGAGCTGCGTCCCCGGCGGGTCCGTTCGTGGACAGGCATGGGCGCAGGTGCGATGAGAGTGGCGGCACGCTGGTGCTGGGGAGCCATGGGGATGTGTATGCGCCTGGGGGGCAGGGCGTGATTGGAGAGGAGGGCGGGAGGGAGGTTTTCTACTATCACTATGGTGGGTGAAGTGAGGTGAGGTGGGGATGGATGGGAGATGGCTGACAGGGCGTAGTGCGACCAAGTGTAGGGTATGATGCGAAGCAGTTTCTGTTTTGGTGGAATTATGTGGAGTGGGTGGAGGGTTGGCCTGTTGTTGTGTAAGACGAGGAATTTTTTTCTTTCGTGTTGATGTGGTATCACGATGTTTGTTTTGATGTGCTAATGGGTTATATATAGGAGCTCCGGTGGGACGAGTTCGAGTGTTCTGGGTGGAGTCGGGGGATTGGTTAAGGGAACACAGAGGATGCTGGGCTTGAGCTTTGGAGGGAGGCCTGTGGACTGATGGGTACATTGTTGATGGGTGAGATGTCAGGCAACGGATCATGGAGGCCACAGTTGCAGTGTGGGTGGTATGTAACGATGGAATGTTTACGCTTTTACGAATCATGCGGGTATGAGTAGAGACAATGGACAGGCTAGATGTGTACTTCAGTCAGATGAGCGCTGTCTGTGATGCTATATGACTCTACAAGTTGCAGGAAGCCAATCCGCTGCACGAAGGATCGGCTGATAATGGAAGATTCAATGTCTTATTTGCTGGAAGCCGTATTGCGGTTCCACTCGTCTCAGTCCGGACTCTTAGACTGTGTGAGCTTCTCACAACTCTTCCTTTGCACACATCGAGGCCTCCGATATTCTGAAGTCAAAATGTGGACCCTTCTTCCCAAGAATACCAAAGCATGATGACTGTCCACTATTGAAGTAGCTCGTTGGTCCGTCACGAAAGATCCAGGCACGCAGCTCAATAGCAGAAATTGCACTGCACCTTATTTTCCGCCGTGCAACAAGCGCAACGCGTCTGCAAAGAACCGACACTCTTCTTCCACCAGATGTTCGTAATGAACGGTTCGTGGTACAGTGCCGGATGAAAGACGCGACAGCTCTTCTTCCGGGACTCGCAATGATCGCAAGGCTTTCGAGCTACGACACCATATTTGCCGGCTTGCAGTCTAGCTTTCGCTATCATGTCTTTTCGGCTCTTACAGAAACTTGAGATATCTCTACCAGTTGTGAGAAACTCGTCCCTGGTGTTATCGGACCTATAGGCTTCCTTGTCTTTGAGCAAATTCTCCGGGGTAGCATCGACCGGCAGTGTAGGGTAGAGGGCGGGCTCAGGAATCGGCCTGGTGTAGGCGGGCTTAGAAGCACGAGTGCGCCTACCAATTGGCTCTGATTCCGATTCCGATTTCAACTCTGCCCTGGTCTTGCGCTTAGACTTCTTCCTTGGTTCGTTCTCCAGTTCTGGCTGCCGCTTGGCAACTTCGAGTTCAGTGGAAGGAGACTCCCAGAACGAAAGATCAAGAGGTTGGAGCGGTCCGATAGGAATCACACTCTCGCCAAGCTGATGTTGATTAATACTATCACCTTGCGACCTGTGTGGCTGCGAAAATACCGGCTGCATGTCGAGCAATTCCATGGCCGCCTTGAAGGAAGCAGGTTCCATGACAGATTGGTAGAAAGTTGGACGTCCTGTGTTCGCTAGTATCGTCGACTCGGTCCTCAGCTCAATATGGGCGTAAAGGTGAAGCTCGTCCGTCATCGTGAAGTCGGAAGTGAAGTAATCGCCGCGATTCCAGAACTGAGGTACCAAGCGTGCAGTACATGTCATTGCGCCGATGTCCAGCGGAGCAAGATGGAAGTGCACCTCCAAATCATCTCCAGTAATGTCTCCGGCGAAGATCTCCTTGGCAACACAGACAAGTTTCTGCGCAGTTTTTAGTTGGCTCCAACAGATTGTGGTGGCAATAACGCACCTCATGATCCCGGGCATAGCTGGGAGGGATCCAATTGTTAACTTCCGGCGCAATAGCGCTGCTGAGAAGAACTCTCGGCGTCGCCATCCTGTCAATGAATGCTTTACGATAAGAGGTGTGAGAGTAGAGGAGACACGGCGGGTGCGCTGTTGTATAAACCAAAAGGAGTGGTCTGTGCGAGGTGAGTGTGAACAGAGCAGTAGCGACTCCGTCAGTTCCTCCCATGATTGTGCTTTCACCTTCACTTGCAATTGCGTGATTCTCATCAGTAAACCTAGCGTGCAGGTAGAGACGCAATTTGCCAAACTGTTTGATTAGGGAAGTACCTTTCGTCATCTTGTGACATGCGACGGTCACGGTATTCGCACTTCAGACATTCTTTGGAGTTGTCTCACTCCCGGCGATGCCTACGAAGTGTTGTGAGTATCTTGGAAAAACTTCATGGCTCGCTCTTACCAGGTATCACACAGTTCGCAGCAAAGAGGGAATCCGCTGCGTACTTGGGTATGTGGGGCATGTTCTGCGGTGCAGTCTTTTCTGTCAGTGTTTGTTTATTGCGAACCATCCCTCGCAGTGGAATGCCGGGTGGAAGATCCGGCAAGCTGTGTTGTCTCTCAAGCAACTAGCACATGGAATTAACGCCGTCACTCCGTATTTGCCATCGATCAGTCTTGCCAAGGCAATATATTGTCTTATCTTCCCGTACAGCTCGCTAATAGTCTCATCATCTGTCTTAAACTCATCATTAGTGTTGTCGTTACATGCTGTTTCCAAGTCTATGGGATATATTTCCACGGTTACGTTCACACGCAGAACTCCCGACCCGGTCAACTCTTGCTGTAAATGTTGCGTGCTTTTCCAGAGGCCAGCATTTAGCTTCGCCTGGCAAGATTCGTTGAAGAAACCAGCTTGGGCAACGTGGATATTTTCCACATAAAGCTCTTCGGAGTAGCTAGATATGTCTTCTTCGAAGGCTACTTCGATCAATCTCCAGAGTTTCTGTAAGATTGGCAGTAGCTACTGTCGAGGAAGCCGTACTTTATAAAGAAGGTCCCAGAAGGTCAATACGCTACTACAGGGATCGTTGCAGTCGCTTAGTAATGGGATCAACTATTTCGATTCATTTTTGTTTCCACAAGAGTCAAAGAGTTCAAGTGACCGTGCTGCAAAAGCGTCATTTACAACAAGGTCCGGTATCTGCGCGTGGAAAAATCTGGAAGCGACGGAAGGTACAAACGCCCAGTGGGAGCTCTTGTTGTTCCATATCGCTTCATTCTTGTCCCACGTACCTCCTACGGTAGGAACGTACGAAGTTGGCAAAGCGAAGCACTTCTATTGCGAGCATATTTGGTACTTTGTTCTGTGATATCGGGTCATTTCTACACACCCTACCTCTGAGGATAATTTACTAGAGTCCTTAAGCTGGCATGGCACTATCTAAAGTTGCAGCCAGAACGTCATCGCATTCCTGGAAAACGTCATAGCTTAGCAGTGTCAGCTCTCGGTAACTCATATCAGGCATTCAAACTCACCCATAATCATGAGCAATGTGCTCGACCATGTTCGTTGGCACGCCTGTTTCGTATCAGAATGTTTATGAGCACCCGCCAAGAGCACACCGGACTTACTCGAACCTCGAGGTTCAGCATACCGCCGAACCTGCTCTTCAACTTGTTTCTCTCTACCTAGCTTTACATTTGACAGGATCTGGACGCGGGCCACTCGATCAGCGCGCACGCGTTGGAACAATTCTAGCCGCTCGGGCACTAATTTGGCGTCTTCGATGTTCTGGAAGAGATAGCCCAAAGCTCCACCGTCCTCCATGGCCGACACGGCACCTTGAGCATTGAATGGGAGCATCTATATGGATTGTCAGATGATGCGGCAGAGGGGACCTTTGCCGCTTACCGGATGTGCAGAATCGCCAATAAGCACTATTCTATATTTATACCAGTGCGGAAGCGGTGCATGCATGAACAATGGCCAGCACTTCGCGGCAGTTGATCGGCTGTGTTCGTCAGAGCAGGTCTACACTGCAACACATCAAGCCAGACTAACCGAATGATCTCGAGCAACTCTGGCGCAAAATGCTTAAACTCGTCAAGCATCGCTGCTTTCACCTCTAACATAATAAATTAGCAGGTGGATTTGACCATCGATCGCACCTCAGCTTACCCTCTTGGTTATCACCGTTTACATCTCTCGTAGGATGTATACCCACGAAATTCTGCGTTTGGCCACTGGCCCACCGTCAACCAGGCTGTCCTATATCCCGAACTCATCAGTGAACTCACTCTCTACACTCATACCATACTATGTACCTCACTTTCGTCGGATCGTGGGTGTCTTGTAGCGATCCGACGTCAGAGCTTCCTTTCCGGTCTAGCGTGGCTGCCAGTTTCAGATCAGCCTTCAGCACCTTCGTGTCAAGCAAAAAACGGAATGCGCTCAGTCCAGTTGCCCTAGGCGGCCCAGCTTCCTTCGACACTATGCTCTGCAAGGCCGACTTCAGCCCGTCTGCTGCAACAATGAGATCCGCCGTGTGCACCGAACCGTCCTTGAGCACAATCGTACCATCCATTTCGGCCGTCGCCACTTCAGAGCTCAATCGCAGCTTCACCGGCTGGCCCATCCCTCCTTCCTCTAGCGCCAGTCGCAAGAGTTCTTTATGAAGGTCAACTCGGTGGACCGCCCACAGCTTCGCGCCGAACGTCTCTTCCGCTCTGCTCACATCCACCGCAGCTGTGGTGCCCAATGTCTGTCCATCCATCATGTTGATCCGCTTGAGGATGATTGCACGCGCATTCGAGAAAGAGAAGCCCAGTTTGTTGAGGACTCGTGTTCCGTTCGGACAGACCATTAATGCTGCGCCCACCTCCGCAGCAAAAGCGGACTTCTCAAATATCTTCAAGAGGTCAGCACAACGGAGGTCTGGACTCGGGGACCGTTGTAAACAATGAGAGGGAATTATCCTCTACCTCGACTTCATGGCCGGCTTGACGGAGGGCCACCGCCGCGGACAGTCCCCCAATACCAGCTCCCACGACAATGACTTTCAGCGGCATATGCTCAGGAATCGGGCGAGAACTGCGCCAGTCGCGACGGTTCGGGGCTCAGATGAAGCTTGCGGATAGCTTACCCAGATACCTTTGCGTTCGTTGCTGCTGGCAAAGATTAGAACGAGCACACCGTTGGATTGAATGGCTAAATCATGGGACCACAGCCGATAGCCAATCATTTCGGCGAAGCCCTCGGCGTTCGCCCTTAGTTTTGCTCTTGTGATCGCTCCCCGAGTACTTTGGCAGAAGTGGCGTCGTATGCGATTTGGCGGTAGTCTGCGTGGCCGGACTCCGAGTAGCTCGGCGCAGAGCTCTCGACCGCTACCAGTCGATAGGACCATATGCGGACAGGATGTACGCCTCAAGTCGGTTCTGATTGACGAGATCGGCTCGATGCGAATTGTTCTCGCTCAAACTCCACGAATGAGCTTCGGGAGGATCGTGATCCACATCGGAGATATTGGACGCGAGAATATGCATGCACTATGCTCGGAGTCTGTCGGAGACGCAGGCAAACCATAAGACACAAGTTGCGAAACAGGGCATGTAGGGAGACCAACGCAAGAGGAATTTCGCAGTTCAATTTCGCCTGCAGCGAGGCTGCACAACAGCCGTCAGCTAAATGGTATACAACAAAAGTGCGCAACGAATCGAAACAAAGCAAAACGCCGTCCCCATGCAAGATTTCGTTACCCCAAAGATGCAGACATGACCAAGGAATCCCCCAAACGCATTAGACATTATCAAAACGCCCTCCCAGGCGGCGGCTCCGGCAGCCCCCAACTTTGCCTGACAACGTACTCGCCAGGCGGCACTCTTGTCATCGACATCTGCTGCGGCATTGCCCATGCCGCCTGCGGCTCGCCGACTTCAAATCTTCGTTGCTCTGCCTCTTTATCCGCAACGCGCATCTCGTTTTCCAGCTTTTGCTGCCGCCTCTGCGCCTGCTCTTCCAGTAGAATCTTCTTCACCTTCGCCATCTTCATCCATATCCAAATTCCTAGGACGACGGTGACGACGAACACGGCGCCGAACATGACATTCTTGCCAACGTTCGACTTTTTCTGCTGCACGAGCAACACGCCCAGGTAGACGAGGAAGATTTGCTTGGGGAGCGAGAGGAAGGTGGCGACGAAGAAGTACCAGAACTTCACGTTGCAGGTGGCGAAAACGGCGGTGGAGAAGTGTGAGGGGATGGCGGAGAGGCGGATGACAAGTACGATCCAGAAGCCACCGTCGCGCGTGAGGCGGGCGAGGGCGCCGTAGTTGAGATTGGTGCGCTCGAGCTTGGCGGCTTTGCGTCGTAGGGTGTAGAGGAAGGCGAACCATGTGCCGACTGGGTGATGTTAGCGGAATGACTTGGGGAAACGGGACACAGATCAACGTACCCTCGCCTACGAAGGTGCCCGCTGCTACGATAGCGAAGCCGATCCATAAACCCCAGACCAGACCACACAGTAACGCAATGATCTCATGGCCGAACAGCGGTGGGAAAGAAATCACAAAGAGAATAGCGATGGGGATCAGCCAGCCGGCGGGCAGATCGCGCAGCTTCTCTGAGAAGGGACGCAGCTTTTCGACAACTTCATCGTGGTGGACGGTAATGTAGACGGTGAATATGAGGACTGCTATGCCGATGATGTGCCATGCTAACTCTGTCAGTACTCATAGAAGGCTGAGGGCGTTTATCGATAGGACGCACGTATGTACTTGGGTGTGAGGAAGACGCGCTTCCAGTTGACGGGTCGGTAGTCAGTCTCTTCCGGGGCTTCGCCCGTGGGCTTGCCCCTGACTTTTCCCATCTCAATATCGTTCGCCATGCGCAGCGTTCGCACAGCCTCTCAACCTTTTGTTTGCTCAGAAACACGGTACAAACACAAGGAAACTTGGGTGAATGGCACGGCGAAATCAGGAGCGACAGAACAGCATATGACACAGCACGCCCGACGCAGCACGCAGCCGCATAATGAATGAAAGCCGCTGTGAAACCAGGCGCTCAGGGTGGCCGTAATGCGCCCGCGCACAGCCAATCGCGGCGCCCCACTTCGGATCTGCTGCGCCTGGAACAGTAGCGCCCGCAGCCAAGCCCCTCCCCGGGCGCCAGTCTTATTATTTAAAGCTACAGACGTGTGCGCCTGCGAGCCTCAGCGGTGCTCCCTGCACAGCCCCGTTTTTGCGCGTCGTTTGCTGTGTTGAGCGCGTGCGGTGGCCAAGATAACAACATTGTCATCGTCGCGGTGCTGTACTTTTCTTTTCGAGGCACATGCAGTGGCAGCGAGGGAGGTGAGGACGGTGGCTGCTCGTGCAAGGAGTGAGTCCGTGTGATGAGTTAGGGTCATTGATGTACCTACCTACTGTGTACTGCAGCAGCAATCGTCCCTCATCACCGCAAGTGCTGACTGTCATTGTGCGAGATGGTTGTCCGGCGATGACTGGTGATACGAATCAGCGCAAGCGGACAAGTCTACGCCACCACTGGTCCCTCTCTTCTCTCCCAACGCAGCTCTCCTCTCGCAATGAGCGTTACTGTTATCCGTACAGCATGCTTCCGCGAACGCCCGGAGCTATTGGCCCCGAGTGGTGGTCGTCTTCGACCCACCCTCGCGTGAATATCAAATCCATGAACCCACACAAACACGACGCGAATCTAGCCATGTGAAACCTCCCTCGCATTCAAACCGTAGCGGGCTGAGTGGATTCGAAATGCGCTTCCGGGCCAGAGCCGAGCGCGGCAGAGGCGAGTCTGGGTTAGGCTGTGCGCCGTTGGAGCCCTATAGGTGGGGCTTGGATGTGATGGTGTGCCGTTTGACGGTTGACAGCTATAGTGAGGGAATATGATCGGCGGGGCAATGTAGGTAGGCTGAGTTGTGGTGAGTGCGATGCGACGATCAGGTACGTGAGTCAGGTCTGCGAGGGCTTTCAGCGATGATTTCTTTGAAGGCGGTTCGATGCTCGGCCTGGAAGGCTAGGTACGGTAGGTAGCGTTGGATCGGTGTTGCAATTGAGGTAACACAAAGGTATCACGTAAATGAGGATACCCTTTTTTCTTGCCGTCTTTGATGTCCTCCAGCAGTTTAGCAGCTGTCTTGGGTTCCAGCGATATTTTCATCGATGGCAGCCGGTATGTTTACCAGTTCAGTAGATACAGTTAACGGTGCCAACTGGACACAAAGATAGGTCGACATTAGTACGTGCGCCCAGTTGATGTTCTGGCCTTGCGTGTGTTGCGCCGTCAGTTGAGTTCCAAGATATTCTTTGCGACCATTGTACAACCGACCAACAGTCTCTCTGCGTCTGGGTCGCATTGAGAAGCCCACAAGAACCACTATATATTTGTGGGATCTAGAATGTTGCTTGGTTTCTGGTCTTGAGGGCGTGTCAGTGTGTTTGGACTTTAGTGTTAGCCAGACCAACAATGTAGGAGAGGGCTTATCGGTTCGTCTGAAGGGTGAGTCGGTTACACTTCGTCAAGAAGTGATGCTCTTACGTTGCGAGCGCCTGGAGGGTGGTTGGGGTCATTGTTACTGTCAGTTCGTGACAACGATGGATAGAATGAAAGTAACGTTGCCATCAGTGTTGCGATTAAGACCAGCACAGCATAGCAGAAATGGTGTGTGAAAGACGGTTGAGGGAGGGTTGAACGCCTCGGTTTAAGAGGCTGCCTATTGTTAAGTTGCTTTCGAGTAATGTTTGACCTATGCCAGAAGGCGTTTTCTTACTCCACGACCCATCTTTTCAACTTAATAGGTGAGTTCAAAGCGAAACGCGCAGAATAGCACCTGGAGTCTTAGCCCCAGTTTTTCTGCCCAATTAAAGTTAATCATCCAGAATCAGTTTCCCGAATGGAATCAGAAGGATAAACATTTTGTACATTAAGGAATCTTTCGGAGATGAGTTAGGGAGCTGCTCATACCCTATCTTTATCTGTACAACGTTCTCTGGCTGCGCGTGCGCAAGGAGTTGCGATGAGACTCGTCACGATGGTTGTGATGTCATGCTAAAATTAGGACTAGCTTGTTCATGGCCAAGATTCAACCATCCTTCAAGAACACCCTTCCATCTACAACAAACGACCTCTAGACCCTGTCTTCCGCATATCAATTAATATGACGTCTCCGTTACTCAATATCGCCGTAACTAGGAACGAAAACGAAGGAATCCCAGATCATCACGTGGTCACTAAACCCGCAACTTGGGCATCGGTCTTAACTCCCTGGACTTCAGCGCCGAACAAAGAGAAGGTCATTCGGAAGCGTACAAGTCGCGTGAAATTACAACATGGTACCGATAATATCGCGAGCTTTCAAAACCCATGGCCCAGTTTCCACAAGCCTACACGTCAGGAGCTCTGGAACTCGCTGGCTTTCGGTGCTGACGAAGATCCATCCATCGAGCTTGCTGCCTCGCGTGCCCCGGAAGCACTAGCGAATGGATTGACCAGGGCGATCCGAGACAGGCAAGCGGCCCAATTGCTTCAAATCGAGAAGCCAGACTTTTCATTTGATGGTGACAAACATCGATCCAAATCAACATGGCTAGGACACGCATCCATGCTGCTTCAATTGCCACCCCTGGAAACCGGAGGGTCACCAATAAGTGTGCTTTTTGACCCTATATTTTCTATGAGATGCTCGCCGTCTCAATCAGTTGGCCCGATACGATCATACCTTCCTCCATGCAAAGTGGAAGATCTGCCCCCAATCGACGTGGTCCTTATCAGCCACAATCACTACGACCATCTGGACTACGAAACAATCAAGAGTCTTTGGAAACTTCACACCTCCACTGTACGTTTCATCGTTCCTCTAAAGAACAAGAAGTGGTTCCTAGAAGTCGGCGTGCCAGCAGATCGAGTCGAAGAGTTTGACTGGTGGGAGTCTGCAACGATCACGTCAGAAGGCGCAGGCAATTCCCAACTTCAAATCACGTGTACTCCGGCCCAGCACGGTAGCGGTAGAGACGGTGGGGTTGCAAACACGGCATTGTGGTCATCCTGGTACTTGGAACACAGAACAGCCCATGGGAACGCATACAGAGTGTTCTTCGCGGGAGATACGGGTTATCAGTTCCACGGCGACCCATCTTGGCCTTCTCAGCCGCCTGTCACCGGACCAAAGACGCAGCCGGCGCAATTCGTGGGGCCAAAACGACCGAAATCCAGGCGTGCGCGCAGCAAAGAGGCAAATCTACTGACATCTGAATACCCTGCATGCCCTGCCTTTGCAGAAATTGCAACGCGTCTCGGACAGCCTCATCTTCTCTATCTTCCTCTCGCACTTGGGGCCACTTGGGCCTACTTCAAGAGCTTCTTCTCCAACTATCTTCCCGATTCCCTGGACCCCTTTCCGCGGCATGGTCCTGGTATCACAGGTGCAATCCACATGCCTCCCTGGGATGCAGTTCGGGTGCTCAGGGAAATGACAGACAATGCGGCCGGTGACGGCAAGTCAGACCAGCCAATCGCGATTGGCATGCATTGGGGTACCTTTGTCACGGACCAGACTGAAGTGCTCAAGACGCTCGGCCAGCTGGAATGGGCTTGCAGCCAGCAGGATGTAAAGTTTTCGAGATCGCTGGAGGGGGCGCAGGAAAATGGCGGGCAGCGAGCGTCTTTCATCGCTCTGAATCATGGGCAAAGCGTGACGACTTGATATCACCTCCAAGGGGATACGCGGTTGGGACATGAAAATGTCACCGCAGATAACCTTTGTGTTTTATATACATATCAATACAACATCTCGTTATATAAAATACATATTTGACGGAATCATTCTCATGCATAATTGCAGGTGTGCCAGTTCGTACCTGGCCGTGCTCCCGCATCCGCAGCAGTTCAGCCTGCTCGGAGCATCAGGCATCATGCGAAAGGATAAAGGGCTCTCCGCCAGTGACGACAAAAGACTTGATCCTCATGACAACCTCAGAGTGGACGACATTGGAAAGGACAAAGAATCCGAAACTCTTCACAGTGGGCTTAACTTTGAACGCAAGCCGGTATTGCATCAGTGTGGCAGCAACGAGATCCAGAAAGCACCTGGAGAAGGGAGGACTCTCAACTAAGGCGCGCTCAACCGAGCTTGCCCGAACGGGGGCATGGAGTTTGCAGGAATATCTTTCGGTTGGATCTGTCCTTGCGCCGACCTTCCAAATTCGATTCAGGTCCTCATCTGAGGTCTCGAAGTGCCCTTGTAGCTGATCGAGAGACGTGGTTGGGATCGTTTCGCTTCACACTCACGTGTTTTCTAAGACAAGCTCGCCTGTTGTCGAGAGGTTGAACTTCTGGTACCGGAAGCCACCCTAGATCAGTCGGTTTGTGTGCAGAGACAGTCCCATGATGTTGTACTGGCCAACTCTGCAGGCATCTATAATTGTGGTTAAAGCAAGTGGTCGTAGCTCTGGGACATACGTCAGAGTTGACACCGAGGAATTTATGCGTGATGCTTGCCATGTAGAAGCCATTTAGAATATCTCTAATCTCGCTACATGTAGGTAATCTCTAGACAGGACTTGTCGCCAGTCGCAGATACGATCTCGAACGTGTACCCGAGTGGCTGAGTAATGCAAGCTTCAGGACTGTCCCTAGAAGATTCTTCATACCGCCGATACCTTTCATGTAGTTGGTGCCGACATTCTGCATTTGGATGGCTGATTTCGTATTCGCTGGATTCTTTCGCGTACCAGCCATCGTTTCATTGGCCAATAGCCTAGTACGACGTATCGCGTATCTTCTGACTTTTGAGCTAAGCCATAGTAGGAAAGAGTACGCTGCTAGCCTACCTCACTTCGACTACCGTTTAGACCCTCAAATCGGGCCTTAATTTCTCAGTCGTGGACCCTTTTATAAGTACTACCATGCGGCATTCCGAAATGGATTTCTCACCGTTCCATCATCGGAACTCTTGTCTGCCATGGTCGCCAAATATACAGATTCTAATGCAGAGGAGGATAATCTTGTCTGGGATGCACCTCCTCCCTACGCATTACGATCTTCTAGCGATGTTCTCGCCGGCTCGTGTATACTGAACAGTAAAAGTACCGCTTTCGTCTCATGCGCATCACTGACAGATTGTAGCTGATGGGACTTTGAACGTTGAACTTGAATCCGCAGCCCCCAATGAGCTGACCAAGTTGCTACCGATATACCGACCAGCTGTACCAGAACCAGAGGCGGAGTCCCTTGGAAAATGTCCTCCGCTGAACATTGTCGTGCAGGTGGTTGGCAGCAGAGGAGATGTGCAGCCGTTCATCGCCCTGGGAACTGCTCTCCAACGCTATGGACATCGCGTGCGGTTAGCAACCCACAACGTCTTCGCAGACTTTGTGCGCAAGTCAGGCTTAGAGTTCTACCCAATCGGCGGCGACCCCGAGGACTTGATGTCTGTGAGTGCGCGCGTCGTATATCGCTGTCGTATTGCAATCTAACCCCTCACCCTTTAGTATATGGTGCGCAATCCCGGCCTGCTCCCATCTCTCGATTCCCTGAAAGGAGGAGACATTCCACGTAAACGACGCATGATTCACGAAATGTTGCAAGGCTGTTGGGACTCCTGTATCCTACCAGATCCCATCTCACAAGAACCCTTTGTTGCAAATGCAATCGTTGCGAACCCTCCATCATTCGCACACGTACATTGTGCGCAAGCTTTGGGCATTCCCGTCCACTTAATGTTTACTATGCCGTGGACAGCAACACGTGCATTCCCACATCCACTTACTAAGGTTAAGGCTAAAGATATACGACAATCTCAAGCAAACTACTTCAGCTATGGCATTGTTAATATCATGACTTGGCAAGGGTAAGTGTTGCTGGAGCGAATGAAATCATAAACTCGATCACGGTCATGAGTTAACTCCAAGATTTAGTTTAGGCGATGTGATCAACGGCTGGCGTGTGAAAGACCTACACTTGGAACCCGTCCATACGAGCATGGGTCCAGATCTCATTGAATCCTTGAAATTACCCTTCACCTACTGCTGGTCCCCTGCACTTGTGCCCAAGCCTCAAGATTGGGGTTCAAACATCGGTAAGCATGTCAACTCTGCTGTTCCTTGTCGCGGGGTCTTTCTTCTAACGCATACAAGATATCTGCGGATTTTTCATGCGTGATGAACCTGCATACACACCGCCTCAAGACCTCGACAACTTCCTTCGCGCCGGCCCGGCCCCGGCGTATATTGGATTCGGCAGCATCGTCTTGGAAGACGCGAAAAGAATGACTGAATCAATCCTCCAGGCTTGTCGGGTTGCCAAAGTCAGAGTCATCGTGTCCAGGGGCTGGAGTAAATTGGGAGGAGATGACCCGAGCACAGACGACGTCTTCTACCTGGGAGACTGTCCCCATGGTAGGTGCTTGGAAACTGTGCGCACACGACCATTGCTGATTTCCTATAAGAGTGGCTTTTCAAGCAAGTCTCTGTTGTCGTTCATCACGGCGGAGCAGGCACGACAGCCTGTGGACTTTACAACGCTCGGCCGACAGTGATCGTACCTTTCTTTGGCGAGTATGCTGGATCCACTACACTCCAGTCACATGTCTTCTCGCTGATTCGTGGAACAGTCAACCCTTCTGGGGCAACGTCGTTGCTAGCAACGGTGCAGGACCGGTTCCGATACCGCATACCTCCCTCAACAGCGAAAATCTGGCAGAAGCTATCAAGTTCTGTCTAACTCCTGCAGTCAACCAGGCCGCCCGAGCTGTCGCAGATCAGATGCGCCGCGAGAACGGAGTTGAGAAGGCTGTGCAGTCCTTTCATCGCCACCTAAATATCCCGAAGATCTCATGCGACATTCAACCTCAACATGTGGCAGATTGGGCATGTCGTCTGTCGAAATCGAAAGCGGAGACAAAAATGTCTCATGCGGCATTGAAAGACAGTGTTTTGAAAGGCCACGTCAAGCTCGGAGATGCAGCACCGTAATTGATCCTCCCTCACTTGATAACGCTCCTGGTACTCATTGAAACAAGATATCAACCAAAGGACTACAACATGGGCGTTGAACGGCTTGATCCATTTTCCGCGGGTGCATCGGCTACTCTCGGCGTGTTGACCAACTTTACGTCCGCTTTAGGTGGCACCTTTATCGACCCGTTCAAACAACACAAACAAGCTCGACTTGCAAATGGCAATGGTGGGTCGGCTGGCTTAGCAGCAGCCACTGCTGTGGGCAAAGGGTTCGCTTCCATGGGGACTAGCTTGAGCAAAGGCACTCTTGTGGATGTGCCTTTGGCACTTGCAGAGGGACTCAGAAACGCTCCAAGGCTATACGGTGAAGAAGTCAGAGACCATGGAAAGGTAAAAGACTGGAAGAGCGGAGGTGCATTTGCTGCAAAGGTATGTGCAATGCTCAATCAACGCCATCCTAAACTGACGCAGGTAGAATTTTGGCACGGGCTTCTATGAGGGAATCACGGATATTGTGATCAAGCCGTATGCTGGTGCGAAGAAGGAGGGCGCTCTCGGTTTCATGAAAGGTGTGGGGAAAGGTTCGTTGAATATGGTCGCGAAACCTGGGAGTGGTGAGTAACATACGAATCTGTGCGTCACAGCCATCAGTGCTAATGAAAGCAATAGCAATGTTCGGGCTGCTCGCGTATCCTGCACAGGGAGTATACAAGAGCATAAAAAGCCTCAAAAAGAGCCCTGTCACAGATGCAGTCAGGGCTGGAAAGCTCGCAAATTATGAGCGCTACAATGATGCATTATAGATGGTCAGTGATGACGCTGATGAATGGACATGGTGTTGTGGTCCATTTTGGCCCCATTTCGCTTGTTTGTGATGTCACTTAGATGCATTTAATAACAACATGAACCGCTGCTTTGGGTGCGGGGCCGATGCATACCGACGAACGAACATCCGTGGGCGGATCTCAGTCCACCTCTTGGCCCCGGGACCTGCCACTGGTTGCAAACCTATTTCAGCAGTCCCGACGTATAGGTTCATAAGGACCTCTTGCGTATTACAACGTCCTTGCGCAGCTCCTGTTCGCTTACTGTACGCAGCAGCTTCTTAGATAACTGCAAACCTTGTTCAGCCAAAAGGCAGGCACGAGCTTCGTTTCTGCTTAGCACCCAAAAAAAAATATCAATTAATCTTGAACGACTCCGAGGTAATGATTTTGGTGGAGCAAAGTCTCTGTGCAGCAGCTGCTCTTGCTCCAGTCTGGAACGTAAGGTGGGTGTCATTAAAAATGTCATGTTCTATGTCTAATGAGGACGTTTCCAGATCAACAAATTCCACACATCCTTCATTATTATGGAACAAGCACAAAAAAAGAATATTGAATCGCCGGCGCTGTTGGTCCTGCCCAACGAAATTTTCCTCGATATCGTACATCTTCTCTGCACATCGGACCTCAGGAGTCTAGGCCGGGTGAATTGCCGTCTTCGAGGCTTCGTTATAGACTACCTGTATCGATATCGATACAATGTCGGAATCCATGCTCTGCCGAATGAGCTCACACTCGAGATTGCGCAGCACCTGGGACATCAGAAGGATCGTAGTCGTCTCGCGCGAGCAAGTCAGAGGTTCTATCCACTTATCATGCGTTACATAATTCGTCACAACGTGGTGAATGGTGGAAGCAGTCTAATGAATTATGCCGCTAAAAGAAACCTTGTGGGCATGGCGCGAAAGATGATATGTCTCGGCGGCGACGTAAACACTCAACATGGATTTTCAACAAAGGTTATGGGCAAGACGCTAACACCACTCGCAACGGCGGCTTGTTATGGACACCAGAGGATGGTCAGGATGCTTCTAAAGTTCGGGGCAAGTCATTTTATCGACGGAGTGAGACTTCCGCTTGCATTGGCGATATTGAAAAGATGCGAGAATGTCGCCCTGATACTGTCTCAAGAGCTCGATTCCAGTGACACTTCATTTACATCCTCGACAAGACAAACGCTGTTACAGATGGCTTGTGCGGCGCAGCTCGTCATATTGGCCAGGTACTACCTTGAGAACATTCCGTACAATTCGCATGACTGCGACATCGCTCTGTTCCGAATTATCCAGAAGGATGCGAGCAAGACTGAATTCATACAGAGGCAGCTCCATGAAGAAGTTTTCCAGATCGTGTTGATGCTCGTAAGACACGGTGCCAGTCCTGATGTCTGCGTTCGGACTGGAGGCTCTGTCGTCACTACCCGGGGTATCGCCTCTAGACATCCAGATCCACGGATAAGGAATATTTTTCTAAAGTTGACGAACTTCGAAAAGCCTAAAGCATCCGCATCACACATCGGTCGGCCGTGGATGTCCTCTGAAAACAAGGTTTTCGAACTCCAGAAGTCAGCAGCGGAAGTATACGCTCTTCAAGAAAGCCGATATGCAACCTTGTGGGATTTCGTGGAGGCATCGACTGAAGACGCGGCGACAGACATGGAAGAACAGGGCATGTTTTTATCAAGTGATGCAAAAGTTGCGTACCTCATGGAGAGCGGACTGCAGAGAGCACGGAGACGTTCAGAGCGTGCGACACCCCCTCCGTCATCGTCATATCCAGGACTTGGTGTCGTACAGGGAAGTGCGCAGCATACGCTTGAGACTTTCTGGGCAAACTTTCCGCCCCGAAATCTCTCAGAGTCCCCACCACCCAAAAGGAACGTAGAGAGCCTTGGATCGCGAAGCGCAAATCACACAGAGAAGCCTGCAGAAGAAGAGGACTTTCCAGCACTAGCGTACCCTAGATCGAGACAAGATGACTACAAGAAAAATGTATGGGCCGATTTTCGGTCCAAGGGGGATTCGCCAAGTCTAAGCAATGATGAGCGGACTTCGCATGATGATGGTGGTGTCACGCTGTCTGTTCGTAAGAAGTCGAAGAAGAAATGGGTGCCTCTTTCGTTATGAGATCTATCTCTGCTAGGAAATATATACAGAGGCTGGAGATTGTTTAGCTATGCCAGGGATGTATCGGTGGTTGGCGCACCCCTGATATATGGAAGAAGCTACCTCATGTACCTACCTCGGTAGGCACTTAGGTACCTAGGTAGCTTTCTCTAGAAAGGCAGCTCACCTAGCCAGACCAAATCATCAATCTCATCTACCACTTTGCTGACAGCAGTCGCCGTCTCCTCTCCTCGTGCGCATATAGTCCATTCAATCACTATCTTCTTCCTCACATTGACTTACAACAGTATGTTTATCAGAGTTGCGATCTAGTCTACGAGGGTCGTTCCCAACATTCTCATCAGGCTAAGTTCTCTTCAGCACATACACAAGCGCAAGATGAACTCCAATGAGATGCAGAAGATGCAGTTCTGGTCCCAGGAGATCCAAACGCGAAAAATACGGTCTTTCTTGAGCCCGAAAGATCGGCATTGCCAATGCGGCGTAGCTGTTGGATCGTTGAACCGCAACAAAAGCAAGGCCCTTTGCGAGAAGCCAAACGTAAGCATTGCGCGCCAGTGCAACTAATTTCCAGCCTGGGGCCTCATGAACTGCTTTGCTCGATGTGCTCGATTGACGCTGAACGATGCTTGGGATGTCTTGAGCACTCGACACGCAAGCTTCATTGCAAAGGCCTGGATCACTATTTACCTAGTGACCCGTGCCTCACCGGACCATTTTTCCTATCAACGTTTCGTATCCAAGACCCTACCTGCGCCTCAACAGAATATTGCTACCAACACGTTCTCTACCCATCTACGCTATTTGCCACAGCAGCCGCTCTGCAGATAGAATTGCATCCACACATGCGAGGCACTACATCGGTCTGTACTTATAGCACCATTGGACAGGTTCTCTACTACCTCTTATGCAAACTCTAAGCAGGAGCCATCGTCTGCATGCTATCCCAGTCTGCAGGATACATCCGGCCGGTGTGCCTTTGACATGCAAGGCACACTCTTTCCACACACGTTCTGTGTTTCGAAAACGGGTCTTTCTGACGACTTATGCGGACCTGGATCTCATCCTTGGTCCAATTACCACGCTGGATGTTTGCAAGCTAGCGTCATGTTCTTTGAGTGAAAAGAGACACAGTGCCATCACTATCTAGCATCCTTGAGCACTGGACAAACAAGAGAGCTCTAAGCGACGTCGAAACAGTCCATCGAAGACCTCCCTATCTGTTAGAGTGCTGAATGTGATTACAGCATTTGTGCCATGCTTGCATTCCTTCACTCAGCCTGCTGCACCCGGCCGCTCTTTCCTTCCGTGCGATATCGCCCACCAAGAACCCCACACGGACCCAGAGCAAGACCATGCGGCGTGGGCAGAACGACCAGACCTCCATTTGAACAGACGTACATCACGTCTGCCGGAAGAGTTTCTGGACGGTTTGGGGCGTCCGCCACACCCCAGGATTGGCCCCGATCCTGACCCAGAACCCTCCATGTTGTTAGCGATCCTGCAGGGGGCGCGGGACTGACCAATGCCATGATTTGCTGCACAAATCCCGTGCACTACCACCTGCAAGACTGTTTGATGAAGCAACATGTCGCTTCGAGCCGCCCGTTTCGAGCGAGAGCGATATCTCTGCCTGACTCCTCGTGCGCTCCAGCCCATGGGATGTTGAGCAATTTTTCTTTCCTTCTTTCTTTCTTCGAGTCCTCTCATTGTGAGGCGCATCGGCCAAAAGCAAGCCTTTGTTGACCGGCGAACTTCTTCGATTGTCGTCCATGACGCGATGTCCATCTTCCTGTTCCTCGCGCTCGTGCTGCCGCTGTTTGTAGGGACCATCGTTGGCGCAGATGCTCCCACCGACTTGGCTGGCTTTCCCAAGTGCGCGGTACCTACGCCTCTCCCTGCATGCATGGCTATGTTACGATGTCCACGAACTGACTATTGTTGCTAGCAAACATGCATCAGCAACAACCATGGCGGATGCGCCCTCCTCGACATGGAGTGCATGTGCAACAACCAAGTCCCGACCATCTTCAGCTGCATGCAGGGCTCCTGCAACGCAGAAGATCAGGCTGCCACGTTGAGGTTTGCACAGGAGCTCTGCGATCAGGTTGGCGCTACGTCCACGGCGAAAGTATCTGGCGCTGCGAAGACGGGGGCGACAACGCTGTCCACGGTTACATCAACCCTGACTGGTTTCGCGGAAGCGACGTCGTCTTTGTCTCCCTCTTCGTCGTCGTCGTCGTCATCTGTGGCATCGCCGAAGTCAGGCCTGTCGACGGGAGCGACGGCAGGGATAGGTGTGGGCGCCATGCTCGGTGCCATGGCCGTCGCGGCGGGCGGGTTCTTCGTCTGGCAGCGGAAGCGGGCACGCGATGTGGAGGAGCTGCCTGGGTCTGCGGCGAGGGAGGTGGGTCTGGAGTACACGCTGCCGCCTGAGTATGGGCAGAAGGGTGTGGAGGTTGTGGATGGAGTGCATATCATACACCACGAGGTGGACGGGGTGCAGTGGATGGAGCTGGAGGCGAAGGAGGCGACGAGGTATCTTCGGTAGCTTCGGGCGGTAATCGATATTAGGGTAATGGCTTGGGATCATTCACCGGCGCCAGGCAGAATTAGGGCGTGACTGGGCTTTGCGTGGCCCTACCAAGATGGTATGAAAGTGGGACAAGGCAGTGTAACAGTATCACGATGGCACCGCAAGAGCGGGAAAGGAAGTAGGAAGATTCTTTCATTTTGCTAGGTGAGGTGTACGATGTCGGAATGTCCAATTCATCAATACCCAATCCATTTCATTCCGTTACTTTTCGCATGCAGCCGGTCGAGTGCCAGAGCGCTACTTCCGCGTTCACTTTCGTTTAGCATTTGCCATTCCGTCTGTCCGTCCACTGCAGTCTCAAACATGAACGATATCATTGAGAGACAGACACACGAGTCGGAACTGTTGTCAACATCCTGGATCACCTGTACTTGTTAGTCAGCTTGAAAATCTATGCTAAGGGAAGCAAATACTTACAGAAGCGACACCGCTTACAAGGCACCAAGGGCAGCCGCGAGAGCAGCACCGAGAAGACCAGTACCAGCGCGCACAACGCCCGCAGCAGCAGACGGCTCAGGCTTGCCGGTCTGGGTGCTAGTTGCCGTGTGGTTGCCAGTCGGGTACGCGGTGGTAGACCACGAGGTCACGTTGGTGGTCGCCACCATGGTGGTCTCGGAGAGGGAGACGATGGGCACGGAGACGGTGGTGTTGGGAGCGGCCGTCTCGGTAGGGGCGCCGGCGGGGGACGTCGTCACGAGCGAGACGGAGGTCACGACGGATGTTGAGATGGAGATTGCCGGGGGCGAGCCGTTGACCGGTATGCAAGCGCCATTCTCGCAGCCGAAGGCGGTCGCGGGGCCATTGCAGCAGCTCGTGCCGCAGATTTGGACACCAGCGGCGCAGTTGGCGGGACCTAGATGTGTTAGTAAGATGTGGTGAGAGTTACTGCGGGAACATACCTTGAGCTAAGGCGAGGGAGGTAAGCGCCGCGGCAGTGACGATGGAGAGAGTGAAAACCATTGTGGTGAGTGGTAGGGGGTGAATCGACTTGTAGCTAAGGGAGAGCTGTGGATATTGTCGATCGAAGAGACGGAGTCGAGATCGAGGTCAAAAGAGTGCGTGAAGGGGAGAGGGGCAGGAGAGGGTTTGTACTTTTATAGAATGTGTGCACAGGGCCGCAAAAACAGTTTCGCCGTGTGGTCGAGGCTCCGGGTTGGCCAGGTGAATGGGGTACGCGGTGGGGGACAAACGGCCGTGTTTGCTCGAGCGCACGTGCGCTTGACGTGGGACCAATGCGGCGGCGGCTGGTTGAATTTGGTGCTCGCAAATTGCAGAGAGAGAGAGCGTACGAATGCGGCGGGAGTTGTTATAGTCGATGGGTACCTCTGAGGTTGGAAGTTCGAGCTTATTGATGTCAATCGGGTGCGGGCTGCTTAGAGAACGCGGGTAGACAGTCGCGCGGTAATATGATGCAGCTATCAGATTCAAATATAGCAATTGTGCTAGTTTCCGAAACACCATTTGCTGAAAGGGCAGGCAATGGGTACATTCGGTCTCCCATTCTATTCTAGAACGGGCCATCTGTCCACATTTGACTTCTTCTGCACAGGACAGTCTTTCCCTTGTGCCTATTCGCAAATGGTGACATGCGAGACTGTTCCCGAGCTCGCCATGTGTGATACTCAATAGGTCTTTTGTCGTGGTGGATTGTATCTCGAAGGGGGCAATATTGACCGTTTCAATGCTGATGGTGGCCTGCTGTGCCACGCCCATATATGAAACAGGCAAATGCGATCAGGATGCACAATCGTAGCATGAGGTACGATGTCAGTAACGAGCAAGTGTCAAAAGAATACACTTGCTGGTCTTGAAATGCCCAATCATTCGCTCCGCTCTTGAACAATCACAGGGAAACAAACTGCCACAGGGCTAGTTATCCCATATAAATCAGAATCTCCAGCTTCTTAACCCAACCTAGATGATATTGGGCACTTCTCATAAGACCTAGGCTCTTATTGTCTTGATCGTGCTTGGTTTGAAGTGCGCTTCAGACTCGACAATCCACAGCAAATTCTAAAAATCCGACAAAGCGACCCGACTGAACCAGGTTGAATCAGAAATCTTGCGACGTGTATAGTAGCATTGCTGTAACGGAAATTGTGAAAGACTACCTGGTCTTGCCGTGATGTTGGAGTCGTAGTTCTTCGAAAGAAGGAAGGCGCCACAGCGGAGCCCACTTTAGCGCCTTGGCGACCAACAGCGCGGGGCGCACAAGACTCATCGATAGAATTCAGCCTCCACACGCGCCGCCTATTCCTCCCCGCAGCCGCCGATACACTCGCCCTACCCACGGAATAATCGCAAGCCTCCGCCGCCGGAGCCAGTCGCAATCATGTCTCTCACAAACTCCCGATTTTACGAGGAGAAGTACCCTGAGGTGGAGAGCTTCGTCATGGTGAACGTGAAGCAGATCGCCGAGATGGGTGCCTACGTCAAGCTGCTCGAATACGGTGGGTGAAAGATGAAGAAAAAGGGTTGGAGGCTGATCCTAATCATGGCAGACAACATCGACGGCATGATCCTGCTGTCCGAACTCTCGCGACGACGTATTCGTTCAATTCAGAAGCTCATTCGCGTTGGCCGTAACGAGGTCGTCGTTGTGCTGCGTGTGGACAAGGACAAGGGTTACATCGATTTGTCGAAGCGCCGTGTGTCTCCCGAAGATATCATCAAGTGTGAAGAGCGGTACAACAAGTCCAAGATGGTGCATTCCATCATGCGCCACGTCGCCGAGAAGACGGAAACCCCCATCCAGGAGCTGTACGAGAACATTGGCTGGCCGCTGAACAAGAAGTACGGACACTCGATCGATGCCTTCAAGCTCTCCATCACCAACCCCGACGTGTGGAAGGACGTCACCTTCCCCAACGACGTGGTCAAGGACGAGCTGCAGACGTACATCAGCAAGAGGCTCACACCGCAGCCCACCAAGGTGCGGTCAGACATTGAGGGTAGGGTTCGCGATACATGCGCAGAGGACATGGCTAACGGTTGCAGTGACCTGCTTCGGATACGAGGGCATCGACGCCGTCAAGGAAGCTCTGCGAACCGCCGAGGCGAAGAACACACAGGACACACAGGTCAAGGTGAAGCTGGTTTCACCGCCGCTATACGGTACGTTTACGCCTTGATCCAGCTTGCACCCTACGCAAGGCTAATCGCCGCAGTCCTCACATCCCAGTGTCTCGACAAGAGCATCGGTATCCAGGTCCTCGAGCAAGCGATCGAGGATATCAAGGCGAGCATAACAAAAGCAGGCGGCGACTGTTCGGTCAAGATGGCGCCCAAGGCCGTTACGGAGAACGACGATGCGGAGCTCGCCGCGCTCATGGAGAAGAGGGAGCGCGAGAACCAGGAGGTGAGCGGCGACGAAGACGAGAGCACAAGCGACGAGGGTGGCGTGGCCGAGGCCGACTAAGCGGTGGTTATTGGTTCGAAACGGCCGTCAAAAGTGAGCATCTGGCGTTCGGTAGAGGTTTTGGACAAGGCGTCGCGGGCAGCCTCAGCGGAGACTGTGGACGCCATTATGCATGTGCTCGGGTGGAATGACAAGATATCAAGCGCACCGGAAAGGTGTTGCCATTTGTATACGTTTCCCTCAATTCAGTCCTCGGACATTGATTCAGATGGGCGCGCATCAAAGCAGGAGGTTGTGGAGGCACGGTCACGCGAAGCGGGAAGCTTGGGCCAGTCTGTGGGGTTGATGGCGATATGACGAGTTGCTTTGCGGAGCTCCGCTGTTGATCCAGGTTGTCTAGCGCAGCCAAGTTTCGCAACAACAACAAAAAGGCCAACTCCTCACCATTTCCTTGACCTGTGCCGATCCTGCCCATAAATAACCTTTAGGAAGACCTCTTGTTGATTGACTCTCTCTGGCTCCGCGTGCGACGGCGCCTCTCACCTGTCGCAGTACCCTAGCGGAGCTCTGTCAAGCTCCCCGCAACCATGGTACGATGGGGCAAGCTCTTCAATTCGGACGGCCACGACAGGCGACACCGGGTCCAGGATGAGATGCGGTCGCGTCAGTAACCTAGAAACTTTGACTTGGATGCTTCCTCACAATGGCCAGTGCTGCCCATGCGCCGCGAACGCCCTCCGCCGCCGCCCATGCCCCCGAAAGAGGTCACCAAGGTCGCCCTCCGCCTCAAGCACCAGCTCGAACAAGTGATACCGTGCGAAATGGAAGAAGAGCTCATCACCAAACCGCACAGTCACGTTCTCACACCGGCCGTCATCGCAACTGCGAAGGAGGCTGGCGGGGAAGACTACGCCGCATGCGTAGTATACTGTCTGCTGGTGGTCAAGAAATGGTTCATGGGGCAGGCGCTGGCGGAGCTGTGGGATGCTGACCTTCACGAGGTCCGCGCGGCAGCTGCGGAGATGATGGCCAAGCGCATCATTGAAGAAGAGGAAGACCACAACTACCTCATGGAGCACATCCTGCTCAAGAGGTACTCTATCTTCGTCGACGGCGAACCTACGGCACCTGCAAACGTCATCGAGCGCGCTGTAGACTTACACGCGTTGACCGTCATAGGGTCCTCTGGCTATCAGAAATGCATACAACATCTTTGGAGGGGCTGGCTGGTGCAGGACGACGAAGACCCCAGTCGCTTCATCCATTGGGAGAACAAGACGAATACCTCATACTGGTCGCACTTGGACCCCGACCGCATGAGAGTCCCACGATATCAGAACGCCCTGCAGATTGGCATCTCCGTTGCCTTCCTTGCGCTCTACACAGGTGCCATCAACACCATCAACCCCTCAGGCGACCTTGATGTTGTGGAAGTGTTGTTGTATATTTTCACTCTCGGCTTCATTTGCGACGAGACAGCCAAGCTGTGGAAAGTCGGTCGCTACTACATTGGTTTCTGGAATGTGTTCAACACCACTCTATACGCACTTCTGGCGACTTCCTTTGTCTTGCGTATGTGTGCCTACGGAGCAGGAGACGACGAGGGAAAGCGAGGACACTTCAACACACTCAGCTATGACTTCCTCGCCTTTGGAGCGCCCATGTTCTGGATGCGGCTCTTGCTCTACCTCGACACCTTCCGCTTCTTCGGCGCCATGCTCGTCGTGCTCAAGGTTATGATGCGCGAATCACTCATCTTCTTCGCACTCCTCATTGTCGTGGTCATCGGTTTCCTGCAAGCATTCGTTGGTCTCGATCTCACCGACAACTCGCTCCAAGACTCCAGCTTCGCCATCCAAGCCATGCTCAACGCCATCATGCAGAGCCCCGAATTCGATGGCTTCGAGCGCTTCCAGCACCCCTTCGGCCTGATCCTATACTACATCTTCACCTTCGTAGTCATGGTCATCCTTCTCAACGTCCTCATCGCGCTGTACAACTCCGCCTACGAAGACATCACCGAGAACGCCATCGACGAGTACATGGCGCTCTTCTCCCAGAAAACGATGCAATTCGTGCGTGCGCCCGACGAAAACGTCTTCATCGCGCCCTTCAACCTCATCGAGATGTTCGTTCTCATCCTGCCCTTCGAATGGTGGCTCCCCCGCGAGAAGTATGATCGCCTCAACGACTACGTCATGGGCTTCATCTACAGCCCGCTGCTGATCGCAACGGCGTGGCTGGAAACGCGCTCCGCGCACACGGTTCGGACGAACAGGAACCGTGGCGAGGACGACGACGACGTCGTCCAGGAGTGGGAGCAGGTCATGGGCGAGTGCGACTTCGAGGCCGACGGCTGGGACAAGAAGGTGCAGTCCACGAAGCCGAATGTCGAGTTCGACACTGCGGTGCTCGAGGTCCGAAAGCTGCAACAGGAGGTGTCCGAGTTGAAGGAGATCCTGCTGGAGCTGAGGGATAGGGTGAATTGGGGGAGTGATACGCTGAAGGAGAGCAAGATAGAGGAGAAGGGAGAGAGCAGTGAGAGTGTCGCGAGGGAGGAGTAAGTGTGTTGGCCTAGTTATGTGTTTACGAGTTGGTGTTGACGTGGACAGGCGAAATGCGAGATTGGCGCGTATGATGGATGAGACATGCAAAACCGATGATGGGACTGTAAAAACGGCGGATGGGAGTGATTGGCATTCTGATTAATGGATTGGCACGCGCTGTTGTTAATCTACATTTCTCAAACTGGACTGTGTTGCCGTATATACCATGATGCTGTCACCACACAGCCTCTATCTTTTTTCCATCCAGAAAGAAGTCTTCCCATTTCCGAGTCTAAACCCCCATAAAGGACATGACCGAGCATCAATGATCTCCCCATTCCTTCCCAGTTCTAGACTCCGATATCCAAGAAAACCCTGCAAGTTTCACCACTCCTCATCCTTGATCCAGATGCGCACACCCCCTCCTACGTCTCCGCAACCAACTCCCAACACCGCCGCATCCCCGTCGACAACGTCGCACCCGCCATATCCTCCGCAGCAACCCACCTCCTCGCCGTCTTACCCTCGCTTGTGGCCCCCTCCGCCGCCCCCTCAAGCCCAACATGCACCACATGCATCGTCAGCTTCAAATGCGTAAACACATGCACCGGCGACCCGAGCTCCCGAACCTCACCCCCATCCAAAGACCCCAGCCCGAGACTCGCGACGTAATTGCGGGCCGTCGCTTTCCGGGATGCGGGGGTTTGCTTGTCGGCGGGTAGCAGTGTCTGCTGCGGGAACTGCCATAGGGACGCGAGCAGGCCTTTTGCGGGGCGCTGCTCGATGAGGTAGCGGCGGGTGCTGGAGGAAGAGGAAGAGGAAGAGGAGGGCGTCGAGATGATGCAGACGACGGCGTCTTCTTCGGGGACGGCTTTCTTGGGCATCTTCTTGGGGAAGAGAGAGCAGTATGTGGCTATTGCTCTTGTTTGGGAGGGCGTTGCGGGGGGTGCTTTTCTTTTGTTGGGATTGGAAGACTCGGCGGTGGAGGTTGGAGTGTCGGTGCTGGACGCTGGTGCTGCGGGGTCTGGTTTTGGTTTTGGCGTGGTGCGCGAGGTGAAGTAGTTGGATATTGTGTTCGCGGGTGGCTTCTGTTCGGTCTTTCGCTTCTTCGTCGACTTGGGCGCGGTGGCGCCTTCGTCATCGTCGTCGTCGTCGCCGGCGTCTTCAGGTGCGGTGGCGAGATCCTCCGTGTCGAGTTGCAGGCACAGCGTACATGCGTCTTCGATATCTGGCACGCCCGTGGCCACGGTGGCCTTCTTGGTGGACAGAATTTGCCCCTCAACGTACACCCGGCATGTCCGCTGAATAGGACACTCCTCACATTTCGGCCGCGGCGTGCAGATGGTGGAGCCCAGCTCCATGAGCGCTTGATTCCACTGTCCGGGGTCGGAGCTGCGTCCTTTCTTAGGATACCCCGCCACGCTCTTCACCAGCGAATCTGCTACCTCCCATAATACATCTGTGCTCTTTTTGTCTTTCGCGTCGACGTATAGGCCGAGCTGGCGACTCAGGACCCGCGCAACGTTCCCATCGAGCACGGGCTCCGCTTCTCCGAAGGCAATGCTGGATACAGCGCCGGCGGTGTACCGCCCAATACCCGGGATTTTTTGCAAGGCATCAACAGCGCTGGGGATCTTGCAGGGGACATCATCTTTTGCAGTGACAACGGCTTTGGCGCCATCGTGTAGACGCGTTGCCCGGGAGTAGTAGCCCAGACCTTTCCAGACGGAAAGGACATCGTCGTGTGAGGCTTCCGCGAGAGCCTCCACAGTCGGCCATTTTGATATCCAAGTATTGAAGTACGGTATGACAGTCGAGACGCGAGTTTGTTGCAACACTGCACAGTCTTAGTATCCGAGCCAGCCAATCCGAGTGCACACACGTGATGACGCGTCAACGCGTCGCCTCCGATATCTCACGCCGCGACGCACACCCGCAACGAAGAATCTCTGATGGATGCCACTCACTAACTTCACTAACCCAGACCTCGTACGCGCGCTTCTCCAGCAACTTCCCGAATTCCACCTCCCAGCTCTCATGCTTTGCAGGATCAAGCCACTTCTTGCGCCACGGCATGTTTCTCGCTTCCTCGATGCCGTCGAACCATCCTAAGAGCTCCTTTCCTATACCCTCATCCTCAATCAAGAGTGGGTAATGATACGCGGAGGAATGGGCGCGCAATGGTGGGACCGCAGTCGGCTGTGGTGACGTTGGTTTCGTGAATGCCGGCGCGATTACGGCAGCGGATTTACTCCTAGGCTTTGCGCGTGTCGCTAATGTCTTTCCCTTGGACATGACGGGCTGGACACCTGAGATATTCGTCGTGGGTTATTGATGTGGTAACGGTGAGTAGATGCTGGCGACGCGGGCGCGTTCGTGGACTTTCATCACGCTAACCCGTTTTGGAATGACTTAACGATGTGATCGATCCGAGGGTTGGGGTGGTGATGGGGCTTGCCTGGCTATTTGGATTTTCGCGTAGTTGGAAACAACCGCAGGCGATCGATGAGGATCTGGGTCTCCGAAATCACGTTCCATGGCCACGCGGAGCGTCACAATACCTATCAAGCGAGTGAATCGGGAATTGAACGTCAATACTTGAGAAGCGAGAAAGTAAAACGAATACGAACCAAGTGCAGATGAGGATCTAAACTAGTCCCGGCCTGATGTCTCGATAGGCGCCAGTCTATATCTTTGGTCTCGCCACGCTTGTACAAGGAGCACTGCAAGTTGACCCAGCGTCTGGTATCTTGCAACAACTTGAAGAAATTTAAACCCTTCAAGATTTCACGAAGGTCTGAAATAAGCTGGCTTCGCGAGGGGCTCTTTCAGGCTAGTGGCAGCCATACAAACCTCATAAGCACCAGTTGCTGAGTAGTATAATACAATGAGCTTTCCAAGGTAGTCGCTTTGCGATTTCGATATTTACCAGCAGTCTCACTGTTCCTATACTCAAGAAGTCTAGATTGATGTGCGAGAAGACCTGGAGCAAGCTTTTCGATAAGTGATCGCATCTCTGGACCAGTGTCTGTGTATTTGCTCTCGGTGCCCACTATGCCATCCCAGAGCACGACTGCTGCTTGCGGTTGGTTTCTGCGTCAAATAATCTGCAGGATTCAGAGATAACGCCTTCAGCGCCTGCGAAAGGCAAAAAGCCACCATGAAGGGATGAAAATTTCACGATGTCTTTGACCATCGACCCAGTGAGCCCGTATCTAGCTACCAACGTTATTAACTTCTCTGTCGCTCTTCCTCCTTTTTGTTTTCTTCTCACCTTATTACTAAAGTATAGGTCATTCTGGTGATCCAATAAGGTGGGAAAAAAAATTAATTTGGTAAGGCGCGGATAGATGGTTGAATGTACTACTGACCAACAAAAAGAGCTCAATCGCAACTTTCCACGGTTCTAAGCAGCACACGGACCTCAAAAGCAGCAAGCGCAAGCGTTTGCATTGCTACGACTGCTTAAGTACCGTACCTGCCGCTTCCCTTGCATTGCGATGACCGCTTTCATTGCATTGCGATGACCGCTTTCATTGCATTGCGACGACCGCTTAGGCTTCTGCCTCTCTCACGACCAAATCCTTTTCTACCCACTCTTTACTCTGCCTACCTTTTGCAAAACACAACCTTATTCCCTCTTCTAGCCTACCCTGTTCTATCCCACAGCCTTTCCAAGTTGCTACCTCGCAGGGTAACCATGGCTTACTCAGGCAACCCTTGGGCTGGTAACGTCCTGCCACTTGAAGACCCCCCATATTACCCTCTTCTGAAGTACTCGCGAAAGGATCGACGGGTCTTATCAAACTCCGACGACGAGATAATACAAGAGCAGGATACAAGGTGCACTGCGATCAGGCGGGGTTGGCCCACACTACCGCCCTTACCCGTCAACACTTTCATCGAGAACATCTCCCAGCGTGTCAAGAATGCTGGTCAGCATCTCGCAAAAGTCAATACAATTCTGAAAGTCCAAAACATCGAAGCCCACAATGTATGCTTTGCGTACCGCCTGCCAATGGACGAAGAGCCGAACGATATCAACGTGCAAGACGTTGAATACCTGACGTTACTTGTGACTCTGGACATGAAGGAATACGGCGAACGACTAGGCCATTCTATCATCCGGATTCGTGCAGAATTCAAGAAGTCACCAGATACGTGCGATTATATGATCGAATTCTTCGACTTTCGCGCGGGACCTGCGGGTCCAACATCGATGCCGATCACCACGACTCAGCGCAACATTATAAATGCTTGGGAAAAGACCGCAGATATCATTATTTCCAATCATTTGAATGGAAAGCGATGGCTATCTCTGGAGTGCGTTATGAGGGGTTTGGGTGAGGACGAAAATACTTTCATGCCCACATTCGTCATCACAGTGCCAAACGCCAAAGACGACGACTGGTGGAATAACGTCTTGCCAACGATACGAGAAGATCTTACTAGTCAAAACTACCTCAAAAAATTCAGGGTCCTATTCGGAGTGGACCTCCTTCAGGGCACCACGCTCCTTTGCGTCCCTACTCGAGAGCGAAGGCCAAAAACCTTTCGGGTTCTCGGCGCAGCGGCCCACCCGAACACTCACGCTTACGGTGAACAACTTCCGATGGGAGTCTCCATCGGCTTGAACAAAGAAGATCCGAAGCTCGACCCATCCTCTGGCACGATGGGCGGCATAATACAACTTAAGGGTCCGCAAAACACACAAAAGCTCGGCATGACCAATTGGCACGTAGTGGATGATAAATATCTGGTTGCAGGTAGGTCCACTACTTTGTTCGAGAATTTCGAAAATGAGCTGACACTTATGAAGCCGCGAAAAGCTCGACGACCGGGTCATTCCTAAAGCGCGCCGGAGCACCAGATGTGAAGTTAGTCAGCCCTTCCAACATGGACCACACAAATAATGTGGATACCACCAAAAACGCGTTACAAAGATGGCAAGGGCTCATTGGAACACAAAATAATGCAGCCATGAGGGTGGCCGAGACCGAGAAGAGGCTCAAAGACATCTCAAGTACTGCGCGTATGATGGGATCTGTAGTGGCTGGCTCCGGTCTACGGGACGTGGAGGCACACCGATATCGAGACCAGAATGCCAATGAGAACGCTAAGAAGATAATCTGGACCCTCGATTGGGCAGTCTTCACGATGGGCAAGCGTAAAGCCAACAACAGCGTACTGATCGCGGAGAACGATTTTCCCGCATCTCTATCTGATAAAGGACATAGCACGCGGCTCCTTAACGGCCTGCTCGCAGACACATGGGCTCAATTCCGCCTATCTTACGATCACGATGACGGCGAGCACCCATTGATGGTTGCCAAATGTGGCCGCACTTCCGGATGGACCTTCGGCAAAGTGAACGCAACTATTGCAAAAATCAACCCCAGGGAGGACGAAGAGATCTCCAAAAAGTACAAGTACACAAATGAGACATTTGGCGAGGTGTGGGCTGTTGGATCGCGATCCCCGGATCAGCATTTTCTCTTTCTCAGAAAAGGAGATTCTGGCTCAATATGCATATTCGACCCAGTTGATCCTTGCGATACCCAGGTCGGTGCTTGGTTGGGTCTCCTGTTTGGGTACACAGCCCTCGGTCAAGGCATAATGTCACCCATGGACCTGGTCATCCAGGACATCGAGGACGTCACCAAGTTCAAAGTCACGCTTCCGAGGAAGGGAGGTATGTCACATGTAACCTACTATGGCTCGGGAACTCTATGCTAATTTACATTAGAATTGATTCGGAATACTCAGTGACCGTCTCCACTCAGATTGGTCCACCCCTGGAGGCAATGACTGCGTCGATCAACTCGATGCTGATCCACACTTTGAACAAAACGTCGGAAATCCCCTTCAAGCATGTTTGGAAGCAATCGTAATGCCGTGTCGCAAAAGTACGATCGAAAATTTGAGGTTTTCTCAGGATGGGAATGGAATCGGAGGAGACGAGAGCGTTCTTTGGGGTTAACTTTCAAGATTACTTCAGGAAGCTAATATAAGACTGAAGAAACAAAGGATGACTGGGACGGAGCAATGCGCAAGATATGAGCAATAAACGCTAGGACTGATGGTGAAGGGCCCAAGATGGATTTTCTCTGGCATTCAGTTCAATTTCACAGTTAGAAAAATGCAGCGCATCTGCTTCGGGAATGATCATCTGCTCGTTGTGAAACCTACAGTGATAAGAATCTGCGATAACTCTCAGCTGACTGCAGGTTTCAATCCAATTGTGCGGCTGGATTTGGGGATTGGAACAAGTATCTTCCTGGTCAAGCACACTTCCAACGTTCTCCTAGATGTACGTGTGGGTTTCGAACAACGCATTAGAACTGATGACTAAATGTCACTATCAACAGACATCCCTTGCCGTACCGTTCCGACCGCTAAAAGCTCCAGTAGCATACCCTAGAAAAGGGTACATGGTAAATTCCCGCTGGACATGCACCCCTTTTTTATATACCGCCAACCCAGCCCCTCAAAACAGACCGCCACCCATAAAACGCACTCCTGATCATAGATGCCAAGAAAAAAAAAAGATCAGTTCGCAACGCAGCCACCCAATCCCAGCAACCTCCCACCCATCTCAACTCCCATCATACCGATCCACCAACGTCTCCCCAACAACCACCAACTTCAACATCCCCGGTTCCGAAATCGCCTCCTCGCTCTCGCCAATCTGCTCCCCAACCCCCGCCTCGCCGACCAGCGCGTAGAACTGCTGGAAATACAGCTCATCCCGGTACGTACAGTCGGATGCTCTCGATGGGCTGGTGGGGGTGCGTCAGGTGCATGAGGAGTTGCATGTGTTTTTCCCAGGCGTTGCGGAAGGCGAGGGGGGTGAGGTGTGGTTTGCGGTGGACGAAGGTTATGCATCTGTATGGCATGGTGACCTTTTTCTTTTCTTTTCTTTTCCCTTTGGCTTGTTTGGTGACGCTATTTCTCTTTCTCTCTATCTGTCCTTTTGCATTTCCTTCCTTCTTTCTCTCTTTTTCGTGGAGACGAAGAAGTAGGCAGGACCAAGAAAAGAATAATTTATGATTAAATGGTCAGGAGAACAGCAGAGCATCCTCAGCCCCGAAAACTCGTCTCATCATGTTGTAGGATTCCTTGGGGTTGTATAAGTGTGGGGCACGATACGATCTCGAGGCCAAAGCCGTGCTAGTTCTGTGGGGAAAGTCGGTCCGATGGCGGCAACAAACCAATCGTTGTGTGTTGTGCTGGCCTTGGAGGGCTGTGCTAGAGAAATAGAGACGGTCAAGAATCCTTCATAACATTCCCACCTTCCCGGTGCTGCGACAGGGCTGCTATGGACGGGTGAATTGTTGATCCGGTTTGTGGGTGAGAGGGAGACGAACGTCGATTTTTGTTGAACATCTAGGATAGATTGTGCGGATTACTGTGATGGATCAACGGACTCGTAATCCGTGTAAATCTGTAATTTACTGTAATCACTATCGCAGCTTTACCTTTCTTGGTGCCTGGCAAGAAATACCCTCTATAATAAACACAAAGGTACGAGCACAGCGTCAGCTACAAGTATAGGCTTTAGCATTGACAGTAACTCCGCTGCCAGCCATTACAATCACCATTTTCCGTAACGCATCAGCACATCCCCAATCTAAGACCAAATAATACAGCTTCACACGAGTCCCAACTTCTGTCCTCACACAAGAGACTCGCCTTATTCAGTCCGCAGTGTTCGACTTGGTCGTACACACGGTCCCAAGAAGGGGAATCCGTCATCAAGCCCATCTCTAAAGAGTCGACGATCCGCGAACATAAACAAACCGATTCCTCACACCAAGTGCTATTAACGCGACCAATCGGCCCTTACCTACAGTCTCGAGATCAATGGCAAGGATGCCGTCTATAGAGTCCTGGGTTGCATACAAACGACCAACGACCTTCCCGTTTTCAATCATCAAAACCGTCGCTTTGCGTCGCCCCGGGTAAGAGGATGGGTATGATACCTATGGGGTCTTCATCCCGTCTGCGACTAGGTACTAGGACTAACGATGCATTACCAAAAGAATCAAGGCCAACCTACGTAGCGCGTCCCAAAGGCGGATTGAAAGCACACAGCGTCGTCATTCTCCAAGCGTGGCTCTTGGACGGGGGGATTTTCTTCGGGGGCATCTGCCTAGGTACCTACCTACGGTAGGTAGGTAAGCGTCGCGCAACCCTATCGACCTCGCTGCCCAAGCGAGCAAATCCGCTCCACGCACCCACGCACCCACTCACCCCCGACAGCCGCCAAACATGCCATTACCGAAGAAAAAGAAAAAGAAAAAGAAAAAGAAAAAGAAAAAGAAAAAGAAAAAGAAAAAGAAAAAGAAAAAGAAAAAGAAAAAGAAAAAGAAAAAGAAAAAGGGAAAGAAAAGTATATATATTCATGTATATTCATGTATACATATACCGCTCCACCCAGACCCAACGAATGTCCAGTTCAATGTCCAGTCCAATATCCAGTCCAATATCCAGTCCAAGGTCCAATCCAACATCCAGTCCAATATCCAGTCCAATATCCAGTCCAATATCCAGTCCAAGGTCCAGTCCAATATCCGAACCCCTACCCATACCCATCCATCCGAACCCCTACCCATACCCATCCATCCATACATCCGCTCATGAAACCTCGCTGCTCCAACGCCTCCCATGCCAGTACAATGTCATCCAAAATGCCGCCCGTTCCAAATGTTCCAAATCGAAAGTCCCCCATGTTTCATGGAGGGGGAAGAGGCGAAGGGGGAAAAGGGGGTATCCGCAAACGAACAACAAGTACCAGTTGCAATCCTTACAAAACGAGGTCAACGCAGCATGTTCACAAAGGCCAGGATGAAATGTATGATCCCAAAAAAACACGACGTGTATGTATGTGTGTGCGTGTGTGTGTGCGTGTGTGTGTGCGCGTGTGTGTGTGCGTGTGCCAGATAGCGATAAGAGGTGAATGCGCATGCTTTTCTTCTTCATGCCGCGGCAATGGGTTGCGGCGTCTTCTTCAGCCAGATGTCGCCGCCTTCGCCTCTTTCCCACTTCTGCCATGCAATGTCGTAGGCTTCTTCTAGGTCTCGTACCCATCTCTTCGTGTCGAATAAGCCGCTGCTCCACCGAGATTCGTAGAGGGTGCGACGGAGCTGGTTCAGACGGCCTGTTGCGCGGCCGTCTTGGTACTTGCAGTCGAGGGCCAACCGCACGGCCTTATCTTCGTAATCATCATCATTCTCTGCGATGAGATCTTTCGCAGCTTGGACGCCTTCTTGGTTCTTCGGGAGGGCGCCTTTGAGAATCGAGGCTGCCATGCGCGAGCACATCTTGTAATCATATCTCGGTAGAGTGAGTAGTGGTGTGCCTGACCAGAGAACGTCGGCAGCTGTTGTGTGTGCATTGCACTCAGGTGTATCGAGGAACAGATCGCAAACACGGGCACGTGCGATGTGTTGACTCTTCTGCGCGACATCTGTGAAAATTAGGCGGTTCGCAACTTCGGACCCTGCCCACGCTTGCGCCGTTTGCTTGAGGTTGGTCTCGCCGAGGTCCGGGAAGCGAAGCAGCCATAAGATTGCTTTGGGGACCTTCTTGAGGATACGAAGCCAGGTGCGGAATGTCGTGGGCTCGATCTAAAAGACGATTAGACAAATGCGCGAGGTGGAACCGTGTTCAACTGACCTTGTACAGTTGGTTGAAATTGCCGAGGATGATGGCATCGTCAGGAAGGGTAGGGAAGATGGTTTTTCGCATATTCCATCTTCTTTTTTGCTCATCCTTCCAACTGAGTTGCGCTTCCTGGGCGTCTGGAGCACTCTGCCGATGGTCACAGCAAAAGAAGGTATCGCGGCAATAAATGATGTTCTCGGCATAGACCCAGTTCTCATCTTTGCCACCACTGTTTTCGTCGATAAGTGCGTCTTCCAAATCGATGTTTCTACGCCAGCTGCGGAGAGTGTTGGGTGGGACAGCTGTGTCGTCAGCAAGTAGGTAGTCACACCATTCAGCACCTAGCGTTCCTGCGAAGCCCATGAAGGACATCTGGATGGGTGCTGGACGGGCAGCAAAGACTTCGTTTCTTGCACCTCGGGTATAGCCGTTCAAGTTGACTAGAATGTGTATGCCGTCCTTGATGATCTGGTTTACGAGACGTTCAGCAGGCCAACTGCTGGCATCGTAGAAGACTGGTGCTTCTCGCTCGATCTGCTGGCGATGCACTGTATTGTCGCTGGCCGTGGTAGCATAACAATACGCCTTGACTCGCGCCTTATTGTGGAGACCGAAGACTGACTGCATCAGATGGGCGAGAGGGTGATTATTGAAGTCCGACGAGACATAACCGACTTTCAGATAGGCGGCCGGCGGAGGCGGAGGGGCGTACACGGTCGGAGGAAGCCACGGCGCCCTGAGTGTCGAGCAGGAGATACGAAGCCCATTCCGCTGGGAGATCAGCCTGATCTGCTTGGCCGACATCGGACAAGTGAAAGTATGGAAGGGGAGCACCGTTGGTGCAGCAGGTACAGTAAGTCCTGCCGGCAAGTGAGGTCGTCGGTAGCTTGCGATTGGTCGTTCCTTTCCAGTCCTGTACTTATCCTGGTACCATTGCCACGAAAGCCGCCGGATAACGCGCTCGACAAGACGGACAAGACGGGCTCCCTCCCACTTGCGGCCTCGCCATTTGACGAGTTCACCCCGAACGCGGTTTTGTTCCTCTTGTAGCTCTTGAGTCGAGTTATTCGTCAAGGTGAGCGACCGAAGGATGTCCTGGATGCAATGCTCGTCCATGATGCCGTGCCCCCAATCTTCGCCATCGGCCAGCTGTTTTTCCACGAGATTTACAACCTTGTGTATCCAACCACCACTCCTTGCCCCTGAAGATCTGGCATCAAGTAGCATACCATTGTCGTCCACGTGCCAACGATCGCGAGAACCACGATCCTCAGCGATGCCACCCCTTCCATGCCACCCACAAACCGAGTTCAGGGCGTTCGCAAGGCCACATACCGCTTCCGCGAAGTCTGGGCTTGCCTTCACTGCTCTCCTGTAGTATACAATCGCGTCACTTATGCGGCCCTTGTCCTTGACAGCATTCGCGAGATTGGCAAGGGCAATGTCAAAGTTTTTGTCGCATGCTACTGCCAGTTCGTACATTTGGATCGCCGCTTGTAACTGACCGATGTCCTTCAGAAGACTGCCGAGGTTGGTATACAGGTGAGCGTGTCGACTGTCGAGCATCAGACCATAGTGGTAGTACGCGAGCGCAAGAGCTATCCCGCTTCCTGGGACAAGGCCTTGGACTGTAGGTTTCTGCATGGTGTTTGAGACCGGGATGGGCTTCGAGGGAGCGGACTGCTGAACACTGGCCAGGAGTATGCCTACGTTGTTTGCTGTTGATGGGCTTGGCTGCAAGGCAAGCGACAGGTAATACAAAGCGAGGATCTCTCTGACTCCGTAATTGCTTTGGAACGCAGTAGCTTTGGGTGAGTTGGTCGCCATGCCATCCTGGAAGATCTTGGCTAGAGATAGGAGAGAATTGCTTGTAGTTGAAATGGCAGCTTTGCGAGCCATGACCTCGTTAGGAACGTATTTGAGGCCTAACAGCTGCCCATTCGGCGGGAAACAGAGTTGCGCAGTCTTGAGTGCTGGTTCGGGATGAAGTAGGATCGGGTCGTTGGATGGAGGGGTCCGACGGCCACCAGGAGAACGTTCCGAACCATCGTAGCCCACAACAGACAGTATGTGCTGAATTAGACCGTCGATGCCTTGCATGTGTGAGCCTGCACCAATGAGAACGGCGTTCTCGAACGCCTTTGCCGCACCGGCGTTATCACCAAGAGCATATAACATATTCCCTTTCGCATGCACCAGAGCCAGGATACGGCCGTTGTCGCACCCAGCAATGGCGTAGCCACTGGAACCGAAACCCGGCTGATCTGCTCCAGCAGCATCCTCGTGGTCCGTGGGAAGCGAGCTGTTCTCGGTCTCGTACTCAAACACCAGCCGATCCGACTCTTCGGATAAGCGTGGCGATTCGGATGTTGATGTTGAACGTTCACTCTGTCCGTCTACGTTCTGGAAGACCTCTCCTTTCTTTACCAGCTTCAACGAAGACTCCACCTCTTCAATAATTTGCACGGCTTCCTTGTTCCTGTGCTCGTTGCACAACAACCCCAACAGATGTTCCACGGCCTCGAAATAACTAGGCCTTAGCTTTACGGCTCTTCGCCAATACCGCTCGGCTTCTTGATTCTGATGCAGGGCAAGGAGAGTGGCTGCTAGATTGGACGTCGCTTCGACATGGCTGCAGTTGTTAGCAAGTTCCTATGTGGCCTAGTCGCTGAACCCACTCTCTGTCTAATTTTAGGATGTGCTTATACCACCCATGCGCTTTTTGATAGTCTCCAAGCGCGTAAGCAAGACATCCACCCAAAAGAATACCGTCTATCCAATTCCAGTTGCTTTCCTCACAGTGTTGTGTCATAGCATCCAGTGCGGAAGCCGCTGTCATGCTCGGGGGCACTTTGTTGCGCAGTTGATGAATCCCGGCAACAGAACCAGACATGCGTCGAAGAGGGCGTAACGGTTCCATACCGGCAATTTGTGGATGGACGGAATGAGGATTTGCGAACGGTTGTGTTTGTGACGAGTACCATGACTGTCTATTGATATTCGGATCGACCCCAGCGAGAGACCATGCAGACGAAGAGCGGCTTTGCGACGGTCTACGGAAGGCATCTCTATTAGTTTGTTGCTGCAGATGGAAGTCGAAATTTGGCGTCTGCGAAGGCTCAGACGCGTGCACGTTGGTAGTATTGGTCGGCGCACTAGAGAAATTGGCCGCTGGCTGTTTCGGAGGTTGAGGATAGATATGGGGTCGTACGGGCTGTTGGTGGCCATTGGAGTGTTGCGAGCTAGTCTTGCGTGTCGACTGCAAGTATTTGAGCAAATCGACGTAGACGGTATGTGCCCAAGCGAAGACTTTCTCTCGACTTTGCGCATTCGGTGATTGCGGGCCAAACTCAGCTGTGGTCGGTGTTGGAGACTGGTCTAGGAAAAGAGCACTGTGAGTGGAGGCGAGTGAGTAGTCGGTATGAGGGCGATGACTGGGAGGAACAGGCAAGGGCTGGTCTTGATAATCCAACGCGGCGTTGGGATGCGGTTGCTGGAAAGAAACGGGATAGTCGTTGGCCGATCTACCAAGGATCGGGTAGGGGGTTTGTAGCTGTTGGAGTTGATAAGGATGTGGTTGGATAGTATGCATGTTGGGCAATGTGTTGTTGTATGCATGGGTCATATATGCGTTGTGTTGTGGGTGGGACCAATTAGGTGCAGGGTGATTATAGTACCGTGGATCTCGCATAGCAGCCGGACGATATGGGATGAAAGTCCCGTCATGCCAGTATGGGCCAAAGGGTCCTTGGTCGTTGGATACGGTCGGCCCCAGAGGGCTCTGCATCATCTGCTCTGGACCGCCGCCAAAGGGGTCACCGAACATCTGAAACTGGGGATAGCTCTGCAGCGGAGGAATCTGATTTAGCATTGAATCAATCTGGGGCAGAGCCCGTCCGGAGCCTGATTGAAAGTACAAACTGGGGCTCCAGTCGGCGGCAGCATCGTGCTGTACGCCAGGGGATCGCCTGGGCAGGTCCTGGTTGAGGTTGTACATGGCCGACTCCACCGTGACCGGGAGTATGATGTGCTTTGTAGCATGCGGCTTCTCTGTCTGCTCCACCGATGTGCCATCGTAAGCTGCTGTGAGGATACCGTTTGGCGTCTTGCGGCGAAGCATGTGCTCTGGGGGTTTGACCGTGTTCCTTCCACCATCTGATGATTGCGAATGGTAGGAGCTGTGTCGCGACAATGGGTGGGCGTACTGGTGGGGAAGCTGCGGAGCCCTATTTTGGTGTGCGAAAGCGGGAGCATTTCGAGGTGGTTGGCCATTTGGAGAAGCGAGCGGCTGCTGGAAGGGGCCCAGCGGCGAATGCAGCGGGGGAGGATAGGGTCGGACCATGGTCATGGTGGACGAGGCCGCTGCGGACGCTGGTAGAAGATTAGTGGTGGCCGTCTGTGGCAAAGGCGGCCAAAATAGGGTCTTTCTTTGCGCAAGTCGAAGGCGTCAATGATGGCTGTCGGATGCACCAAACAGCTACCGGTACCACGGGACGGCTGTGGAGTCGGTCGTTGGTGGTGCGGCTCAATTGCTAGACGTTTTCACCAAGACCGGCTTGTGCCTATGCCTTTGCGACGTCGCCAGCCTCCCGCGCATGACATTTCTTGGGAATCGTGTTCAGGACTGCGGACGCGGGACGCTCCAGACTGGTAACCAGCCGAAGTCCGGGCGAGTGGGGAGAGCGGTGGGAGGATGGTCGTCTGCACGCTCCGCCGGCGGGACAGGCGTCTGTCTGGAGGGATGGTCTGCACGCTCCGCTGGCGGGACAGGCGTCTGTCTGGAGGAATGGTCGTCCGCACGCTCTGCTGCGCGGGACAGGCGTGTGGCGGCGTGGATGGCGGGACGGGTTCAAGGCGCTGGAAGGATGGTCGCCTGCACGCTCTGCTTCAAGGCGTTTGGAGGCGTGGGTCGCGGGATGGGTTCACGGCGCCGGGAGGGTTAGGAGAGGGTCTCTGCAGGGCGGGCAGCGGTCAGCGATGAAACGAGACGTCTGGGCGGGTGCTCGTCAGAGGAGATGCAAGGGCGGAGGCCAACGTGTTATTGCCTCTTGAGCGGGCGCCCGCTGGCGGAATGCTTCGCGGCCCGCGTGCAGGGCCGCTGGCGATGGAGAGGAAGTGGATGTTTGCAGCAACACGCACACGCACACTCACACACGCACTCTCTCCCTCTCTCTCTCTCTCTCTCTCTCTCACTCTCACTCACACACACTCTACACGCGCTTACGGTATGCGCGTTGGCGTCTGCCTGGGTGCCGGGGCGTGTGCTGTGTCGGGTCGGGTTGGGCGAGATGCTGTGCAGCGTGGCGGCGGGTTCGCAGCGTACGAGGACTGATGCGTTGTGCCAGCTGCCTCTGTCTCAAGCAGCAGCAAGGACGCACAGCGCAGGCGCAAATCAAGTCAGATCAAGGCAAGACCAGGCACAGGCACAGGCTCTGGCGCAGGCTCAGAGATTTGTGACTCGTAGGTAGCGGGACAGGGCGGATGACGGGGTAGGCTAGGTACATGTGCTTGCTGTCGGTGGGTTCGAGCTTTGGTGGCTTGCATAATGAGATGCTGGCCAACGACGCCGCCAACAGCCCGTAGAAGCGCGAACCGCGAACCGCCTGCCGCCCCATCATGACCGCCTGCCGCCCCATCATGACCGCCAGACCCGCCACCCAACCGTCGACAGCCCCAGATGTGCGTCGCTGGCGCCGGCATTGCAGCCAGCAGCCCCCAGTCGCACGCCGGGGACGAAACAAAGGCCATGTGGCGCCCAGCCCGCGCTGAGCAGGCGTCGACCTCACCACTCAGATGCGCCCACCCAGAGGACGCCCGTCTTGCTGCTCTTTGCCACCACCGCCGTGCTGCAAAGGTAAACGGAGCCGCTGTTATTATAAGTCAGACTACCCTCGCAAGACCCTCTACCCTCTACCTTCGTCATCAGATCCACTGTCCATCACCGTTGCCTGGCCCACCACCACCACCATCACACTCCGCTAGAGACCCATGGGGCGCCCGCAGCATCTGACAAGCACCGCTCGCCGCGAACTGTTTAGCCTAGATTGCACCGTACTGCATCGGTGAGACCCATGCAAGCCCGCGCCCGTCGACTGCTGTTGGCCTTCCCTAACAAACGTCGCTGTTGGCGGCTGTCGGCCATCAAAAGGCCCATTTCGCCTTTCGCCTCCCATCGCTGCGCAGCGACATGTCGTAATCTCTCGTCTGTGCCGCTCACCAACTACACTACCTACCAGCCATCACCACCCGATGACCCTCTGTGCCGCTCACCTTGAATGGAATATACGTGCGCGGCTGAAACACCTGCATCCGAAGCCTTGTCGTCGCGCTACTCAACATATGTAGACCGTAAATGATGGACCACTACACCATTGCCAGAGGCCGGTGCAGCGGTGAGTAGTAGGTCGTCCCTCTTCTTCACAACCAAAATAGGGTCAAACCATGGTCGAGTCCGAAAACAAGAGACATGACCCAGAGTGTTGGTGAAGTTGCATCACGTCGCCGTCTGTATCTAGCCTTCCACGACACGGCTTCTGGCTGCTGCGACGGTCCGCATCCTTACCGCCCGTGTCCAGCTTGCTCCAGTCTACCAGCTTTCCAACTTTCGGGAAGCACGGGAGAAAACCCTGCGTCAGGCAATGCCGGATACCGAGCCCAGTGGAGCGCGGGTGCATGAACCTTGGAAAAGTTTGCTAAGTCGGCACTGTGCGTTGGTACCACATCAATGGCGGGACTGCGCCTCCGCCTGCCGAGAGCAAAGGCGTTGGGCGCCATCCCGCTCGATTTCCTCACATGCTTTCCTGCACCGCTCAGCCCAACAAAAGCGACGTGGAAGAGACGGGGCTTTTCATGTTTGCATTGCTTCAATGCAATCCCTCGGAAGCAGACTAAAGCTGTTGGAATCTGTTAGTAGAGCGTGTCGAGTACGCTAACCGGGCAGTAGAAGGCGCAACCTAATGCGATGCCAGAGGGATCGAGTTGAGGGCAGGAGGTCATGAGGCCGTTCCTAGAGTAACCGTCGATGCGAAGTAGACATGCTGCAGACTGTGTGTGCCATCGAGCCCAATGTGGCTGCTGGGTGGTTGCGGCGTTTGGATGGGTGACAGGTATCCAGAAGTCGAAGTTGAAGTTTTTGTTTCACTTTCGGCACTTGGGGATAATCCGCACCGACGATTTATGCGCTAATTGTTGGCGATGTGGCATGTTTCCGAACATCTACGTTACGGCCTTACACCACGCGCTTTCACTTTCTCATATAAAACAAACCCGGGGCGACCTTCCGTTCGACGCCCGCTGCCTCACTCACCTCTCTATCACGCAGCGCCCCACTCACTATTCACAATATGAGCTCAGAAGCACCACCACAGCCTCAAGGGGCCCCGCAAAGTCAACCCCAAGGAATGCCCATGGGCCCACCGCAACCAGGCCAACAGCCCACGCCGGAGCAGATAGCGCACATGCAACGCCAGCTTGCTATCGAGGCAGAAAAGGCCGGCATGACGGTCCCCGAATACATCAACCGCCTCAAGCAGCAGGCCATGGCACAGCACCAAGCGCAATTGCGCCAGCAACAGATGCAGCAACAGCAGCAACAGCAACAGCAGCAGCAGCCGATCCAGCCAGGACCGCCGCAGCCAGACGCGATCGCGCTTGCAAATTGGCTGAAGAACCAGGACTTGAAGCCGCGCACGGTGATCCACGACGAGAAGCGCAAGGACATGTTTCGAGGTATGCAAGAGATAAGACCCTACGAAAATACCGGCAATAGCTAACAATCCACAGTCAAGCGCGCAATCCGCACCCTCATGTCCCCAGCGTACGAGAAGGCGTGCTCCAAGAACCCCATCCTCCCCAAAGTGAACGACCGCGTCAGCGCCGAGAACGCCTTCAAGAAGCTCCCGCTATCCCTCCTTGCCCTTCGCGTCAACAAGGTAGACCCTGACCACGCGCACGACGGCCACAACCACGCCAAAGCCAAGCGCGTCAAGGGCCTCTGGACCGTCCGCATTGAGCAGCACCAGGAAGCCAACGATGATTGCTATTACATCTGGCTGTACGAGGGCTCGCAGTGGAAGCAGAAGCTGTATGCGGTCGGTGCGCTCGTCGGTATCCTTGCCGTCGTGCTCTTCCCGCTGTGGCCGATGCAGCTGAGGCTCGGAGTATGGTACCTCAGTATGGGCATGCTTGGCCTCATCGGTCTGTTCTTCGCCATGGCCATTTTCCGGTTAATCCTTTTCATCATCACCATGTTCACCGCGGCTCCTGGTCTCTGGCTATACCCCAACCTATTCGAGGACGTGGGCTTCTTCGATTCGTTCCGCCCAGTCTGGGCGTGGCAAGAGGTACGAGATTATCCTGGACCTTGGGCGGGAGGATTGCAACTGACATGTCACAGACACCCGAGGACATCAAGAACAGGAAGCACGCAAAGAAGGAGAAGAAGGCCGCCAAGCTCGCTGCCAAAGCCGCCGGCACGCCCGTCAAGCCGGCAAAAGGCAAAAAGGCCATCTCCGGCACCGCGACACCCCAGCCCGAAGCCCAGTCGGAAGCTGCCGCGCCCGCGCCCGTCGCAGCAGCGTCAGCTCCCCAGCCCACGGGCTCAGAAGCTGCGCCCCCGAGCGGCACCGTCTCGCAGCGGCCGCCGCGAGCGACGGTCGAAGAGGCCGAAGACGACGAGTAGGAGTCGCGTTCGAGGTCACGTGGTGGGGAGTCTTTTCGTTCAAGCATCCGGAGCAGGCGTTAGGGAGTGGGCGGGATTGGGATTCGGACTGGGATTGGGATTGGGATTCGGGATGGGACCAGGTTACTACTCTCACGTCAGGTATCCCCGGATGCATTGCCCGTGGTACTGCAGTGCAGCATGGCTTTGAGATGTGCAAGGCCCTATGCGCTTTGTCTGCAGTACAACCCTGAATGGATGAATGTTTTGAATGTTCACGTATTTGCCTCTCTCTCAGCTCTACCCATCGCGGCTTCGGTGACGTGTGCAGGCTTTCTTGCGTTCCTGGCCTGACGGGGTTGGAAACGGATGCATTCGATTCTCGCAGCGTCACCATCGCGCACGGGCCCAGTGTTGCGCGGGTTGATGTCGAGCCTCGCGTCCAAGTCAACAAACATCACACGAACAGCAGGAAATCCGGGTTCTCGAATTGCGCGACCTGCGAACCCAGACAGGTGGGGGGGGGCACGTGCGGTAGATGGTAGATTCCAGACGGTCGGTGCAAGGGTAGCAGCGCCATTGACGCCGTCAGCGTACCGTAGACTACCATCCCGGGCAGGTGGAGCTTCCACGACGTCGCCGCACGAGCGACTACCGACGAACGGAACGTCCACAAACACCGCCCGGGCCCAGGTCCACCCCCGAGGCTCTCGCCGTCTCCATCGCGGCGAAACAAAGAAAGAGGATAGAAAAAGGTTCATGCCGCGGAACATGACACCCGTCCACTCCGTAGTCCTACCCATAACGCCCAGCCAATGCAATACCTATCAACATCCAATAGCCAACCGAATTGAAAATAGAAGACCAGGAAAGAGGTTTAGGCGGTACCGGTGGCCTGCCGACTGATCGGCGGACTGCTGTGCAGATTCGATGCTGTGGCTGGCGAATGCGTGAGCGTGTTGGAGGCGGGCGCAGGAGCGGCTTCGGAGAGTTGGCGTTCTGTTTGCGTATGAGTCAGTCTGTATATCGAGGAGAAGGGGGTTAGCTTACCCAGCTCCCGTATCCGCTGCTTGAGCATCTGATTCTCCCTCGTCAGAGTCTGCGTCTCCGCCTGGTAGAAGGCACTCTCGTCCCTCTCCCTTCCTGCCCACCTGCTCGGCGGCAGGCTTTCACTGCTCTCATAACCAACGAATCCATGCGAAGACAGAGGGCGCAATGCGGGAGAGACGGCTTGCGAGCTGTTACGGGAGCGCTCGGCGAATGAGGACTGGCGGGACATGGTTGTGCGGGCTGGGAGAGCGGCGGGGTGAGGGGGGACCGGTGGGATCGACATGGAGCGCTCGGAGGTGGGGGTGCTGTCGTCAACGGCGGAGGAGGTGTTGGGGTGGGCGGAATGGAATGTGAGGGCCTGGATTTGGGATTGCTGCTGGCGGATCATGTTGAGGAGGCGGTTCTGGGGGATGGTTAGTCGCTGTGTTGACTCGAAGTCGCTGTATCGGCTCGATGGTCATTGCAGTCAAGACTTATATATATATATGTGTGTGAGAGCTCTTTGAAGTGGTACGAGAGACTGGGAGGTATGAATCGGCGTGACTTACCACCTGACCCTCCTGCTCGTACTCCAGCTCCTGGTGCAGCTCGCCCAGGCTCGGGGCTCGCTCGTGGTGCGGGCTGTGAGGCCACGGAGCGCCTCTGCTCCTCGACGACGGACTCGTCTGCATTTCCCCTGGGGCAGGGACGGCCGGGTCGTTGAGGTTGAGATTGATTCTTATGCTCGATCGGCGGCGGGCTCGCTCTACCTCCCTCCGCATGCTACCGGAGGACTGGCGGCGCAAATCCTCGTTTTGGATACCGGCGTTCATGGTGGCTGCGGCGGCGAGAGAGTGCGGCGGCGTGTGGGAGGGCGACTGCGACATGGTGCGGCTCTGCTGTTCGGTGGGCGAGACGCGTGCTTGCAGGGGCGTGTTGATAGGCGACGGTGACGAAGGTGGAAGAGAATTCAGGTCCGGGGGCATTCTGGCGGCGGCGAGCCAAGGGTATAAGGATACGGAAGCGGAAGCGGACGGGGGTCACTGGGCATGCGGCGGAATGGGTAGAGTATGACGCGTAGGTTGGGGTTTGGGTGGAAAAGTAACGCCGTCGTGCGGTGGTGGAGAGACATTCGGGGGACGGAGGCGGGGTAGGCGGCGGTTGACGACAAGAAAGCACCGACCTTGGCTGGACGCTTGCGCAGGAACAAACGCACCTGCAGTGTGTATAGATATCAGGTATCTATCAAATTGAACGCCATTTGACTAGCAGCACCAGGGCTTTCGTCGGGGCTTTCGACAGGGCTTTCGTCATGTGCAAAGTCCTATCCTGCCCTGGCCTGTCTGCTGTTATGCCTGTGGCCCTGCTGTGTAGGCTGTATGCAGTATCTGCAAATGACACGTGCCTCATCGATTCATCTACCTCGCCGTCCACGTCCGTGCTGCCCTGGCCTCCCTCCCTCGCCCGCCCGAGTCCTTGGGCTACGCGAAACATTCCTCTGCCCGACCGCCCCGTTGCAACACAGAGCATGCATGGCGCCCTCATGGCCTCGAGCAACCGCTGCGACGTGATACAGCCAATACACATGGTCAGCCCCTCCAGCTCCATCGCAGTCACACCGCCCGACGACCCTCGACCGACGACCGACGACTCTCGACCTACATCGCAGTCACACCGCCCGACGCCAGAGGCACGATCTGCTCCCGCTACTGTCCATCTACCTGGCCGAAGCGTGCCGGCGGAGGCGGAAGCGTTGGCCCTGGCAATTTCAACCCCAATTTCAACACCCTTCGGCCTCATTTGTCACCTTTCGCCTCACCCCGATGGAGCTTCGTCTGCCCAGCCCACAGCCCACAGCCCACAGCCATGACCGCGCCGCCTCACCTGCCCGCCCTGCGTGGTGCCGCCGAGGCAAAGCGACCAGACTGCTCACTACTGACTGCGCCCGCGCGCTCTATGAAAGCTTCTGCACGACGTCGAGCAGTCCTCTGCCTGCTCAAACAGCCCAAAACACCCAACGGTCGATAGTTCGGAACGGTGCAGATAGTGTGACGGGAACCCGAACGCCATGTCCCCATTTAGCCTCGTCGGCCTGAAAACCGGCCACCCAGCTGCCTGAGCGTGCCCACCGGCCCGCGCTGCCCAAGCTGCGAACACCCCCTGCGACCCTCCTCTTGACTAGGCCGTCTCCACTGCCCGCTCGCGTCACGGTGCTCTTCGTCGTTTCTTCCCACGTTTCACTCTCTGCTCGTCGTCTCCTACCTGCATATCTGCAGCCTCTCCCTCTCTTGGACACAGGTCCTGTCCCCTCGTTTGATGTAGCCTTTGCTTTCTCCGCTTCTTTTCACCATTGAACGCCGCCTCGGACATCTGGCAACCACATCACGCAACAGTGCCACGCTTTGTTTCCTTTTTTTTCGCCGTGCCAGCATCCTTATACCGCCTTGCCAGCATTCCGATACCGTCTTGCCAGCATACTCATACCGTCTTGCCAGCATCCATATACCGCCTCGCCGTCGCATCTCTTGACTGTGACACGCTGTGGAAACTGTTCTTGGTGCATGCGAATATCGCCCCCCCTGCTTACTCTCACATCACGCGGCCCCATTGCACCCTTCCTCGCTCACAAACCAACGCCAGCCTTTTGGTCACGTTGATGTGTTGATCTCTGAGGCTCCAATCTCGCTGTGGAAGCCATGGGTCCCAATGACAACTTCACAACCTCGCGCTGGCGGCGCAACCGGTCCAGCGCAAATCTCCTCGAGCAGAACCTCCAACCGACGCTGAGCGCTGCGAATATGAACTCGCTCAGACCGTCGCCGGCACTCGAGCGCAAGAGCTCTAGCAGAATGTCCCTCTTCCATCTGTTCAGCAAGCCCAAGGTAGAGAAGGCGAGAGGGCACATAGAGGTGGGCCTCGCTGTCCCGATGCAGCCACAAGAGCCACCTCGGCCAGCGTCCCCACCCAAATCTGCGCTACGGTCAAACTCTCCACCCCAAGCACACCAGGTGCATCGAATGCGATCGAGCCAATTCCTCCGACCCAGGTCTATGCGACCGCCCAGCATCGCACAGCATCCGGCCGACGACTGGGAGCCTCCACCGCTCTTCCAGGCCTATCCCCAGTCGATCAAGTACGCAACCGTTCAGGCTTGTGTATATTCGCCAGATGTGCTCATGCGGACACAAAGCCAAAGAAGGCAGGCGGAATTGATGCGTGAGCGCATGGACAGCCACAGGGATCTATCAACAACGCTGGAGACTCCCTCGGAACACAGGAGGCTGGAGAAAAACCACAAGCGCTTGGACTCCATCTTGCAATTTACCCCACAACTGACCAACAAGATCTACGTCTTGAACACCTCTGGTCATATTCTTCAGTACGCAGGCGAAGGCCCCTTTGATCGGCTCCCCGAAAGACTTCTTAGATTAGGCAAGGATTCCGCAGCATTTGCGTCCGATCTGATACCCGGCAAGCATTGGGTTCTGCAGATCCTGCACACCGCGAACGAGGACGGCACCGCGGGTGAGGGCCCAAAACATTCGCTTCTCCATCGACTTCGAATTGGGGCCCCTGCAAGAAGAGATGCACCGAGCTTTCTGCTGGTGATGGAGAGCGCTGAAGAGATGGAGTCGTGGATGACGACAGTACGCAAAGAGATCGAGAACCTCGGAGGCAAAAAGGCAAGCTGCGAGTCCAGCAGGAATTCCGCATCCATCGATGAGACGCCCGAGAAGACTTCGATTGATCGACCGTACCAACGATCACCCGTCAAGCGCGGATCCAGTCGCTTGAGTACGATCACACCGGTTGATTCGCCACAACAATCGCAGTACTCGGACTCCCCTAGGATTGTCGCAACTGATTGGGAGAGTGATGGCAAAGAAAAAACCGCCAGCATTGTCGACTCTGCCAGCATCCGGTCCCCGCGACCAAGCCTACAACGCCAGTCTGTCGAGGCACCCTCTACTGCTACAAGTCGGGACTCGCACGAGCAGGATCAACTTGACCAGCTTCGTCAGAAATCGCCATACTCGTACATGTCTACTGCGGCTTCTGTCTCAGGCGTTAACAATCACAATACGTCGCGAGATTCGTCACCAGCTCCGCCGTCCCCTATCAAAGAAGTTTCAAAGCCGGCAGATACAGAACCACACCGAAGCGAGACGTCGCTTAGGTCGTTTCACATGCACCCAGGGAACAACAGCACCCGCCGAAGATCCATGCAGCCTTTGCCCGTCACAAACGAGGACATCTCTGCATCTGTGCAGATTGCACGCACCCCTAAGCGCCATTCTATTTATGGCCCAACGTCACCAACCACGAGAGAGCCAAGACGAAAATTGGAGGTCGGCACCCCATTATCGGACCCTATAATACTGAAATCGTCATTGACTGCATGGTCACCTGCGACCAACGTTCAGCCAAGGGCCCCTGCCGAGTCTCAGAATGCGCTCCCGGCACGATACATGCTGAGAAGCTCAAGTGCGCCCCCTGGGAACATGCTCGCTGCGATGTCGCCGCCACCGCTGCAGCCGTTACCGACTCCTCCAACCCAGCGTCTCCAGTCCACGGCCATTGGAAACATGTCCAATACCGCTGCCGCTCTGCCATACCCAGGTGAGCGCCGCATATCGGCAACACCTAAGCCCTACCTCCGCCCTCTACCCGTGCGACCACAAAGCCAACATTCCGACGCCTCCGTCGTCGTCCCGCGCCGCTCCTCCCTCGCCTCGGGCAATAAGCCCGCCCGCCTGCCCCTCGGCGTCATCGTAAACCGCTCCGTCACAGAACCCGCTCGCCCTTCCTCCACCACCTCGATCCAGCGCCAAAGCAGCCCTTCCCGCCCCTACCAGCCCGCCCACCAACCAGCAGGCCAATCCCTCCGCCGCCCCACCTCCGTCCAAATCCGCTCAGACCCCGCGCCCTTCCTCTCCTCGTCCCGCCCAAACCGCGTTGTATCAAGCGCGCCGTCGTTCGTGCCGGGAAACAGGAGTATATCCAGCACACCGTCTTTCGTGCTGGGGAATCGTGCGTCTGATGTGCCTGCTACGCCAGCAGCTCCCCTCACGAAGAGCCCTAGCATACCCGTCCTGAGGGGCCATGGACAGCAGCTCGCGCCGCCGAAGAACCTCGCTTCGAGGAAGAGTATGCCGGCGATGGGATTGCCGCCGCCCGCACCGCCGCCTAACATGCCGCTGCCGCCGCCGCCTCCAACAACGGTCGGAGGGGCGAGGGCTGTCGCAGTGTAGACGTTTCCTTTTCCACAGTATCTTTCCTTGTCGTCCGTTGGGAACACGTCTTGGCAACAGACACGCCAGCCTATATCTTCCCTTTTCGATGTGCTTTGAGCGCATTACGTTACCTGTCACGTCGTTACGGTTTTCCTTGCATGATACCTCTGTCTTGCCGCGATCGATGGCTTCTCGGTATATATATATCCCTCTATTCCTGCCGTCTTTCTATCCAGCCATTTTTTTTTTGCTCCGTACCTTTGTATCACTACCAATTGTCATTCGTCCACATGCTATGATGGGTAGGGTCTGGTTCGGCAGATAAAATGGTATGTCAACGGTGTCCTTGTTCACGACGAGATAGATTTCCATCTTCATACGTAGGCCAAGGTAGATGGGGAAAATAAAAGCGTGCTTCACACGCTCTCTTCCTCTGTTGTCGGATCAACGAAAGATGAATTTTTTTGTTTTGAACATGACAAATGTGCACGCGTGCTTGGTGCGAGGTTGGCGCGCGCGAAATGGCTGCAACGCTTTCCCTTCGATGCCTTCGGCCTCGTCGCATCACTCCGGTACACTGGACCATGTCCCAACCCACCCTCGTCGTAGAATCCCACCCCTTGCATTCGCGCACTAGTAGGTAGGTAGGTAGGTAGGTAGGTGGGTGGGTGTACCTAGCCTCGTGTCTGCGAGTCATCTGTACCCCCCCCCCCCCACTTCACACCCCTAGTCCACCCTCCACCCCCTCCGTCCGTTTCAACCTTCGCCGCGAAACATTGTCGCAAAACTCCACGAGCGGCCGTGCGTCGCGACATCATAGCGTGCCGGACGGGCCAGGGCAGGGGGGTGGTGGCAAAAGGGTGTTTGGACTATCGTAAGTAGGGTACCTAGGGTAGGTGAGGGTCTCGTGCCGGAAATGGGGTGTTTTGCTACTAAGGTAGGTAGGTAGGTAGGTAGGTATATACTTTAACGTTACTTCACATAAACTTTATCCCACGCATACCTACTGTAGGTAGTCGCGTTGGACCTACCTTGAGGCGCAGCGCTGAACCAGTACCCAGGTATTATTAGCTACAGTGGGTTGGATATACAACGTGCGTCTCGTCCACGTGGGCGGGAAGGGATGCTCCGGGTGAAATAGGTACCTAAGTGGATATGTGCATGTTGGTTGTAGGTAGGTAGGTGCCGAGTCAGGTCCTTCGTCTGTCGCGAGGCACTATGTAGGTGAGCTTTGGGACTTCGCCATCTGGGGCTAGGTACCATGCGAAAGAGTTTGGAGTGGGATTTCAATGAGGTTCTGGACGCGTTGTGGGGGCGGTTGGTGGGGAGGTGTCGCTGTGGCCAGAGCGAGGCGTAGGAGGGGGTGGAGTCTTGCTTGTGTGGAGATGGCGTTGTGGTGGCTTTTATGTGGAGTATTTTGGTTGTAAGTCGTAAAGGGCGGGAGGGTAGGTACATGAGGGGAAGGGAGTGGTTTTTACCTGGCGTAAAGCTGAGGCTGAGGCTTTAACCTACGTGTCTTCCAGTCTCCGATGGTGTTCGTACTCGCCGAGGGTCCTTGAGGATGCGTTCGATTTCCAGCGTCGCTTGATGTGCTTAGTTCCCTGATACATGCATGAGTGGCAATTTCTCAACCTCTATTTCGTGGTCTTGAGCTGTGCGACACCAAGTATCAAGTCAATCTGTCAAGGCTATGTGGGTGAAAATGATTGTGGTAGAGTGGGCCGCATGAGCATTTTCAACTTCATCGGATGCAGCGGTATATTCAACTAACTGCGTATGTGGCCTGGCTAAGTCTGTATGATCCAGACGATCCTAGAATGTCACCGAATTACTCACAGATTGTAGAGATGGTGGCATTGTCTCTCTATTATGCCGCATCATTAAACCCAACAGGAGTTGTGGATATACTGCTTAGCAGGGGTGCAGTGCAGGGGTGCAGACGTTAACCAACGCAGGGGAAGGTATAACAGCGCACTTCTGGCGGCGAGAGCCAAAGGTCACGAACAGGTGGTCGAACTACTGCTCCAAATACGGCGCTGACGAAATACGCTTGAAAGAAATGGAAATTAGGATGATATGATTGGTCTTTATGTAAGTGATTCTAGGTCTCTTGGTCCCAGCTCATGACTGCAGTCTACGAGGAATCTTTGCACGATAACCTAAACAGCTGTGCAAATTCACAACCAAGCGAACTATGCTCCAGCGTCTAAGCGCACCGGTCAAGGTGTCAGTCCTCGTAGGTTCTGCTTTCGCACAATGTCAAGTAAACCGTGATACACAAATTTGACACGGACGTGGTAATATGATAAGTTTTAACAAGTACAGTAAAAGGTATCATTCATTACATCCAAAATTAGCCCATGCCTCTGATGTAGAGCCTGCCCATCTACTCTACCCCTGCTAAATAACAGTTTTCTCTCAAGCCCCCATTCACGGCGTGCTCGGCTTCGCCTTCAACGCGTCCTCGAATATCCTCATAAATCTCCACACATCCCCAAACGTATTGTACAGCGGCACCGGCGCCACCCGTATGCATCCCGGCTTCCGCTTATCGCACACTACGCCCCCCTCCACCAACGACACGCTCACAACCTCCATCAACTCCTCCTGCAACAGCACGCTGAGCTGCGTCCCGCGCCACCTCGGATCTTTCGGCGTTATGATCTCGAACGGATCACTCCCTTCCCGCTGATTCCGCGCCGCAATGCCAGAAAGAAGGTGCTCGGCGTACGCGGTCAGCAGCAACGCTCTGGACCGCAACTCCTCCATCGACGTCTTTTCAAACACGCTCAGACTGCCCGACAGACACGTCAGATCGACGATGCTGGGATTCGAGCACTGGAAGCCCTGCGCGCCCTTGGTGGGCACAAACTTGTTGTCCATGAGGAAGCGCGAGCTCTTGTTGTGGCCGTACCAGCCCTTCAGACCGACGTTGGTCCCGTTGTCGCCGTGCTTCTCGTGCACGAAGGCGCCTGCGATGGCACCTGCGCCTGCATTCATGTACTTGTACGTGCACCAGCACGCGAAGTCGACGTTCCAGTCGTGCAGTTTGAGCTCGACGTTGCCGGCAGCGTGGGCGCAGTCCCAGCCGATGGTGATGCCGTGGGCGTGGGCGTGCGCAGTGATGGTCTTGATGTCGAGGAGCTGGCCCGAGTAGTACTGTATGCCCGGGAGCAGAATCAACGCCAGCTCGTCAGCGTGCTGGTCGATCATGCTGCAGATGTGCTCCGTGGTCATGAGATAGCCGTCGTCCGGGTCCACGGGGAGAATCGCCTTCTTGGGGTCCAGACCGTGCCACTCGATCTGCGACTCGATGGCGTACCAGTCGCTGGGGAATGGCCGCCACTCGCACATGATTCTGTATTTCTTCTCGGTCGGCTTGTAGAACGCTGCCATCATGAGATGCAAGTTTATTGTTAACGTGTTCATGGCCACGATTTCCAAAGGCGATGCGCCAACGATGTCGGCCATTTTGCGCGCACAGTCGGCCGCCATGTCTTGGTATGGTGTTAAAGGAGAGTCCTCGAGCTGTGTGAAATGACCGCCAACGACTATGGATCCCCATGTCTTCAAGTATGCGTTTAGGTACTCTCCAACGGCTTTTGGTTGCAGACCTAATGAGTTGCCGCAGAAGTAGATGCTCTCATTGTCTGGGCCTGCAGCAGCAGCAGCAGCGGCGGTTTGTTTGTCGTCTTTGAGTGTTGTCCGCTTGAGCTGCGCCTTGGTAGGAACCACAAATTCTGAACGGAACGTCTTTTGGATGTCGTTGCTCTCGTCGAGAGAATGTGCGAATTCAAGGGAATCGGAGGTTGTAGGCCATTGTGGCAGTTGCCCCTCTCGCAGTTGTCGGATAGCGCTTGTCACGTCCATAGTGTTTGTGTTTGAGTCGACAACGTATGCTCGGTGAAAGATGATGGCGTGAGGGGAGACACCGTAGTCATTATATATCTGCGATAGGCAGTCACTTACGTCTATGATGGGGGCAAACTTGTCCTAGCTCCGTGTTCTGCTTCCGTTGTGCAGCTTTGAAGGTTCCGTTGCGACCTTTCGATAGCGGAGTAGCGCCAAAACTGGCTTCCGACAAGCACTGAGGTTCCGTCGAACATCCGTTCCGTCGGTCAGCCGCGTCGACTATGGAGTCCCTAGCACCTTTACGTCACGCTATAGCATCTTCGGTTAACGGACTTGATAATGGAGTAGGGCGGGTCGCCATTGTGAAATGATCAAAATGCGGTCAGTGGCCCTAGGGCCAACGTTTCCACCTGGGAACTCTATTTAAACAGGGTCTAGAAAGAGACGCTTTCCATATATCACCATCTTCCATACCTAATCTTTTACGATATGAGTCCTCACAAAGTCGAGATCTTGCCTTCACGAGCCGCCCTTCCTCAATACAACATCTCCAAGAACGGGTTTCTGCCCGAGGAAGCACCGTTGAAGCGGCTACCACAAGCATGCTACCAACCGTGGGAGCAAATCATCGAAGAACTACCGAACCTCATTGAGAAGCAGCAGATCCGCGACAAGGTGGATGCTCTGCCTGTATTACATGCCACGCAACTGAGTAGCGAGGCCGAATGGCAACGCGCATGTTCCATCCTGGCACTCATTGCCCAAGGGTATATCTGGACTGGCCCAGAGCCATCTCAGGTAGGCGGCAAAAGTAACGATGGTCAAACTATTGCTGACCAATGCTGCAGCGACTGCCTCCCGCCATAACCGTTCCATTCCTTCAGACGTCCGAGCATCTCGAAGTGCCACCGATAGCAACGTACGCAACATTGAACCTATGGAATTGGAGAATACCCCAGGGGGTTGAAGACATCACACAGCCGGACAGTCTGGTGGCTTTGCAGACGGCTACAGGTACAGATGACGAGTCTTGGTTCTTGATTATCTCCTGCGCTATGGAGGCCAGAGCTGGACCGCTCATCGACAGATTGCTTGGCGCTATGGAAGCAGTGGAATTCAATGATATATCGACCATCATCGATGCTCTTGAGTATTTCAAGCAAGGTCTGGAAGAAATCGGACGTCTACTCGAACGTATGGACGAACGGTGTAATCCCCAGGCTTTCTACCACACGATCCGGCCATTTCTTGCTGGCAGTATGAACATGGAAGCTGCTGGATTGACCAACGGCGTTTTCTATGATGAAGGCGATGGGAAAGGCTCATGGAGGAAATATCGGGGCGGCAGCAACGGTCAAAGCTCGTTATTGCAATTCTTCGATGCCGTCCTCTCCGTCAACCACTCCCGCTCCGGAGGTTTCCATCCCGAGATGCGAAAATATATGCCCGGCCCCCACAGGCGGTTCTTGGACGACATCGAGGCAATCGCGAACATCCGTAGCTTTGTTGTGAGTCAGGAAAGCAACGTCGCCCTCACGGGCGCCTTCAACGATGCAGTCAAGGCTCTTGGTGCTTTCAGAGACAAGCACATCGCACTCGTCACTCGGTATATCGTCATCCCTAGTCGCATGCCTAATCCAGAGCGGGGTGTCATCCGCAAGGATATCGCGTCTGCTTCCACCAAAATGGCACTGGAGGCTCAGACGCAGGAGCTACGGGGTACGGGCGGTACTAAGCTGATTCCCTTCTTGCGGACCTCGAGAGATGAGACCAGCGAGACCGCTGTTGAGAGATGAAACTGTGATGCAGTGTGATACAAACGATGTCACTACGGATGGAAGCCTTGGTTGACCTGTTGGTCATAAATCGGGAAGAGCGGAATATCCGCCACCGATGCACCATCCGAATTGTGGGTCCCAGGTTGGAGGAAGTCTTGCAGACCAGGGTCATACTCGGTGGGCCAGGGTAAAGCGAAGAAGTCAGCATCATACATAGTCCAGTCCATGGGAGTTCGGGCGGGAGCAGATCCCTCCATAGCGTATGATGGAGACGGCTCAGCTGACTGTCGGAAGCGATCCAGGCTTGTGTCTTCAGTTGGAGGATTGGCATCTGAAGTCAGTAGACCGAACAATTCAGAAGAAGCTTGCTTCCTTTGCATGCGTAACTGCATTTCGCGTTTCTTGACATGAGCTGCTGTGAGTTTGAGCAATGACTGCACTATGCGGGAGTATTGTCCAGCATGTGGGTCTACATTGCTGAAGTATTCCAAACATCGGATAGAAGCTTCGCAATTCTCGACGAACATGAAGCCTGAACGTCCAAGAGTACCGACCGCGAGGACGAGGGAAGTTGTGAACAACCAAGATCTATTTTTGTTAAGACTGACAACGAAGTTATTAGCTGAGTGGCTTACACGATGAGTGGCATCCTGTGTGGTAAAGTGCCAGTGCGAATCACGGTTTGCAATGTCTCGACAAAAGATGTTGCAGCGTCAAGCGCGGCGTCTGCGTATTTCCGCTTACTCGCATGGTCGCCTTGCGTGTGGGTTCCCTTCATCGAAGCCCCCATGAACGTGTAGATCTCATAGATTAGAAACGGTCTTGTGAGCAACATTATGCCGTAGTAATATGAGCACAACGTCGAGCAAGCACCAACGAGTATAATGTCGGCGGTGTCACGAACACTAGGTCGGTCTATTGCTTCCGTCAAAGGCTGCAGCCAATTAGATGCCCAGGTCTTCAGTTGACGCGAAACGAAGTCTGCTATCCGTGGTGAGATGCGCTTTCGAGAATAGACCTCAACCACCACCCGTTCGATGATCATGAATATCTGAACACTAGCGTCAAGTACCTTGAAGGCGACCCCATTGTTCATCTGGACGATATGGTATTTGACGGTACAGTCTACGTCTGACGTGCACGGCGGACGACCGAGATTGGTGCTGATAAGCATGTCGATGACTCGCAGACTCTTCCAGATCCGGTCTCGCATAGTTCGTATCGATTCACCGAAGGAAGCATTCACTTCAGTGCGGTGGATGCCTTTTGTCACACAACGTTAGAGAAGAACCAAACAACCACAAGATTCATGTTCATATACCGATAGCGTACGCAGTACGGGCAGCGAGAGCTGTGCATGTCAGCAAAGAGCACAGCATCATGGTTTCCGCAACTTACAAAAGTAGAGGTACGCGCCATTTGGTTGAAATGCACGTAACATGTATATAGCTACGAGGGCGAAACCTTGTACAGTCGCAACATTCATGCTGTTGCACATGTTTTTAGACAAAGCTGATCTCGCACGTTCGAACCAAGCGTCCGCTCTGTCCTCATCGTTATCCTGTGCACCTATGGCAAGTACCAAGAAGAAGACTGCACCAGCGGCGCCATCCGTGTGCGGTGTCATGCCGTTAGCCCATGCTTTCATTTCGCGAACCAGCTGAGTGTGTTCAAAAAGCTCTGCAAGGCCACTTGTAGCTACGAGGTACTTGCTGACCAGGTGTGGCACATTTTGCACATTGACCGAGGTGTCCAACGGTCGACCTGCGGTTGTTGGACGAACGATCTCGATGATGCAGTCTCGTGCTGCAGGGACAGGGAATCCATCCGGATCGACTTCGGAAGAGATAAGATATCTGACCGTCTGAAGAAAAGATAGCGGCGCACAGTCGCCAATGAAGATGCATTTTCCTTGGGCGTCTCGGAGTATGCGTCCTTCAAGTGGGACGACGGTGTCTTCATGGTGGTCATCTCTACTTGTGGTAGGGGAGAGGGAGGAGCTAAGATTATGATCTCGGTTCAACCCGCCAACACTTCTAGGTCGAAGAGTGTTGCCTTCGCTATGTGCCCTGCTTCGGACCGTATGTGACGTTGAGTTGGTATTTTGATTGTTCGGAGTGTTGCCAATAGAGCGAGTCTTGGGACCGGAAAATGTACAGCCATCTGCGCAGTCTTTGCGTTTGCAGTATCCGCAAGGTTGTTCTCCGTCGCACTTGACTTTTCGCTTCTTGCAAAGATCACAGGCTGCTGTCACACGGTCGAGTCGTCGCCTTTTTGTGGCAGGGGCGGTTTCAGTCATCATTCGATGTTTGTTATGATCTTGGCTTGTCTTGTGGCTACTTACGCGCGATCTGCTGAACGCACGTACTTGCGTCGGATGGAGGGAAAAAGCGGAACCTGAAAGGGTTCCGACGCAGCTTTCTGCGTCGGAAGCACCGGGGTCTTGGCATTAGTCATTCGGTCTTGGTTCCGACGATGACGGAGGACCACATCGGTCAAAAAACATCATCTACCCTGGCACCACCACGCTGAAGCGTTGCAAGTGTTTGTCAGAGCCTGAGCGGCCAGTTTATGTGCCGCCGATGAGGATCGTCTTCTAAGAGATCCTGAGTCAGTATAACGCTCTTACTGAGTACGATGATACACAGTCACTAGGTCAGTATGCAGAGCAGATCTCGATTGAAAAAAAAGTAAAGACCGTAATGCCGTTGTTATTCGATAACGACTGTTCTCGTTACATGTATCGCTCCAAGCGGTGATTTTTTATAATCTCCGTTAAGCTCCATCTCGTCTTCCGATATTCTTTCGAAAGGCGCAGACTGCTGCGTCCCAACAAATCTGGCGTGTGATTCATTATCGGGCATCCTGTTGAGTGAGATGGCCATGTCCGACCTCTTACTCGCATTCGTTTTATGCCGAGTAGACCTGTAGGACCCCGTCCGGCGGCCCATGCAGATCGCGTAGACGGGTTTCAACGCCGGTATTGAACCGCAAACGATGAGAAGGGTGATCTCGATTCTAACAGCTCGAATTAGTGCTGCACAAAAGATGTGGGGATTGGCCATACCCAGTCCAGAGGAAAAGCTGGAATGTTTCCCAGGTGATGTCCGACCTCGCATTGAGTGTGCTGAGCTTGCTCGCCTTGATAATCGCGCATATACTGGTTAAGCTACCACAGCCAAGCAGAGCACACAGCGCAATACGCTTCTTGAGATCCGTTTTCAGGCCCCACACAAGCGTCACTGGGATCGTTGCGAGATACAAGTCGGTCAAAGCGTGGACTGAGGCGCCGTAAATCGAGAAACTGCTCTGCACTTTCGGATCCCAACATTTCGTCGTCTCTTTAAGCGATTGATCCCACAAAGCCGCCGGATTTTCGCATTGAATGAAGGTAAACAATATCATTAGGACGGTGTTAATTGTGGTCCATGCGACAGCGACGTAAAGACTCCATTTGCGGAACACGGATGCGCGATTAAGGAGCCGGAGTATTAAGAAGGCGATGGCGATCTTCCCTGACCCAAGGCAAAAGATAGCAAGCGGCTGTGCGATCCAGTTCAGCTTCGTCACATACACCAGATGATCCGGATTCTCGATGAGATAAGCGAGATGTCGGGTACCGCCATCGAAGGAGAACATGCAGACAAGGACAGTAAGAGGTAGAAAGATCGCCTGCACCGTGTCAGTACTCAGGCTGCTTGCTGCCGCAGAAGAGATGAGGAAGTTCGCGCGTACCCATGTGATCAGCATACACCAGTCGTCAATACCCACGCCTGCAATGCTGAATCGCGCTGTTAATCGCATGCCCACAAGGACAAGCGACACCGCACATCCTACGATATAGACGGCGGCGAGGTGCGGACCGCGATCGTAGTCTGGATAGTCGGGCTCTGCAGCCATTGTTGAGGTTGGCGTGAGTCGAAAGTACGCAGATGGGCCGCGTAGCTTCAGTTTTGTCCATCGCTCCTCCCGACTATTGCATTAAAGGGGAAACGATCTCCACTACACGAGAACTTTCAGAATTCCTCATCCGCCCGTGCAAGGCTCGGAACCATGACCTGCGCCAGGGCCGCGGTGAGCCATGAGTCGCGATGCTTGACAGATAACCAATGTTCTGGGAGCGTGACGACTTCCTCGCGGCACGTAGCCAGGAACAATGCAGGTACTCTGGCCTAGGCTTTACCATTCAAACCCAATTGGGGAGAGTTGCAACTGAAAAGGGGTTGGCACTGCACAGACCCCCGGGCGAAGTTTCTCGACACGCATTAGTGCCGTGATATGCAAGAGGCCCGTTGATAGCCACGTAAAGAAAAGAGGGCACTTCCAATTATGAACAGGAGTTGTCAAGATTGTTGGAATTCCGTCGTTCCTAAAACAGTGGCGGTACCTAGATCGTGCCAATGCCGCTAAGAAACTCTACCGGTATCCCAAGGGACGAAGCTGGGACGCCCGCCTCATGCTCCGCCCTCGAGAATATCAACTCCACTGGAGAGGCGATCGTCTTCGTTAGGGACGTTTGGCCAGATACCGTGCACTATCAGTGATCATCGGGAGATCAGTCTGGAGTTCCTGTCTAGAACTTTCAAAGTGCGTCAGGGCATCGGAAGCTGAGAAGGGTATGATGGTAAGATCGACGCCTCGACAGGGCCACAGTTCGGCTGTTTGCTTCATAGTATTCGAGCACTTCAATGGCAGTCGTCGCAAGGTACTGCCTCTGCGTCCACCACGCTCAGGTGTATTCTCAGCGAGCGCACTTTACTGAGGTTCATGTCTACGATCCGTAATCTCGTACGCCTGTGAATCACTTTTATTGTCACACATATAACGACGAGTTGATAGTGAAAAGCGTCCGACTGGTAGTTGCCTCAAGCATCGTCGTCCACGTGGTGTTGCACGTAGCATAATATCAGACCCACATCGGCTGCGATATCGTGGAATGGACATGACTAGGAACCCTCGATTCCAGTGCTAACTGTGGTTTGGAGGCGTCGTCAACGATGTGGATATATTTCTAAAGAACAGGACACTTGCCAACTGTGACTTGGTCATTGTCTCCAGGCAAGAAAAAATGCCACAGCTGGACGTCTTGTGGTACCGGACCGGGGTGTGGCGCGTATGCAGCCGCACCCCCATACGCGCCACACCCCTGAGCAGAATGAATTTGCAGAAATGCGAAGTCCCACATCGGTCGGACAGAGGATTGACCATCGTGAGGAGATGCAATGTTGACTGCCGCAGGACTGATGGACGTCAGCTCCGCGTAGGCATCAGAAGCAGGTTGTGCTTCATGATAGCCTCATTGCGACTCACATTGAATCCCAATCCGTCTGGAGACGTTTATCGTCATGCAAATTGAATGCCTATCTAGATAATTGAAGTGGGGGAACGGCACGCAGTGGCGCCCCTCAAAAACGGGTGTTGGGTGCCGGATCCTAGCGGCGGGCGCCTTCCTGGTCTAGCTCGCTGCACCGTTGCGCTTCTTTAAATTGCCAATAGGAGATCCTGATGGCTTCGCAATGCGTTTTACCAAAGACGGGGAATTCTGTGTAGATCTGAATAGACCTGGCTGTCGGCGCCGCGGCAGCCCAAGCGCTCGTGATCATACGATGCCCGGCGCGATTGTAACTCTTCGACATGTGTGAGTCTTCAGTATCGCCGCGCACCTATCCTCACAGCTACCGTAGCTTGGTGGCGCTGTCTTCTCTAATGGATTGGAAGGAGAACCGGCTCCCGATCAGCTTGACCTGCGTGCAATTTCTCCCCTCTCTCCTCTGTCCTCTGATTTTGCCCTGATATCGTGTGAGTGCGAACTGCTTCTGCGGTACGGCACAGAAATTGATCCTTTGTGCACGTAGGCGTGTAAAGAGCAGGGGCGACTGCAATTGCGTGGCAGTTCAGCGCACCAACAACAAAGACCCTTTTTGCATCACGAATTTTTTACGACCACCAACCTCATCACTTCTTCTTCAATCAGAAGCACAGTATGTTCAAGGGCCCAAAGCTAATGCAGGTATAGCATCGCGATCGGCAGCCCGAGAACAGTCACCGGATAAGATCTTGTGTGCAACTTTGAGGCCGCCACAACATTCCACTTCAGGGCTCGAGAAAGCACGCCAAAAGCCAGCCAGCCATAGGTAAAGGCGCAAACGCCGTGAAATCGCTTAAAGTATACATGCAATGTCTCGACGGCGAGTGGAACTCTCTGCAGTATGCAGCCGAACGTACATGTACAGACCCACCTGCGTGTTCGCACCGTGAGGAGACCGGACTATCTGACACCGAATCTTCCGTCCACACAAAGCTGCCACCACAGCAACGCGAAGGAGTTCTCGGAAAGGCATTCCGAAAAGTGATGTCTTCTGTTAGAAACAGTTGGGGGAGCAGAGGCTTTGCATCTCCAAGCTCTTATCCGCTGGATATTGTATCTTTAATCGCCCAAAACTGTAGCGACAGTTCGTCCCCCAGATCGCAAAGATGAAGTTTCGCGATGGTACGTGTACGGGGTGCGGGGATAACATGCTATGGATCAACACTGAAAGCAAAGCACAGGCATGTGGCTCACCAACGACGCGTTCACGGTGCAGTACGCGGAAGAAGTCTACACGGTCACTCCACGCGAAGACAACAAAGCGGTCACTCTGCTCTGTCCCACGCGCAAGATCTTCTCCCGTGGCGATACGCTCAATCTAGCCACTGTCTCTGTCGAGCTCGAGGCTCACTTCGACGGTGTCATATCCTGCGAGGTAACGCACTTTTCCGGCGCGCACAGACAGGGGCCCGACTTTGAATTGTTCCCACACGGCAAGCCAGATGTAGAATCACGAGTGAGCAAGGCCGAACAAGGAACGACAATCACCTCTGGGGGTCTGAGTGCGACCGTCAGCGGAGATGCGCATACATTCGATGTGAAGTTCCACGCTACAGGCAGCTCAAAGACCATTACTTCGTTGCTGAACCGCAGCGTGGGGCTGGCATATTCACCCGCCTTGACGACGCCAAAGCAAGTGGAAGATATCAGCGACCGGAAACATTACATGTTCACGCAGACAGATCTCGCGGTCGGAGAAACTATTCACGGCCTGGGCGAGCGCTTCGGAGCATGGAACAAGATTGGGCAGAATGTTGAGGTCTGGAACGAAGACGGGGGGACGTCTAGTGAACAAGCATACAAGAATGTGTCCTTCTGGCTCAGTTCACGCGGATACGGCGTCTTTATTGACACGCCCGACAAGATTGATTTGGAAATTGGAAGCGAGCGATGTTCTAGACTGCAGATGACGGTGGAAGGTCAGCGTCTCAAGTGGTATCTCATCTATGGACCGACGCCCAAAGAGGTCCTGACGAAGTATTCAATCCTAACGGGCAAGCCTGGAAAGCCACCAGCGTGGTCCTACGGCCTTTGGCTGTCGACTTCCTTCACGACATCGTACGATGAGAAGACAGTGCGTCACTTCGTCGAGACCATGAACGAAAACAAAATCCCCGTCGAAGTCTTCCACTTCGACTGCTTCTGGCTGCGCGCCTTCCACTGGACGGACTTCGTCTGGGACCCCGAATTCTTTCCCGACCCACAGAACCAGATCCAACGCATGAAGGACGCCGGCCTCGTCAACCACATCTCCGTGTGGACGAACCCTTACATCGGGCAAGCATCTCCCATCTTCACGTACGCCGCAGAAAAAGGCTACCTGCTCAAGAAGGCCAACGGCGATGTCTGGCAGTGGGACCTCTGGCAGACTGGCATGGGCATCGTCGACTTCACCAACCCCCGGGCCTGCACCTGGTTCGCGGGCTGCATGGAGAAGCTCTTCGACATGGGCGTCGATGCCATCAAAACCGACTTCGGCGAGCGCATCCCCACCAAGAACGTCCAGTGGCACGACAAGACAGTCGACCCGAGCAGGATGCACAACTGGTACGCATTCATGTACAACAAGCTCGTCTACGAGGCCCTGCAAAAGCGCTACGGCACGAACGACGCCGTTCTCTTCGCACGCACTGCATGCGCCGGCACCCAGCGGTTTCCCCTCCAGTGGGGCGGCGACTGCGAATCCACGCCCGCCGCGCTCGCCGAATCCGTCCGCGGCGGGCTCTCCCTGGGGCTCGCCTCGTTCGCCTCCTGGACCAGCGACATCGGCGGCTTCGAGGGCAAGCCCAAGCCGTGGATCTACAAGCGCTGGGTCGCCTTCGGCTTCCTGTGCACGCACAGCCGCCTGCATGGCTCGTCGTCGTACCGCGTGCCCTGGCTCGTCGACGACTCCTCCACCGACCCCGAAAACTGCACAGAGGTCCTGCGCCACTGGGTACGCTTCAAGCGCGCCCTGATGCCGTATCTCTTCGCGCAGGCGGAGGAGAGCATCGCGAACGGGTGGCCGACCAGCGTGCGCGCGGTAGCCCTCGAGTTCCCCGATGACCCCACGGCGTGGTACTGCGACCGCGAGTTCATGGTCGGCTCGCAGCTGCTGGCCGCCCCTGTGTTCGATGAGGAGGGGCAAGGAGAGGTCTACCTTCCGCCCGGAAGATGGTTTGATTTCTGGACCGGTGAAGAGGTGCAGGGGAGCAGGTGGGTGAAGCAGAAGTATGGATTCCTGCAGACGCCGCTGTTTGTGCGTGAGGGCACTGTTCTGGTACTTGGGCAGGAGGAAGGCGAGGGCGGATTCGCGTACGAGTGGTTGAAGTCCGGAGGTACGGTCAAGACTTATGGGGTCAAGGAAGGGGATAAGGCAGTCCTAGTGGATAGGACGGGTGACCAGAAAGGTGTTGTAGAAGTGGGTGCGGACGGCGAGGTCAAAGGGCTTGATGCTCTGGAGGGAGAGTGGAAGGTGGAGAAATTAGGATAGACTACAAAGCTGGCACATGAAGTGTTGAAATACGTACCCAGGACACCATCTGATACGCGATAGCTGTGTGGTGTTACGCCGACGAGCAGCAAGTGGAGCAGTGACAATTTTCGAAAAGCTCGGAAATGTCTAAAGACGAACGGAAAACAAGAGTTTCGATCTAAACAGCAGCTCTAATAATTATGCGCTGTTTGTGTTTTATAACAAAACATAGTGGTATCTAATTAGTTGATCAGAAGCATCCCATCTTGAGGTCGAGCAATCACCGAGTCAAACTAGCGAGACTCCATACCCAGGTAACCAAACCATTCACTTCGCTGCTACCGGACAGCGCCACATTCAACCATCTGTCTACTCACGCATCCTCCAATCGCACTACCCAACCCCCCCACCGAACCTCCCATATACTCCACTAGAGCCTCTTCGTCTCCTCATGCACGATATCCGCCTCCTTCGCATCCCCCAGATGATCCGGCAGCGTCCCTAACGCCCTATCCCCAAACAGCAAATCAATCTCCTCCAGACTCAACTGCTTCGTCTCCTTCCACAAGAAAAACACGGCAGGCAGCGTGACGAACAGGTTCCATCCCACGAAGATGAAGTAGAACCTGTACGTGATGTCGGCGAGCGCGATGGGCGATACCTGGCTCCACACGGTCGACACAAGCCAGTTCCCCACGCCCGTCGCAAACGCAGAGCCGCGCCCGCGGATCGAGAGCGGCATGATCTCCGAGGCGTACACCCAGCTGATGGGCCCGAAGGAGCATGAGAAGATCGCTGAGACGCTGAAGATGAAGAAGACGCCGGCGATGCTCAGACTGTCTCTCCGGGAGCCCGTAGCGCTGGGGACCTGGCTGCCGATCGCGGCCTCGCAGATGAGTGCGATGGTGATGCCGATGGTGCCGAAGAGCAGGGGCTTCCGGCGGCCGACCTTGTCGAGGAGGAAGGTGATGAAGAGGGCGTTGAAGACGGGGCCGACGATGTTGTAGATGCCCGTCACGAGGAGGTTGCGCTTGCCTTCAATGCCGAGGTTTTTGTACATGACGGTTTGGTAGTAGCCGATCACGTTGATGCTAGGTTGCTCGTCAGGATGTTGTTGGTTTGGAGGTTTTGGACGAGACTCACCCCGTCATCTGCGTAAACACCTGCATAAACGTCGCATGCAGCAACCTCGTCCGCCACTGCTTCACCTTGAACATAATTAGCCACCCTGGTGCCGTCACAGCCTTCTCTGCTTCGATTGTCGTCTTGATCTCGTGGAACTGCGCCTGGATGTCGTCCTCATTACGCCCGTTGTAGTGCAGTTTGCGCAGCACCGTGAGCGCCTCATCAGCCCGATCCGTCTCAACGAGGTACCGCGGCGACTCGGGGAAGAACATGATGCCGCAAATGAGAATAAGACACGGGATGCACTGGAAGCCGAGCGGGAAGCGCCACGAGAAAGAGCTGGTCTCGGGGACGTGGGCGGAGCCGTAGCCCACCCAAGTTGACACGATGAAGCCGATGCCAATCATTTGTTGAGTGATACCTACGATAAGACCTTTACAGCGTCAGCGAGATCGTCCAATGTAGGTTGATGTGTATGGAGATTCATACCGCGCTTGCTCGGATGCGCACACTCAGACTGGTAAATCGGCACGGACATGCTCAGCACGCCTACCGCCCATCCCGCGAGAATACGTCCCACGAGAATCATGGCCAAGTTCTGCGCTCCGGATTGCATCGCTGCGCCGACGAGATTGATCACCGCGCCCAACAGCACCGTCCACCTGCGTCCCAGACTGTCCATCGTCAGACCGCCCCTGCTCACTGTTAGCACTCACTCTCAAATCAACCAACTCCCCCCACCTCCCATCCCATCCAGAAGTCAGACAGCCAAACCTACATGAAACTCCCAAACACCGCACCCCCCGAAAACGTCGAGTTAATCGCCCCAATGATCGCCGTCTCAGGATTCGTGTTGAAGAACTTGAGGAAATGCGGTGATTGAATCACATCCGTCATGACGCCGCTATCGTAGCCGAACAGAAAAGACCCCGTGCCCGCGAAGAAGGCGAGCGCGACGTTGAACCCGAGACCCATGGCTCACCAAACTGGCCGTCAGTCAAAAGAGAAGGTGTTCGGAGACGAAAAGATGCGTCTACCCAGGCGAACCGCCGTGTGAGGCACTGCAGATATGTATAAAAAAGAAACGGCGAAAGGATTGGAAACGCACGACACGGCAAGTAAGCGTGAATGTAACTGCATTGCAACCCCCCGTCCAATCCAGTCCAATCCATCCATCCAATGACCAGTAGACTGATCCTGCCCGCCTGGGATGGCGGAACACGTTCCCTAGTTTCCAGGACCGCACCTCGCAAAGCAAGACTTGCAGCTCATCTGCTGGCACGCGATGTACGATCACACCAGAGTCTGGGGTTGGAGCGCGCCTGGGGATGTGCGAGCGGGGTGCACATCCCCAGGGCGCCGGGGCTTTCATTTCCGCCAATCGACGACGGCCGCCGGGGAGACCATCCTGGAGCATCACACACCGAGCCTAGTCATATCCTTGACGATGCTGCTGTGCCTTCGGTGTCATGCAGCGACCTGCCCGGTACGAATAGATTGCGGACGTAGAATCGATCGCCGCCGAGCGATGAAGAGATGGACCATGTAGACGACCCTGCTGCCCTTGCAGACGGCCCGACAACCCACGGAGAATTGCAATTGCAAGTACTGCTTGGAGAAGAGACGTACCAGCTTGCTTGGATGGGGTCGAGAGCTCCAGAGGTGACATAACTATGTCCTCGTCCACCGCCACTGCTCGTTGGCTCCACAATTGGGACCGTTCCAGTGCTCTCTCAAAGTCCGTCAGGCCGTTCGTGACCGTCTCTCGGTCCCGCGAGAAGGCACAGCAACAATGGCGTGCCCCCTCAAGTTTCTGCGAGCCTCGCTCCTCCTGCTTGCCGCCTCCCCAGCAGCATCATACGACCTCACCCGCAGACAAGCCGCGTCCAATGCGACCTACAAGGACCCCAATGCCTCCGTTGATGATAGGGTGGCAGACCTCCTCTCGCGGATGACGATAGAAGAAAAGACAGCCCAACTCATCCAGGGCGACTTCTCAAGCTGGATAAACACAACCTCTAACGCCTTCAACGCCTCGGGCCTCGCCTGGAACATGGCGAACCGGGCAGGCCAATGTAAGAAAACCCCGGACTAACAAAATATCTGTTTCTGCTGTGGTTACCCTCTGGACTTCTTAGACGGTAGTCACAAGCTGGAGCGAAATCACCTACTCCCACCCAAAATTGTACCAATTCACTGACTTCGCAACCCACCCATAGTCTACGTCGGCTATGCCATCCCCCCCTCCTGGATCGCCTCGGGCGTCCAAAAAGCGCAAGACTACCTCCTCCACAACACGACGCTCGGCATCCCCGCCTTTGTCCAGACCGAAGGCATCCACGGCCTGCTCATCGGCAACGCGACTATCTTCCCCTCCCCAATCGCACAAGCCTGCTCCTGGGACCCCTCCCTCATCGAAAAAATGGCCGCCATAATCGCTGCCGAGTCCAGAACCATCGGCGTAAACCAAATCTTCGCGCCGCTGGCCGACCTGGCGCGAGAGCCGCGCTACGGCCGCGTCGAGGAGACGTACGGCGAGGATACGCATCTGGTGGGTGGAATGGCATACGCGTATGTGGTTGGCGTGCAGAACCACTCCGTTGCCGCGACGATCAAGCACTTCGCGGGGTTCTCGGCGCCGGAGCAGGGGCTCAACACGGGGCCGGTACATGGCGGCGAGCGCGAGCTGAGGACGACGTGGCTGCCATCGTTCAAGCGGGCCATTATTGATGCGGGAGCGTATAGTATCATGGGGTCGTACAATTCGTATGATGGCGTCCCGACTATCGCGGACTATCACATGATGACGGAGATTCTGCGGGAGGAGTGGGGGTACAAGTACTGGCTGACGAGCGACGCGGGGGCGACGGACAGGCTGTGCTGCGCATTCAAGATGTGCAGTTGTACGCCGCGGGGTGGCGGGCAGAAGGACGCTGTTGATGGCGAGGCGATTACGCTGCATGCGCTGCCGGCTGGCAACGACGTCGAGATGGGCGGGGGCAGCTACAGCTTCGCCAACATCCCGGAGCTCGTCGACGCTGGCAAGCTCGATATTGAAGTTGTTGACACAGCAGTCGCACGCCAGCTCCGCGCCAAGTTTGCGCTGGGTCTGTTCGAGAACCCGTACCCTGGCCTTGGAGCTGCCAACGGCACCAACGGGACGAGCGGCTTCCCCAATAAAGCCGAGAGCGTGAACGTTGCGCGCCAGCTCGACACAGAATCCATTGTCCTCCTCGAGAACAAGAAGCATACCCTTCCCCTAAAGAAAGATGCCAACGTCGCCGTTATCGGGCCAATGGCCGACTTCGTCAACGTAAGTTTTTTACTCCTCGCAATGTCAACCAGAAAACAATCGCTGACCCTCCTCTTACAGTTCGGCGACTACGTCGTCTACCGCTCGCAGTACAACGCGCAGAACGTCAACCCCCTCCAAGGCATCCGGAACGCCTCCACTGGCACGGTAACCTACGCCCAAGGCTGCGAGCGTTGGTCCAACGACGAGTCCGGCTTCCCCGACGCCGTCTCCGCTGCTGAAGCTGCCGACGTCGCCGTTGTAGTGGTCGGCACATGGTCGCGCGACCAAGGCGAGCTCTGGACAGGCCTCAACGCGACGACAGGCGAGCACATCGACGTAAACGACCTCAAACTGGTAGGCGCACAGGCGAAGCTCGTGAAAGCCATCATCGACACGGGTAAGCCTGTTGTGGTCGTCTTCCAGAGCGGGAAGCCAGTGACGGAGCCGTGGATCTCGGACGAGGCGGCGGCGCTGGTACAGCAATTCTATCCTGGCGAGCAGGGTGGTGCTGCGCTCGCGGACGTGCTTTTCGGCGATGTGAATCCCTCGGGAAAGCTCTCCGTGTCGATACCCCACGATGTCGGCAGTCTTCCCATCTTCTACGACTACTTAAACTCGGGGCGGTTCGCTGGAGGGTCTGCTCCGAAGCCGGGAGAGATGTATGAGAATGGTACGTTGAAGTTTGGCAGCTCGTATGTCTTTGGCACGCCGGAGGCTCTTTACGATTTCGGGTACGGTCTCTCGTACTCCAACTTCACGTACTCCAACGTCACCGTGTCGAAGAGCGCCGTAGCGCCGGACGATACCATCACTGCAAGCGTCAGCATCACCAACACATCGCCTGTCGACGGAAAAGAAGTGGTGCAGTTCTACGTCCAGGACGTCATCGCGTCGGTGGTTGTGCCGAACAAGCAGCTCAAGGGATTCAAGAAGGTGCTCGTCAAGGCTGGTGAGACGGTCGATGTCGGCGTCGACCTGGAGGTCAAGGACTGGGGGCTTTGGGACGTCAGAATGAAGTATGTGGTGGAGAAGGGCGACTTCATGGTGCATGCCGGGTCAAGTTCCCGCGATTTGAGGGGCAATGCGACGGTGACGGTGTCGTGATGAGGCTGTGTCGGGCTTGGGTACTTCGTAATACAACAGATCCCATCTTGAACTTTGCCCGAGACTCTTATATTGCTACCGACTAGCCATGGTACTCCTGCTTGTACTCGTCCGAAAGAATGCCTGTTCACGAGCGATCATTCTTCGACGCTCCATCGTCGAGGTTAGGGCGGAACAAGCCACACTGTGTATCTACGAATCATGTCATGGCCCCTGTAAGCGGAGCCGCGTCGAGTTGTGGCAGAGGATTGGCGGCTGGCGTGGCGGGCGTGTGGTGTCGTGTTGTTGCAGAGGGTTGGTGGTGTGGTGTGTTGTGTTGTGTTGTGGCAGAGGGTTGGTGGTGTGTGGTGTCGTGTTGCACGGAGGTCGATGACGTTTTTGCCGGACCACGCCAGGCCAGGCTTCGCAGGCACGGCCCAGGCTTCGATTGCGGCAGCTACACGACAGCCCTGCTTTCCCGCGGCATAGGCACGCCCCAATTGCTCCTTCATTCTCTTCTTCTACTGTAACATGTCTTCCATGGTGCTCTAGCACGTTAATATAATACTACAACTCGGGAGAAGACAGGACAAGACAACACGAGACAACACGAGACAACACGAAGCAAGTCAAGACAAGACAGGACAGGACAACCCGAACAGGACAGGACAGGACAGGACAACCCGGACAAGACAAGACAAGACAATACGTACAGAGTTAAGACAAGACAGCACAGGACAGGACAGGACAACCCGAAACAAGGCAAGACAGGACGCACGCAAGGGAGGACGCCGATGCCCGAACCACACGTGCGTTCATGGCACCACGCCCCTGAGATCGCGTCTCTCTCGCCGGACTCGTACACTGCGCAGCGCCTGGTGAGACACTGCCCGACATGTCGAGCCCATTGGCGATGCACTGACAGGCTTTGCAGCAACATGGCCCGGCCGAACACCTGCACCTCACCGCGCGGCGCTTCTTCATCGGGCCCATCCCAGTGCGCAACCCCGCCATGCTGCCCCCCACAATGCAAACACAGGCGCTGATGCACGCTGACAGGAGGCCTGGCTGAAGACTCATCGCCGCGACTGGTACACGCACCACCTGCATATCAACTACTCCAGCCATACCGCCACCTTCTCGTCCACCGACCGCCGCGGCTCGCGCGACCGCCGCCTGACCGGCCTCGAGGGACCCAGCGCATCGGCCCTGTTCCAGACCAGCTTCCCCCAGCCCGACGATGTCGACGTCGACGCTGCCGAGCATGGCGAGCCCGCGCAGAAGGCAAAGGCAAACGGGCCGCCCGCCCTAGAGATAGCCCGTGCATCTTCGCAAAAGGACAATGTACAGTCACTCGACGACGAGGAATTCCTCGATTCCGTCTCGGAACCAGACGACGATTTGCGCGTCTACACCCACCAGGAGGAGCCCGAGGACGAGGACGAGTCCGGCCCGTCAACAACGCGCCGCCCGAGCACAAAGTCCTTCGTGACCGCCTCGTCCAGACCCCCGTCGCCTTCAGACCATGAAGACGAGCAAGACAACGAGGCCATCCCCATTCCACACCAAGCGCTAGCACCGACACGGGCACATACACAGGTACAGGCACAAGCAGGTGGTTCACAGGTTCCTACCGCGACGGCAAGCAAGAGTGAAGGCGACAAGCCGCTGTCTACCGGGCTCGAACCCAACACTGGAGAGCCTTCGGTAGATGCTGTGTCCACAACATCGTTGCTGCGCAAGGCTGACAGGCAGAAGGATCCGTCCCCTCTGACTCAGCCTAAACCCATATCACCCGCCAAGGGCATTCTCGCAAAAGCAAAGAGGAAGTCGCAAATGGCGTCGTCCGAGTCGACTGGCTCGCCCATTGAGCGCGCCGGCGAAACCCTTTCCCGCAAGAAGTCCAACCTGCGCAACCTCGTCAAGTTTGATATCCCCGAAGATTCGAAGCGTGCGTCTATCCACCTGAGAGCAAAACAAGCCCAGATGACGGTCCAGCGGGCGTCGACGAAGTTGAAGAGACGCAAGATCAAGGATGGCCTTGTTGTCAAGATGGAGCGTATGCTGGTGCGCGTGGACTCGGCCGGCAAAGAGGTCCCCGACGACTTTGATGAGAACACAAGCCAGAAGATCGACTCCACCGTCAAGGACAAGTGGCGGGAGTACATGGTCGTCTGTCGACATAGTGAGTCAGGGGACGCTGATTTTGTGCTGCAAATGTACAAGACTAGGGTCATTCCCGAAATCGAAGAGCCCAACGCCAGCAAAAACGCCGCCTACGAGATTCCACTTGGCCGCAAGATCACTAAGGTCAATCTCTATTCCTCGCTCGACAAGTCTGTCGTTGTGTGGATGCCCGTCTCGCGAGGCACACGGATCTTCATCATGCAAGCCCGGACCGCATCCAACGCGGTCGAATGGTACACATTCTTACGTAACGTTATGGGCTGGCGTCGCGCTTCAGAACTTCAGATCAATATTCCTGACATGAATGTCAGCTTGCGCATTTCTGATCCCTTCAGGAAGCTCGAAGAAACCCAGAGCGAGGCCCAGGCGGCCAATGAATCTGATAACGAAGAAGTCATCTTGAAGACGATGCAGGAAGAGCAGGCCGTTGCGCAATCACTGATTGTAAAATGCCTCGATCAGCTCGAAGAAACGCCGGAGTGGGCCGACATACTTGATTCGTGGGCTAGGAACCAACGGATAGGACTCGCATGGAAGCGCTACGACCGTCTCGAGTGGGTACACGGAGCGAACGAGCGCAAGATGTACGGCACAATAGCCATGGCGAAATCGCACGAGCTGGAGCTTCGCCCCAAGACACATTACCCAACCACCGCGATAACCCGCAAGAAGCATAGAACGCTGACCGAACCTGTCCCGGTAGAAGGGTTCCTTATCCGGCTAACCAGCCAGCGTGGACGAGCAAGGCGATTGGGACTCATGTACCACAAGCAGCTGTACTTTGCCACTCATGACCAGTTCCTGGTTTTCTCCCGTCCGACCAACAGCACGCCACCTCCTCCCCCTAAGATGCCTACTGTGGAGGGATCGGCAGTCCCGTCAGCGAGTGCGATCAGAGAAGGTACACCCGACACATGGGCCATCAATCCGTATCCCATCAGAGACAACCACGTTGAATGGCTGTTGGAAGATCACTCAGGCACCCCAGAGTCCCGGAGACTTCATGACGACGATGCCGCAGACGAGGCGCAACGCAAGCTGCAGAATCTACTCAATTGTGACGGGTACATAAACCTGGCCAACATTGCCAAAGTACGCAAAGCACGGCTTGGAGCAACACCAGTAGATGAAAACATTGACACCGGCTCGGACGTCGACTTTGACGAGGAAGTAGAGGACGACGCTACGAGGGATGATGGAGTCACAAAAGAGGTCGATATAGCACGGACGTTCGAGCTAATCATGCGCAATGGCTTGATCATACGCTTGCAGGCGGCAGACATAGTCCGCCGTAAGGAATGGGTCAAGCACCTCCGCGCGCTCGCCAAGTACTGGAAATTCCGTACTGCGGCTGACATTGGGCTTTATAAATCCACCCGCGGCCGTAACCTCAGCGCGCTCAATATTGACGAAGAAGCCGAAGCATACATTGGGCAGTTCGCGAAGAAGTGGGAGGTCACGCAGTCGTTTGCGTCGCCGCTGCTCTATAATATGTGCGGCATCGCAGACTGCCGCGCCATACACATGAGCGGCACTCTCTACCGCAAGCCGCGGATCCACGCGGCCTTTACGCGCTGCAGCGTGCTTCTCGCCGCTGGCACGCTGCTCATTTTCCAGGACGTGCTGCGCAGCAGCACCGGCAAGCAGCTCGCGCACATACACCACGAGCGCATGGCCAACCTCGACCTGCGCGACTGCTACGTCTACAGCGGCCTGCTCACCGAATCCGACCTCCTCTACCAAAACCAGACCTTCGATTCCAACCAGCCCGGTCACCACGCACTGCCCCGCCTCTATCTCGAAGATGGGTGGACCAGCACCGACGAGGATGTGATGACGACGTTTGTGGTGTGGCACGGCAAGAGCAAGAGCTGGTTCCGCGCCGAGGAGGGTGCGGGCGAGGGCGAGCAGCAGCGCACGAAGGGGCGCAGGACGAGGCTGAAGCGTGTGGCGAAGCTGGGGAGTAAAGGAAGGAGTGTGGTGTTTCGGGCGAGGAGTCGGGCAGAGAGGGACCATTGGGTGCTGGCGATTCAGAATGAGATTGAGAAGGTGCAGGGGAATCGTAACGAGGACTTTAGGATTCAGGAGAGGGAGGTGACGACGTCTCGGTGAGGGTTGGGGATGGGGAGGGAAGGGAAGGTTTTTTGAGCATTTTTGCGTGCGGCTATGGTCGCTTCGATAGTTCTTTCCGAGGTAATATACATATTCAATCATGCCTTTTTGGGGTTGCGATGTTGGTGTCTGTGTTGCAATGTACGGCGTGCTGAGCAGTGAAGTATTCACCGTTTTTCGTCGGAAGGATGAGCGAAGCTCGTCGGTTTCGATATTGAGTCGATTTCGACCGGGGCGAAATGCGTTGTTCCGAAGGCCTAGCTTGCAGGTTGACTGCGCTGGGTTGGGGTTGGTGGTGTGTCGTCGAATGGATGGGAAGTAGATAGACACTGGGGGTAGGTAGGGCTTGAAGGCGAGTGGAGATTGCGAGCCTGGAGAGGCGGGTTGCACTTGTCTGTGTGGGGTGTTTTGGAGCCATGGGCTGGGCTGAGCCGGAAAATGTGTACCTACCTCAGCTGGCAAGCTCGCATCTCACCTCTTGACTTGAACCTTCTTAGGAGGCATTTTAATGTATATTGACAATACGGGAAAAGGACTTATAGGGAAAAAACAAAAACGATCACGCCGACGAAGCAATGAAAAGAATGAATGGGGCACGAAGAGATGAAAATGCCAACGAGAGACTGCCAGCCAGCCAGATTCCTTAAGACACGACTTTCTACCCTCAACCTTCACCAATGTAAGTTCATGGAAGCGCAACCTTCCAGCATGTGCTGATTACGTCTCTAACACGAGAAGGTGTGGCATCAAGGGTTCAATTACAATAATCGGCGTCTTGTTGGCACCCAAAACAACGCAAAAATGAAAGCTCTACGCAGGACTCGAACCTGCAACCTTGGCCTGACACGTTTGCACGTAGTAGGAGGGCCACGCGCTACCATTGCGCCAGCAGAGCGTTAACAACTCTTATGATTGATGACTACAACGGAGATTTTGTTAATTATATACTTATTTTCAGTTTCTCTGGACTCAACCGGGCATCGAAAGAAATGATTCAATGACCGGCAATCAGGTCTCAGACTTTCTGTGGGGGTGAGGCAAATATCGGTGTGCAATCGGCAGCTAAGAGTGGGGGAGGGCGGATGCTACCTAATAGGTTAGTGGAATATCAGCACCCAACGACTATTAAGACCATCGATCCACGCTCTTCCTTGTAACAAGGCAGTGTCATGAACTGACTCAGCTACGATAGACGTCTCTTCTCCGTGCATTAGCCGCAGCATTTTATTGAAGATTTTTTCTGCGTAAACCAATATGCACAAGAAAGAACACCGCATGCTAACATGGTTTGAAGAATCGAGTATTCAGCCATACAAAGCTTCGGGCTCATGTGCTGAGAGGGAGACGACAAATACACGAGTTGGAGTAGATTGCTAACGGTAATGCTGCTTGATAGAATGCAGCTCCAGGGCATAATGGCATAACGCATAGTACCGTATGATCTCCACACGAACGCAGCATTTGCTATACCTCATTGCTAGCCCGATCGCTTCTGCACCCGAGGCGGCCGAGATACAGTAGACGCCGTATCCCTCTCTGACCTTCGTAGGACCACCCTCGCCGCCGGCCGTGGCATATCCCTCACAGAACCCGGACGACTACTCGGCAGCTCAACCCTCTTGTAAACCATCGCCACGTAAAGTATGCGCACAATCGCCGCAAACCCAATCGCAAACGGAATCGTTTGGCTCGCCCCAGACAGCGTTCCAACGCCCTCAATCTCGTTCCACGATATCGTCAGCTCCGTCGCAACAGTGGTGGCGAGCGCAATCACAATCCTAATCCAGACATCTATATTCTGCAGTAATTCGACGTGCGCACGCTTCGGCCGTCGTCCTTCCGCGCCGGGATCCGGGAACCCGGCCATGGCGCGAAGCTTGATGAGTAGGATGTAGATGCAGACGAGTCCGAGCCAGAAGTACATGAGAGCGTGGAGGACGACGGAGGCTTTGCTGTTGAGGCGCACTTCGCCGAAGACGAAGCCGTATTGCTGGCAATTGCGGTGGTCCAGGTCCGGCACGCGGTCAAACCAAAACCAGTACTGGAAGACTAGCACGCCTATGAGCAGCGTGAAGCTCAGGTTTGCTGACATTGCGCCGAGATTCACACGTGGATAGCGTGTTGGATCCTAAGAAGTCACAAGAAGGAGATTAGGAGCTAGGCGGAAAGATTTCATGGAGGAATGCTTTGGTAGTTGGTAAATGAGCAGTTCGGAAATGCTCGCAGCAACATCATTCGAAGAATTACCGTACATCCACTCACCCAGTAAGGATCGCACGCCGTCAACAACCGCCACACATATATCGGCGCCAGAGCCAGATACCCGCCGAACATCAGCAACAGCACAATGTACGTCTCGACAGGCTCGAGACTATCGACATCCGTCAGCGTCAGGATCGCGAGCGCGAGAAACGTCGCCGCGACGAAGACATCCGTTGAGAACGCCAAACTCTTCACCTCGGAGGGTGCCAGCCAGCGCGCCAGGATCGCCCCGTACCACTGGAAGTAGTACGCCAATCGGATGCCGAGCCCGTACATGTCGCTGTTCCCCTCGACCTTGCACACGGCCATGGTGGTGAGGAGGTAGTTTTTGTATATATAGAAAGTAGTTTCTTGTAGGTATATTGGTCAAGAATGCGTGCGATGCTCAGCCTTGCCCACGAGCGATGAGAGGAGCAGGCGGGGCATATTTATGGTGGCGAAATGGACTGCACCGAATTGGGCCCCTTTAACATATGCGCGCGCAGTGCTATGTCTTGCGATGCGTGCAGAGTGCATGGTGACGCGCGGGGAGCAGGGAGGTGATTGGGGGCTACGTGGTAGACGGAGGATGACGGATGGGGTTAGGCTGCGTTTGCGCATGTCGTTCCACAAAACCTCCATCTCTTTTTCATCGAAATGCCACCAGCCTTGCAGATCGCGGGGTAGATGAGATGGTGGACTCAAACACAAGCCCGACAGAGGTACGCTAGTACGATGGCTGGAGGGAGTTGCTCACTGCCAGTGTGTAAACTATCTCCTCGCTCGGCTATAGAAGCGTGAACAACAGGTGGCGCTTTATCTTGCACTGACTTGGCAGGCTCACTTTTGTCTTCGTAACTTTTATGCTGTCCAGGTCATAGGAGGCAGGTCACAACGAGAGGTCACTTATCTCTAACGGCGGATGCTTCTAGACTGCAACCGTACCACAAGCACACGTATGCTCTCGTGGCCCAATCAATATTCTGTCCCGCAAAACAGACCGAACCCGCCACGTATATGTACGGCTATCCCCAAGCCAAGAGAAGAGCGCAGCGCGACAACTATGATCACATATACGTATAATCACGGACCCCGTATTGGTGAGCAGATACATCAAAATGTATACCAGCATGGCCGTGAACGCGACAATCACCGTGGCTACAGACACTCCCGCGACCGTCCGAACGACATCGAAGAGGCGACCCGCGCTCAAGTGAAAGCGTGCAAGGACTACGACGATGCGAAAACGAAGTATCAAGTATCAGGCGGAAGTTTGAGGAGGCGAAGAAGCTGGACGAGGCGACGACACGGCTCAGTGCTGCGAAACGGCGCGAGGGGGTTTGGTGATATTTGCTGGGCGATAACGATGACTATCGCTTGTTGGTAGTCGTCATATTAAGGGAAAGCAGTGTCTTACTGGATGATAATGACCTTCTGGTTGTTTCGCATGCTGCTGGGAAATAGCTTCGTGGTAGCGCTGGCGCTTTGTGTTTCGGTAGGATGGCACGATTGGACAAAACGATGAATTCTTGCCGTTAGATGTTTGAACCATATCAACACCCATTTTCCTTTACGATTTAGATAGTTGATTTGAAATCCCCAGGTTCAAGAATATTTTCTTCTAATTATTACCATGTATAAAGTTCCACTGATCAGGGATGCACATAATTCACTAATAGCCATAGATACAACGACACTGTGACGTGCTCCCACGATCAAACATCTCTCCTCAGCTCAGTATGTCAGACTAACACACCTCCCCTCCCACCCACCAGATTCCACCACGTTCTTAAATATCCACGCTCCCACATCAGTCCGCCCGACCGTCCACCCAATAGCTGGTCCAACCTCCTTCTCCACCCTCCCTTTCTCGCCTTGCACACCCCACTCCCACCCACTCCTCACCTTCTCCACGCCTTTCAGTCCGTCCACCAACGCTGTCGGCCTGACAATGACAAAGTCGCGGATATGCTCGCCACGATCACTGAGCACTACCTCCTCCATTCCGCGCTTGTCCGCATGCGGTTGTGCGGCGAGGAGCTTATACAACGGGTAGTACAGCAACGGAATATCCCTTGCTCTGCCTTTGACGCCGGTGGAGCTTAGAGCAATAAGAAGGGGCTTGCGTCCAGATGAAGTGGGCATGCCAAGGGTTGAAAGCGCGGAGAATATGGCGCGCATGCCGGATGTGCAGAGGGTGGGATCTGGCAGGACAAAAGGCGTGGTGAGAGAGAGTTGGAAATTAGGATACGCGCCGATGGAGGAGTAGATTATGTCGACCACGTGGGAGCTGTTTGTGGGGGAGACGAGGGCACGGGATACGTCTGAGGAATTCTTTGCGTCGCCTTGGATGATGGTGAGATTGGCTTCTATTGCCGAGGCTGAGATGGCGTGGTCGGTTGTGAGGCTGGTGACGAGGTTTGATGGGATGCGGGCTACTGTTGGATCTTAGTTAAATGCACCCTAACATAATGGCGTGGTAAAAAAATCCGATGGAGATGTAGACGTACACGCTGTGCAGTGGTAGCCTGAGCGGAGGGCGCAGGCGAGGGAACTACCCGCGCATCCACCAGTTGCGCCGAAGAAGGCGATTGTTTGCTTAGAAGCCATTTTTTTCAGATTGCGTCGTGTTGGCAAGTATATCGCTTTCGAGGTTATGGTATAGTCTTTGCTTGGATCGTCTCTGAGACAGATTCAATAGGTAGCGGAGGGTACACAAGAAATATTTGTAGGTTCGAGGAATGTTTTGTCTGGATTGCTTTTAATGAGGATGTCGTCCGCCTTTTGTATTCAAACAAGACCTTTCAATCCACCACCATCTCATCCAAATACGGGGCATCAAGGAATTTCATACCAACGTGACCCCTCGCCGTCTAGTCTACTCTTGTCGAGGTGTTATCCGGCGTGTCGGAAGTTCGCTAACCTGTTTGGGACTAGATGCCACTGGGTCGAAATCTCCATCTGGCTAAAACCAGTAAAAACAGGGCTGAGTCCAGCCACATTCGTAGCGAACGTATGCCCATAGCCTCCACCAGGTCTTCTAATCAACCTCCAGCTTGAATGCTATCGAGCAGAATTCCTGTCACATGCGAAAAATTGAACGACACAATCTCTTATCAGATTGCCTCGCGCCCGGTGTACGTGTTCGCAAATTAAATTGCTGTCGCGTCCAGCTGTCTACACTCGTAGCAGTCCAGCAGTACCTAGATCATTATCACGCCTTCAATCTGAACGGTGATGTCGAGTGTGACTCGCGAACTGCGTAATCGAGGACTGCGTAGAAAACCACAGTAATGCCTCCCGACCGTCGGGTCGTATCTACAGTATACTAAAGGTTTGAAGAGCATGGAACCTCCCGCGAAAGGACATTTCTCTCGTAAAGCAGGATACGTGGTATGCTGGAGTGGAATAGTTACTAAGAAGAAGGCGCATCGGGGGTGTATACACGTTAGAATCCGCAGGATGATATTAGTCTCGGTCATCACGACCCAGGCGCAGACGCAGACGCAGACGCAGAACGAATCATCTTCGACTGACTATCAAACAGGGTAATTACATTGCTTGGGACGTATTACCCAAGTAGTCCCACAGCAGCAACAACCCATCACAACCGTATGTACACCGTAGAGATAGCTTCCCAGAATCCCAACATGAGCGACCACTCCTGGTTGTCGATATGGCGTAGGATCACCTAGCCGCTGACCCAATTGGCACATGCAAGGCGCGTACCATCTGACCTATGTATAACAATGCTCCTGTTCCCGAAGAACGCCCCGATTCCCGGTAGGGTAGACGCGTACAAGTCCACGTAACTACCGCACATATCAGCAGGTGCGAACCGCCAGTGGCGACGAAAATGCTCATGTACCTTGTAGAGATCGAAAGACCGGTGATGTTTCCATGCTTGCCCGACCGGTCGCCGACTTCGCATGTCTGAGGCTTGGTTGGATCACACATCGGAGTGTTGGCGAACTGGCCGCGTCGATAGGGGTCCAGGTGAGCCTGTATATCTTGGGCAGAACAAGTACCACTGACGGGGATCGGTAGGATGTGGAGGTGATAAGCTGGAGCAACGTATCAGTGTGCTACTCGGCTTCTTGCGACGGTAAGAGTATCAAAGGGATAGAAAGAGCAGAAATGATGTCTTAGACGCGGGATGAGGCATACGGAACGGTGGTCCTGCAGATACAGGAAGGCCTTGGAGAAAAGGACGCCCGTGCCGTTGGCGTTCGAGGCCGCAGTTACGGTTCCGGATATGTTGGCCCCTGCACCGGGAAAAGTAGCTGTATACTTTGCCCCAGCAGGATTGTTGTTGACAATTGCAGCATCACCCCCTAGTCCGGTGCTGATGTTACCGGAGGGATTGGGAAGACCCGTTCCAAGAATGAGGGTGGGGATAGCCAGAGTAATAAGAATAAGTGTGAGAGACGGCATTGTCTCCAACGGTGTTACTTGGTTCTCGTATTCCAGATTTAGTAGCAGTGTACCTCTGAGGGGATTTGAGAAGGTTTCTGCTGCAAGCATGCAAGCAGGCTTCGATCCGCCATCCTTTATGTATTCTGAGGTATCTGGTGCTGCACCAATCGTTGTAATTGCTCCGTTCGGTCCCGTAGCTTTTCTTCCCTCCTGTTCAATATCGCATAGATCATGTGTATGGACTTTCCCTAACGTCCAAAATCTTGTTGTGATGCAGTGTCCAGCCCGACGTCGATGCAGGTGGCGTCTCGACCGGGGCGGGACTACACTGCAAGCAAGCAAGTCAGTTGAGCGATGGCAATTGTTGAAAGCTGCATGATGTCCTCCAAGATTTTCGACTTGTTACTTCTCACTTTCGGGGCTGGCAGCGAACCATGGGTTGGTGTTGGAGAGGGCTGGACTTCGCGGAGTCTCAGCTGTTCTGCTATACGGGCACAATTAAACTACAGTGACTATGAACTCGTGGGGCCGTCTCCATGATTTAAGTGAGTGTGGGGTCCATGGTTGCCTGTGGACAAGAGGAACTTGGCAAACGCTCTGCAAGTTACGGAGTGACCCTCCGCAAGCCGCAGACGTACATGATTCTTTCCCTTTTCGAATAAACACTAATGATCTTCAGCCCCAAGATTCAAGCGTTTGAGTGATCTTCTACGCTTTACCTTCCTCACTGCCAGGACACAGGGTACCAATCAAGAGCGGTTAAATCTCTTGCTGAGAAGCAGCACGCGGATGCACCATTGGCATCTCAGTATTTCACATATGCAACGTAGTCATGAGGCCTAACAAGGCTTCCCTTGGCATAAATCTCACAAGCTTTCACTCGGCATGTCTTATTGGCCTTTTTCTGAAGCCACGATCTGGATCACCTATCCGCAACTCCACATTCCACAGAATGACAGGCTTTCGATCTAGACCACAGGTTTACTTGAAAAGTGATGGTGCTTCGAAGCTTTGATGGTTTCGGTACCCCGGCTCCATGTCGTTAGGTCTCCATACTCCACATTGACGAAGAGTACGGTACCTGGGCAGTGTTAGCGAGTGCTTCGGCCTTTTGGGCTCAGCACGTCTGGAGTAGTGCCCGGGCTGAATCTCCAGCGAAGAGGAACACGCTGAGTAGGGCTGAACCGCTGGGATATTGTTGCTCAGCAGGGTTCTGTATGGATTGATCTCATTGGAGGCGGCACATGTAGGTGTGTGTGTTCACGTAGCTTCCGTGTAGAACAACAAAGGTTTTCGATAGTAATGACTGGGTATTGTAGAACTTGATTTTGGATTTCATCAGGTCTCAGATGTATGTAGAATAGAGATGGGGGTAGGTTGTATATGAAGATTGGTACCGTTTGCAGGTAGGCCCTACAAGAACGGGGCTTAGTCAACGCGCCGTAATACACCTCATTCCGGTTTTATTTAGTTGAGTAGACCACGACTATACCGAGTTTTACAGATAAGGGTTACGACCATAGGTTCGCCTGATGCCGGATCTGGTACGATCGCTGGTGTGCGTAACTACTAAACGTTAGCAGAGCGTTGTAAAGTCCAATCAAAATGTCTAACAATCCTAGACAGCCCCAGCGCTAAGCCCCCTAGAGAAGGATCACCGCTATGGTTGTAATCCTTATCTGCAAGACTATACGGTATGGCCTCGTTATATTTCAACACTAACAAGTTATCGTGTTCTGGGGCCGTAGCAATGGTAACAAGGGATGATGGGTGAGGGCGAGGGCGACAACCATGCAGGTCCTAGCCATGTGATGCTTTCGTAACATGTCCACATCCGGGAATGTTGTCTTTAACTGGCGGCTCGATTGCTTGAAATTTGCCTTCCAGCTGGACCATATTGATTATCGTTGGATCTGGTCACAAGAACAGCGGGTAAGAAGTTGGTTGCGGGGAGGCTAGGGCGTCCAGTCGCCGCAAGCGTCCCTCTTGAGGGCCTGGCTCGCCGTACGTGGGACGCCAGAGACTGTTCAAATTTACACTACTAGCTACGTGGATCAGTCAGCAACAAACCCCTCTTTCAAACTTACCGAAAACCCGAGACGCATGTGTGGCATTGTGTTCTTAGGGGTTGTGCACCACATGCCATGCCTGTAGCCACCCTTGGCATAGGGACGTCCCCGATACCATATTGAAACCACAACAAAAAAATACGACGAAGCTGAAAACAGCCTCATACAAAATTTTCAGTAAGAAATTCGAGTTGTTCCCTCGCTTCTCGATCGTTCGAACATGGCACCGAAGCCTATTCGTCTACGCCTACCGAAGACTTTTCAAATAATTTCTTTCAATTGATGTTTATCGAAGGCTGGTCTTGACTTGGATTTAACAATCAAACGCAACCAAAAACGGAAAACAGTGAAGCGACTATGTTGTACGAAGTAGTATCAGAGGTGCCGTGGAGAGACATTCGGCAAGTCTAGGTCCGCGAAGCTGAGCGCCTGATGCCTCGCCAAAAGTTGGTAATAAGTTTATAAGAGAAGACGACGCGTCTTTGGAATGTCATACCAGCACCTTTGAGGAGCTTCGGTTCCATTCGAGAAGCGTTCCTACAGCGACCGAAACCGAATCCAACAGCTGCCTGCGCAGTCTTTCAGGCCCGCGATAACAAGATGAAGCCAATTATTGTCATCGCCGCCTTCATCCAAGCCATTTTCGTGTCAGCCAGTGGGGGTACCAAAGATCCGAAGCCTCCACGCACTCCAACGTACACACCCTTCACTTACACGACCTCGCTATGCACGCCTACTGCAACGCAGATCTACACCGTCACCAATACATGGTACGAGACGAGCATCGCATATACACCACATACATCAACGTGGACATGGGGAAGCGAACTTTACGACTGTACTCCGGGATTGGCGACCACATCCATTCTGGTATCGTAGGGATGAAGCGGCATGAGACGGTTCCAATGAGGAAATTTGTATCGATGGTTAAGTGGACTGTGGAGGCTGCGAGTAACTGAGAAATAGACATAGTAGTGGAGCAGTGAAGAACGAATGCGTGGATTAGTGAATGGAGATACAGTGCATTGACTACGTAAAGTGACCATCGCAATTGCAAGTCCGAATACCAACTATTACCCACCAACACTGGAATACTACCACTGAGCTAATCGAACCAATACAAAGACTCAAGCTGTCAGACCCATGATCGAAAAGCAAAACTTCAACGAACCGTCCATCGTTAATATGCACTCAACGTTATCGGCGACCATCATGACCGCCTCCGTTCAACGAACCGCGAGAATATGGTTCGGTTTGCGCACAGGGATATTGGGCATTTCGAGGCTGCGGCTCCTCCCTATCGCCGAACCGATTGCGAGAATCATGCTCTGAGTTCCATCCTGAAGTAATTGGTGGACCATAACGGCCACGTGAAGCAAATTCAGACATGCCTCTGTCGCCATAACGATGTTGAGTATTGTACGCTGTGTTACTTCCTGAGGTAACGCGAGAGCCGTAGTGGCTAGGTGGAGCATAATCGGAGAACCTGCTTGCGTAAGGTGGTGGGTCGTACTGATCCGAGAATGTGCTTGAGTACGGGGCTGAATGGTTATGATAGAGGTTTTGGCTACGTCGATAGCCGAACATTGATGCTGGTGAAACTATAGGATCAGGAGCTGAGAACGATGGGGGTTCGTTGATAGGCTCCCGTGGCGCGACTGAGGTCGTCAGTGGTTGAGGCGCGATGGCATGGCAACGGGATATCGACTTTGCCTGCGGCTCAAGAGGCACGCTTGGTACTGCCAGGGCCAGACGCATGCGCTTTTTGGATTGTGTTTCCAGTGCACCATCTTCGAGTAAAAGGCGCTTCTTTTTCGGAATCTTGTAGCCGGCAGGGAAGCCGGGTGCAGGCAACTTCTGAGAATCCTTGCTGTTGCCTTTTGATCCTGCTTCTTCTTGACTGCTCAATGCTGGTACACCATTCTCTTGCGCAGGATGGTTGGTGAGATCTGCTTTTTCAGTTGCCTCTTCAGCCTCCCGTGCCACCTTTCGTGATTCGGCTTTTTCGATGCCCAACTCGAAAGCCTTGCACAGCATCCTACCAATAGCAAGGTACGGAAATGTGAGAATATGGCGTAGCTTCACGACAACATCCACACCCAGGGTCTCTGTGTCGGTATTGATCGTCACCCTCGACCGCGTCAGCTGCTTTGGCGAATGATCGACGCGATCAGCATCCGAGCTCTCTTGTTCATCAGCGCGCCTCTTCGCAAACTGTTCATTTTCTTTCCACTCTTGAAGCGCTAGCTTGTCCAGGTCACGCGGTTCATAAGGCCTCAATGGCATTTGCAAAGCTCGCATCAGCGATTGGGCATGCAGGACGTTGAGATCAAGTCGCGGAGTGAAAGTATCTCGCAGATCTAAGTACCATGCCAGACACTGAGTCAGACCTCGCGCATCGAGACCAACAGGCAGATACACCAGGCCCTCCAATAGTTGGCCAAACGTAGGCACAACGAAACCATAGCGTGACCCATTGAGAAGCTTTGAGGGTCTCAGGTGGTCAGTATACAAGTTGCGATCCGGCTTGCCTTGAAAGTTGGACACTTTGAAGTCTGACACCTCATGCTTGAGCACGTCACGGAAGAACTGGTTGACGTTGGTGATGCTAAGAGGATGTTTGGCCTTATCGCGGAAGAAGGCTTGCATAGCGATTATGGTGTCGCCGAGGTAGGCGTTGTTGGCCAGGCGTAGAGCGACGCCTTTCCATCGAATATGGTGGGGGTAGAAAGCCATGATTTCTTTCGCAGAGATGGGGACGCCAGGAGGAAAGATTGCATCCACAGGAACGGCTTCCGGGAACCAGTTGAAAGACTCTGAAAGCGCAGGTACCCCCACATCAGGGGCTCTGAGAGTACCTAAGATCTCCTTTATGTTGACTTTCCTCGTCTCGTCGATCCATGGGCGCTCGAAGGGAACAAGCGTTCGCACTGATCGCTCAGTGTCAGTGTCAGAGGCATGAGTAGTTGGGGCAGTGGTAACTGTGTCTGACACATCCAAGACGAGAATTTGTGTTGGCGTAAGGTCATTCAGCGGTGTCGCCGGCACCTCGCTGGGAACATCGGCTACTGGAGAGTTCGGCGTTGCGACTTCGACTTGTCCATCCACTGGTTCTCTTAACAATATTTGTTGTACCTTATCTGTTCCCTGGCAGGAAAACTTGAGGCAAACAACCAACCGTGTCTGAAGCCATACCCCTTTGCCTTCTTCGATGTCCTGGCCTGCCAACGGTTCGCTTCGCTGAAAGCCAGCAATGATAGACGCTTGTAAGCGGAAGCGTTGACGGCTTCGCCTTCTCTTCGGTGTAGAGCTTGCCAACTTCTTTGGCTTGGTCAAAACCCCACCAGGATCTTCGCTTTTAGCGAGTTGTCGATCAGGCGTCGGAACAGACTCCACCACGTCCAGGTCGGCTGCCCCATCAAGCCCCATGGGCAAATTTCGCTCTTCAACCTCTTCGTCGCTATCGTCAAGAACCATCTCTTGTAGTTCCACCGCCTTCTTTGCTACGTATCTTCGCTTCTCCTTACCAACCACCCCGATTTGCGCGTCCCAATCTAACTGATCCCAAACCCTGCTCTCGTGCCCTCGGTAGCTCGTATCGTCTGCGTCGGCGTGGCGAATCAGTCCCGTGGCATAGCGCCAGTCTCGATGGCACAGAAGGTGTTTTGAGCTGCGTTGTGGGCGGGACGCGCGCAACAGGATATCAGTTGGATCGCGTATTTCGGTGGAGTCGCGAACGACGGGCATGCCAGCGACGACAAACCGAGTATGCGTTTGTTGGGCAAGTGAAGCAAGTTTGTTGTGTCCGCGGTAGAGTTCACGAGTGAATGAGCGACTGTTTGTCGTGCTGGATATTGATACGTGAGGTGAACGAATGTCAAGCAGCCCGCACACGTCAACGTCACTGGAGAAACGCGAAAGTAAAGGTGAAGTTGGATAAAGTCAACTTGTTGGTTTCGAGCTTCTTGCGTGCTGTATTCGTTGATTCTCATGTTGGCAAGTGTTCGACCTTCGTGCGGTTGAAAAGTTATCCTTGACCATAGTCCGGAAATCTCTACGTGTCTATGGGAAGCTTAGGTTCGCTTGTCGGTTTGGGAAATGTTATCTTCTCGTCAATTCTATGTGAATTCGTAGCGACAACATACCGGCATGTCTTCAATTCAATGATGTGACTCGTGTTAGCCAGAGCAAAATCTAGCCTTCGAGATGCACACAGTTTTCCTGCATTGTTGCGCTGCGCAGTAGCCAAGAACCGAAGCAGAACGTACCAAGCTTTACATCGCTAACCATTCTTGAGTATTTTATGATACCTTATTGGGCCAGATCGTCAGTTTTTGGCCTGTGTTGCTTTAGAGGCCGGATGATATCAGCACCTTAGCAACACAATCTCCGATCTTTGTGCAGAAAAACTTCTTACACCTTTAATTCATATTGTAAGGGACACCAATAACCTACCATATGGTGGCTTGCCTATGCTAGTCATGATAGCAACGCAAAGTTACCAGGTATTGTTCTTCTGCATCTAAGAGTACTATAGATGCATAACGGCATGGAGCCTTGATTGCTGTACTCTTACCTTGAAAATTCCTACTATAGTCAGCTTCTGTAACGCACAATAAGAGTACCATAATTCCCACTCGGGCAATATCATCTAATTCAATATTATCTAATGCGGTGCTTCACTTGAAACCCCTATGTTGGCCCCTCGCCGTTGTGGTTCTACCATACATCTTGCCTTTATTATCGACCCAGATCATAGCCTTGCTCGACGGGATATTCACCACACGCGTATCTTCCACCGCGGCTCCTCTTCGCCGTATAGATTGAAGCTGTTCTCTAGATTAATCATTCGTGCTGAAGATGGTTAAGAATTTCATCGACATGCAAGAAATTGATGACAGGCATTCCGCAATTTCATCGATTTAGGTGGCGGATGCCGTGGACTGCGTTATTTACCTACTCAAGGACTGCTTAGCTTATCCGTATATAGGCAAGCCTCACATTAGCGGGTTTTGCCGTCCCCCGATCCCACCGATTGGCCCCGCGTACAGAACGATCCTTTTCAGTCCTCAGCCTTTCTCCCCTGACTGCGCCTTTAGGTACTGTGGCAGTGCAGAATCGCTTCCCTTGCTTGTCAAAATACCCTATGATGAACAATACAGGCCCGAAGCCCTAGGACGAGAATGTGGATGCATAGGTACCCCAGGCACCAGTAGCCGGCTCACGTACCAGTACCTAACTTATCGTTCGCTACCCAAAACTACACTTTGGCACAAAATCAATTCAACCGCGCACCCTGCCTCACAGCACTTTCGAAGTCGTTACGGAAGAACTGGATGCAAATACTAGAATGGCGGAACACAGCTCGACGGGCCTGCCTCGCGTTCCTCGCAAGAATGTCCTTGTGGCTTCGTTAGTGCACAGGAACCGGCCGCGAATGCGCGCCTACTCACCCAAAGTCCGTACAGGCTGCATCACTTGGTACGTTTTTGAATAGTCTGAATGCCGTTTCCCCCTATCGTTCCTTGGTCTGCAATTTCATGCAGACCCCATATCTGCCGTGGTCATCGTCTTATGAGCCTCCAAGCTTATGACCAGGCGCTTCCAGGTCTACATCAAGAACGCGAGCTTCTGGTTATTGGACTATGCTGACAAAGTTGATAGCAAGTAAGTGTGCTACATCGTTCTCAGATGCAATACCCTTGTAGGCGCTCTGTCCAGTGACGGCCTGCAACACGTGAAAGCATCCGCTGCGGACTGTTGATTCTAGTCATGAATCCAACTAACAAGTATCCCATACAGAACACGGAGAAAAAAATGCGATGAGGAGAGACCAATCTGCCGACGATGCCGAGACGATCAGTTCAAGTGCGATGGATACGCTCCAGTGCCAGTCAAAAGAAAGGAAACCGCCGCGCACGGGAAAGCGTCTTCTGGAACACAAACAGGAAAGCAGATACCAAGATCGATTGAGAAGGTGATTCGCCGATGTACACAGTACGATCTGGTCGTATGCGCTAAGATCAATCGCGGCCCCGAAGCCCAAGGACCCCGTGGGAGTTTCTTCCATCACTTTCGCTCCATCACTATCTTTGACTTTACACGCGTGGCCAATCCTAAAGATTTTTGGTTTCGTAGAGTGCTACCAATGTGCCATGACGATCCTGTTGTCAGACAGGTCGTTGTTGCGCTCGGTGCAGCCCACCGATGCTATCTCGACAACCTCTCCAAATCAGGGTCAGGAGATGCGAATACATCACTGACTTATGTCGAAGATGTTGCGGTTCGCCACTACAATGAAGCCATAACGAAGCTTATCAGTCATGATGTCACCTCGTCTGGCTCAGGTAATAGGGAATTGAAGTACCTCATCTGCTGCCTGCTTTTCGTCTGTCTCGAGTACATGCTTGGTCGTTTTGACGAGGCTGTCCGTCACATCAAAGCCGGCTGTCAACTATTCCAGGCCGCGGACCTCTCGACCGCGCCGGACGACATTCGACAGCTATTCCAGGAGACTGGCACCGTCTTTCTCCGCATCATTGTCGACGCCACCATTCCTCCACAAGAATACGAAATTCCCAATATCACGCCGCATGCTAAACCTCTGATGGAGATTGACGACGCGTCACAGCCTTTTGTGAGTCTTGCGGAAGCCAGAGATGCAGTATGGGATCTGGACGTAAGGATGGCATACAGCAGCGAAGGCCAGCACGATGAGCCCAAAGATAGGCTCGAAAAGCCTGACTTTGAAACTTGCGATGAAGACTGGAAGGAGCTCTCTAGCTTGTTCGAAATCTGGAGATCCAAGTTCAATCTCCTCATATCAAGTCTCGGCAACACTAAGGACCTTCCGATCGACGTTCAGCGAGAGGTGCTTGTTCTCACAGCCCAGCGCTATATGTGGGACACCATTCTTTACCCTGAAGACAGCATTGAGGACGAGGGACTGCGGCAGCTCTGCCACAGTCATATTGACTTGATAGAGCAGACGTACCGCATAGAAGCTTCGTGGATGGGTCGCCCTGTGTTCACATTGGATAGTGATACCATCCCTGCAATGTTCCATACCGCGACCTACTGCCAGGATCCTGTTATAACACAGCGCGTCATAGGCCTTTTGCGCCAGTACAGAAGACGAGAAGGTCTGTGGGACAGCTGGAAAGTGGCAGACATGCTTTCCAAGGGTTATAAGACTACTCACACTGCACTCGGGGATGGCTTCGCCCGAGGAATATCACTGAGCTAAACAACCACACAACAAGGTGACCGCTTTTCAGGGTCATCTAGGGTTTAAAACCAAGGCTCCCAGAAGCCCGCGAAGAGCCACAAGTTGATCGGAGGATACATGGAGGAATTCAAGAACCTTGGAATGATCAAATCACGACCATATATTGCCAGAAGTATCATAAGAACTATTCGTTATTTCCTGTCGCAACTCCCCAGAAATATGCGCATCATCCACCCAAAACGAGTACGACCAGAGCCACCAGATATGCCTTCGAGATGGGCTTGCTCTTTCCCTTTCCGTCTTCAAATCTGATCTTCTGTCCTGCAGCGCACCCCCTTTAGCGATACGCAATTTGCGCGACCACTGCAGCTGCCTAAGGTCATGTACGTCAAAAGAAGGCACCTTACATGCAGAGATCCGATGTCCAAATATATCCAGAAAGACTCCAACGAGTGGCATGAAAAAGATACCTGATTTCAACGTCGGAGTGTGCAAAGACACAAAAAATTCCGGCCACATACCAGTATACTGCGCTGTAGCAGAGTACCAACCTGCAAAAATCGAATCCGTCTTAAAGCGCTTCCGCCAGCCCTGTCGCATTATGCAAGGACACTGGCGCTTTGCTCGTCTCGAACAACGGAAATGCCATGATGCACCAAAAGGTCCACGTCATGTTAGGGCCTTCTTTAGCTCAAACTTTTTCGACCTCTCCTTCAAGAGCTCTCCCCTTGCTGAATCATTCACTCCGTGAAAGTTCCTGTTGACCACATTCGTAAGCCAGTAGAACACCTCGTCATGAGGTTGGGGAACAAGTTCATGAAACACGACGACCCAGAACACCCACGCAAAGTCGCCCGTCCGCTTCGCAATCATGTTCGCAGATGCTTTTCCTGCGAACGCCCTAATCTTGCCCACACCTAACTCGAATCCCAGCGTCGAGGCGAATCCGTTCCCTGGAGCGACCATGCCGAGAAATACCTTGTACTGTGCAACCTGCGTGGCGATGTCACCAAGCGCGCACACGACACAGCCCGCAATCACGAACTTGTACGAGCGCGTCTGCACGGCGCCCACCACGAAGATCGATCGACAAAGTCAATCGCGTTGCTGTAGAGCACGACACCTGCGCCATCGATGCAATCGGTCACCAGCCCTCTCACAACAATGTCTTTGTGTGAAAAGTAATGGGACGCATGAAGTGGCGCATTGGTGCCAACTTCTAGTGATATATCATAAAAACTCGTGAAGTCCCATACGGAGGCACATCTCAAGCTCGCCTTGATACTCTTACCCTTTAGCTGGCGTTGCAGTATATGTCAAATGCATCCCATCCCCGATTGAAAGGCCCATCGGTCCCCGAACTGTGCTAAAATGATAGGTGTGGTGACGTCATATTTTGGTTTTTCGCTCGGAGAAAGTTCACTCGCAATGAAAACAGGGGACTCTTTTATTGCCATTGTTCCTACACAGGTAGGTTGTACCTATGGTCATCTTCAGGGGTCTGAACTCTACCAGTGCTGTGGATGTGTTCACCACATGCATCTCACAACAACCGACTCAGCTAACTTCGGCATCGCATCTTCGACTCAGCATGTAGCCGCCCCTCAAGAAGAGCATGTCAATGCTCGCTCCAGAAAACGGATCTCAAGTCTAAATCTCAGACTGCCCAACACACGATGAAGAATGGCTTCTTCAGCATACGGCAGCACGCTTCCGTGGGCAGAGCCCAGTTGGTAGGTAAGACATCCTTGTATATCTCACATGATCAATTATAGTGAAATCCTGGCTGGTATACTGGACGCCCGACACCTTATTACAAAGAAAGCCTCATAAGGTTGCGCGATACTGTGAGGCAGTGGTGCGAGGAGGTAAGTCGAGAAAAGCCTAAATAACTGCAGCAAGAGACTGTAGCTCTGTTCAGGACATCCTTAATACAAATTTATTGTGATCAAATGCTATGGAACAATCTAGCAATAAGTAGCATATCGCACCCCCGTATCTTGGGCGGAACCACTGCACTGCTCAAGTCGAAGCCGGTATGGTCTGCAAGTATATCGCAGAAGAGTGCCTGAAGATCATGGGAGGGTATGTGATCGCGAGCGACCATCGCAGGCTCGACTGACATTAACAGACTTAGTCTCACGAGACCCGGACAAGGGGTCAGAATAGAGGCGTTCTATCGGAGCGTCCCTAGTTATACTGTGCCCGGTGGTTCGGAAGACGTACTTATCGATCTCGGTGTGCGTGAGGCACTCAAATTGCATCGGCAAGCAGAAAAAGCTGTAATAAAGATTGGCCGTGGTTCGTGGTCGAGCTATAATGATCCTACTGATTGAGCAACTACCCTAGACCTAAGAACCTGGCTGAGTTTGCTAGTGAGATCTATTACATAGTAACTGGGTCTTCTGTATTGACCAAGTCTGCTTGATTTGCTTATATTTGTTAACCTGCCTCTTTGTTAACGTTACATGTTCTTCTCGATAATTGCCCAGACTGACGTATCCTTGGCAGTTCACCCTAGTTGTCTCAATGGTGCGTCTCGTATTCCCGTGTGCCATGGTTTAACACTGGATGGGTAATTCGAGCGATTAGAACGACTAGTACAATATGTTCTTGCATGGGTACTATGGGGTAGACAATTGCCGGCCATTTCCCCACTTCTGAAAGCAACATATCCCATCATCCTGGCCGCGCTAGAGCTCACACGTGAGACTAGTAGCACGTATGATCTCCACAAACGGGTCAATTTCGGCAGTGTACTCATCGTGCTCGCTGCGATGCAACAAGTCTACATTTGCCTATATATTCATACAATCACGAGTGTTTCCTGGTCCGATCAGTTGATCCGCGATGTTCCTCAAATCTATCAGTCTCTTCAGTGTGCTGGTCGGTGCATCGGTTACGGTCCGCAAGACAGGCCAAGGTCCTACCGGGTACGAAGTTACGTTTCGTTACGAGAATGTTACTGCTAGCAGCATCACCGTAGCTGGCGGTCTTCAGCCTTTTACAGACTCATACCACGCCACTCTCTCCGGCAGCGCCCTTTATGATCCTCACAATTATCAACCAGGATGGTTTTTCGCAAATTATTTTGGACCGCCAAAGGACTTGCCTTACCAAATGACGAGTATGGGAAACGGTTCTTGGGTCTACACAACACCTCTTCCCTCTGGAACCTATTATTATGCCTACTTAATTAACTGTCTGGGAAACACAACCTGCGATATCGACAGCGGCAAATATGTGATCGATCCAGATGAGCCGCCATTTTTAAATGTACAAGGAGATCAAACCCAGTCGACGTTCCAAGTACCATTTGACCCGGAGTTCCAGTACGACCCTGACATCAATCTGAACTTCGATTACGCCCTTCCTGTCGACGAAGCCCATCGTGGTACCGTACACAACGTCAACTACACCTCCCCCGGCTCAGTCCATCCTGCGCAGGACGTTCATGATTTCGTGATCTACCTACCCCACGGTTACAGCAACGCAACTAGCAAGAAGTATCCCATCATGTACCTTTCCCACGGCGGCGGCGGCGATGGCCAAGACTGGCAGAATCTCGCGCAAGCCTCGCACATCGTCGACCGACTCATCCTGGAGGAGCACATCGAGCCTACAGTCGTCGTCATGCCCTCCTTCTACAACATAGCCCCCGAGTACAAACAAGTCTACGGAAGCAAACACGCCCCTGCCGTCGCACCATCAGCGCCTGTCGTCCGCGAGAACTACATGCAGTACCTCATGCCTTTCGTCGAAACGACGTTCGCGGTCTCCACCTCGCCCTCTGAACGCGCGTTCGCTGGGCTGTCTCTCGGTGGCCGCCTCACGTACGAAATGTACATCAACGCGACGGACTACTTTGGCTATTTCGGCATCTTTTCCGGCGCGACGTTTGGTGGGCCGACGAGCTACGTCAACGCAAGCATGATTGCGGCGAAGCCTGCTCTGCGCGAGAAAGGCATCTTCACGAGTGTGGGGCTGTACGACTTTGCGTTTGATGATATCCGTGGGCTCGAGGCAGCGTTCCAGGCGAATGCGGTGCCGTTCTTGGGGAGGGTCGTGCCGTTTGGGTACCATGCGTGGAATACGTGGCAGGACTGTCTGTGGTTCTTTGGGAGAAAAGCGTTGTGGAAGAGTCTGCCGTTCGAGGCGAATGCGGTATCGTAATTGGTAGCTAAGTTCGGCGCTTTGTGCATCTCAAAGATCAGAATGTAAGTGCACTTGGTCGGTTTTGAATCGGCATCGTGAGATCGCAACGCGTCGTCTTCGTTCTATCAATAAAATAGTACATCATAAAGAGCGATCGCTACGGCTTCTCTAAGTGTCAGACAGCCCAATAAGGTCATATTGGGTGTTGTTCACAGCACGCACGTATCTCATCTTACCTTGGTTGCACTTGCCTGATCAGACTCGGTGCCAGATAGGTAGGTACCGTATCCTGCAAGAGGTCTGAGGTTGTTTTGTGCAAGTTGTAATAAAGTTTTTTTTTTTTCGTTCCAGTTCGCTAGAGATATATCCGCAATGTGCTCCTACTGTGGGTCATCTATGCAGCCTGGAAGTTCAAGGTTTACGAACTCGGGTCAATCCTTTACGTACAAGAGCAGTATTAACCTTTCCAAATGCTAGCCAAGGAGATCAGTGACAATTATTCTTCTTTACTCGACCTCTCTGGTTTCGAAAATAATGGATGAACTGCTGTTAGCATGAGATAAAGTGGCTATGCTGAGTACTTCAAGGATGCATCAAAGCAGCGCACCTCGCCCAATTGGTCGTAAGATTAGCTGTTTTTTATAAAGGGAGGGATACAGGTCGTCTGCCAGTTTTTTGAAAAGCCATAGGTGGAAGACTCGCACGAAAAGCTTAGACATGCTGATTATATCGATCAGAAGTTGGCAAAGAGTAACGTGAGCCTTGCTGTGGACTGCGACAATGCGCAGGCTAGGATAACGCAATGCTGTCTACAGGCCCTAGGTAGATGGTGGCATGGACGAGGGTGCGAACACCCTGCGAGCCTACGCCTGGCAGAATGTATGCTTGGATTTCACCTCAGCCACCCCACTCCCTTGTGTTCACAGTGGGTGGCGGCAAAAGGGGGGCTTTTCTGGCTATGGAATGTCGGATATACTAGGTATCAGACCGTACTTTCATAACCGTGTTATATAGTGAGTTCTTACAGGATAAGGTAATCCAAGAGTCCAGTCTATTGTGTCGGCAACTGTGATTGCTGATGATTGTTATCGCCCAATGCGTGCTTGCCTAGCACGCTCCCATTGGCTGAGACTGGAGGTTGCGGTGAGTTGGACCATCGGTGGGGAAAGTACAGCGAACACCCCGATGCTTTGCTGGTAGGTATCTATCTGATCACATTGCTCGAAATCATACACGTGGAACATTCTTGGGAGTTGGTAGAGAAAGAAAGATTCTGGCCAGTCTTCCAGGTCCTGCTGCGCGCTTTGGCCGCGGCTTCGGACGACTTGGATCCCTAACGCCGGCCGTCATAGGAGCGCGACCAAGGGAAAACCCCGATAGATACCTAGATAATCAATGCACACACATTGCTGGGCAGATGAAGCTAGAAAAAGCTATTCTTAGCGGAGGCGATCCCCTGCAGGACCCTTTCTCTCTAGAAACAACAACGGGATGACGGGGTGTTTCTGTGGCCGGTCCGATTTTGGTGGCCCGCCGCCGCGCAGTTCCACTCTGATCAAGTTGCATCCAGGCCGCCTCGCAAATCCCTCCCTCGGCCCTCTGCGCAATCAGCACGTCAGCTCCTCCTCGGCCTGTATTTATACAACGCGTGCGGCTGTGGTGTCTGAAGGCACTGCGCTGCAACTACACCCACCGCCACCCTGACCGCCTCAACCCGCTCCCCGCTGCACCTGCTGCGGCATTACCTGCACTCACGACCCGGTGCGCGTAGAGCGCTCATCAGGACCGTCGGCTTTGGAGGCGCAAGTTGGATTTCGCTGAGCCTGTCTACGCCTATCAAGATCCGCGACTCGTCAACTATGGCGGCCCCGCAGGAGGAGGACGAGATCCGAGGGAGGACGCAGCAGGCCCCACTGGCGTCGCAGAGGACGAAAGAGCAGGGCCAGTCTCAGCAAGGAAGAGTCGCGAAATGGTTCCCGCTGGGCGCGAAGGAGGGATTCAATCAATGGGTAGGCCGCCTGCCATAGCACCTGTCCAGCGATATGCTAATCACGATCCATAGTGGGCAGGCACCTCGCCCATGGCTACTGAGCACCGCGTGCTCTCCTTCATCCCGCACCTCCAGAAACCGCCCACCCAGACGCAGTCCGGCTCTGCGCCCGTGTCCGCCGCGCCCTCTGCCGCCGATCTGACTGCCCCGCCGAGGAGCTCCGAAGCCCACGAGACGACTTCAACCCTGACAGACCCGTACGGCCCACGGCAATGGAACTCGGAGATGGTCGCGCTGAGCGGCAAAGATCGCGCCTTGAACGAGTTCTCGGTGCAGCGAGCGGGCGAAGAGGTGGAGCACAGCCTGGTGATGCTCCACGGATACGGCGCAGGCCTGGGTTTCTTCTACCGCAACTACGAAGCACTATCGCGCGCAGAGGGCTGGAAAGTCTACGCACTAGATCTGCTGGGCATGGGCCGCAGTAGCCGACCTGCGTTCAAGATCCACGCAAAGGACAAGGACGGCAAGATCACCGAGGCCGAGAACTGGTTCATCGATGCGCTGGAAGAGTGGCGCATCAAGCGCGGGCTGGAGCGCTTCACGCTGTTAGGACACAGCCTGGGTGGCTATCTGGCTGTCGCATATGCGCTCAAGTACCCGGGCCGCTTGAACAAGCTGATTCTCGCGTCGCCGGTTGGCATACCTGAGGATCCGTATGCGGTCAACGAGGCCATGCCCGAACCGCAGGAGTCGACAATGGGCAACGAGTTCACACAAGACGCTGCAGCCACCACCAAAGGCACCAACAATTCCATGAAACAGCGCGATGGCGCCAAGGCCAAGGCGGATGAGCAAAAGGAGCCGCCACGAAGACGCTTGCCCGGCTGGGTTGCATACGTTTGGGAAGCCAACGTCATCTCACCTTTCTCTTTCATTCGCTGGAGCGGACCACTAGGCCCGCGTCTGGTCTCAGGCTGGACGACGCGGCGGTTCTCGCATCTGCCGGAAGAGGAGGCACAGGCGTTGCACGATTACAGCTATTCCATCTTCCGGCAACGAGGCAGCTCTGAATACGCGCTCGGATACCTGCTAGCCCCTGGAGCTTTTGCACGAAGCCCGCTCATCCGGCGGATACAAGGCGTCGGGCGTCAATGGATTCAACCACACGACGGCGCCATCGTAGACGGTGATGTTCCGTCCGAGCCATCCTCAGCTTCGCAAGACGCAGTACCCCGTACCGGCCAGCGCGAGAACGGCATCCCGATAGTCTTCATGTACGGAGAAGTCGACTGGATGGACGTAGCTGGCGGATTTGCATCGGAAGAGAAAATCAAGCATGAGCGTCTCCGCATCCTGGAGAAAGCGACGGCTGAAGAGCGCAAGAAGGACAATGGGGAGGCAAAGGTGGTCATCATCAACAAGGCGGGTCATCACGTGTATCTGGATGGCTGGGAGCAATTCAATCGCGTGATGCTGGAGGAGATGGCCGACGTGAAGCGGAGAGAGGCGCAGCGGTAGCATGCATGTGGCGGTTATCGGCTTTGGCATGGCGTTTGGGGTTCGGGCCGTCTGGGTAGATGTGCGTTTGGGCACTCATGCGTGGCATTTTGTAGAGCTGTAGCGTACACGGGCCGTGCAAGCGCAAGAAGAGTAGGCTTCAACATGTATCTTCAAGTCGATATCTAGCGCTTGTCTGCGCCTAGACGACATGTATATTGGCGATGAAGTGTATATTGGCGATGAAGTGTATATTGGCGATGAAGTGTATATTGGCGATGAATATCCGGGCACAAGTATAGACCTTTTGAGGTAACATGCCTCGTTCGGACTGCCATGGTGATGCCCGCCCGTCAAGTGCCACGCACGCAGGAAGCCAAAGAGACGGTGAAGACAAGGTTCAAGTGTTCAAGTGTCTACTTGCCGATTCCCACATGGTACGATAGAGTCTACGGGGTGAACTACGACTAGACTAGCAGTGCCAGCAAACCCTTGCAACTCACCGCACTTTAGGCGAGCTCGAGCCGCCGACATCACCACCGCAACTGAAGCACATCAGGTGCGCCGCGGCGCCTCCCACCTTTGTGCCACCGTACACACATTTTCTGGGGGCTTCAAGACTTACTTCAATCAACGGTCGACAAGAGCAGAACGTCTGTAAGCTCTGCCACGCCGCCGACCGAGCATCATCACATGCCTACGAGAGGAGTGCACCGTTTGCCCGGAAGCTCGTCTCGCACGCGTAGATAGACGCAATGGCTCTCCCAACATCCAACCTCGCCATCGACGAGATGGTGAAAGGGAACCAGCTACCTAACCCCTCCGCCGCCGCCGCCTACGCAAACCCACCGCCCTACTCGGCGCTCCAACCCGCGTCCAGCGCCCACCACGACCGCCTCGCCTCCCTCAAGACGCCCCGCGTCCCCTACCCGCCCTCAGACCCCACCTCGCTCCTGCCCTCGGCGCCGCCGCAGATCTACCTCAACCTCCTCATCCTCGAAGCCTCGCTGCGCAGCCAGTATCTGACCCTCCGCGCGCGCAGACGCCAGAACACGTTCGTCCTCACGCTGCTCGCGATATGGATCGCCTTCTTCTTCTACCTGCTGTGGCTGCGGCCGCGCGAGGACGGCAAGGGTATCGGCGGCTCCAAGTACTGGCTCGTCGACTCGTTCCAGAAAATGTGCTTCATCACCGGGCTCGTCACCGCGCTGCTGTTCTGGGCGACTGGCCAGTGGGAGCGCGGTGTACGGTGGCCGCGCCGCTGGATTGGCGTTGCGAACCGCGGCCTGCGCGGTACGAATGCGAAGATTGTCATTATCAGGGGCAGCTGGGCGCATGAGATTGCGGGGTGGCTCGCCTTCATGCTGCCGTTTAGTGGGGGTCTTTGGGGCGGCGAGACGGGCGGGAGCAGTTATCACTTTGTCAACTTGAGCCAAGAGAAGAAGAATGATCTATCCGAGGGGTTCCCGAGACACAGGATCGTCGAGGACGGCAAAGAGTACGCGGAGGAGGACATCGCGCCGGGCGGTGATCTGCTCAAGCTCATCCTCCTACCGAAGCCCTTCACGCCCGACTTCAGGGAGGGCTGGGAGATCTACCGTGCCGAATACTGGGGCCGCGAGAACGAGCGCCGCCGCGAATTGCGCCGCCGGATCCGCGCGCGCCAGCGCGAAGTCGCGCGCGCCGAGGGCGGTTGGATGTGGTGGACGGGCTGGCGCGGGTGGAAGCGCGCAAAGGCCGTCACCGGCCGCAGCAGCGACATCCACCACCACCAGCACTCGCCCTCGCACCACCTCTCCGCGTCGCGCAACTTCAAAGAGCGCAGAAGACGACCCAGCACGCTCCGCGACCGCGAGGGCAGTTCGAACTCGCGCTCGTCCTCGCGCAGCACCACCCCCGCTCCCGAATACGACGAGCGCGACGCCTCGCATTCCCGCGAGCGACGATGGTCCAACAGCACCGCCGGTTCCACCGCGTCCTCACGTCCCACCACACGCGGCCAAACCAAAAAAACCTCCATCAGCCTCGGGTCTGGCTCCGGGCCCGCCACCGCCTCCGTCGCCCGCCAGCCCTCATCTCGCCTGTCCTCCAGCAGCAGCAATAGGCCGGAGAGCAGCAGCAGACCCAGCACGCCCCAGGAGAGCATGCCCTGGCAGAGCAAACGTGCGAGCACGCTGAGCACGGCGGAGAGCTCAAGAGATTACGAGGCTGATGCGAGTGGATTTGAGGAGAGCCATATTGGGGGTATGGGACTGCCTCCTCGGCCGCAGGTTGTGAGGAGGGGGAGTGGGGAGCGAGGGAGCGCGAATGCGAGTGAAAATGTTTTCCTGAATGCGCCGAGTGCGTAAGCGTCATGTTGTATTTGATTGGCTTGGGCTGCTTGACTTTTTCTTTTTTGCTTGATGTTGATGATACCTTGCATATGCATCTTGCGGCGGTTCTTTTTTCTCTCTTCCACTTGGAAGCGTACGAGTGATGGTCATGCATATGGATATGGACACGAAAAGCTGCTTGATTGGAATTTAAAAGTTTTTAGCATTTACACGGGAATTATGACGCGCTTGAACTTAGGGGTACCTAGCAGTGTTGAGTGAATGTAAGCGAGGTTTCTACCGACCTGCCTCTACTGGCCTTTGCAGAAAGAAGAGCCCTGAACGCCTACCTACCAGGTTCGATGTTTTCCACCTTGTTATGTAATCGATCCCACCATCTTATGTACCCCGACCTGCTCCACGGTTACCAGGTCTTGGAAGTCTTGGCTGGGAACATGTTTGCCTGGGTAGGTAGGTACGTGACAAGCTCCGCCACCGCGCTCTTACAACCGCCCTCAAGCTTTGTCGCCAACGCTCAACTTCGCCACAGCGATATTCCCATTCTGAGGGACCATACCGATACCCGCCTTCCAAGTAAACTGTCTTCTAACCCCTTCACAGATCACCCTCGTTTCAGCAGGTGGCACGATAAGCCAAGGCCTCCTAATCTGCTTCAGGCATCTGCATAACCAGGTCCCCAGATCAGCATAGTTACGTAGGGATGCCAATTATTACCTCCCGGCATCGAACGACCCTGCCTGGGAACGCGGTGCTACACAGTAGTTTGTCGTGCTAGGATGGAGACGTGGATAAAGAGCACACTGCGCCGCTGTGCCTAGGTTTGCGGCTTCCTTCCCTCCAGTGCGTCCTGAGAACCCAAATACGTTGTATATACAGCTTGCAAGAGCTTGGTCTACACGATGGCAAGGCACAATGGACGGACCGTCTCGCGCGTCATCCTCACGGCCGCGCTCCTCACCACCACTTTCGCAGCCCCCGCGCCCCGTCTCCTCCGCCGCGCCTCATCCGATCCGTTCGCCATTCTGGACGAGCAAAAATGGGTCAATCCAGACAACATGACCTGGGCCGATTTCAAGGCACCGCCAGGCACCTCATGGTCGGACCCCTCACGCCAGGGCCGTGACCGCAATTTCAACATCGCAATGGTCACGGTCGACTACCCGGATTCGCCTTTCGTCATGACTCTAGAGCCTGAGTCTGACATCTTTGGCAACCCGCAACCTTTTGCGGCCAAAGTCAGGAGAGAGGATGTACCCGCGTTCTACAGGGACTTGCTGAACACGCCGAACGAGCTGAACCAGGGCCACACTATCCACGAGTACTGGATGGGCGACTCTTTTGGCAAGTACGGCGTCAACCTGACGGTTTTCGGGCCCTACAGAATGCCCAGCAAGTCGTACCAGTACGGCGTGGACGACGACTCCAGCGGGGGCTTCAACGAGGGCGCATGCCCTGGGGGCCAAGGGAACTGCGGAACCACAGTAGACCTGCGCACCGATGCCCTCGGCGCCTGGCGCCAGGAAGTCGGCAATGAGACCGCCGATGCGTTCGAGCTCGCCTTCATCTTGTCCGCTGGGCAGGACGAGTCGTCTACATGGCAGGAGTTTGGCGAGATGAAGTTTGCGTCGCCCGAGGATGTGCCTCCTGAGTTTGGCCCGCCGGCCAACAGCTCGCTGCCGAACTGGGCGCATACACGCTATGTGAACTGGACGAGTTGGGCGGCCGCGTCGACTATATGGCCGAACGCGGGCGGAGGCTCGTCGACGCAGGGTGAGAGCTCGGGAATGGCGACTTTTGCGCATGAGCTGAGCCATTTGCTGGGCATTGGGGATAATTACAATAACCCGTATAGCGATCCTGCACGGAGAGCTTACACTGGGCCGTTCTCCATGCTCGACCGAGGTAGCTTCAACGGTAAGCAAAGTCCCGGGTATAGAGTGGATGGGTCTTTCCTGTAGAAGGAAAGGCTTCTCTCTCACTGATACATACTTCATCCTGTCTTAACTCACACTGACTTTGCGTGCGTGCCACAGGACCCGGTGGTCCTCACACGCGTTGGCAGATTCCTCCAGTGCAAGGCGCCTCCATGGGCTCCCTCCACACCATGCGCGACAAGCACCAAATCAAGCTCATCGATGACACACCCATCCTGCAGATCTCGCGGTCCGGTCTCGCCGCCTCGGGACCTATCATCGCAGAGCTCACCGCCCGCTCCGTCGACCCCGGCACCGGCCTCATGGGCTTCAACATCTCGTTCGGCACCGCTGGGGACCTATCCCCAAAATGCAACACTTCCACCAACCCCCTTTGTGACGGCGGAAACTACAACAACTACAACGTCGAGGTCGTCGACCGCATGGGCGCAGACTCCTTCACTCCGGACTCAGGCGTTATGATCTCCAAAACCAAAAATTCCGACCGCAGCCAGCCCTTCCAGTGGGTCATCGACGCGAACCCCGAGGACGCGCACGTCGTGGATTTCTACTACCCCAACGGCACCGCGAGGTACTGGTCCATCGGCGACTACCGCCAGCTCGTCGACGCGCTGTTCCACGCGGGCACGCGCAGCGGCAGCGCCTACGAGCTCGTGGACGGGGCCAACGGCCTGCACTTCTACGTCCTGGACATCAACCGCGATGGCGTCGGCGTGCTGCACTACACCGTCGGCGTGTCATCGACCGCGCCCTCCAACAGCACAGCCACCTACGGCGTCGAGCTCGCCGCTGGCACCCTCGAGTCTACCAACTCCACATCCGCTTCCTGGTGCACCTTCGCCCTTGCGAACACGGGCAAGGCAGCATCCTACGCGGCCTCTGCACATCCGCAGGACTTGTCTGCGTACACGGGCGTGGACATCTACACGCTTTCTGCCGAGGTCGAGGGCGAGGGTTGGGAGGTGGAGACGCCGAATGCGCTTGCGTGGGCGAATTTTGGGGAGGAGACGGTGGCGAGGGTTGCTGTGGGTGCCGCGAAGGCAGGAGGGTATGCGACGGGTGGGAAGGCGGTTGTTACGCTGACGGCGACGAGTGAGGGGGATAGCAGCGTGCAGGCGAGCGCCAAGTGCACTGTTGGTTCGTGAATGTGTTGCACCGCTGTCAAAGCTTCACGGGTGCGGGCAAGTAACTATAGCGTTGTTCGGGTGGGTCGGGATGGTCAAGTAAATCAGCATTCCCCTTGAAAGTATCCCCCGCAGGGAGGGTTGTGAACAGTGTCTCAACGAGACCACGTTTCACCCAACCCACCCGTGAACGATTGTTCTATCTATTATTTTCGCACTACTTCGTTCGAAGATCAACATGGGTCTGTTTTCCAACGCAGGTGGTGTGTTGTCATCGTATTTCATGACGTCTTTCACTACAATCTTTCTGAACCATGGGCGAGGAGGTCAAGAATAGCGCCAGTTCTGGCGTATGAGTACGTTCCGCCTGATACCCAGTGTTTGATGCGTCGTACAGGGATAATAATGTCTGAGCCTGGTTGGTGGTGCAAGGATACCTATAGAATACGGATTTCTTCTCGCCAAAGTTTGGAGTCGGCTGAAGCTGTTATTACTGCTGGGTATTCTTACATTACTTGTGTAAAGGATTACAACGCGGCTTGTGGGTCATGTTGGGTATATCGTGATTATGTAGGCGATATGTGACAATATGTGTGGATTTAGGGAGAAGTAATTGGTCGTTGGTCTTATGGGACGTCCCGCATTATAAGTTCTAAAAGTCTCTGTGCCTTCGAGAAGTTTTGTCACATCTGTCCTTTAGTGTCACTAAACGTTCTTACTTTACCAGTTGAATAGGGTTGTTTTTTTCTTTCACATTGGCTCCTATAATAGAGACGGTTTACGCCTAAGAAGAGTGCTCACAATACAGATAAACCATATCTGCCTTACCAGCCTTGATTATCTTCAAGACAGCATTCCGTCTGGTATCCTGTGTCGTCTCTAGTCCGCACACAAACACGCTAAGCGATTTGCTTGCCTCTGATGCCTTAATCGCCTCCTCTATAATGATAGCTAGAGGTTGTGGCCGGCCCTCTAGCTCATTACCCGGCATACGTACGTCGTACCCCTTCTTGAGGATCTCGATCTTTGTTCGCAGACAATATTGAGCGCGATGATTTTGCTTGCTCTAGCGAATCTGCCTCTTTTGCAGCGGACCCTGTACCTAAAGTGTACTTCGACATGGACGTGAGCAGACGGGTATTCGGTCACAATACTGCTGACAGAGGCAAGGAACCACTTCCGACTGTGTACGGTACTGTTATCCCGCATAGCGAGTACCACGCGCAGAGCCTTGAAGCCGTCGCTGCACCTGTCTCAATAGCAAACATCTTCTCAGGGTCGGCGTCGCGCGCTTCTTTCCACGCAAGCAACCCAACCCGCGCGAAGCGCCCCACCAATTTGGCAGAATCCACCCAGCGTCTGACCTCCCCGCAATCACCAGCAGCCTGTCGCTGTCCCGGTACCGCTGGAGATGACATCGCCGTGTGGCCTGTTAACCTACACGAGGACTAGGCCTTTCTCTGCCCTGGTACGCCTGCCTTGGCCCCCCATTATACCTAAGCTTAGCAAACTAAAAATGCATCAGAGATCAGAGCGAGCGTGAGGATCTCTAGGGTCAGGCGCATTAGCTCACAGTTTGGAGTGCGCGACGCGTATTCTAATGTACAGTATAAGGCAACTTTCCTACTACCACGTCGAACCTACTGATTACTCATTCTTTAAATTCGTTCATCAGTGCATGAAACGATTACGATCGCTGCATTAAGCGTACGGCACCTACGCAGCAGGCATCAGCCGGGCCGGAATAGGAAGGAATTCGGGGATTAAGTGCAACCATCCGCCTAAGCAGCCAATACAGTGGATTTTAACACGGCCGCGAGGCAACATTACTCATCATGATAACCATAGCACACTCTCTATTTTGTCTCAGTCAGATCGGTCTCGATCCTGGCTTTGGGGCCGACTAGCAACACTGTAGAGGTATATCAATAGGCACGTCGTTGTTCATTCAATGCGAAAACACAACTTCCACATCAGGGCCATCGTCAATCATCATGAGATTCGCAACTTTTTTCGCTGGCCTGCTGTTCAGCTTCACCTGCTTTAAAAGTGCGCTTGCAGCGAAGTCATTTTCAGCCTCAAACCTGTACTACGCAGCTGGACTGAAAGATGCTCAACAGGCAACCTTACTTGAGGGCTTGCAGAGTGCCAGTGTGAAGGTGCTTCGGGTCTGGCTTGATGGTGCAAAACTCTCTCTGTTTTCAGCCACAAGATCAACATTAACATTTTCCCAGGCCAATCCAGAGCCCCCAAAGGCACACCAATCAACTCTTTCCCAAGCCTCCAAGGCGACTCGCCTTCAGCATATGACAACACTGTTCTAAATCGTCTCGATAAATTCATGGTAAAGGCCCACAACTACAATATCAAACTTTTGATCTCAATCCACAGCTATAACGCGCTCAAGGATAACAGGGACTTTTATGGCAGATGGTACGGCACCGGTGACTTCTACACCAGCACCGACGCCATCAGATATTTCAAGGATCGCATTGCGCATGTCCTCGCCCATGTCAACCCTGCGAATGGGAAGACGTGGGCACAAAGCTCAGAGTACATCTTCGCTTTCGAGGCACAGAACGAGGCTATGCATCCGCAGGTGAGTTGTCTCCCCCCGCTTCTATCCATGACTACCCTCGTACTGCAACCGTGCGGCATTCACTAACGCTGTCTAGGGTAATCCCAAGGCTCTAGCTTCCTGGCAATGTACCATGGCCCAGTCGATCAAGTCCGGACTCGCAGGCAACACGAACATTCTAACCAGTACTGGGGGCGGCTCCTACCTCGCTACCTCTCTATTGGACTCTTATTTCTCCTGCGCTGCCCTCGACGTACTTGCCATCCACGCCTACGGTGTCGGCGACTTCGACACGGCCAAGTTGAAGACTTACGTCGACCATGCTAAGATGGCGGGCAAGAAGTTGATCATGCAGGAGTGGGGAGCATGCTACACGGCTGCTCCAAACAACGGCGGCAGCCCTATTAGTGCTGGTGCTAGGGATGCGAACATTAAGAAGTGGGCTGCGCAGATCGATGCAGCCGGTATCCCGTGGTTCTACTGGCAGATTCTGCCCAATGCTGATCCTCATCAGGGCTGGGACTATGAGGTCGGCATCAACGACGTGAACTGGGGAAGTCTGAAGTGGGCAGGTCTTGCGGCTGGCAATGCTAATAGCGCGTTCGACTTCTCCAAGTGGCTTCTATGAGACACTCGGTGTCTGTTCAGATTGCGGAGCGGAAGTCGCGTGTTGATTTTTTGAAGTACAGACGGGCGCAAGCCGGATGGAATCCCATCTGCATTTTGTCTCGTGGCGAAAAGGAAAAAAAAACGTAAGACCGCGCACGATGTTGGAGTGACCCCTGACGTTCGCATCTAACTCGCAACTTCAAAGTATCACGCTCGTTTTTGTTTCTGTTTTTGCGCTCCTTGTTTCACTACCTGTTATTGCTTGCTAGAATTTCAATTACTTCACACTTTGTGCAGTGATACGGTTACACTTTTGTACTTTTCATTGAAATCGCTTCGCCCGGTCGAAGTTATAAAGTGCGATTGACAAGGCGGCTTGGGATATCGCTGGTTAGGAGCCCTATCTGTCTTGTTTCAACGCAGGATACAGCACTGATGACCATAATCGTGACCATGGCATCGTGACCATGGCAGCGTTACCAAACATGCGAGTATACACACCTCCAGCCCTAGCGACCAAGTTAAGCCGTTTCCCCTCTCTTCACTGCCAAGCTCTGAAACAATATTTCCAAGTATCTCTGCCATGATAAGGTTACGGTGGTTATCCTGGATCCCCAATGAGTGGCATGCAGAAGGCGATAGAGGTGCAACCGCGCCAGATACTGTACATCTCAACTACACCATGCTGGATAGGTCGCTCCACAAGATGCCAAAGAACAGATATGGCACTCTCATCAGCTTATGTGGCTGGAAGGATAAATCAACTTTCTACAAAGCTGTCGCCAGGTAGATAGAGGCTATCAGGGTTTTATACGTATGGGGATCAACGCGAGTGATACGTACCTACGGATCTTAACGGAGCGTCCAAATACACCCTAAACAGCACGAGCCCGTGGTCCTTATTGAAGCGGAGCTAGACCCATGATTTCAAGGAAGGATTTGAGAATGGATGGTGGGATAGCGAGTACCATGAGGGTGCTAGTGTGCGGGCGAAAATGCATCACGTGACTTTCAAGCCAATCAAAAGTGGCCTGGTGTCGATATTTGCTTTTCCCCTGGTTCGCTCCCTAGCCTCCTTTCCTCCCAACATGGTAGACTCTGTCGTTTTCGTGCTTGAAGTGTACCAGCGAACGTAGACCAATGCATTGTGTAATGGCTGTATGCAAGAATATCATTCAATCTTACTGAAACAAAATCCCTTATCCCTTATGTATGCGTGGTATCGTTTCTACTCCTGTATGCATTAAAAATAAAACTCCGTGGCCCAATTCATGGCAATGCTCAAATGTCTTACAGCATTTCACGCCCAATATAGTCGCATATGTATTCACTGCTCGATCAGAGGGACGGCATGTGAACCTCATTTGAACTGATGGCTATGCGGCACGTCGTCTGCAGGGTACTTCGGTCCTTGCAGTGGATGCTCGCGCAGACCTACCCGGTCGAAAGAACGATGCTTCGGCACGAGAATGTGTCGAACGACAGTCTTCTCGCCCGTTCAGCTGCTGTTCGTGCTCGAGTGCATGGGTAGCGTTGGCGTGTGCGACGACTGGCCGGTGCTGGGCTGGCTTTGCCTCTTCTTTTCCTTCTTGGCCCAGCGCACTGCATAAGTTAGTACATGTGTCATGACGCGCAAGAAGAGAAACTCACATCCGCAGGCATTGCACAGCGTCTTTGGTCCGCTGGGACCCTTTCTCCATTCTGGCGAGTCCAAGGTGCCGCAGTCGGTACATACATACTCGTCCGCAATTTTCAGCTTCTTTTTCTTGTCCGACGATGTCCTGCCGTCGCGGTCCAGCGAAATCTGGATGCCGGCGTCGCCTCTAATGAGCATCGGGCTGTGCTCGCCGGTACTGATGCCCTGTGACCGTTCACCGTCTCGATAGCGTAGACCAGTCAGCATCTCGATCGTCTCCAGATGCGTGGCACCCTCGTAGCGGGCCATCTTATCGTTGATGCTGTCGGGCTTGCTTGCGGCCAGGGCCTCGTCCAGGTTCTGGCGCGTGAGGGCCGTGTTGGAGACGGCTGGCTTCGCGGGCGGAGGCATGGCCTGGTATGCTGCCATGGCGCTCGCGCTCACGCTCACGCTGACGCTTTCGGTTTGGCCTACCGTCTCCGAGGGTGTTACCGAGGACAACCCATCGGCCTTTTTCTGCCAGTGCCACTCCTGCGCCTCCATTTCCTCCTGCTCCTCGCGCTTCAGCTCCGCGATGCGCTTCATGAGACGCTCGTTCTCGATCTTGTGCTCGAGAAACGAGTCGAGCAGGGCGGCGTTCTTGGTCGGGTAGGGACGGGCCATCATGAAGAAGCCGCGGCAGTTCATCGTGTTGGGCGGCGCAAAGGTGCTCGGGTCGTTGCTCAGGTGGGGGTGGCCGTGGGCCTCGAAGATGGCCCATGTGTCGTCGGTCTTGCGGAAACGGTAGAAGAAGCGCAGCGGGTTGCCCGAGGCGATGGACTCGTTGAATTCCTTGACGAAGATGCCGCTGTCGTCGGGGTGGATGAACTCGCCGACGAAGCGGCCGACGAGCTGCTGCGGCTCCCAGCCCGTGAGGGTCTTGGAGGAGGGCGAAGCATACAGGATGCGACCGTCGGGGGTCAGGATGTGCAGCAGGTCGCGCACCTCCTCGAGCACGCGCTGCGACCAGTTGCGGCGCTTGGTGAACTCAGTCAGCGTGCTGCCGGACGGGTTCAGACTGGGCGCGCCAAAGCCCGTGGGCAGCGGGCCGGCACCGGCGCCCGTCATGCTGGTGTCCTGGTTGAGCGACTGCTGCAGCTGCTGGCCGGCAAAGGGCGAGTAGTGGGCCTGCGGGGTCGAGCTGGACCCATCGTCGAACTGCGACAGGTCCATCTCCATGGGCATCATGTCCTCGACCGACATGCTGTGGAGGTCGGCCGTGTCGGGGGGATGTTGCAGCGGCGCGAGGCCTGCCATCTGCTTCTCTTCAATCAGCCTTCAGCATCCGGTGATATTCGCCACGGCTCGCCATGCCGTGGACCGGACTGCACGGGGACCCTGCCGCGGCGGGGCGCACAAGCATACTTCAGTGGAGAGCGGGCCGCCATTCTGGTACATGGGGGGCGGGTCTCGCAGCGACCATGGGCTGCGCGACGACGAGATGCTGGGAGCAGATGCGGCATTCACCTTGACTGGACGCGAAAGAAAGCCGTGTGGAGTTGCGACCTGACAATGCCGAAAACCCAACCAGCAGACCCAATTTGCCCGAGCGTCGCACCACGTGACCGCGTGTGCCAAAGACACGCGCCCAGCCCTCAGCTCCAGCACCGCGCGTCACCCATCCTCCCGCTCACTGCAGCACAACCACCTACACCGAGGCTACACGTGCGGCGGCACCCACAGCAGCCATCATGTCGCGAATCGAACGCATGCAGATCCAAGGGTGAGTTGCTTTGACATTCCGACGTAGGGCGGGGCCGCTTGAGCTGCAGCTTCACCTACCTACGGAACCGTTGCTAGAGTCCACCCACTGACAGGCATGCCGGTAGCATCCGCTCTTTCGGACCGCAGACAGGCGAGACCATCGTCTTCAACACTCCCCTCACCCTCATCGTTGGCTGGAACGGCTCCGGTAAGACTGTACGTCGACCCCATCCCATCCCATCCCCATCCGCCTCGCACGTGACAGCTGGCCATCCCTCTCCACCCTCTTCGCACGTGACAGCTGGCCATCCCTCTCCACCTGCCTCGCACGTGGACCTGACCATCCATTCCCACCCGCCGCGCACGTGGCAGCTGACCATCCATCTCCAGACCATCATCGAATGCCTCAAATATGCCACCACAGGCGAGCTGCCGTCGAACAGCAAGACGGGAGGAGCCTTCATTCACGATCCGAAGCTAACATCCTACAACGAGGTCATGGCCCAAGTCAAGCTCTCCTTCCGGTCCTCGTCGGATGTTCCCATGGTCGTCAGCCGCAAGATGCAGCTCATTGTTCGAAAGAACGTCCGATCACAGAAGACGCTGGAGGGCTCCTTGCTGATGCGCCGGAACGGCGTCAAAGAGTCCATTTCCTCCCGCGTGGCTGAGCTGGACCAGATTGTGCCGCAGTATCTCGGCGTCTCCAAGTCTATCCTGGAGAACGTCATCTTCTGCCACCAGGAAGACAGTCTGTGGCCAATGAGCGAGCCCGCTCCTCTCAAAAAGAAGTTTGACTCCATCTTCGAGGCAGACAAATACACAAAGGCGATCGAAAACATCAAGGTCATTCGTAAAGTCCACTTGAGCAACCTTGCTGTCGCTAAGGTCCAAGAAGACAACGCCAAGGAGAACCAGACCCGTGCGACCAAGGCTGAGGCCGACATGGTTAAATCCTCGGACAAGATCGAAGCCTACCGCACCGACTATGGAACGGCTGAGGCTGCAGCCAAAGAAGCACTTAAAAAAAATAGGGAGGCCTACGCGCACGCCGCAAAGTTTGAGCAGGTTGTTGCTCAACTCCAAGGCAAACGCGTCACCTACCAAGCGAATGAAGAAAACATCACATCTTTGGAAGACAATTTGAAAATGATGGAAGAGACCGACCAGGAGCTGCAGGCCATGATGGAACAGTACGATGAGCGTGTGCAAACGTACCAGGGTCAGCAAGAAGATTTGAAGACGCAGTACCGTAGGTATCAAGCATCTTTGCAGCAGAACCGCACGACTCTGGGTACCAAACAGAGCGAAGTCGGCAAGCATCAAGCAGAAAATGACCAACACGCTCGCAACGTCCAGAAGCGTGAAACACTCATTAAGAAAACAGCCAAGCAACATGGTATCCGAGGTTTCGATCTCAACGTGGACGAGACGCAGGTGCTCGAGTTCCAGCAGATGTTACGAAAGCTATCGCGGGATCAGAACAAAGCCCTCGAACGTGCTCGAACGGATGCTCAGGAGGAGCTTGGCCACGCACAAGACGCAGTTAACCGTCTCAGCGAAGAGAAGGCAGGTCTCAACCAGCGCAAAGACCTGTCCAAGTCACAAATTACTACTAACGACAAGCGGATTACGGAGTTGCAGAGGATGATGAGCGGCATTCGCGTCGACGAAGGAGTTGAGGCAATCATCTTGAATAAGAAGAAGGCGATCGAAAAAGAGCTGGACAAGGCTAGCGCAGATACCGACAACGCCGATTACGATAGGCAGATACAAGACTTTGAGAACACCGTTCGTGGACTTGAGAATCGGAAGGAGCGTTTGGACACAGAGCTGGTTGAAGCTACACAAGTTGCCAGCGAATCCGCGGAGATCGACTACACACAAAACAAATTTAAGGAGACCAAGCACAGCCTTGAGACGATGAGCTCAGTGCATTCAGCGCGTATCTCAAAGCTCATTGACCCCGACTGGGACGCTTCGACACTTGGCAGTGTATTTCGAGACGTCCTTGCTCAGAAGAACATTGATGTGAAAGATGCGGAAGCGAAGCGCGAAGTCTCACAGGACAAGTTGAACCAGATCAGCTTCAGGCTCTCTTCGGTAGAATCTGAGCAAAAGAAGAAGCGCACAGAGTATACCAAATACAAGAATGTGGTTCTTGACGCGATTCAAAAGGAAGATATATCGGATTTCGACGAAACCTTGTCAGAGCTCGAGTCGGAATTCGTTACATTGTCAGATGATAATGCTAGCTTTGGGGCTCAGTTGAAGTACTTTGAGGCTTGCCTCGACACCGCAGAAACGCACAATCAATGTCGACTGTGCACGCGAACGTTGAAGGACGACAAGGCCGAAGGGTTCACCAAAGCAGCTTTCATGATCAGGGTAATGAATATGGTAGCAAAGGCTACTCAAAATCTCGACGCAAACATCGAAGACGTACAGGCCGAACTAGAGAAAGTACGAAATGCGAAGCCTAGCTACGAACTGGCAAGACGCGCCGAGGAGGTTGAACTCCCTGCACTCAAGGTGGAGCTTGAAAAGCTCGTGGCAGAACGCAACGCAGTCAACAAGGAGCTAGAGGAGCACGATAGTGCGATCGATGAATTAAAGGAATTCAAAATGGAGGTCGATTCCTTATCTGCAGATGTTCAATCGATAGTTAGCTCTTACGACGAAGCCCGCGAGCTGGAAGATCGTGTTGTCGTCTTGAAAAAAAAGCAGAAAATCAGTGGGCTCTCTCGTGGTATCAATGCTGTACGCGAAGAGCTACAAGAGGTGAACACCGAGAGCCGGATTGCGAAAGCGGAGCTCGCGGCCCTTAGTGGCGACCGCGACAAGTTACGAAAGACTGTCAGCTTACTTGAACTGCGCATTCGCGATATCAATGCTGAGTTGAGCGCCGCACAATCGAGCCTCAAAGAGAAGCAGAACCTGGCAGAACGCATCGAGGAATTCAAGAGCGGTAATGCTGAACAACGAGAGGCCATTCGGCATCTCGAAACGGAATTGCTGGCCCTGGAGCCCGAGTTGGAGCGAGCTCAAGCAACGTACAAGGACGTTAATCGGCGCGGCAACGAACGAGTCAATCGTGTACAAGAGGAAGCGTCCAAGCTGTCTGACAGTGTTCGCCAGCTTGCTGAAGCAGACCAAGACATATCTGCGTACATCGACAAGGGTGGCCCACAGCGTCTGGCCCGAACCCAACATGAGATTGAGAATCTTGTGGTCGACATTAATCAGATGGAGGACGACATGTCACGTGTCGCACGCGATGTCAAGAAGATCGAAGAAGCTCTGAGTGGTGTCGAGCACACAAAACAATCGATCTTCGACAACCTTCGATATCGAAAGGCCAAGCGAACTCTAGGGACACTCGCAAAGGAAATCGAAGCTTTGGAAAAACAGAACGCTGAGGCAGATCAAGCGCATTGGACTGCAGAGGGAGACAGGTGGGACGCTGAGTATCAGCTTTTGCATGTACGAGTCATCGAGCTGAGCACCACGATGAAACAGCTCGATATGCAACTCGTGGAAGATACCAAGGAGTACAATAAGTATTACAAAAACGCGGCGAGCGACTACCGCAAGGCTCACATTACAGTGGAGACCACGAAGGCAGCCTGCGATGATTTAAGCCGATACGGCAGCGCGCTTGAGCAGGCAATCTTGAAATTCCACACGATCAAGATGGATGAGATCAACAAGATCATTGACGAGCTTTGGCGCAACGCATACCAAGGAACCGATGTCGACACTGTGCGAATCCGATCCGACAACGACGGAGGCGCCCGCAACCGCACCTACAACTACCGCGTCGTCATGGTCAAGCGCGACAACGAGATGGATATGCGTGGCCGCTGCAGCGCTGGGCAAAAGGTCCTCGCGTCCATCGTGATTCGCCTCGCGCTCGCCGAATGCTTCGGTACCAACTGTGGGCTCATCGCGCTCGATGAGCCCACGACCAATCTCGACCAGCAGAACATTAGAGGGCTCGCCGAGAGTCTTTCACAGATCATCCAGATCCGCCGTAAGCAAGCCAACTTCCAGCTGTTGGTCATCACGCACGACGAACAGTTCTTGCGCGAGATGAACTGCGCCGACTACACTGATGTATATTGGCGCGTGGGTCGGGATAAAGAGCAACAGAGCTACATCGAGCGCCAGAACATTGCTGAGGTGAGTGCCCTTCTTCCACCATACATGCTTACGATCGAGCGCAAGTACCTGCAGAATCGTGATGTTTGGCCCGACTGTTTACCTTGTTGTCACATTCACTCATTAAATTGATAGGTCGCCTGATCCTTAGACCTGGACAATCCCAACGACAACGAGTGCGTAACGACCAAGTGACCAAGCAACGGCATTTGGGTGGGCGTGACGGGGCATGATTCTTTGGGTGGTTGGCTTGCGTTTATCGCGATGGCATGGATTCAGAGGCGCTGGGGATCTGACACTGCATAGTGAGGCGTACGTATGTATCTAGTATCTACTGTGAGCGATATTTAATACAACCCATTCCGCTTGGACGGGAAATTGATCCTTTACATGTCACGAGCAGCGCCACCAACGTAGCGTACAGTACGGATCGTACTCTGTGCTGTAGAGCAGTACTCCGTACGTACATACAGGTAATGCGACCTGTATAGGGCTTTGTACATACGTACTTCTCAGGATTACAGAGTATTAGGTAGTATAAATTTTTAGGCTTAGTTGTTAGCCAATCTAGGCTACGTCTAGCTAATTTAGGCTTTGTTATACTGATTTATTAGGCCAGCTTTACTGTCGATATATACTGAACCATCCGATCTTAGTTACACAGCATTGTTAAACCTGGTGAAAATCCCCCAACGTTCAAGACGCATTGTCCTTGTTTAGTCCTTCACGATGAAAGGATCATTGATCCATATGACCCGTGGTTATAACATGGTCCTCAGGAGAAGAAGAAAAGAAATTCCTTAAACAAAGCATCTCAGCCAGATAGTGAGTTCAAACCAGTATAAGGTCGAACCAGCACCACATTCCTGTCACTACACATCTGGTCTATACCAGCCGGTCTTCCAACCGGTCTTTCCAAATGGATACGTCTGAGGTCAGTGACGTGCTGCCGAGCGCAGGCGTCTCATCTCATCAGCAGTTGCCCCTGTCCGTCTCACCCTTCGACGATGCTTCTTCAGTGGCTTCAGATCACTCTTCTCGCCAAGCGTTCTCTGATATACGCTTTATAAAGGACCATGTGTTCCAAGAACTCCTTCTAGCAGCCGTTGATCCAGACCACCAGTTTCATTCTAGCGACTGCCAAGTCCTCGGACGAGTGGAGGGGACGTACAACCACTGCGTTGGCCTAAAGCTAACCGACGGACGCAAGTATGTCATAAAGGTCCCCGCTCAAGGAGTTCCCCAGCTCTGGACCGAATGGGACGCTCGCATTCTGCGCAGCGAGGTCAATACGATGGAGTTCCTCCGACGCCATACCAACATCCCTATCATGCAGGTCTTCGACTGGGACGACACATGTGAAAACCATTTAAGCGCTCCCTACATGATCCAAGAGTGCGCTCGGGGTATCCCGGCGGGAAAGCTCTTCTCCGTTCCCACAGACGATGATTCAGGCCCTGTCGTCGAGGAATCCGCCGCCGTCCTCGAGCGGCGGCAAATTTTTCTCCGCGATCTCGCCTTCAATATGGCAGAGCTGCAGAAGTTCACCTTCAACGCGAGCGGTATGCTTGCTTTCGACGACGATCCCGATGCGCCCACCGTAGGCCCTTGGTACGAGTTCCTCCTTCATACTCCCAAGGAGTTCCAACCCTACGACAACACTCATGCGTGGCTTTCCTCGCGGATAAACAAGCAAATCTCCAATACCAAGGAACACCTCGCCCAACACCCCGGTACCGACCCCTACACCATGGAAGAGAAGGTGCGCAAGACTCAGCTGCTCGACGGTCTCGCGCTGTTCTGCGATTCTGCATACAACGCCTTCCCTGGTCCCAAGCTGCCAACCGATGCCCCAGAGACATTCGTGCTGAACCACCCCGACCTCGATTTCCAGAACATCTACGTCGACCACACCGGCGCCATCGTAGGGATCATCGACTGGCAAGGCACACGCGTCGTCCCTCGCCCAATCGGCTTCGCATCCCTCCCGCTCTGCCTGTGCGCCGACTGGGAGTCCGACTACAACCTTCAAGAACGCCATGCGCCTTGGATTCTGCGTTCCTACCGCGAAGATTACATCCACTATTTGAAAGAAGCCCTCGCCCCGACGAGCTGCGCCGACATCAAGTTCACACGCCACTCGGCCTGGTATTGGTTCGCGGCCAACGCGGTGATGGGGTATTCGGACCAGACGCTTTTGAATTTCGCGGTGCGGACGATGCGGGAGGTGGAGTTTCTTCGGGTCTTTGAGGGGACCGATGCGTTTCTGGAGTATCTGAGGAAGGAAGGACAGTTTGCGGATGCATTGGAGGTGCTGAGACGGGAGGTTGCGCGCATGTATGATCCAGCTTAGAGCCAAGGAGATGGACTTCGTATCGTGCGGGGTGTTTTCTTTTTACAACAAGGGGATGTAGTTGATATGCACGGCGGATTGCGAAGTCTGTAGTTCGATTGGCGTTGGTGTTGTTCTGGCGTCCATCATAATGCTTTTGGAGCACCTTATCTAGAATGCGATCTTGAATTGAGATGATTCTACCCTTCATACATCTCTGTGCGCTGTAAACTCTCCTTGCTGCGTTCGTGCAGTTTGTGAATGTACAGTGTATCACTTTTGAAAGTATCGCCAAGATTACCAGCGCTACCTGCAGGAGGCAATGGGTTCAGCCTACTCACCCGAGGAAGAAGACGACGATACTAGATTCACTTCCGTCTTGAATGCGCAACCATCGACAGTTCTTGCTGTGGTTTGGGCGGGAGGAGTGGCGGGGGAAGGATGAAAGGAACTCGCCTACACAATCTGTTCATGTAGTTACTACGTCGGTCTTCGCATTGTATTGTTGATACTTCATATCCTAGGATAGTATAGCGTATTGCAACAAAAGTAACTGGTGTCTTTCATTCTTTATCTTCCAGAACTTCTCTTTGACACCCGTCCGTCATCACATGCCGTGCATTCAAACAATTGGATTATCTTACACTTTTGGTGAACCGAACCTGCTATGTTTCCTACTTTATTCACCATCCCATATCCGCCCATGATTATTCGCCAGTGATATCAGGTGCCAAGCACAAGGCCTAGTTGCTGGGAAAACAACTGTTCTTCCAACCTGACTCATTACCCATCGTATATTTGTCGATTATTGTGCAAAACTAACATAGCGACCTTGCAATATTGTATGCTGAAGATTATATTGTCCAGAGAGGAACGTAATATTTTGAGAATGATATGTCGACCACGATAATCAACAGTACGCAGAGACTGTAGTCTGATTATACTGACCCTGTTTAGAAGCACCGAATTTGGTAATGAGCAACATTAATGATATCAACCGTGAATGGGTGAAATCCTAAATCAATCATGTTTTTAAGAAACAGATATTATTAAGGCTATTGATGCGGTGCTATACGCAAAGAAGATGAAGGCAGTGGACAGGGGAAAATCAAATAAAAATCAAACTCTACACGTGAGTTCAATACTCACAGGGAACAGCCTTCACATTGAGGCGAAGCGCCGAAGTGTGTCCAGTACGTTTTCTTCGCGACGCTATGCCGACAGGATAGGCCAAAACATGTTAGCGGTCGGCAGTTATGAAGATGATGACCTCAATGCCGCTGATTATCGGGTGCATCATGGCCTCTGAGATCTTCTCTGTCGCCATCCCAGCTTTACTAATCCCGCATGCTGGCACCCTTCGTGGTCTTTGCTGCCATTTTCGCGGCCTTAGTCCCGTACTTCATCGGCATCTTAGAGCCAGCCTTATTGGGGCCCTTTGTAGTCGACTCTGCCCTGGCCTTGGTCATAGCCTCGTGTCTATCGCGCTTGGTAGCAATTGCTTTCTCCTTGTTCAGCTGGTTGTACTGTTCATAGCTCAGATCCAATTTAGACTCAGGCTCTTTTATCTCCAGTGCCAGCTGCTGAGCTTTGTCGGCGAGTGCCAATTCCTCCAAGGCTTCAGCAATGTGCTTATTGTTTTTCCAATGCTCCTTAATAATCGTGTTAAAGTCATGATCGTAATGATGAGTGCCGCAGCCGTTGGGGCTCTTCGGGCAGAAACGCTCACCGCAAATGTCTTCCTTGTCCTTGATGTCTATAAGAGCAACACAGAAAGCAAAGTGTAGCTCCCTGTAGCACTGGGACTTGGGCTTACTCTTGCAAACGCTGCAATGGTGAGTTAGTCCTACGTTCTTCGTTCGGATATTGTGCACGTTCAAATCCAGCCGAGCGTCCCAGTGGCCACGATACAGCAACTGCAATTCTTCGTTACCTAGCTTAATCATGTTTGTCTGTGGATCGTGTTTTTGGTTGTGAAGGAGAAATTCTGGTTGCGTAGTTCAAGTGTTTGGGGTAGACTGGGGAAGAAGGTTGTTTTCGTGTTTGTTGTAGCTCAATTGAGTGAGCTCGGGCAGGATATATACGTATCAAGACCGAGTGATCATAGTCAAGGATCTTACATACTGATCTCACAACATGCAAGAAAAAAGGACCAGCGACGTGAACAGTTCAGGCCAGCATGTGTCAAGATAGAACTCCACATTGTTTACAGCGTGTAAGTTTACTGAGAGGATCTGTTCTTCTTTGACAAAGAATGAACTGTTCGATTCAAAACTTTCCTTTCACCATCTTTAACACCATTGTTAACGCATGAATGCGAGCGCATTCCATAAAACGACGAGGCGCCCTATTCACTTTTCATTCAGTCAACCTTCCAACTGAGATAACGTACCAACATTAACAACCCTTCCCAGCAGCCAACGACATCTTTCTCAAATCCGGACCGACTTCTAAGAAGAAATCGTAGCCTCATTGTGGGTTGATCCCAGCCTTGAGCAGACCACTACGAACTCCTCAGCTCGAAATAAACCAAGAATGTCCATTCTTTGCAACATGCCGAAGTGGCCTTCCATTGACCTGATGCTCAAATTTTTCAGCAAGTCTACCTTGAACTTGGCAGATGTCCCAGTATCCCACGAACCATATATGCAAGAGCAAGAGCAAGGGCAAGAGGCTTCGTTCTCAAACATATCCAACAACCTATCAAAAACCTCGGCCTACAAGGAGCATGTTCGCTCCATTGATGACAGTCTGTTCATCAAACTGATTTTGAGCATCTGGGATCCAGAGGGGCATAACGGGCTCCTTGTTAAGGTGGTTAGTCATAATGAGGGCGCTTACAACTATTGCGTGACATTGCAGTTGGACGAAGACGAAGACCAGATGGTTGTACGGGTCCCTTTCGAAGGCACGCGTGAGACCTGGACTGACGACCATGCGTTTGAATTTCGTACCGAAGTCACGAACCAGAAATATCTTTGCAACAAGACCAAGATCCCAGTGCCGTCTGTCTATGAATGGGATGACGGGTTTGACAACATTATTGGCGCTCCATTTATCATTATGCCGAAGATCTATGGTTCGGATGCCTTCAATAACCTCTGGTTTGAAGAGGACATGTGGGATTGGATGGACAACGGTAAGGTGATCATTCGGGGCGCGGGTAGCCCGTCACCTGAATTGGAGGGTAAGCGTCTACAATTCCTCCAGGATCTCGCAAAGCTCATGGCGGACCTCCAGAACCACGAATTTGACAAGATTGGAGCCTTGCATATTGAGGATCGCTGGGACGCAGCACCTCCGACGGTGGGCCATTACTTTCAACACTCTCTAGACGGGAGCTTGATCAAGACTGGTCCATTTTCTTCTACAGCTGAGTATCTCGAGCACAAGAAGCAGGAGATTTATGAGCGGGACATCAGTTATGCTAAGGATGAAGAGGAGGCTTGGGAGGCGCAGGGGATGCAGAAGATCGGTGCAATCATCTGCGATGCTTTGCCCCGCTCTGTGAATAAGCCAATTACCGACGCCGCGTATGAGACCACCCCAGAGACATTCGTTCTTGCACACCCTGATCTCGACCTGCAAAACATCTTTGTCAACGAGCACGGTAAGATCACCGGCATCATCGACTGGAATGGGCTTCGCACTGTACCACGCTGGGCCGGGTTTGCGAGCCTACCGCTCTTCCTCCGCAAGGACTTTGACGAAGCCTACGAATGTCGTCAAGAACATTCTGCTAAGTACTCACTCATGCCCTGGCACCTTGAGCCCTATAAAAAGGCATACCACCGCTATCTTAAAGAAGCACTGGATCCTGAGGGCACCGGTAGCTACAACGATGCTGCATGGACGCTCGAGTCGGGTGCAACCTGTGCCGCGGTCGAGGCTTTAGAGAGTGTGTGGTATCGTAATGCGACCATTCAACGTCTGCTAAAGGAACTGCCGCAGTTGAGGGGCTTGGATCTCCCTGGTCTAAGGGTGCGTTTCGGGCTTCCAGGTGGGTGGCCAGATGCCGAAGCTGTGGTGAAGAAGGCATTCACATCTTTATTTGCGCATTCGTAAATTCTGATGGTATTCAGGGAGGTTCTTTGGTTTCATTTGATTTGATCGTGCTGCATTAGACTGGTTATTAATCTGCAATTGTAGACACATACACACAATACGTTCAAACAGCGCGGAAGCGCACGGATTGGCACAGACTCGTGAATATGTCAGAGTTCATGTCCTCGATGATGCACTCAGGTACCTACTCTGCGCCTGTACCAAAGCCGTGGGCCCTGTTGCACTGTGTTTCCTTTTCACTTAGCATTCTGTGCAACCGGTCGACGATGCTAAAGTCGCTGTAATCATTGACGAGGGGACGCTGCCTAGCACGTGCGCAAAACCCCAAGATGAGTTTAATGAGGGACAGCGCGTCACGTGCTATTCTGATTCCCGATGTCATGTGAGCTTTTCTCCATGATTTGCACGCACCCAACCACCCAGACCACGCACATGGAGCCGGGATCCAACAAGGTGCTCTTGGCTGGAAAGATATAAAACCTGCAAGTCCTTGTGCACTGGAGTCGATATCTGGAGCCAGAAATGCGTACCTAGGTTTTCCCTCTCGAACTTCGCACAGTCACTGTTACAACAAAGATTTACGCATCAATGATACCCCTCCAAACAACTTTGTAACCTCGTTGCTCTTGTGGCTTCTGACCCAAGACAAGCTTTGAGCACGTGATATGTGTTGCGGACCAAGCCGGCGCCAAGACGGTGGAGTGATGGCGTCAACATGACATTTCTCGAAATCCCATCTCGATGTTTCCCCCCCAGGCGATCTGACAGCCCCTGCACACCACGAGGCAACGTACTGCCGCTCTCGTCTCGTTGGCCGCCGATAGCCATCTGCCGACGACTCTTTGACAGAGTCATGACGTGTTGGTTCGCTCTTTGCAGCTTGTATTGCAGGGACGAGTAATAGGTTTGCCGTACACGGGACGTGAGCGCACTGCAGTGTAGAGGATCACCTGTAGATATGTCATAGCTATGTATTGCTTTGTTTAGGACTATTGAAATGCTTCGCCTTCCTGTACTCTCTCCCTCTCTCTCCATACATCTCTACGAAATTTCCCGTGATACTCGTCCTACTACTTGAGATACTACCCAATCGAAATCGCCCAACATGGCTATGTCCCAAGCAGCTCTCAAGGCTGAGCAGGCTATCGGCCACGGCGACAATGCCACAACTGTGCAGGATGTCACGAACCCTGACATCGCACCGAATGCCACTGGCGAGGGCAAGATGAAGGCGCTCGCCTGGATGGGCAAGAACAAAGTCGAGATGATCGAGGCTTCAAAACCGAGGATTATGGAACCGAAAGACGTCATCCTGAAGATCACTGGCTCGACCGTGTGCGGATCCGATTTGCATCTTCTCCACGGAAGCGTAGTGGAGCTGCAGAAAGGCGACATCCTCGGTCACGAGTTCTGCGGTATTGTCGACGAGATTGGCAGCGAAGTGACAAAGCTGAGGAAAGGGTACGTGTTATGTTGCGCCATGCACGGGCACACAACCTGACATGATCAATAGACAGCGCGTTGTAGCTTCCTTCCAGATCGCCTGCGGTAATTGTTACTATTGCGACAAGAAGCTCTCTTCGCAATGCGAAAAGACCAATTCAAACACCATTGAAAACGCCATGTACGGTGGACGCACAGCCGGCATGTTCGGATACTCACATTTCACCGGTGGCTTCGCTGGCGGCCAGTCAGAGTACACTCGTGTTCCCTACGGTGATATCAACCTCCTCCCTCTTCCCGATAGTGTCCCCGACGAGAAAGGCCTTTACCTTTCCGACGTTCTATGCACTAGCTGGCACGCGGTCGTCGATACTGGTGTGAAGAAGGGCGACGTTGTTGCCATCTGGGGTGCTGGACCCATTGGACAAATGGCAGCTGAATTCTCGTTGATGAATGGTGCCTCGCGCGTCATCATGATTGACCAGAACTGGCGATTGGACTTTGTGAAGGACCGTTACCCCCACGTCGACACGCTTGACTTCTCAACTCTGACCAAGGGTGAGAGCGTCACAAGCAAGCTCAAGGAGATGTGCAACGACCGCGGTCCCGACGTCAGCATTGAGTGCGCAGCAGGCGAGTACGCAAAGGGCTGGGCCCACTACTTCGAGATGATGCTTGGCTTGGAGACCGACACCAGCGAGCTGATCAACGAGATGATTACATCTACCCGTAACTTCGGCAGCTGCGGTATAACCGGCGTGTACGTCGGTTTCACCAACCATTTCAATATCGGTTCCTTGATGGAGCGCGGTATTCGTCTCATCGGCAACGGTCAAGCACCCGTCCACCTTTACTGGGAGTCTCTTTTGAAGATGGTCGAAGAGGGCAAGATTGACCCGCTCAAGATGGTTACGCACCGTGTCAGGCTCGAGGATCTCGACAAGGTCTACTACAAGTTTGAGGAGAAGGCAGACGGCATGCAGAAGGTCTTTGTGGAGACTAGGTTCAGTGCACCGGCATGCAAGGGCAGCCCTGAGCTGAAGAGGTATTAAGCCTGGAACCGAATATGGATATTGAATTATGAGAAGCCGATATCAGTACGATTGTAAATATACCACTTGACAAATACCAACATAATCACTTTCAACACATCGGCGGAAAGCTCACGTTCGATCTAACTGAATTGGTTAGTTAATTTGTCTATCTAATCATTCAAACCTGTGAAATCATTCAAACCTGTCAAATGTGGAAACAAGGGTCCATGGTATATAGATCATCTATCGCGTACTTGTGAAAGAGTTCTCTTAAAAGAGTTCTCTTTTGCACATGCGCCTGCACGCCACATGAAATCATTCAAACCTGTCAAATCATTCAAACCTGTCAAATCATTCATACCTGTGAAAACATCCGACACGTTCCACCCATCCGAAGCGAATTTTACGATATTTACACCGCATAATTATGTCTCAGGTCGCTGGCCTGTCGCAATCTCACATCACTTCAAGCGAGCTACAGTGGGACCAGACGAGTTCATTGCATACGATTTCTTTCATCACTTCCAACGCTCTTGTTTAACACTCGCGGGAGACCTCACAGGCCGAACCATGTTTCTGAAGCATCGAGATGTGATGGTACCGAATGACCAACACCCTGAGCCCAAATACCCTCCACACTCGGACCGAAGTCATCCATCCTATAATTTTTTTCGGGAGTGTTTGGTTTCGACGACGTCGGAGATAGGCTAACATTGAATACGTTCGTCCACTGGTCGATCGTCTCCTGATAATTGTTGGGTGACAGGGTTCCATCAGTCGATCCATGCCAGATCTGCATGCGAGGGCGCGCACCGGTGTAGCCAGGGTACATGGCTCGAGCTACGTTACCCCACTGCTCGGGACTTGCCTTGCTGTTTCCTTCACTGCAGGTGTTGTTCCATGCGGCGGCAGCTCCGGAGGAAGACACGAAGCAGCCAGCTGGCACACCGGAATAGAGCGATATGGCAGTGATGAGATCAGGGTAGGTCGCCGCCATGGCATTGGACATCATCGCTGATCAAGGTCAGCCAGCCTCAAGTACGAATCAAGATTTCAAACATACCGCCTGATGAGCCACCTGTTACGAAAACCTTTTTTGGGTCGATCTTATACTGAGTGATAGCGTACTTAATCTAGGGGATGTCAGCTAGAACAAGCGAAAGACGACCGAGAGCTACAAACCATATTTGCGATAGCATTCGAGTCACCTCCTCCATTGTGTGTGAGCGAAGCTTTGCTCGATACATCCCAACACTCAGTTGTCGAGCTTGGCCAAACCGTCACATAGCCCTTCCTGTCAGATCCCTGGTGCCATGGAATCTTGCTGTTCTGGAAATACTTCTGCGCAGATGACTGGCAAGAATGGATCGCAACGACAAGCGCATCGCTTTTCACAGTGTCCGGAACGTATACCCACCTACCCCGGCATTAGTTCTGCTTGTCTTCGGTTTCAAGATACTCGCATTCCAGGCTTTGCTTTTGCATCGTTGTTATAGTTCGTCACCTGCGTTAGCGACGCTGCGAGCGCACAAGCTCCATACGAAAATACTGCTGGAAAAGTTCGGCAACGCATTGTGATGACGCTCAGGTACTCTCAAACCATTTTGAGATGAGGAAAGTCGACTATGTATCGCGACTCACTCTCCGCCACAAGCGGGGCCCTCTTTACGCATTGGTGGAAAATCTCGGACTATTAATCCACAATGCATCGTAGACGTTTCCTGCCCTGTACAAGGTTCATTTGTTAAGAAAGTCGCGACCTCGTCAAGCATGCAGGGGGTTACCTGGGTAGCAATCAAGCTTTCACCGAAGCATTTGGCAATATCAGCCGGGTAAACCTACACCCTTGCTTCCCCACGATTTCGCCCATGTGAGTCCCGCATTGCACATCTATCGAGGAAGCGATACAGTTATATGGAATCACCACAACGATCATCCAGGTTCAGCCCCACGAGATAGCACTCGCTTGTTTATGTAGGGCGTCAGGTGGTTTTTCTGCAAATTGTGTGGATTACCTGCCGGGATGGCAACCGATTTACCCACAGTGAGAGCTCCAACAATCTATTCTAGACGCGTCGTAGCTAAGGTGGGATTCATATACTGTCAAACCTGGGGATGTGGGGAGAGACTGCCGTGCTCGACGCCCAGACATCGAATCATTGCTGGGTGCGCCAGCTTGAACCTCTTCCGATCGCTATATGGGCTGCATTACGCTGCTTTGTCTCGCAAAATGATGTCAGGCTCAGAGATCTTTCCGTTATTCGTCTGATTGTTCGGCCTTGATAAAATTTATGTAACACTGACGAGTCTCTTCGACAGTGTCTCACACCCACGAGAATGTGGCGCATTGTTCTACTGGCAGCCAGCTGGCTCGCTTCCCAAGCCTCCGCACACGGAGGATGCTTGAACTACACCGTCGGCGACACCTGGTATCCAGGGTATTTTCAGTCGTCGAAAAAGAAATCTCAAACATTGTTGCTAACCCCCCTAAAAGATACTCTCCCTTCGACAACCAGACCTTCCAAGATGCCGCCCCCTGGATGGTCCAAAGGAAATGGATCACCAACGACCCCATCTTTGAAACAACGAATGCCTCCCTCTCGTGCAACACCCCGGGCACCCCGGCCCGCGCCTACATACCCATCTTGCCCGGCCAGGACATCACCGCCGTCTACATGTACTGGGTGCACACCGTCGGCCCCATGATCGCATGGATGGCGCGCTGCGCCAACGACGACTGTCACACGTTCGACTCGTCCACGGCGGACTGGTTCAAGATCGGAGAGCAGGGACTACAAGACGGGACTATCGAGCTAGGCAACTGGTTCCAGAAGACGTTCTCGAACTGGGATGGGAGTCCGAGTTTGTGGAGTGAGACTGTGCCGAGAGGGTTGAAGAAGGGGAAGTATCTGGTTAGGCATGAGATCATCAGTTTGCACAGCGCGAATAAGCCGCAGTTCTATCCCGAGTGCGCGCACTTGGATGTTGGGGGTGAAGGCACCGCGGAGCCGGGTCGGGAGCACCTGGTGAAGATTCCGGGGGTGTGGGACATGGATCGTGAGTCATGCGTGAGTGGTGGGAGGTCGGTTGCTGATGGTGCGCAGAGCCGGAGATAAACATCAATATATATGCGCCGGAGGTCGCAAACAGGACTGTAAGTGCGCAACTTCCCGCTCGCTGAGTTCAGGTGCTGAAACGGCCTAGACGTACAAGATCCCGGGGCCGCCGGTGTGGGCTGGAGCGTAGAGGACGAAGATGGACTTATATAGATGAACGGGATAGCTAGCATAGCAACAACAGTGGTGCAACAGTAGATGAGATTTACCTTCTCAGCCTCGATTGAGGATGCGTCCCGCGAGAAGATGTGGCAGAAACCCCAAAGCCACTCCAACCCCAAGAGAAACATTGACAAGAGCTTAGCGTCCACGAAATTTTAATTCTCTTCACCACCAATCTCTATATGTAGCAATATAAGTACCATCCACCTTTGCGAAGTGCGAGTTGGTACATTGCACTGTACCTTGATTTCCTCCCCAGCACTGCAGATACGGTGATGGCCCAACGTTAAGATCTACGGAGCACCAGAAGTGGACACCAATCCGACCAATGACCTTCGTGCAGAGCGGAGCCTCAAAACATGCAACGACTACCAGTGGTGCGGTATCATGTGACCCGAAGACATATAACCCGCTCGCGTTCTCTACCTCATCCTTCGCACTACACACACGCGAGAAGCAGACCAAAAACGACGAAGCAACTAACCCATGATCTTGATATCGGTGGACGACTAAAACTCCGCGCAGGAAAAGACGGTGGGCTGCTCGCGCTGTGCCGCTTCAAAAGCACTACCTATCGGTGCCTATGGAAGAGCTTGCGCTGCGGTGTCGCTCCAGAAGGAGTATATCTGGTGTTGCCATATTTCTGTGGTAAGATGGTCCTCGAAAAGGAAGGAATGGCAAGGGGAGGCATTTTCCCTTGGTTCGTCGGAGCACCAAAAGACACCGACAACGGTATGATGGTCCAACGGAGATTGGAAGTTTCGAAGGGGCCTGATGCACAGTGCTTGTGCCTAGGATGCCATGGGGGCCCAAAAGATGACCTCAACAACCCCATGTCCCTGTGGAGCAGTGGAGCTGCAAAAAACTCTCTTGGGGAAACCTGGTGAAGCATCTGGCGTCACGGGACACCGAAATACGATGATTAGTCGACCTTTTTTTTCGTGGGAACTGTGGCACTTCGAAAACGTAACGCATGCTAATGCATGGTATTCGCACGTGATGGGGCACTACGAAAAGACAGTTGCGACTCTGATCAGCCTTCGCCAAGAGGAGGATGTTCAAAAAGAGAGGCAACAGGGCGATGAGCTCGTAGTAGGAGATCGAGCCCCCAAAGAACAAAGCAAGCGAAACGATGCGAGCTCGCCCGGCCCCGGGCCTGAGCCTAGGCCTCTAAAAGACCTGTTTCGCCTGTCGCATCCATGAGCTTGTGCCGTTGCGAGCACTACCTAAAACCTTGGCCGATTGACAGCATGTCTTCTCGGAAATCCGGCGCTCCGGAAAAGAAGGTGAACAAGCGTCGTGAGCGCGTCTCAGCCTGGAACCCAAAAGCTGGTGAGAAAATTGAACATGCGCTCGCTTCGTCTCGAGCTGGAATTCTGAAGAATTTGCGCACATGAAGTATGTGGGAGTGGCATGGTGAAGGACCAAGCAAGGCTAGAAGTGAGTCTGGTGAGCGTGTGATGTGCTAGAGAACTTAACGTCGGAAGAGATGACATCATGTGGTTGTGTGTGGAGGAGGATCTCAACAAGTGCTGGAAGTTTGCATGGTGCGAGAAATGTCTGGAAACAAAAATCGATGTGGGCTCCGTGAACGGATGATGAGAGATCTCGCGGCTTCGCTTGAAAGTTACGCTGGACAGCGCCATGAGGTATTTTCCAGTTGTAACGCATTCTAGTACATGGGAGCAAGTTTCCTCAAAATCTGTAGCCTTCGTTGTCATGAGAAGGCGTCAGTACCAAGACACGTCTGCAGTACCATTCCATAATTTGTAGCCCGTATCTGATACATCAATTTTACTTAAACAATTCTGCTACGTGCCTTGCCATTCCCAACTAGCCTCTAGCAGCTCGCCTGTTCATCATGGCCCGGTACCTCGCCGCGTAGTCCTCGCTCGAGCTCATCTCCTTCTTTCCACTCTTCCACTTCTCCGGCTCCGTGTTGTCCATCTCCGCGATCAAGATGCGGATCTGGTGTCGCACGACCTTGAGCAGAAGGTTTTCATTCAAGTGCTCAGGGATCTCGACCGTAGGGACGACGTGCTTCTTCGTCGCCTCCTTCTCCTTCTCCTTCTTCTCCGCACTCTTGGTTTTCGCATCGAGACCCTCCACGACAGCCTTCCCACACTTGTCGCACTTCTTCTTGCACTCGCAAACATCCCCCTCCTTCTTCTCTTCGACCACCGCAGCTCCCCCCTCAGCACTGGGCGCCTCGTCCTCGGGCGCGCTCTCCGCCTCGGCCGCATCCACAATCTCAAAGTCGTCACCTTTGAACCCGCGCACCAGGCTCAGCAGCGCCATCACAAACAACTCCTTCAGATACGCAAAGCTGAAGCCCTCCGTAAGCTGCGCGACAACCCCACACAGCTCTTCGGGAAATTCCAGCCCGTCGTTGCGCCGCAGCAGCTTCTGCCGCCAGTACTCAGCGTAGAGCGTGCGCTCCTTTTCGCCGGGAAGGCGGAAATGGTACTTCCGGTCGAAGCGGGAGGGCCGCTTTGCAATAGCAGGATCGAGCTTGTGAAGATGGTTCGTCGATCCAATCATCAAGATACCATCGTTGGATTCCAGCCCATCGACCTCGTTGAGGAAGTAAGACCGAATATTGTCGTCGACGAGGGAATCTAGGTCCTCGAAGATTAGCAGGCAAGGCGCGCAGCGCCGCGCCTGCTGGAAGATTTGCCGAATCGAGTACTGCTCTGTGTTGCACTTTGTCTCGAAGCTTTTCACATATAGCGAGGAGACCTGGTCGGGGCGGGCATACAGGCTGTTGATGAGCGCCTTGATGGAGACGGTTTTGCCGTTGCCGGGGACGCCGTGCAGGATGATGCCGCGCTTCCATGGGACTGCGTACTGCGCGTAGATCGCCTGGTTTTCGAAGAAGCCCTGCACGTCCTGGATGAGGCCCGTCTTCATGTCTGGGTCGAGGATGACGTCGTCCCAGGAAGAGCCCTCGACGGCTTTCCAGAGCTCCTTGGATTTCTCCCAGTAGCCGTTGTCGAAGACCCATATCTCTTCGTGGAGGAGGGACGTCCATTTGCCAGCAGCGAGGATGAGGGTATCCGTCTCGGCGCAGTGTCCCTCATCGACGTTGGCATCGCCGTTGGTGGTGCGCGAATGCAGGATGTAGAAGCAGCGGGTGGGGGATTGGAAGGGGTCCTGGTAGATGAGGTGGAAGAGAAGGAACTTCTTTCCGTCCCACTCGTATGAGAACCTAGCCACCGTAAATCCAATTGATCTAATGGTGGAAGGAAGTGCCATACCTAGCGAAGTGGAACTCGTCCTGCAGACTCCCAGGGTGCATCTTCTTCTCGACGCCGCTTCCCACTGGCTTCCACTGCCTGGTTGCATTGAACGTCTCGTCGTCGGCTTCGTGCGAATATGTCGCCTTCCCCGCAGCAGCGAACTCCAGGAGCGAGCAGCTTCCTGAATCCACAACAGTGACGTGGTGCTGGGGATACTGCTTGCGAATGATGTTAAGCACGCGCTGCTTGGTCTCAGTGCGCTGTTGGCCGGCATGCTCACTGAAGGCGTCAAAGACGCGCTGCTCGTCCGAGTCATCCGTGAAAGCGACCTTCAAGCTGGTCATTATGAATTAAATATCGAAACGTGAAGTGGTAAAGAATTGCAATCAGGTGTAACCTGGTGTGTTTTGCTCAATCTGTGTGGGAGCAGGTTACTTTATATGCACCGAAGCGGCCGCCCACGACACGTAAACGCGCAAAGATAACAGCAAGACTAGCTACCTGATTGACAAACGGTGAACCCAGGAGCGCTTGGATCCTCGTTCACTAGGGCGATCTCCGTGTGCACGAGTCTGCGTGCAGCGAGGCAGCATCGATCTAGGCAGCCACCTTCGAACGGCCTATCATAGTAGTTTGGGGTCAAAACCATTGGAGTGAGTGTGGCGAGTTCCGTGGCGTAACATCACCTGCAATCGCAGTGCAGGTGGTCTCTGTCGTTCATAGGCTGATTGAAACTGTCGGGCCACGCGTGCGGTTTGTCGAAGGTCAACGGCGATGTTGCCCTTCGACACTACCGCGCCTTGCTCTCACTGCAGATCGGGATCGCGATGCGGCGTCGCACATTTTACCAGTTCTCCTCCTCATTTGTCCCATGCGCATGTAAGATGAACCGATTGGACGTGGATACTTGTCGGGTGTGGTGTACAACTTCACCGGTCTGATAGGGGCCTTGCTTACCTATGCCCATTGCTTTTGGGTTGTCACCGAAATATCTCTGTTGGGACTGTACCTACATGTTCAGTGCAGTCGAGCAGTGTAACTATTCAAGCCAGGCACTGAAAGTTGCTCAAGCATCTCTGTTGGCCATAGAAAGAAGAGAGGTAGAACGAGCACATCCAGCGTCGCAAAAAATGAACGACCTGTGAAGAGTGAATGCGTCGTGTTACTTCTGCCCCGCACATCTCCAGGATTGACACCGCCCGCTGACGCTACCCCACGTGAGACTAACCAACCTGCCCTCACCTCACCACTTCTTTTTTTCGCCAGTTTCGGCGGAGGGCTCTTGTTCAGAAACGTCGTGTTCATCCGAAGTTGATTCGAGCTCAATTGCGTACAACTTAGCCACATCCGGCGCGTATCTTTATCCAGACCCGCAAGGCTGAGGCTCTGCTTCGAATCGTAGACAGTCCAGCTTCTCGATCTGGCATTGCCTCGCGACAGAGCCTCATGAAGGGGCTGGCAAGATGTGCAAATGTGTGGAGGCACCGAAACCGGCGCAGCCTCGGCGCGTCCGGTTGATATAGCACGTCGAAGGTACCGGTGTGGGTGGGAAACAACTAATGCATGCATCATAAGGCACAAGGCACGATATCCAAGTTCATGAGCACCATAGTGAGGGTTAAGCCGTGTCAGACCACGCATCAAAACGACCGGGAAGGCTTCTAAATCCATGCAGATGCTCTCATTCATTTCATTTCATTCATTCGTAGGTATGCCTTCCCCCAACTGGGAACCTTCCCATCCCTCGCATCCCAACAGAGGTAGAGATATCATGCCATGCTCGCCAGCCCCTCATGTTACCGAGCGGGCGTAGCAGGCCAATGCCATTGGCCAATCCATGCATGCATCGTGCTTTCGCCTCCATATCAAGCGGGTGGTGTACTCTAGTGTGCAACGCTGGCTCCTTTGGTGATGTTGGTGTCGCCCTGGCGCTCCTTGGCCTGTGTACACATTACATTAGCAACCACGTTCATCTCTCATAGCAATATAGCAAGGGGAGGACAGCTTACATCGCTCTCCTGCAAATCACCCTTCTCCAGAATCTGCTGTACGACATCCTCCTCCTTGTGCGTGCCAAACTCGTTCTCGAGCACGCTGTGCGATGCCGTGTCGAGGATGCCCTGATTGCCGTGCCTGTTTCCCTGCGTCAGCAACCAAATACCCTTCACACCATCGCTTCGCTCCGGCTTACTTGTGCGTAACAAACACCTTCCACCCGCCGACAACCTGCGCAAGCGGTACACTCTTATCCCCCCTCCACTCCTTCACCGCATCTGAGCTCTCCACGAAGACAATGAAGTCCTCGTCCTTGCCCTTGTAGTGCACCTTGGTCTGCTGTTCGTTTCCGCGAGGCATGATGTGCTAAGTGTTTGTCTTTCTTGGGTATCGAAGTGATTCGTTTGATTGAGCTCGTCAAGAGGAAGATTGAGTTTGAGTTCGTGAGTCGTCAAGTGTAATGGTCCGAGTGAGGGGCACGGCACACGTGTGCTTTTGTAGCTCTCTCCAGCTCCGGCGGGGCACATGCGAGAGCCCGACGTCATCGCCAAGACCCGCCCTTCTCCCACCTTCCAAGCCCGAACAGGCACCACACCACGACGAACGAGCCTCACCGTGCCCTGGCCCCGCGTGAACCACGCCCAGTTGCCAAGTTTTGTCCGTGTTGCAGAGCATTGATGACGCTTTTTACTTATTTGATTGCTATTTATCCAATATGCGAGCTTGCGTGCTTCCTTCAAGTCGCGTGCCCAACGCGTGGGTGACGTCATCGACCATCCGATATCCGTTCACAACGCAAACCCTCCCCAACGGCGGCATGCGGGTGTGCCTTGCAGCAGGCCCTGTGATCTGCATGTGCTGATTCCTGTCATACTCTTCTCTATGGCGCCGTGCAATCCTTGTAGGTATGCTTCGTAGAATGCCTCGCGTCGAGCAAGAATAGCCCAGATCCTCACATCAAAACAATTCCCCATGGTTCTCACTATGCGCATTCTCAAACAGCCGTAGCCAAAACCTCCTCAATCCAACCGCACCCAATAATTTCGTTCAATTCAATCCGCTCCCTTGCGGTATCATAACCAAAACCTGAAGATTCTGCTTCTGCTCTTCAAAAACTTCTTGGTTGGCGGCGGCGAACCAGACGACTCATCATGGCGCGTCCTGCGTTCGCGAGTGGCTTTTCCTTTGCTCTTCTCATTCTCCTGATTCTTGACTGGCTCGGAAATATGTACGGGCGGGCGCAATATCGTGCTTTGTGACGCTGTCGAGATGCTCCTGCTTTCTACGCGGCTGCCAACACGACTGCTGGTGTCCGTCCGAGGCAGGCTGATCAGATGCGAGGATAGACGGCGTGTACGTTTCGGTTTCCCTGGCGTGCTCTTCTCGCTCCAGCGCTCCGTTCCTGAGGCGCGGTTTGCAAGTCGTCGCCGACGGCTCGAGGGCCTCGTGTCTGGCAACTCAAAATCGTTGGGCAGAAAAGCAGCTGGCGCGGTATGGAAGTCCACCACGGCTGGAGCGGGTCGACGGTCTGCGAGATTTTGTCCACGGAGATTTCCGTGTGACATCTTATGGACTCTGCTGCTATTAGAGTCTTCCGAACGTGTGTTACTGACGCCGGAGAAGCTGGGCGAGCGCCGAGAAAAGTTGCTTGCAATGCTCGCCATGCTGAGCTTCCTCATCACCGAATTGGCCGATGCGCGGAACTGGTTTTCCACCCTCCGGTTTCCCATCCCTGGAAAAGGTAAGAGGTCTTTAGTCCAAACGTCTTCCAAAGCAGTCTCTAGGCGAATTCTTTCAGCCCTTCGCGGGGCCAAAGTAGGCACATGAGTTGCGGACAAGTGTGATTGCGACCGAGTAACCAAGGTTTGCGCGAACGGGAGCGGTGGCTCTGGTGACTTCTGCGCCTGCGTGTTTTTGATAATGACCTGAGTTAAATGGGTTTTCGAACCCAGAGTCGCTGCGCGGTGGACCGACATGCGTCGCACCAGGCTGTCTGCATGACCAAAGACAGGCCCGATCGATTTGATGTCCAAGGATAAGGATGAGAACATATCTGGCATATTCGACTGTCCTTCAACAAACTCATGTGTCTCGCATACAATACGTTGGCGAAGCTGTTTCTTCCAGACTTCTTCCTCTAGAGATGAGCAGGCACTCAGGATGATCTCATGCAAACGATGGCCGTGTTCGAACACCAGCTTCCAGGAGTGTGGGGCGGTGTGGCATTGCAGACCTCACGCAATTCAGCTGAGATCTAAGGAACGACAAAATGCCTTACCTCGTCCATTGTCCGTCTCTTCGATGCTTCCGTTGGCGAGCGCGATCGATGCGACAACACTATACGGCGTGAAGAAGCGCCCTGCGTTGGCGAGGACGAGACATGATTTGTACAAGACACAAGCCATGTATTGGCCTTTGACACGATCGGGGGTCTGGTAAGCTACGTGAAGCACGCCACAGACGAGGACATGACCAAGCAATCGAAAGACGAGGGCTTTTGAGATGGTCTATGCAGTTCAGTATGCCGCACGAGCTTCAAGTGTCTAACACACCTGTTCCTGGAACATTAAACGATCTTGCAGTTGCCAGGTGATCTCGATTAAACGGCGGGTCTTGGGATCGTCTTTGGCCTTGTTGACCTCACGTATGGTCTCCTGCAACCGGAACAGCGCCTTCTCAACCTTGGCGTGCGCTTCCGGATCATCATAGACTGGTGTATGTCGACAGAGGTCGCCGAACAGCAGTGGGTATTTGCAAACCCTTTGGATTGGCTAGAAAGATCAGCCGGATACATCAAGATTCTGGCGTACATTCGAACCTTGATCAATAAATCCGGGAAACTCAAAGCCTTGCGACTGCTTGTAGAGCGGTTGTTCTCCGATGCGACTACCTTGGAAAGAGCTTCGACTCCGCGCTCGAACTCCTGCCAGCCATGGAGACCTTTGCACGTCGAGGTAAGATCTTGAGACATGGTGGTCCAATGCGCGCCATATTCCTCGTACGTAAAGAAACGTTTCATCTGCCAAAATATTAGCTTAGACGAAGTTGAAGTCAGAAAGTGACACACGTGTTTGTTGAAGATCTCAGCAATGTCCCCAATGGTCTTCGTATCTGTCACTAGACCCTGCGGGCGCCGATCGGGGGATCGACCGATGTCCAACGAATGTCGAAGCCTTCGAGTGATCTTGTGCTCGGCCAACCGTCCTGGCATGAGGTCTGCGCTGTGGAAACGGATGTGTTTCGCTTTGGTAACTGGATATGCCTCTTGATGCGCGCTTTGTGTAAAGTCTGCTTGAGGAATAACTTGATGAAGCTCAGCAAGCAAGTCTTCGTGTAGCTGTAGGATCTGTGAGATGTTTCGTTGAATAGCTGCTCGTGTATGGGCTGGTAATGCAGGCACGCCACTGAGGATCATGAAATAATCCTCGGAACATGTTAGCTCCCAATGTTTCACTAGGAAGTTAGAGCAAACTTACATTAACCAAAACTTTGAGGTCGGCAATGTAGCTCTCTTCTGTGGAAATGAGTTCTTCGACAACCTTGCGTCGCTGAGCAGAACGCAGCCAAGCTCCTTCATCGATGATAGTGCTCAAAGCCCCACCATGGCTCTCGGTCGATATACGTGCTTCCGAATAATGACTACTTCTTTTTCCTAGACGAACCTTGTCTGCAACCCCGGGTGTGTCAGACCGAGGAGCGATGCTGGCACTGGCCACAGTGATCGATGCAGAATGTATTGCTGTAATGCATCCCAACGAGGACGACATGGAATCCGAGAATCGCCGAACTGTTTCTGTGATCGGCACAACTGGAGGAAACAGTAAATCCTGGTCTTCTATCATCTCGACTGCCACGGAGGGTACTTCGGGTACCGGATCCCTGTGTCTGTGGATGTGCCGACGCCGCAGAGTGCTCATCCATCGTCGGAATGGTTGCGGACTGGCAACATCCGCATCATGTTCTTCCGGGTGGACTTGGGCCCCGTTTGCGGTATTGTCCGACCAGCGTCCTTCTGGAAGCGGGATATGGATGGCTTCGTACAAGTCGAAGAAATCGGTGTCGTCGTCGGTATTATTGTCAACTACCATAGGCTCCGGTGAGCTAGGGTCGCTTGAGAGACGTTCCGATTCTTGCGTGGTCACTCTCGCTTTTCTCGAATAAGGGTTGGCGGGAGTTGCAATCTTGGAGAACGAAGGAACTGGGCGATTGAGCCCACAGCTTCGCTTTCGAGGCACATGATCGTCCAGGCCAGCGTGGGTATGGTGACCATCTGTCTCCGGGACCAGGTCCAACAGAGAGCGTGAGGCGGGTGGTGGTGTATTTTCCGTTCCGCGAAACCAGTCACACGCGCCGTTCGAGCGCAGGGAGTAGAGTGAACAGGCGGAAGCATTTCGAGGGGTGATGTCATGGAGAGCCCCAAAGGTGACATCTTTGAGTGGTGAGCATGAAGCTAGATAGGGACTGTCGCTGAAGGAGCGCTTGAGAGGGCTATGCGGCCGGAGGGACAGCATATAGGCCATTGCGAGCTTGGTGGCAGTTCAGACACTACTGCATTGGTGAGGTACGGTAGGGGAGGCTGTCGCTGCATGGGAGATAAATATTATTCGGATGCCAAAGTCGCTGGGCAAAGGAACGACGAGTGCTCTGGAAGAGGCTCGAGAAGGGTTTTGGCAGACGGTAACGGGTAAGCATAGAAAGGGACCGGCTTGCATTCGAAGGCAAGCGCGCAGTGACAGTGCTTCACATGGATAAGAATGGGCGGCAGGCAAGGGCTGTCGCATGGGTGTCTCCAGGTGCGAGGGCATTGCAAAGTCTAAGAGGAAAGACAAGGAAAGACAAGGACGATGTGCGAGGTCATGACACCATGGCACATGCCGTCTTGTTCGTTGAGCAGGTACGACATTGTACTTGGAGCTATTTTGTGAGGCAGTCGCCATCGAGCTCTTGCCTCTTCGTAGTCGATCTCTACTGGTGTCGCCATCTGCGAGGGGTGATGGTCTCGAGATGCCCATCAGGACAGTCTGCCAACTACACGTGCTTACGATGTGTCCTTGAGCCGAATTGTCGCTTCGACGTTCTGATGTGTACTGCGTCGCGTAGGCGGAGGACGTCGACGGGACTAGAGTTCAGGCAGAGAGACACCGCTAGCCTCCGAAAGTGTTCTGAGCTTCCCCTCCAAACCCCGCAAGCTCATCGTGCCTTGAGCTGGAGAATACGGTAATCCAACGTCAACGCTCGGCAACCTCATGGGAATACCGATGGACGACCTTCACGCGCCGACTGTGGCCTCGGGCCCCACGACTGGAGGATATTCGAATGGCGTGTCCAAGGACCAGCTGTCGCTGCAGCAGCTCATCGCCGAGAAGGACCGCGTCGAGGCAGAGCTCAAAGCTCTTGGGCAAGTGCTTGATTCTGTACGTTCTTGATTTGATGCATCCCTGGAAACTTGTCTGACTGCTCTACTAGCACGGCGTCAACATGAACACGACACTCACCACGTTCGACGGCTTTCCGCGCGCAGACGTCGATGTTGCTCAGAGTAACACCGCCGCCAACTGGAGAGCGAGCGTGTGCTGACGGCTTGCATAGTCCGGACAACGCGCGCACGCATAATCCGACTCAAGAACGACTACAAGGACCTCATGACGCGCATCGAGAAGGGACTGCACGAGCACCATGCGCATCTGCAAGAGCGAGCCCAGAGCAACACAGCCACCTCTGCTGCCTCGCTCAGCGCAGGCAGTGCTGTGCCTTCGGCTCTAGAAGCGCCGTTCGCAAAGGTCAACAGCGTCGTAGCAGGCAGCCCGGCCGAGACAGCAGGCTTGCAGGTCGGCGACAGCATAACAAAGTTTGGCTGGGTTGACTGGACAAACCACGACAAGCTGGCGCGACTTGCGCAGGTGGTGTCGCAGAACGAGGGGGTAAGTGATGATGGCATGCCTGGGCCAGCTTGCACGGCTCGGGCTGCACGTCTGCGTGGACAATGCTAACGGGCTACAGCTTCCCATCGCCGTGAAGGCGCTGCGGCCCAGTGATGCAGGCCCGGCAGAGACGGTCGAGATGCGACTCACGCCGCGGAGCAACTGGGGAGGCAGAGGGATGCTGGGGTGCAACCTGCTGCCGTTGTAGGGCAGCCCTGGTTTGCGGGTGCACAGTAGCATGGCATAACATGGAGTTCAAGGTGAATGAGCATGATATCCCGGCGTTTGCTGCTCTGTCCGTTTCTTAGTAAAATACATGTCCGCTTTCACTCATTGTTCAAAGAGGCTTGGGGGGAGGGCGCAGGCTACGCTTGCCCTTTGTCACCTGCCTGCCTTGTGGTTGCCTGTGAAGCAATTTTTGGCTGACTAACCAGCCTCACCGCCCGGGCCGCTTGGCCAACTCACCTAGCCATAAAAACATGGCCCTCTGCTTGCCCCACGACACAGTACTCCTTCAGCCCCTCGCTCCCCACCTCGCCCATCAAAGGTACGCCCGCGCACACCCAGAGTCCACGTCGCTCACCCTCGATCGCTTCCGACAGCTGTAATCTAACTTTTCCGCAGTTTCTGCGCAACCACAACATTACTCGCAACCCCGCCACAACAAAACACACACCATGGCCGAAGCCGCGGGAAGCGTCCCCACCTTCAAGCTCGTGCTTGTCGGTGACGGTGGCACCGGAAAGGTGAGGTTCCTAATTTTGGTCGGCCTTTGGCGCACTCAGCCTGCGATGGCGGCGGTTCGCAGGGCGATCGCAACCCCCAAAACAAGCGGCTAACGATCGAGGCAGACCACTTTCGTCAAGCGCCACTTGACTGGAGAGTTCGAGAAGAAGTACATTGCGACGCTCGGTGTCGAGGTCCACCCTCTCGGCTTCACCACGGTACGTTTCGCACGTGTCTGCGCGTTGTAGACGGCATACTGATAGCAGGCAGAACCTCGGACAGATTCAGTTCGACGTCTGGGACACCGCCGGTCAGGAGAAGTTCGGTGGTCTCCGTGATGGATACTACATCAATGGCCAGTGCGGTATTATCATGTTCGACGTCACCTCGCGTATTACATACAAGAACGTCCCCAACTGGCACCGTAAGTCAACTTTTCGAAAGCGCAAAGTCTTGCTAACAGACACCAGGTGACCTTGTACGTGTCTGCGAGAACATCCCCATCGTCCTCACCGGCAACAAGGTCGACGTGAAGGAGCGCAAAGTCAAGGCCAAGGCCATCACCTTCCACCGAAAGAAGAACCTCCAGTACTACGACATCTCGGCCAAGTCCAACTACAACTTTGAGAAGCCCTTCCTCTGGCTCGCCCGAAAACTCGTCGGCAACCAAACCCTCGAGTTCGTCGCCGCCCCCGCCCTTGCTCCCCCGGAGGTCCAGGTCGACCAGGCTGTGCTCGACCAGTACCAGAAGGAGATGGCGGACGCCGCGCAGATGCCTCTGCCCGACGAGGAGGACGCCGACTTGTAGATACGGTCTTATTCACTCGCCTCTGCAGCATCCAAGGGCTGCACGAGCGCTGCGACGGATTCACGAGCATGATAACGGGCATCTAGCGTTTGGAATAGTTTGGGGGCAAACATGCGTGCAGACGAAGGAACATTACTAGCGAAAATGGGTCTAGATGAAGGGAATTGGTGCGGGTGGGTGAAGCTTTTCTTCGAGCTTTCCTTCCATTATGAGACGCTGGAATAGCTGGCGTTTCCGATGAACAATTAGAGCCTCGAGGCGTGCTCGACATCACACCCTTCGCACTCGCCATCGTGTCCGTGATGTGCAGAGGGTCCACACTTGGCATCTGCTTCCAATGTCGTGTGCACAAGTGCGCTTTGGGAAAGCTGCGAAAAGTTTTGCGCACGCCTTGCTAACCTCGCATGTGCATATGACGTCATTGTCTCCACGGACCACGTTCAACACCATGTGAAGTTCACGAAATGAATGCCACGGTACAGTTGCAATTAGGTCGCAACACTCATTATTATTGGCTACCAGCCGACACCCTCAGCCATCCTCTCAATCCGCGCACTCTCATCGATCCAAGCGGCAACTCACTCTGCTTTCCGAAGTAACAACCATGACCCCACACGGCAGGCCCTGATAATGCTCTGAAAAGTCCTCCCAGCAAGTCCCCACGACATCATCGCTTTCCTTGACAGACGCATATCCCCGTCCCTGCATATCTTTGCTTCAGCTCGATGGTCAATGCAGTCACTACTAGCTCCCTTTCCAACTGTACTGTAACTATAGCTAGGTCTCACCATCTGTAATACGGACCACAGGACGCTCTGTACATGTCGCTTGCGCTCCTAGGTTGCGGAGCATCGACTAGCCTTGATCGATGTCTGTTCATATAGCGACACCATGGCGTTGTGATGGGCCGTATGAACACATCCGGTCGGATTCCCGTGAACCCATCAAACGTTGATGTCTCTTGGAGAATATACCTCACGAAACATGATAAAGATTTCTTGGGACGGTAGCACACAAGTTAATCCCAGGACACCGTTGCAATCGAGCCAACGTTACGTTGTCATGTTTTTTTTTTATAAAATCTGCTCTGCGTCTTGCACGGACGAAGTTTTGTTGCGCCCGCGCCGCTAACAATATTTTAACCCTAGTCGCGGATACATGGACCACTCCGAACTTATAAAGAAAGGTCATTGCTCCGCACATTCCAACCGAGTAGGGAATAACGAAACAATGCGGGCTAAAAGGGTCGCGAAATGACTGTGGAGAAGGGAAGAATAAATGGATAACGCTATTTTGGTTATAGAGCGATAATGTATGGATGCAGGTGCGCAGGAGCGTAGATTACGAAGATCCGAGTAGGTTCGATAAATGTTGTGTTTTTCAAGTTGAAGCATCGTCAGGTGTCTTGTTACGACTTGAGCATTCTGTATATATGTTAGTTGTCCGGACTCAAGACCTAGACATGGCAATACTCACGGCGCGATAAGTTGGTTGTACTGCTGCACGGGCACCGTCGCACCCTCCTCGATTACATTTCTGATGACCTCGTCGTTGGCAATGTTGTTCCATAGATGGATGCTCATCGCCTTCTTGCTGTTCCACAGCGTGTGCGCTACGCCGCGCACTTGCCCCAACACCACGTGCGCAATGTCCCACGTGTGGCTGTACTGCTGCAGCGTTCCCACGTCTAGGCGGATGCTCTGCTTGATGATGTCGTCCTGCCCATCGGGGACGAGGAACGACCAGTAGGAGAGATGCACCACCGACGCCATGACGACCACGCACGTGAAAAAGGGTGTGTGGTAGATGAGCTGGCCTGGGAGCTTGATCAGGGATGAAATGTTCTCCGCCGAGGTGAGGCACTTGGCGGTGTGGATCTCGCGGGTCTGTGTCGGCAGCAATACCTGCCCGGGCTGCACGCAAATGTTTACGTTTTCGACACGGCCGAAGCCGAGGTTGCTGCGCGGGCGGTGAAGCATGATTGTGCTGCCAGCGTTGACCATGTGCGCCTGGAAGAGCACCTCGTCGATGACGCCGTCGTTGTTGACAATCTCGAGCTTGTTTGCAGGGAGGTGCAGACGCCAATTTACGAGGTATGAGTCCACGACGTCAACGGCGTGGTATTCGAATTGGGAGTCTAGGCGGGCGACTTCGAAGACTTTGCCGAGGATGCGGATCGCGTCGATGAGGTAGGTGAAGGAGGAGAAGATGATTTCCTCGGGGGCGAAGGCCGAGTCGTCGTATTCTTGCAGGGTGTGCGGGTAGGGTATGGCGCCAGAGAAGTACTGGTAGTCCTCGCAGGGGAGAGGGACGTCGGTGGCGATGTCTTTCAGGCGGAATTGCACGCCTGGGTTGACGGCTGTGAGCATGCCGTTGACAGTGTATGAGGACCACCATGTTCTTCTCCAACTTTCTTCGAGGATGCGATCGTTGCGGCCGTGGATAAGGGCGTATTCCAAGCGGTTCATGCCGAGCTCTAATACTAGATTCTGGACGAGAGCAAATATCTGGGCGGAACGGGGAACCTCATTGCAGGAATGGAGACCGACGGCGTAAAGAATCAGAGCTTGTACCGAAAACCCGTCTTTTGGGAATTGGCCACTGTCAATGGCTCGGTTCAGCGCCTCCTTGTACATGTCGGTGGGCATCTCGGCAAGGTAGCATGATCCTAGATACTGCACAGCATACTCTAGAAGAGGCGCTCTCCGGTCTTTGAAAAGCTGCATTAACTGAAGCTGGGGCAGGCAGAACGGATGAGAATTGTAGAAGTAGTGGTAGAATGCTTGGGTAGGCGTGGGCGGGCCCAGATGGCCAAATTTGTTCAGCCTCTGGGATCCATTGAGGTTGAGCTGGGAGGTGGCGCTTGGGGGGGTGACAAGACTGATGGTGTGAGGGGAGTTCAACTGGTTGGCAAGAGCCAGTTCGTTTGCAAATGCATATTCAGGCGACAATGCCTGGTGACTGGTAGGAGTAAGATTCGGGTTGAGTATAGGCCCCGATGGCAGGGCATTCGGTGCCGGCACTATCCGATGTGAGTGGATGCCGGGTGTTGTAGAGGGCCAATTACAAACCAGGTACATGTGCGCCGTTCTCTCCAGGCTTCTTCCTCTTTCCCTTCCACCCACGGCGTGATTTGATGTAGGTGCAGTCTACACCATCAACCCTGCATCGCGAGCATCTTACGCCGCCATCGCACTTTAGATGGCGGCTGCGGCACGGGACACACGCGACGGCCACGGACGTGCGCGCTTGATTTCCATTCTGGCCGCCCTGCTGGCCGTTTTGCTGATCGGTGGTACTGTTCTGACGCTCATTGTCAGATTTGGGGGTCAGGGAGGGCGGAGTGTTGTTATGCTGGCTATCGTGAGTGGTAGAGCTTGCCGAGGGCGACAGATGTAGCGCCAGACGCGACGAGTCGGCGGATTCTTGGGCCTGGGTCCAAAAGGCGGGATCCACCCCAGCCGAGACGGCCATGTTGCCGGTAGCCAGCGGGTAGGTAGGGCTGCGATGCGATGTTGGAAGCGAGCGGGGCGCGATACAGACAGCGACAGCACACTCAATTGCTGGAGTCGTCCGGACAGCCTCTGGACGCGATCACGGTGGGAAGATGAATGTCGTGCTGCGGCTCGCATTCAGGAGCGGGCCTGTCACGTGCAGCTCACCTAGCGCTCCTGGTGGAACCGCCCCTCCCGCATTTTGCCGCATCGAGCATCGACCGCGTACTTGGCGCCGTGGCTGCAAACATCAATCCTCACTCCTTGCGCTCGCCCTAGCGCTGCCCAACGCCTCTTTGTTTCACGCCGTGCCATCTAATCTCGTTGCTCGTCCTGGCGCCCTCGTTGTCCCTCTCCATCTCAGATGCTCTATCTCAGACGCCAAGATGTCGCGAATTCCGTGACAGGGACCATGGTTCCGTCTGGACAGCAGGTCAGGCGAAATCACATCGCCATCTCAGCTTGAAATGACTTCTTTCGCCACTCTGCCAGCTAGCATCTTCGTCATGACTGCTGAATCTCTTCGAACCATGACTCCTTGGACTTGGTTCTCCACGCTGGAGCGCGCCACCTATCTATTCGGGCCGACATGACCACGACCATGCTACGCGGCCAACCGCCCTGGCAGATCTCACCCTACAGTCATGTTCTGTTTCTGCCATACAAGAGATATGTTTTGATTACGCCAGGCCTTTTGAGGCCAGTTATTGAGAAGAGCATCTTAGACGCTGGGATATGCGAGGCCGGATATCGAACGCCCAAACACCTTGCTAAGCCTCCAGAAACCACCTCTACCCGAATGTGGTCTTGGAGAATGTTGATCAAATCACAGGAGCTCACCGAGAATGCCTTCCCATGCCCGCTCTAGCCCTAGCTTTCCATCTCGTCTGGTCCTGGACACCTTCCTTTCGTAAAGTTCCATACGTCTACAGAACAGTCCTTCAACGTCTTCTGTGCCGTCCATGCAAGCTCCGTCTCGGCTCGTCGAACCTCTGCAACACAGAAGCCAACGTCACCTGCTCTCCGGCCTACCTCACGCACAGGAATCGTTCGTCCTGAGGTACTCTGCAGGCTCTCGTGGACTTCTCGCACTGTATGTCCCCGCCCAGTCCCTGATGGTGGTTAGCAACGTTGTTCAAAGTGCTCTTGGTCAAACTTACCCAGGTTGTATGTCCGGAAAGGGGCCTTGACACGGCCAGCTGCAGACGCTGCCAAAGCAGCAATATGGCCTCGGGCTAGGTCGACGACGTGGATGAAATCTCGAACAGCTGTACCGTCGGGGGTATTCCAGTCGGTACCAAAGATGTCCAAGACTGGCTTTGCGCCTGTCAGGACGGTGGCAATTACAGGGATGAGGTTGCTCGGTTTCTGGCGAGGATCTTCACCCAGCAATCCCGAATGATGGCATCCAACCTAGTCAACGCTCATCAGCATGTGTCCAATCGGAAAACACGGGTCACCTACCGGGTTAAAGTATCGCAGGGCTGTGATCGACCACGATGCATCGGACCGCGCAATGTCCGCCAGAATGGATTCACACATGAACTTCGATCGGCCATATGGCGAGGTGAGACCCATCACTCCGGGTGTCGCTTGTCGCTCAAAGCCGTCGCTGTCGAAGAAGGTTTCGTGGTGATGCACGCAGAGCTCTTCACGCAGTGGGGCACCACAGTTGGCGCCTTCGCCGTACACCGTTGCCGAAGATGAGAAGACGAAGTTCTTGATACCGAATTCCTCGAGCAAACCAAGAAACTCCACCATGCCGCACACATTGTTCATGTAATATTTGAGTGGCATGCGGATGCTCTCCTCGACCGATTTGTAGGCAGCAAAGTGAATCACACCGGTAATTCTGGACTGGCGTTGAAGTGTCTGCTCTGGTGCGTCTTCTGGTTCAATTTCGATTCCGGAGTCGGTGCGTTGAAGGGTTGAATACGGAAAATGCGCCGTTGAACTGGCTTTAGGCTTGCTGCATACGCTGTATGAGGAGTAGCTTGCAAGGACCGATCTCATCAGCGGGCTTCGGTAGTCCAGCTGCTGGAATTGCAATGCCGGAATTGGCTTGTTGAGCATCGCGCAATGTTCGGCTGCTAATGTCTGGATACGGTGCAAGACGCTTTCGTACGAGTTACTCAAGTCGTCAATGACCAGGACGTTGTAGTCCGCCTTCAATAACTCGAGCACAGTGTGAGAGCCGATGTACCCAAGGCCTCCCACCACCATGATGAAGGAAGGTGAAGCATTTTCGGCAATATCCAATGGATCCGCCGCAATTTCTTCGTCAAACAGGATTGACTTTTGGGTGTCCGGGGTGCTGACAGATTGGGGCGACTCAGTGACTGACAGAGAGAAGCTGAAAGGAGACGATGCTCCCGTATTCGCCTCCATGTAACATTCCATGGCGATATCGAAGAGTTGAGAAGTTTCAAAGAGTGACTGCGATTCTCGACGTTACCTGAAACCAGTACCTGCTATCGCCTTATATATGTCGAAGCTTTGAAAATGCTCACGAAGCATACCCCAATCTGGTGGAGTATATTTCGATGCAAGGTTTTTTTTCAGTACTGCCCAATATCGTTTATGCTGGGCCGTCCCTTGGCACGTTCCGGCCGCTTCATCCCGATTTATTCTTGTCAGAAGCTGGCCCTCCGGTCTACCACTTTCGAATATAGGCTTTCCTCGGTTACATCCCTGTACAATTTGTACGGCATCACACTGGGCTACGTATTCCCATATGGTGCGCAAGCGCAGCCTCCAGATGCTTCTCTGGGATTTTGCAGACCATGCAAGTAGGATCTGGCCTGCAACAAGACGCATACCAATGCCGCTTGATCTGGCCCACACCATCACGCCTACAACCGCTCGTTTTACTACTTTTGGCCTCACACATATAGACATAACTTCGCAGCATGCATTCACAGATGCTGCACCCTCTCCGGTCCCTCCCCGGCTAGCCTTGCTCAGTCCTCACAACAGGCAGGTAGGTACACGTGCGCGATTAGCCTCGACCGCCTCCGTTATTCTCCCGCTTCAAGATTTCCCCTCGACCGGAGCGTGGCCTCCCGTCTTTCAGCTTTACGAAATCTTCCTGGAGCATCCCGTCACTTTGGTTCGAGAGGCATATTTTCTGACCAACGAACGGCTTGACTGAATCCACAAGTACTGCTCACGGCAATCGAAGACCCGAACAATGAACCCGGTGGTATCGTTACCGCCGAGGGAGCACTTCTAGCATGGTAGTCACAAATTGCACACAGTCAAGTATGTATGCATAGTCGGTTACATGTCTACCACGTGGTGCTAAAATTTTACTGTGAGTCCTTCACGGAGCTACAGTCTACTTGGGAAGGCATTTGCATGCTGCCATGCTCGCACTACTGTATAGAATGTCCATGGTATGTGGACCAGAACCTGCCTCACGTCGCCCAGATTTCCCAGCAGCTGCTTGAAATTTACGGTTCAAGGGAGGGCTGCAATGGTCAGGAACGCTCCTTTCATTTCGGCATTGGGCATAAGGCAGCACTTGTACTCCCGCACGAGGCGGCGTAGGCTCTGCGGGTCGTATAGAATTTGTTCGCCCGGACTGACCAGGTTTCGCGGCTGTGGACCTGGCAATCGGATTGTTCAAGGTTTCGGCAGTTGGAGAGTCTGCCACTAAAGTACATTGGAATGCTTGATCCGGGAGCAAAAAAGCGGCATGCTGTGCAAACATCCTCGAGGTTTTTACGTTATCACTGTGGTCTTCGACAACTTTCTCGTCACTGTACGCCGTGTGTACATACTCTGTCTCAGTCGGCGCAATCTTTAAAATCAGTTGAAAGCAATCGCGCTTACGTGGATCTAAAGAAGTACCACCACAAACTGTGCTTTCTCGAATCGTATCGATTCAATACACTGGGGCATTGGCGTAATGGAGCAAACAAGAATACAACTAGCAACTCGTACATCCCTCTCTTCTAGTCTGGGGTAATCCTCTCACTCGCCATGTGTTCGTTCGAAGCACCTTCGATGCATAGTGCAGAACGATTTGGATAACAATACGCTCAGACTTGCTCAGCGAAGTCAGGCTGACTCCGTACTCTGGTTCGGGCTCGGATTCCGATTCACCACCGAGCAACAGCGTGAGTAGTTTGCAAATCCAATCATGCATGCGGTAGCACGTCATATTCCTGGCAATCATCGTCAAAGCATTAGTCGCGGACGGTGGCATCTGGTTGAGTGCGTTGACCATCCCCGATCAGCTCTCATCAATCAGGCGGTCGAGCACTCTGGCGGGATGCTAAGATTGTGAGAGGTTGGCTGGATACGCGAGTCGATGTGACTGACCCAATCAACTGACGTCCTAGTCTGCGCGGACCGTGAGCCCGACGACGGAAATTGTTGCCGCTGAGCTACGCCACCAGGAACAGGAATGGCCAGATCATGAAAGGGTGTGCGATCGCGGAAACAAGCAACGAACACTACACCCTCCTCTTTCCCCGCGAACCTCGAAGTCCTTCACAACCAGGCGGCAGCGTGGCCTCTCGCCGCTTTTACTTCACCAGGAAGGCAAACCCCTGACCAATCTTGGTACTGATCTCATCCCTGGGCGCGCTAGAACCCTACCTCTGCACCTTTCCTGCATAACTGCAGCGGTCAACCCGTACCGGTGCCGTCTGGCCAGCAAGCTGTATATTCGTCCTATACAGCTTCAATCCGGTCTCCACAATTGGCTCACAGCTTGACGTTGCGCCTTTGGTGTTGACGTGGCGTTCATTACCGTACGCCTACGGCTCCGAGGGTTACAAACTGGCGAACTTTGCTGTGACAATGCCTGTCATCCCGGAAATTCCCAGTTCAATCAGATTGCCGACGCGGCTCTTCGAATTTCTCGAAGCCTCCTCCGCTGTCGAATCGCTTGAGGCGAAGCCGCGTGTCAGCATCGTCAACTGATTGGGAAATATATCGGCGCCACTGCCAACGAAATGATCGCCATCCGCCACTGCTTCAATACATGCATATCTGCTGTACGACGTTGACACGCATATACGGTAATCGCACGAACATCAACGCTGAGTCGTTTCGAGCACGGAGCGATCAGGAAGGCTCTACGTCGAAGCGACGAAAATGTTGTTGCTATTCATGGACACGACTTTCCATGTTTGTACATCCCCAAGAGCGTAGTCGTTCGGATTCAGACACCATCAGCCCATCGCGATATTTCGCAGGTTCAGCCCCAAGCGCTTCGTGATGCGGACTAATGCGAACAAGGCTTTTGTCCAGGCATTCAGTTCTCGGAGTGGTGTGAATACCCTCTTTACCTATGCATGTTCTATTGTCTCATGCTCCGTCAAGACTCTAGTGTACGTGCTGAGCACTACCAGGAGGGTTCTGGAAGTCCTACTGATGCTATGCATAAGGGGGGAACAACTATCGATTCTGCAAGTGCGACTGACACCTCCGCTTGTGCACCAGTCTACGAAGACCACCTTCCTCGGTGTTTCTTGACCTGTATGTCTCAATCTTCTTGTTTAGCGTAGCTCTCTCGCAGGAAGGTGAGCTGAACCGAAGATCACGACATGCAAAGCCTCCCGCGGAGACAATACCAAGAGGTCACGACATGCAGAATGCATTGCCGACCCAAGATACCGTCCTGCAGAATTGCCTCGCGAGCCCAAGAGGGGGTGTCATTTCAGCGTTGTGGTCGTGCTTTCCCTCAACCGCATAGAGACACCTGAGGAAACTTTTTACACACCGATCGGATCGTGTAACAATTGCTGTAGCCCAACGTTCAGAGTTTGTGACTTTTGTCACGCTGAGACGCATTTCACACACGATTGTGGAGTCTGCAAAACTTTTCACCAACATGGCCAACCATTCGTTAGGTGCAGTCTACGCTCGTATTGACTAACAGCAGCAGAAGTTTACGTGTCTCGGCATAGCTGGCCCGGTACAAGCAAGTCGGGGCCCATGGGACACACTGGAAGAACAATCTTCCCCCAAGCCGTTCCTAGGCGCCGAGCTGCAATGCTCATCGCACTGTTTACGGTTCGGACATCGGCCATGCTTCGGGATGCTCATGCCACCGTAAGCGAGTTTCTTGCAACCGACAGGCGCTAATAGACTGGTACATGCGCAAGAACACTGGCTCTATTACCTCCTGCTCCTTTTCAACCACCCTCAACAGGGGTTTTTTTTTGAATTAGGGACGCGTACTCCCTGCTTCACAACGCCTTGCGGAATTAGCAGGGTTCTTGAGCATCCCCTGCTGGCGCCTTGTGCCGATCTCCTTACCTACCCTTGGATCTGGTACAATTCTTCCGCATTTCACCCGTTCGCTGGACCCCAGTCCTCATGTACCAGCACAGAATTCACCTCCTCGATCCGGTGAAATAACCGCGGACAAATGCCCCACAGTCCCGACTCCAGTGATAGAGGGTTGCAGCAACTCTGCGTTAGCGATGTTTGGGCACTCGTCAACAGCATCGCGATGTAGCGCACGAGTCGCGGACTAGTGTTGAGTTACTTCGTTCATCGTGTTCGGACATGGCTTTCTACCTAGGACACGGAGACTAAGGGAGTGGATCTTCTGGCCCACAACCTTAAAATCCACGGTTCTCAGGAAGCTGGCCACTGCAGACGACGACCTTTGAAACGCCACCTTCATCAATAAGCACGCAAAATGCCGTTTCTTATGAGGCTCAAGTCAGATGAATTCCGGTGATTAGCAGTGTATATTGGAGATGCGGTTTACGGCCGTCGCGGATGATATTGGAGAAGAATCAAATGTCCCACAGGCTTTCACCCGCACTTGCCGCCGCGGTGTGTTTTGCCGCACCGGTATATGGCATTTCAAAAAGCTTTCTCTTTGATTGCGCTGACGAAGCTTACTCTGACATGCCTGCGCCTGCTCCCCACGCGCTGCACCCCGCAGTTCCCAAACTCGTCGGCAGAAATGCGAGACAAGGTACCTCGACCAGGTCGTAGCCGCATCGGGGCTTACGGGCTGGTGTAGGAAGGAGAATACCGGCGTCCAGTCCTTGCCGTGACATGGTGTTCCACACACGCCTGAATCTGCGCCTTGCGCGTGATGTTGTTCAGGTCCACTTGCTCTCGTCAAACTTTGCGCGAACCCTTGTGTGCGCCGGATCATGCATAGCTCTTTTCTAGATGCGCAAGTTTCCCATTCCGTAGCGTCACCGCTTGCGAAATGCCTCGTTCTTATCGCGTGTCTTCAAGATAACGGTTATGCTGATGATATCGGTAGGTGGTCGGACGTTTCATCTCGCAGAATCTGTGCCGTTCACTGCCGTGATCCTCACATCCTCATCGCAATATTCCACCCAGCCATCCAGGTCCATTTTTTTCAACACGGTGCTGAACCCACCGGATCCCGCCGCAGCATCCTGGTCCCCGCAGTACTTGTGCACGACGCTCTTCTTCAGCCCGCTTTTGTCGCCTGCCCCATCGGGGTATTCGATGTGGAAGACAGGCTTATCGGCGGCGATGAAGGGTGCGAAGGTGTCGCACTCGCTCTCTTCGACGCACTGCTCGTTGACGGAGAAGTGCACGATAGGCAGTACCTCGGTGATGATGTCGCCGGCGTTCTTGAGGCCGAGCGCGAGGTGTAGCGGGACTGTTAGGTTGGAGAGATAGGCCATGAAGTCGACACTATCGGCGGCGGTGAGGCCGAGCCCGTTCTCGTTTTGCTGCGGCACAGTCAGTCCTGCGTCCTCGTCTGTCACATGGCAGGCAGATGTCATGTCGAGCTGCCCTGGCAGCAGCAGCAACAACAGCAATTGGAGCGCGCAAAGAAACAGCCTACTCACGTATCCATCAACGTTGTCTGGATCCACCCCGTCGCACCCCTTCTGCCCCGCCAACTCCACCCTCCCCCTCATGATCCGCCTTACATTTTCACTCCCCAACTTCAGCCACCTCTCCCCAGGCCATCCTTCCAATTCCTTTCCCATATCCTCCTCCTTGAAGTCCCCGCTGTCTGGCCGTCCAGGCTCGTAGCTGCCCCCGCTGAAGTAGCAGATCACTTTCTTGCCAAGGCGGTGCAGCGTGGCGATTGTCTCGGCGGGTGTATCGAAGAGGTCAATGTCGTAGACGGCAACATCCGGGGTCACACTCGTGGCGTCTTCATCCAGTATCATGTTGGACTGGAGGATGATCTGCCACGTGACGTTTACCTTTGGTGTCCACGTGACATTTCCGGTAGGCGTCGGGAGGGGCGGCGAGGTAGGCGTTGGCGACCCATCATGGCCGCCACCGTTTCCGTCGTTGTCATCGTCGCCGCCGTCGTTGTCGCGCCCGATGGTCAGCCCGAGCCCGAGCCCCAGCGCAAGCGCCAGCACCGCGAGCGCGAGCGCGCCGCCCAGGACGAGCTTCCGCCGGAGAGACCACGGCCGGCGGGACGCAGGCTTCTTGGATAGTACCGTTGTTTCGTTCATCTTGTGTGCAGTCGTAGGTACACTTTCCGACGAGGGGACAGACACGATGGCTTTTGTACTCCCCCTCCCCCTCCCGCTGAGCACGCTGAGATGAAAACGCGTACCTACCTACACAGGAACACCGGAAGGATTTCCGTTCCGGGCCCTCTAATGAAATTCCTCTTAGGCAAAACGAAACGGTCCTTTGCGGTGTACGCAGCGACGTATCAAACTCGTCGTCAGCGACGGGCTCGAGGCGCAGGCGGAGGCGGTGCGGTGCGGTGCTCCTTCGGCGGGTTGGCACAAGGGCAACGTGGACAGTGGCAGAGGCAGAGGCAGGGGAAAGCGAAAGCCGTGCAACGTTCTGCTGACATGAGGATTGGGTAGGTAATATGGGCAATGCAATGGGTGGTGCTGGATGGGGCTTAGTGCGTGTGCAGGCGGGTGATATGGGATTGTGGCGCACGGTAGAGGTAGGCTTTGTGGGGTATGGCGTTGGACACATTGGGGTAGGTATGCATTCGTTTTGGGCAGCTGGATGAATTTTCAGATGCATCTTGGCTTGTGGAGAGGAAGTTGATGGCCGCTGGCCGGTGTAGGAGTTGCATCAGACCCAGCACGCAGGTAGGTATGGTACCTACCTGCCTACCTATGATGTCGCTCATCCAGCCATCGCGAAGAATTTCACAAAAGGTACCTAAACCAAAGCCGCCCTCGCAACAATAGCGCTCTCCCGGACCGCAAGGAGAAGCAATTTATCTCCATCCTCATCCAGCTAGTCCGTATCTTCCTCCGCTCGCGCTGAGGCTGAGCCCAATCCCAAATTCACAAACGACTCGCGGAACGAACACGATTTACCTACCCTACCCTACGGTACCTACCTACCTAGATACGGTACGGTAGTCCGAGAGAACCATTGCAGAATGCACCAGCACGTACCCACGACCTAGGTACATGCATGCATGCATACATACATACAGTACGGTACGGTACGAGAAACAGAGCACCGGCCCGTCGCGTCCCTCAGCCGCACGCATCTCGTATCCATCCAAAAACATCACGGAGGAGAAAGGACGTCCGCGCATCGGGTCCGAAGACGAAGGTCGCGTCCGTGGGAGAGGTAGCTAGATGGTCTAGTCTAGTCTAGTATACACTGCCTAGGTACCTAGGTCACCTAGCGCGCGTGCGTACGGGACGTCGTGATTGGCGGGCCCAACGCCAACACTACCTAGGAATCCTGTTTGGGAAGATGCGGATTGTCTGGGCAATGGAATTGCATGCAGTGGGCGCGCGTACGGGTGCCGGTGATTCCCGCGAGGAAGAGATTCTCATTACGTTTTCGATGTATATGTTGAGGGATCGTGGAGGGTGGCATGGGCATGGGGCGCATTAGGTACCGTACGGTAGGTGCGTTTTGCACCGGGGCGGAATGGAAATGTGTGGTTGGGTTGACCGTGCTTGCGATGAGAAGGCTCCAGGGCCAGGCTATTCACTTCGTGGCTCCATGGGAACAAATCAGGACCTTTGCAAAGAGAACTTATTTTGCTGTTGGGTATAGCAGTACACTAGGTAGGTAGGTATGTACGTCCAGCATTTCCACCGTCGAAGCGAATGCAGGCATCTCTCCCTCCTTGCGTATCTAAATGTACAATCCATCCAACACCCCCAACCTACAAGGGCAGCGCCTTGTTGAACGTGTACGTCCGACTCGCGCCGCTCATGGTGACCCAGTATGTCAGCGGATCCGTGCCAACCTGCTCCTTCGTCGCGCCGGTCGACTGCGCCGGCGTGATGGGAAACGTGACCGGAATCGTGGTACCGCACTTGTTGCCGCCCGCGGTGTAAACTGTCACGCTCTCGATGCCCTTGCCGTCCGCGCTGATTTGCCAGGTGAGGCTGGGGCGGCACTGGTCGCGGGTTTGGCGGGCGATGAAGGTTGCGGCGAGGTCGTCGTGTTTGAGCGTCTTGAAGGGCCAGGTTGTGCTAGAATAGTTAGCAGGTGCAGTGGAATATAGAGAAAGGAAACTACCCACAGGCGCATGATCTCCGCGGTGACGGTTTCTACCCAAGTCATTAGGAGGGAGAACTGGCCCTTTTGCCCGTTGACAGTGGTTTGGGGGACGTCGTTGACCCGGAGGTTTGCTTGGTGGAACATGTAGCTGTGACTTTGGTTAGAACAAGGAGCTACAACAGAGGATGGACTTACGCATCCCAGTGCAGGCCGAAGAGGTTGCGCACGGCCGTGTCGCGTGCGTTGGCCAATAGGTCATTGAAGGTGCCCTTTCCGCCCGAGGTGTTGATCCATTCCTGTAGAGTGCAGGCCGGAAGATCGCAGTTGTAGTAGATGACTGTGGCCCATCGCGGCATCACATTGATGCCCGCATAGCCGTTGTTAGCTACAGTGGTGTTCAGAGGCCAGAAACGGTTCACTGTGTTCAGCAGTAACGGTCTCGTGTTGTCGCCGACGACGTTGACGATACCGTTGTCTTTCCAAGCCTGAAGAGCATCCGCGTTGTGCAGGCCAGTGATGGCAGGAGGAATGATACCCTTCGGGCTGAAGCGTGCAGCAGCATCTAGTCCGACCTGCTTTAGCCAGGCCTGATTGAACGAGATCTCATTGGAAGTATCCGCGTATGTTGCATTGGTGAGATCCTCGTGAGTACTATTTAGGTTAGTCAGGGTCAAATGACTCAGGTGCAGTGCTTACAAAGTGTGCGAGATGTGGGCGAAAGCGTCGCGGTTGGATCCATCTGCAAACCAGTTTAAGAGATCATCAATCTCATTACACTCCAAAGACCACGTATACTTGGTCGGAGTTTTTGGCCAGATGTCCTTGCCCGTACCCGGTGGCTTGGTGTAATCGGGAGGTCCATCGATCTGATCGGGATATTCAATAGCGGTATTCGGATTGCAAGTGCGCTCGCCTTCGGAAGTGTCTGTTGCAGCCTCGATAGCTCCATTTCCGTTGTGCCCGATCTCGACGAAGTATTCGGAGCCTTTTGGCATCTTCGCATTGAGCGTAGTCTGCCAACCGACATGTGTAGTGAGATCGTCAGGTTTGCAGCGGTATGTTTGGCCAGATGGTGTGTAAAGCGGGGTCTCCAGAAACATGTCGTCCACCTGTGTGCTAAAGTATAGCCTGCGGAAGCCTACATAGAGACCTCTTGTGACCCAGTTGATCCATGCATGTTGTAGGTAGTTCGAAGATGGAGCCCAATCCAGCGCAAATGGTAGAAACCATGTCATCTGTTGGCGCGTGCCAATCTGGTTGATGACACCAGCTGTTCCCGAGTTACTGAACTTGGCGAACTCCCAAGCGATTGAAGAGTTGGTGATTTGTGCTGGGTTGTGGAAGATGCCCGCGATTGTGACATTCGCGCCCCTGATCAATCCGTCAGTTACACTGCAGCTTCGGGTATTGGAGGCATTGGCATTGACCAGGATCGTAGAAGATCCTCAGACTTATGCAAAGTCAGCGCAAGGTGGAACTCACGATTTCAAGCCTGCAGTAGAGAAACCAGTAACGTTGGTGAAGACAACTGGCTCATCCTTAACATTGCCACCAAGACTCACAACCCCAAAATCGCTTGTGGGGAAAACGTCGAGGCGCACCATGCGCACACCAAAGTTTGTCTGGTAGTTGTAGAGCTGATTCCATTGCGCTCTTGTGAGAGCACTGTAGTATTGATCACCGTAGTTGTAGCCAACCTCACTGACTACAACAATACCACCGTAGTTCCCGTGGGTGGCGGATGCATTGAGTATCGGTAGACTGCCAATCCCGGCCTGGGGGATAGTGATTACTTCGAACGGAATCCCATAGCCTTGGAGACCCGACGTGGCACCATTTTGTGCAGATGTGTCGTCTCGTGCAAGGACAAGGATGGTGCTGGAGATGGTCGCAGCTGAGATAGCCGCTGGAGATCCGTCATCGGGGGCTGTTCCATTCTGCTGCGCGAACGTGCTCAGAGTGAAGAGAGTACATGTGAGGAGGAACAACGACGCAAAGAATGATGGCGCCATTTCGTGAGCAGTGTCAAAGAGCAACAGCGTGAAGAAACCAAAATTTGGGGCGTTTTGTCGTATTAATAAATCTGGGCTCAGCAGAAGGACCACGGTATCTATTGGGAAATGGCCAGGCCATTGGTCTAAATGGAGAATAGAGAAAAATATACGCACAAGCCAGAACTATCGATTCGCAATGCTCAACGGGGTGCCGTTTCCCATTGTAGAACTGGCCTAGATCTATGACGCGGCATGGTGAGTATTCGATACGCATCTGGCAGTGTGCACTGCAACCCCAAAGCTACTTTGTTTATGATGGGTAGCGTGAGCAGGAAGCCTGGTGGCGCTGAGCAGATATAGTTTAACAGGGTTCTTGGCAGGGACACGAGATGGCAGAATCTGGGCCACGTGTGGAGGCACCCTTTAGGTGATATCACCGTATAAGAAACGTGACAGCAAGGCATTGCATTGAGTATGCAGGCCGGTAGAACGTGCAGGTGGACGACCGGGAACGTGCCACTGTCTAGGCAGGCTGTGGAAGAGCATTGCGGAGAGTACCGACTTTCCCAGACAGAGAGAACCGCCATGGGCATGTCCGCTGCAGAGTTCCGCAAAACGGGAGTGCCGTCGGCTGTGGCAGAGGTGAAGGAGTATTGGAGGCGATGCGTTCCCTACCGAAGAAGTCGTGTGGTCAGCCGCCACGCAAGCTCGTCATTTGGCAATTCGGTAGGTCGTATAGGTCCCTGCCGTTCATGTCGAGCATACGCCTTGTGTAGCATAGAGTCATTGATAGCATATTGAGTGCATATGGAGAAGGTGGTTAGGCTAAAGGGACGGAGCCGATTCCCGCGCTAGTTAGAGCAGCATCGTGCACGGATCGGGCGCTAACGCTTCTCCCGTGCCCTTGTTAAGCCTCTGCGCACGGACCAGCTCGTCGCTGGCGTCACGCTTCTGCACGTCGTGACTGCACGTCTTCACCGTCCTCGTTGTACTGCCGCCCTGCCCCACTCACAAAACCGGCCGTCGACGATATATTGCAGCTGCACACCCTCGCGGCTTGGCTGCCGAAGATGTCCAGTCTCCGTCTGGCAGGGTCCGGCCGAAAGGCTGCGGCTGCGCAAAGTTCCACTATGTCCGTCGTTCACTACCCAATATGGCAGCCAAGCTTCGTTTCACGAGCTTCTCGAAGGATGGCAATGCTTCGTTGTTGCAGACCCTGTCTGTCCGGCGCCATACATACGGCAGCACGCGGTTGTGCGATTAGCTGACGTTGCTGCTGAACGAGAACTAGGCACAGGACTGCTAGTACATTTCCTGTCTATGGGCATCTACCCGGCTCATGAACGGCTAACCACAATACCGGCATTTATATGCCACTGACCTATAGAGAGCCATTACGGTAGCGAATCTCTCGCCGACCATTTTTGCTCCGTTGTCCACCACAACACCAGTATCGTTTAGCATGAAACATTCATACTCTCTTTAAACATCATGCTTCCTCGTCTTAGCAGACCATAATCCTAATCTAAGTCTCTTGTTTCCTACGTCTCGGAATCAAGCTTTCGGGTTCACCCCGCTCTGGCGTGGTCATCGCCAAATTTTGCACCTTGCGTTCCTCTACATGACACAGGAACATGCCAGAAATACTCGGCATCACTGCTTTCAAGTCTGGTGTAGAGGTACACGAATGGTGGGAATGGACCCTAGTAGCAATACTCGCTGCGAGCGCCTTGATCGGAATCGTTGCACTGGTTTGGACCTCTTATGATAGCATTAAGAAACTCCTCCAGGTGAGTACCAGTATGTTCAGAGAGCCACAAAGCTGACAGTTCTGATCTAGCATGACTCCGACGAAGAACTTCTACCACAATCGGTCCAAGAGCGGCTACTTGTTCTATCCCATACAGCGCATTGTGTCCGGCCGAAGCAGCCCCTTCCTGCTAAACCGTCTTCTTTCGGCGTATACCTCGGCTTGCTCAGTGTACCTGTCTTGCAGGAAGAGATACAGATACTGGAAGCATGGGACATGGTAGTTCTTGATCTGGGGCAGCCAGGTGTCTTGCAGGCAATCAGCGACGAGAGCATCGCTCTGGGTCCACACCTCATTGCTCGGCTAGACCTGTTCAAGGTTCTCCCATTTGTTGCCAAGGACAATGAAATAGATATGCTGAAAGCGATACATCTTATCTCTCTGTTCCTGAACGATGCCGTACGGCGGCCTGACCAACGGAGGTATTGCACTGGCGTTCTTGTTTCCGGCTGGCGGGAACGAACCTGTATCCGCGTGCTCAACGCCCTCGCCAAACTTTTCCGTGCTTATGGCCTGGACGTGTACCTCGAAGTTGCTGGGCCGGAATTCCTAGATGAGGTCAAAAAGCTCGATTTCAAGCTTGTTGCTGGCATGGTAGTACGAAATGGTACGATAATGGAGAATGGGGAACGAAGAGATTACTTTGCGATGGATAAGATGAAGACGACTACCAAAGCATTTGTGTCGCAGGCATGCTTGCGACCTTTTCTCACGATGATGTGGGACACCGTGGACGACCAGGCCGATCTATCGCACGCTGTCACGAGGAGAGCGCACATGTGGTGCAGCTATCATGGGGCGATTCCATACTTTGCGCGGCGTTGCGCTCTGACGGACATTGCCGAGGTGCGCTCTTGCGCAGAACCGTTAGCTGCGTTCCAATGGCTCAAAGATCGGAGAGTCATGAACGTGCATGAGAAATTTCGGACCACTCGAGTTGTGAGTTGCGAGTTGCACTTATAGAGATTTGTGGAGCTTTCGTGCTAACAATCCCAGCTATCGTCGGAGTTCTCGAGCATCATTGATGACTACCTTCCGTTGCAGTCAATATTTCCGCTTCTGGGAACCATCATCTCCGGCTTAGACATTCCCGATGAATCAGATGGCGAAGACAACTCAAGCTCTTCGACACTTACCGTACAATTTCCAGAGATTGATGAGAATGGGGTTCTTTTGTCCTTGGAACCGACGTCTCCTGCGTCGACAGGATTGAACTGGAGTACCGCTGTGGAGAAACGTGTCGCAAACCCGTTATCGTGCTCTTACTCTGGCACAATCTACGGATCTCTAGGCTGCTTTCCCATTGGTTTCGACGCCACTCAGACCGACTTCGATCACGTTATTCGGTCACAACAGCGCCTACGAAAGCTCAATCTGCTGAGTAAGCTACCCGCGAAACGGCTGCATGAAGTTGCACAGCAGATTCTCAGCTACAGCACTTCATCAAGCCGTTACGTTGACCTGGTTCCCACCGCCCGGGACAACCTTTCCACTTTCGCAAACGCCCTCTTGCGGACGAATGATGAGACCGATGATTATCATCAAGTGCGGGTGTTTATTGGACTCGACTCCGGGTTCCATACCCCATCAGGGAGCCAGTTTTGGGCAGTGTGGGAAGCCGAGCAGAGAACTTTCACTCAAGTCATTTACCTATCAAAGTCGGTGCAGGACATCGCAGGCGCATTGTTACATACCTACTTGAGCAAGTCGCGCTTTACGAGGTACCAGTGTTTCCTCTTAGAGTACGGACTGAACGAGCACGAGACTGCTTCTGGTCAAATCAAGAAGCTTCCGCGTCGAATAGGACAGGATCTGTCCCTTTTGTCGTCCTCGGATCTTCTTCTTTATATGCAGCACCTGCAGCACACAGAATGGGACGAGTCTTGTCCTTTACTCTCAGAAATACGTAACCACTGCCAGGAACTACTTATTGATGTCCCGACATACCGGCAACTCAAGAAGCTCAGCAACATGGACTACATCAGTGGGGCGATAACAGACGAGCAGCTTGTGCACGCTCGGCTCAAATGGTATCGGCTTTGTCGCCTGCCTTGCCTGGAGCGGGCAGAGGCATTGACGCTTTTCCGTCACATAGACTCGAACTTTCACAACGCTCTATGGTGGCGCGACCACAAAAGTCTCGACACCATCACGGCCGCGATCGAAGATTTGACGGCTCGGGAAGATGTCGACTCGGTGACGGATTTCGTTTTGTTCTGTATCTTCTGCACAGCTAGAAAAGCCGCGTTCGAAGAGGTTTACATTGAGGTTTCGGATCGCAATCCTCTATTCAACCAATACTCTGACCAGAGTGCCGCCTTTGCGGAGCTCTTTGCTTTAGGCTCTCGGTGCGAGGCTTATTTTGACATCATGCCAAGCGACATCGGTATATTGCTCTCGAAGAAGCACAGAGACTACTACAACGAATCTGGGCACCAGCCTCCAATGTGGATCTTTAATGCACCATCCTTCGCTTCCGCATACGCTGCAGCCCAAACAGACATAGACCCCGATCAGAAAGCCTCAGTTATGCCCGGCTACCGTCGTTTCACATTCCTCAGCGTATTCGCCATCCCGGCGCTTGTTGGTGGGTTTAATACCAAAGTTCTTTCTCACACCAGCTGACTGTGGTAGACATCTTACTTCTTTCTACGACGGGACACGGACTTTACCTCAGTGCCAAGATGCTGCCGGAAGAATCCAAATATGCTACCTACGCTCTGATGACTTCGCTGTTACTTTCAGGGGCCATCGGAACGTGGATCTCGATTGGTGGCACCTACTACCTGATCTCCATGGCTTTTTCTGCTGCGAACATGTTCGTCTTGACCCGACTGATCGGTGGCCTCGCTTTCACCCTTGCTGGCAGCCTCATCGGGTTCATCGTCATATCTTTTATCGATGGCCCTCGGCTCGGGGCAATATACTTCTTCTACTTGGTCGGTCTCACTTCGTATCTTTCTGTATTGGCCGTGCTCTCCACATATCAGATACCAGGATCTTCATTTCTTAACGGCCGCCGAGTCATCATTGCTGTGGTCCCCACGCTCATCATCTCGCCTATTCTTACTATCTGGATCGAAGGATACGACATTATCATATATCCTTGTGTCCTATTTGTGTTTGTATCGTTACTTCTACTGGGTACTCGACACGTCGCAACTCAATGGGTGGCATGGTATCACAACATCAAGACCCTCAATGACTCTGACGTGAAGGATTGGTATGTGCAGATAAGCGCCAAAAGGCAAGCGCAAACCGGTGGCGACCGCACTCGTACGTTTTCTCGTAGTATGGTTGCTGAAGAAGTACTAATATTGCATTAGTGAAGCGCTTGAGCAAAGGCCCTAGGACTTCAACGGCTATATCCTCATCCCTTGCGCCGTCTACCGAAACCACGACTGATCCAGCTGAGCTGTTTCATGGTCTGAGCGAGCCAGCTATTCTCGCCTTGTGTCGCACCGAGCTCTACAATGCTGTGATAAAAGAAAAGAAACGCCATTTCTGGACCAGGCCTACCGAGGACACGTTTGTCAGACAGCTCGCGGGGTGCTGGGAGTCAACCCTCTTCTTACTGGATTGGTATTGTCGACTCACGGACACAAAACGTCCAATTCCCTTCAGCTCCACTTGGAATCTCGAGACGCAGGTCGCTCTGGAGAGTATGCAACAGTCACAGAAAGGAATACGCATGCACAACTCATTCATTCACTGGCGGAATGCTGGCGATGAAATAGGCTGTGGTATCCTATACTTCCTTACGGCGCTTATGGATCGCTGGCTCGATCTGCTCAACGGCGTGCCAACCTACTATGGATACCTTCCAGCGTTGAACGAGACACTTCGGCTATCTGTAGGCTTTGGGCTAGCGTACTATTTGATTGGTGCCGTACTTCTCGATTACAAAGCCCAACATTTGCATCAGCTATCGGAACAGATGGCGCCGGTATCGATCGAGAACGTTTCCTATGTACGGAAGGCCAAATCCAACGATATGATATTTCGGCGGCATCTTTACTGGAACACGCTTTGTCACTTTATCGGCGTGCACGTTTGGGCTTTGGCAATAAGCACTGCACTGGTCTGGATCTTCAACAGCTCTCCCCTTGGCACAATCATGTTCTTGGCATACGTGGGAGCATACAGCGGACTGTTGCTATACCAGTACAACAAAATATTCTCCGGACCACATGCCATAATGCCTCTCCTATGCGCGGTTATTCTTGGATTCATCCTCGGAAGCCTCCTCAGGAAAGCGCATCCAAACTACCAGTACAACAACGTAATTGCCTTAGCTGCAGCGACGTGGACTGCAGCTCTTCTTTCCTTCAGCACAGCCAAGCTCGGTCTTCCAGAAGCCTTTGACATCAAAAGGTTGATATCTGAGAAGCTAGAAAGATTCCAACGCCGACCAAAGCTTCCCAATGACTCATCTGACTCTGTGCACATTCTTGGTCTTCCCTCTCGGTATCGTATCCACTGGTCAAGCGCAGAAAAGTTCCATGCATACAATGGGACTGGTGTGAATGCTGAATGGAGTCAGAGCGAGCTTCAAGCGTTTGCTGACAAACTTCGTGCTGCTCCAAAAGAGGATCGCTTCAGAGTTCTGCCATATGGTCATCCTGGGGATCAGGTTACCGTGATATTGCTATCGTGCACGCATGAGTCACTCTCGCGGCTCGCGTTGCAAGCATATCCCACAATGCCTTTTCTTGTCCAAAGGACCGTACTAGCATGGCAAAATGGACTGATAAAAGTTTTCATCGTCCCTATGCAGTCAGTCACGGACGACAAGACTGATCTTCGAGCCATCTCGCAATACTCAGACGGCCGTCTGACCTTGTTCGTTGCTTCGGATGCCAAAGGAACCACGTCCGGAGAGATGAACATCAACAGTAACTCTCGTGTAATCGCGGAGACATTGCTACATGCCTGTGCTGAGACCATGTTTGGTATGCCACACCATCAAGCCGATATTACCGAGTCAATGCTGGTGTGTCGGCCCGCGGGCGATGAACCGTACGTCGTCTCCGAATGCAGCAAACGCTCGATGCCTTCTAAGACGAACGGTCCTGAAGCCATAGCGTTTCAGACCCTTTGTAGGAAAGAGCTGCTATGTAACCTTTGTCTTGGATACGACCCTGACACACAGTGGGATGTTCTGCCTCTCGACATACGAAGAATGTTTCTGCGACGATGCCTTGGGGCTCGCGGGCCATACACCAACACTGAGATGGCATGGATTCTCTCCAACGTTGAAGCGGAAGAGGCTTGTACAATACTGTCCCGACTGGCAAGATATGATCTCGGGGCGTTCTTGTCCGTGCACAAGTATAATTACTTCAGAAACCGTGGCGACCAAGCCCTCAGCGAAAAGGAGTACCGGCAAATTACTGCTGACATCCAAGAGACTCACCATCCCATTCTCAACCGCTCCACAACCATGATATTGAGTTATTACACCGCACGGATCAAAGCACCTTTCGAACATGTATATCACTTGATTGGTACTTGGATCAAGTTCTTCGTATTGGCAACCATGGCTGACCCTGAGTATCAACGCGAGTTGAACTGCGCATTGGGCAGAACACCGAGGTTCATAGCGAAGCCAGCAACCTTCGTACTTACAGGACTCTGGATATACAGTCGAGCGGCGATGTCGATTGCGCTTCCCTTCTTCCTCTACCACAATCGAAAAGATATCTCCGACCTCGCTAGCACTGTGAAAGGGAGCCTTGTGTCCCAGAAAAAAGACAGGCTTGTTATTCGCAGCTATGGAGAGACAGAAACGGCATTCTTCCATCCTCTGGATGGCCATGGCTTCAAGCTCGTCTTCTATCAAGGCAGTTGGAAGCAGGAGCCAACTTGGAATCACACACGTGTCTCAGAATACGGCAAAGACATGCGTATCACCAATCGTAAAGAGTACAAAAATGGCAATGTTACCAATGAGTTCACCTACGAGTACCCGAGAAGACCAGTGTCTCGATTCGGAAGAATCACAAAGCTCCACAGCACTAGGCTACCACTCGCCCGAACCTGTCTTCAGGGCAGCGATGACAGTGCCAAGGTGCAGTACAATGCGAAGGGCCACATTGAGTCCGGAAGCTACATGCAACATGGCAACTTGGTCCGCTTCAAGTACCATTACCGGAAGAATGCGAAGTACGACGACGAGTTGCTTAGAGCCGAATTCGTGCTTCCGCACATGTCCGTCAATGTCAGTTGGTGTGCGCCGCCGGTACGTCATGCAGAGAAGATGGAGCGATGGATTCCGACACCTCGGGTTCATGAGGCGGTTTTTGTGCAGGGGGCCGACGTCTACGAGTGTTCTTGGTTGTACGATCACAAGTTTCACCCAGTTATCTCAACGAAGCTCAACGGAGAGACTGTAGACACGCCCGATATGATACGTCACGACTGGTTAGGCGTCTTGAAGAAACCGACGCGCTGCACCTTCATGGACGAGAATCCCCTCTTGGACTTCAATACCCCAACGTCAAGCTTCATGAGCCGCTTCTTTCGAACCAACATCAAACGACAAGAGATATCTACTTCCCGAGCACGCTCGCAGCTCTGGAAAGCATGGAAGAAGCGACTTGACCTTGACGGTGTGGTTGTTCGCTTCGTGGACGAGGAGCTTGTTCGTAAGGCATCGCTTTTACGGCCTTACTGGCGTCGGCGTGATCGTGGAAGCCTCATGAAAGCTGAAGATTACTTGGCACTACATGCAGATGCGATCATGGCAAGTGCAGATCTCACCAGCGACATCAGTGCCTGGACACCCCTTGCTATTCGGATGAGCGACCTCTTCAGCTTTGGACAGGGTGGTGACGCAGTCATCTTCACGCGCACAAAAACGCTCCAGCAAGATACAGAGAACAATCTTCATGTCATTGCGGTTGATACGGGTACGTGGCCTAATGAGGGTGGCGGCGTGTCGGCTTGTCGTCGCGACTTGATCAACAATCTTCGCACCATCAAGTGGCACATGGTGGTTGAGTCTGCCAACGATTTTGGTCTTCCGAAGCACCAGACGGAAGAGAACGTCGAGTCCCTAAAGATCATCCCACTTTGGGGCCTCGACTTCCTTCACCCTTCACACGGCATGTTCACGAACAAACTGGATAGCGAAGTTGACCATCTGGTCAAGGACGCAACAATCAATGATATCAAAGTGAACTTCATTCCAACGTTGACTGCGCTGGTCCGCGGAGCGCGCTCGGTCAACATGACTGCAGCAGATGTCAAGCAAGCTACGCGAGCGCTGGTCAATCTCAATACTTATTTCGAGGATTCCCGCCATTGGAAGGAGGTGTGGACAAGCGAGATTGTCAAGGACACTTGGAGGAAGCTGTGGCTAGCGGACGACATGCCGAACGCGCAGCCACCGTCCGAGTGGTTTCGCACCGAGCTGCCTACGCTTGGGCACCTCGATACTGCTCTGGAGCTGTGGTTCAGATGTAAAGATATAACCATCGCCCCTTGAGAGGCTTTGTGCTGACCATGCCAGATCTTTTCATCTTTTCTATTCCTATTCCTGACAAGATCCCAAGCGTTTTCCAGGCCTCGCATCACAGCGTGTCAGCGTCCTACGGAATCGTTTGCAAGCTGAAGAGGAACTGTACCCTTCAGATCTGGGATCACGCCATCTCTTGGCGTGAGACGAACCTCTACCTCTCCTCCGCTATGTGTACTTTGCCGCCATTCATCCGAAACTCCCTGCTTGGCTTGATGAAATTGACATCGTGTTTGATACTGCATCACGCTGATCAGATTCTCCCATGTGCAGGTAAGTTGTGTCCACGGAATCACCAGATATCTGCTAACCTGTCTAGACTTCTTCAATCCTGGTTGGGAAGTTGAGATCGGCTCTTCGAAGGGTCAACTGACCCACCGAAATGTCTTCCGACGGAAGGTCGATCCGATCGTAAACGGCATACCCGATATGACCAAGTTCGCTCCTGTGACCGAAATCAAAACGAAATCACCCACTGTTACCATGCTCTCCCACGTGTGGTTCGCAAAAGACATCAAGAACGCACTCCTTGCCGCCGACATCATCTCCAACGAATGGGGCTTCAAGGACTACAAACTCGACATATACGGGGCACTGAACAAATCGCCAGTTTACTCATCAGAATGTCAAGAGATCCTTGCTTGCAAAGGTCTCGGGGAGAGTTGTACTCTTAGAGGAACTGCAGACCCCGCCATGGTCCTGGCCAATAGCTGGCTCTTCCTAAACTCCTCCGTCTCCGAAGGTCTGCCTCTGGCTCTCGGCGAAGCTGCACTGACCGGCGCACCTGTTGTCTGTACAGATGTCGGTGCTTCCCTACGCGTGCTCACTGATCCCGATGACGGCAAGCGCTATAGCGAGGTTGTTGCACCAAACGACGCATACGGACTCGCACGTGCACAGATCAACCTCCTCGCTATGCTCGACGAGTGGGCGCAATATGCAGAGGACCCCCCAGACGAACCGGCGCCAATTCTACCACATAAACCAACACCCCAAGATGTGGAGATCATCACCCGCCGCATGTACGAGAAGACCGAACAGCGCCGCAAACTCGGCATGATGGCCCGCACGATTGTGCAGAAGTCTTTCGGCGGCGAGCGCTATCTCCGCGAACACGAGCAGATGCTTTGGATAGGAAAAGCCTGCTATGAGATGCTCGGTCTCGAGAAGCGCATTCCTCCCCCGCCGAAGCATCCCGGCCGCATGCTCTCGCTCAAGCGCAAGTCCCGCCAACCCCCGTACACCGACACTGCCTCAAGCAACGCCATCGACCCCCAGCTCGAGAAAATGCAACACCCCCGGCCTCCGCTCGCACGCCAATTCTCCGCCGCGACGTCGTTCTCGTCCGTCTACATCGACGAGCCCGTCGGTCCCTCGGACGCCATCTATCGCGAAGAACTTTGGGGCCCCGTCACGCCGGAGTCATCGTTCTACCCCAGATCCGACGTCTCCGCCAAAGAATCTAACTTCAACAATGCCTCGCACATTTCACTTCCGTCACGCACCTACGTGCGGACACAAGCGTCGAACGCTTGGCCTGCGAGCTCCTCCATCGCTGTTGGGAAACGGCCTGTGCAGTACGGCTATGGCTATGGGCACGCAGGCGGCTTCAAACATGTTCCTGCCGCGGTGCCAAGGATGGATCCGCGGAGGAGCGCGCTGATGAGGCAGAGTATGGTGGGTGGAAGTGCTAGGAGCAGTGTCCGGACGAGAAGTTATCTCAACGAGGTTGAGGTAGCGGAGTATCCGATGGAAGGGTACGGAAATATGGTTGAGGTCAACGGAGGTGCTGGGGTGGAGCTTGGGGAAAGAATGTGACACAATAGGACGATGGGGACAAGAGGAACGGAGCGATATGGGGATCGGGCGTTTTGGTTATTTGTGAAACATGTGTGTTTGTTTTGCATTTTGGGTGTTGGGAATAGGGGTCACACTCATTCGCTTATCTGGGGTCGCATTGATTGAGGGGATGGCGTTTCAGTCTGGGGAAATCTGTCATAATGGCACTCCGAATGCTCACATCGCATATGCTTCATACTGATCCTGTTTCTTTGTCTCGCACCGTCTCGTCATCAGGAACAACATGTCAAACGATCCCCTTGGTGATGCCGTCTGCCCTCTCACAACAGCATACAGCGTCGCTGTGAAACCTCCATGCGTTCGATATAGCAGCACACTCGCATCGACGACCCTCAGATTTGCAATCCCGTACACCTTCAGTTGCGGATCCACAACGTCGCCTAGCTTCCGTACCATCATCACAGCCGTGCGCATGGATCGTATACTCGCGTTGTCAGTAAGCTTAAGCTTTAGCGTCCTAAGCTATACCTACCTATATCGGGGTATTATCGAAATTTCCAATGTACAGGTGGAGGGCAGATACTCGGCCCAATTGGCATCCGTCACATTCTCCGGAAATACCTCGAGTGTTGGTCTACAACATGACAAACAACCGAGGTCCGATAAATTTGCTCGACAGCCAGGGGTGCACTTCTCCGAGAAGATTTCAGAGCTCAAAATTGCGCAAGAACAGCTGAAGCGAAAGTATGAAGCAACTATTTCCCAGCAAGCCGATTTAAAAGTAGTACCAGAGAGGCCGGATGCGACCCATGCCGCCATAAGTCGATCTGCTGAACTCGTACCAATGGTTCAAAAGGAAATGGTCGACCTGTTCAGCGGCATAGCCGTGCTCCACAGCCTCAAAAACGACCAGATGGAGTTTCGTCACTCCAAGATATCCGAGGCTTATTCATAAATCTTCAGTCTATTGTTATCGAAGTGCTTCGAGCCATGGCTCAAAAGTACCAATCAGATATAACGGGCCAGCGGTAGCGGTAGAAGTACGCTAATTAAATGCATAGTTAGTATCACAATCTCGTGTTTTGCTAATCAGTCTTAAAGGTTTGTTGCGGACCTTTCTGTTCGAGATCCTACAGAGTTACCCAGCGCTGATCAAATCCGTGGCTCGTGAATTCTGAAATCATGGGCAGGGAGCAGTTACCAGATCTGCCCGTTGGAGCAAAACTAGCCAGCTGACCACCAACGACGTGCACACTTTCCTCGAAAACGACACAAGGACGCAGCGCAACCCCCATCCACCAAAAAAAAAAGAACAAGGCTTCGGGCAGCACGTCGATATCCACCTTTGAAAAGTCTCACGCAAGCACACACCAAGTTTCCAATCATCACATCGGGAACAAAAAAATAAAGCGCCCATGTAAAAAGGTAGCAAAAGTATGGTATAAACCCCTCAAACTCATTCGTAAACTATGCCTTAGCCTCAGCCTTGCTTGCCCTCTCCCTCCCTTTTCCCCCTTCCCCTTCCCGCTTCAATACACAAAACAAGCAGCCCAACATATAAAGAAACGCCCACGCCCGAACCAAGCGAATGGGGTAGCCCGTAAGACGTACGCACGTTTTAAAGCAACCAACAACGATTCGGACAAGACATCGACCAGTTCGCACCCGCAATCACGAGCGCAAGCTACCCTTCATTCCCAGCAAGCGCCGTACCCTATCAGATTAAGACTTTCCCTTTAGCAAGCACCCGTATCAAAGCAACCAAGCACCGTAAATCTCGCCACCGCACCAGCCCATGCTCCGGAGACAACAAGGAAAAAGGAAAAAAACCAGTTGTACTGTAGTGAGAGGAAAAGGTAAGTAGCTTGTGGAACGAACAAGGAGAAAAAATGGGTAACGGGTATATGAACGTTTTTGTGCGTCGGACCGACAGGTGGGTGACAGCCAGCCGACTGCAACTCTTCTGTCCTCTCCGGCGGTTGGGTCTTTCGTGGCATGCGGCCAATGGTGTATACGACTCTTCCTCAAAGATTCGACAAACAGATCCGCAAGGGATTCGGCTCCTGTACAAAAAGCGTTGCAGGGGCACCGGCAGACCTCTGGCATGGCAACCGACAAACCCTGGAACGAGAGGCCAATCCCTAGTTGGCTTCAGCTTCTATATCTCCAAAGCCAAAATCGGTCCCTAACGAGCCAAAGCCGGTCGAGTCATCGCCGACGTGAAGGAATGAATCGAAGTCGAAGTTTTCCAGAGTATTCGAATCATCAAACGCAAGGCCTAGGTTGTCGAACGAAGGCTGGCAGTCATTAGCTACGGTGGCTGGTTGAATACATCTGGTGACTTACATCTTCGTTCACACTGAGTTGACCAAATGCCCCAGGGCCGTTGTTGTCCATGGGCGGCGGTTGCTGTTGTGCAGGTTGCTGCGATTGAGCGGCCTGAGGAGGCTGCTGCTGTTGTCCGTTCGGACCACCGAAAGATGACTTGGGATGTACCGGTGTAATCGGAGCGGTCGGAGTCGCTGGTTCTTCGCCACCGGAAGCTGCTGGAGTCGCACCTGTTGCCACTTTCTTGTTTGCGGGCTTCTAATATCAATATCAACGATGCTCGGAGGGGGAGATGTAGCGCGCAACTTTACCTTATTGTCTTTTGTGTTCTTCTTCTTGGGGTTCCCTTTGCTGGATTGTGAGGGCGTCGGAGGCGCAGCGGGCTGGGAAGGCGACGGCTCTGTACGAGGCTGCTCACCAGCAGGTGCTGGAGGAGGTGGCATCTGGCGATTCTGCTGAGGATTGGCGCCCATGGGACCCATATGTTGCTGTCCAGGCATCATTCCAGGTTGGCCTTGGGGTCCACGCCAAACAACACCGTTCTGCATGACGGCCATCTGGTTCCTTTGCATGATCTGCAATTGCTCCTGTGTTACCTGCTGTCCGTTGAACTGCGGATGTGAGCTTGGAGGCCTCATCATCTGTGGGTTCATTCCGTTTGGATAGTTGGCGAACTGCGGAGGCATTCCCGGAGGCATGGTGTTGGGATCGAATGCTACACCAGGCGCAGGGGAATTCCTTTGTGGTTGCATCGCACCTTCTGGCATAGGCGATCCGGGAAGGCCTTGCGGACCCATGCGTGGGGTGGCGCCCTTCTTCATTTGATCACTGGGGTTAGGCGAAGGCCCAGCCCTGCTACCTTGTGGCGACATATTAGGGGGGAAACCGGGGCCAACCCCGGGTCCCTGTGCGTGTTGACCGGACATGCTATCTTGCTCCTGCCGGGCCATTAGTAATCGCTTTTTGTTCTGCTGCTCGAGCAGCATCAGCTGCATCTGATAATCTTGCAGCGCATGGTTTCCTTGGGGCGGAGCGCCTCCAGCAGGCATTCCAGCCGGTCGCGGTTGGTTGCCGACAAAGATTTCTCCCTCACCAGGCAGGCCGGACTGGTTCATCGGAGAGCCTTGTGCGACATTGTTCATCCCCTGATGGTTATTGAGCGCCATTCTCTGTTGTTGGGCCAGACTTTGGGCATATACCTCGATTTGCTTTTGTTGCGCATTCTGCCCCTGCTGGGCGAATTCTCCAAACTGGTTCCCGGGCATGTTGCCCGCATTCATTGCACCTGCAAAGGGCACATGGTTAGCCTCGGAGCGAGAATGATCCATGTACGCTTGTCGCAAGCTTTGGCTGCGTGCGAGCGCCGTTCGCGGGCTAATGGAATGGGTACCTTCAACACGTTGACGCTTGTTTGGGGATCCTCCGTTCTCGTTGGAGCCGGGCGACTGAGGCCGTTGTCCGTTCATCTCCATCTGCGAGCCGTCTCGTTGCATCTGTGCCGACATCATGGCCTGGTTCTTCATTTGATTCATATTCGCCATGGGGTTGCCGTTCCTAGAAGACGCCAAGTGTGAGCAAGGACGCGGTTTCCCATCATGTAGGGAGTACATACGGACGGTTGTTCATGGCGGCGGCGCGCTTGAGGTCATTTGGAGGGGCACCGTTTGGCATGGCCCGCATCATGTTCTGGTACTGGGCGCCGTTCATGCCGCTCTGCATCGTCATGCGCTGGTTTCGGTTGTCATGCTGAGCTTGCATTACGTTCTGCACGTGTCAGTCAGACAACGTCCTGCAAAGGCAGGATAGACTTACACGAGCATGGGCGATGTACTGGCTTCCCTTGCTCTTGATGCCACGGGCAGCGCTGAAAATGTCCCAGAACTGAACCCACCAGTCGAGCAGGAACGACGTGTCGGTATTCTGATTGGGCGGCATGTTGGGCTCAGGCAGATCTCCCGGACCAACGCCATTGACGTTCCTTCCGCTCGGACTCGATTTTGGCTTCAAGTTGACGGTCATGTCGGCATCAAGCATGGCCTTGGCAAGTTTGTGGTTCTCGGTCCGGATGAAGTAATCGTAGATGTACGTGTTGAGCTGGTCGCGTGGATCTCCTGGCTGGCGCTGGCCGTTGCCCATGACGGTTGTGCCATCGAGGGGACCTGCGCCGGCGTTCATGTTGGCCATCTGAGCGGCCATCTGGGGGTTCTGCATCGCGACAGGAGGGGGTCAAGGCGACTGTAGCAGACGCCAGCAATGAGTTATGCGCGCGACAAGGCAGCCCGGAAGGACTCGGTGGGCTGTTTTCTTTTGCGATTATCGACCCTCGACGCGGTAGCTGGGCGTGACTTAGAGCTGCATGGACCACGAGGCGTGGCGACGGTGGTGGGTGCGGAGGAGGGCCGCGAATGCTCTCTCGTGCGGCGCGAGCGGAGAGGCGCGGCACGACTGCGATGCAATGCGATGCGATTGCGCGCGAAATGGATGGGGGTGGTGGGCGCGCGGGTGGTGATGTACGGTATGGATGGGGAGCGCGGGCGGAGCGCAGCAGGGTCTAGCGATGGCGTGGTGAGCGAGGAGCCTGCGGCAGTGGGCAGGCAGTGGGCAGACAGGCAGGCAGGCAGACAGGCACGGTGTGATTCCTGATGACCTGCGGGCGCGGGGACGTGTGGACAGGGAGGCGCGAGGCGTGCTGGATTCGCGGGCGTGCGGTGCAGTGTTGCAGGCCGCCGAGATGGGCGCGATGGGCGAGGGTGGAAGTCAGCACAGCGAGAGAGTAGCGGGCAACTGCGACCTCCACGAGGGGGGCGGCCAAGGATGGCAGGCGCGCCAAGGAGGTCACACGTGACCTCTCTATAATTGGGTTTCCCCCAGCCTCTCCATGGATCCATCCATCCATCCTCGCCACGGGACAGCACACTCACCTCACGTTCACGGTCAAGTGCCATCTGCACGTCTTGCACGTCTTGCACTTTTGCATCACCATTGTTTGCACCTCTCGGATGGTTGTGTGCGTCTTGGGTTGGCTACGCTGCCAGTCATCTGACAGCGACATGATGTGCAGTGCAGAGCTGTAGATAGCGCTCGGAGGCCCACAACGCCGACTCAACCCGCCCTACTTTCTGCACACCGGCCCGCACATGCACAGCGCAGCCCTCGGTCCCACATTGGCACCTCGCCCCAAAGTCCACTTCCTCCTCGTTTGGGAGGGCGCCTGTGAAGACGCGCCCAAGTGCAATTCTCCGCCATGACACGACGGCTCCTCCAATGCATCTATCTAACTGAATGGGTATTCGCCTTCTCCTGGCCGCTGCAAACCATCGCGCCCTCATTCGTCGTCGGGCGGCATCTCGTCGTCGATGTAGCGGATGAGCGATATCCGCATCTCGGTAGTGTCGTTGCCGCGCAGTAAATCGCTGGTGAAGTGCGCCTCCACCTGCATCTGCACCTATGCGTGCGTCAGTCTCAATGGCCAACTGCACAACAGCAACATGCAACGTACCATTTCCAACGCGCCCCTCAGCACGCCGACAAGGATATTCGAGAACCATAGCTCATCCTGCGCTCGGCCGTCGTCCGGCAGCTCCACAAAATCTGCCAGCGGGTTCTCCTCAAAGATGAGAGAGAACTGCTTGTTGTCGCTCGACCAGTTTGTAATCGTCGGTGTGATGTTCAGGAATATCTTGAAGCCGACCTGGGACGCCCCATCAGCCTCGCTCGCCTCAGTGATGCTGCGGGCTTACCTTGGATATCATCTCGGCCACTTCGCGGAAGTTTGTGCACGCCGGAGCACTCGATTTAGCAAGAAAGTCCTCGATCAGACGCAGGCCGATGTTGTAGCCCATACGGTCCAGCTGCTTGTTGACCTCCGGGTAGTTGAACTCGTAATCTTTGCATAGCTGCGCGACTATCGTGCCGTACGTGAGCGTGACGAGCTCGGCACTGACCTTGTCGACACGCGTCCTTGAGGGTCAGACTGAATCCTACAAGTAGAGGTGGAAACTTACTTCCATACTCTGACAACGATTAGCGCATGCCTCGGATGTACGCTGGGCAGGGTGGAGCTCACTCCTCGCCCAAACGGCCGGCTTTTGACGAAGCCATCTTGCAGGGCTCGGCGCCTCTGTATCTCCAGCGGTCAGGGGGTCCGTGGGCGTGCGGTCTTGAGTTCGGCGTGTGCGGGCTGCTTCGGAGTCGTCGACATAAGGTTAAGCTGGTCGAGCAGGTGCTGGAGTGCCCTACCTCGCAGATCCAGATTAGTAAGCCAGCAGCCTCGCGCTAGCACGCCGCGCCCTGCTCTAGAGTCTACAACCGCAGCGACGGCCTGCAATGCTGCGCCTGAGGTCTTCATAGACGCATACCGCACACCGCACCACGACCGTATACCGATCGCATACCCCCGACCTGCTGTGACATGTCGGCCGAGAAGCGACCCGCCGCCGACTCGTTCGGCTCCACCCAGCTGGTCAAACGCGCAAAGCCAGACGCAAATACCAACGGAAGCTCTGTGGTGGCCGTGGCCAATGGCTCAGCGCATGATGGAGCACTCATGCACGCGGTATGCTCGACCTTGACTACTCCCGAGAAACACATTTTGCTAAAGATGCCGCGACTGACAGGCATGATAGGTCCCGCGCGGCGGCGTGCTGCAGTCGCCTGTCATGGAATTGACCGGGCACAGCGGGGAGGTGTTCGCAGCCCGATTCGACCCTACCGGCCAGATTATTGCATCTGGATCTATGGACCGCTCAATATGTCAGTCGAGCTCGCCCCGAATCAGCCACGTACACCCACTGACGAAACCCAGTACTTTGGCGGAGCTCTGGAGATTGCGACAACTACCGAATCCTCACTGGCCACAAGCAAGCAGTGCTGGACCTGCATTGGTCGCGCGACTCAAAGGTGCTCTTCTCTGCGTCCGCAGACATGCACCTGGCAAGCTGGGACGTGGAAACCGGGGAGAGAATACGAAGGCACCCGGGCCACGAAGAAGTTATCAATTGCATGGACGTGAGCAAGCGCGGTGAAGAGATGCTTGTCAGCGGCTCTGACGACGGATACATTGGTGCAAGTCAGCTCGTTTGAAGCTCTTGGGATATTGCTAATTGTGAACAAGCTCTGGGACACGAGAACCAAGGACGCCGTCAGTTTCATACCGACCGAGTTCCCCATCACAGCGATAGCCTTGTCCGAGGCTGGCAACGAGCTCTTCACCAGTGGCATCGACAACGACATCAAGGTCTGGGATCTGAGGAAGAAGGCGGTCACATATTCGCTTTTGGGCCATGCCGATACTGTCACATCGCTGCAGCTGTCGCCGGATAACACGCTCCTGCTGTCCAACGCACACGACTCGACGGTTCGCACGTGGGATGTACGGCCATTTGCGCCAGCGGACCGAGCAGTAAAAACATACGATGGAGCTCCTACAGGGCAGGAGCGCAACTTGCTCAAGGCAAGCTGGGACGCGGAGGGCAAGCGGATTGCAGCTGGCAGCGGAGACCAAAGCGTAGCCATTTGGGATGCCAGCACCGGAAAGCTTCTGCACAAGCTGCCTGGCCACAAAGGAGCGGTAAACGACGTCCGCTTTCACCCACGGGATGAACCTCTCCGTAAGTTCTTACTTTTTCTTGCGCTCTGTCGCGTGATCTTGTTCAAAATTGCGCTTCGTATATCGCAGGCCCATGGTTTCAATCTTTGGAGCGCAATGAGGGCAACGAGCGGTGAGGGCGATGGCAAGCTTCCAAGCCACCAAGTTCATACCGTTCATACCGTGGCACGCGTGTGAAGCGGCTTGAGCGTACTCCGTGGGACCACCTATCCCACATTCCTATTCCAATCGCACAATAACACCAGACAAGTGGACCGAGCTGACTTGGCGATCTCCAGTGGTCTCGGCATCTTCAGACCGGACACTCCTTCTGGGGGAGTTGGCGAAGTGAGCAAATCACCGCAGAGACTCTTGGCTGCGGCTCTTGCAGCCCACCGAGATGGCGCAAAGCGTGGCAAGAAACAAAAGGGCTTCAAAAGACCTTCCGTACGATCACCGAGGCCCCGCATTGTCACAGGGGCGCTGCTTACACACTGGACACGCCGGTGCGACATGCAGAGTAGGGGACGAGGGGACCTGAGGGAGCGAAACGGTGGCGACGACGCGCGCAGAACGCGCACATGTAAATTAGCTGCAGTGCAACGACACGCTCGGAAGATTGTCAACGAAGAGATTTGATAAACACAATTTGGGCGTTCATGCCCCTTCTGACGGACGCGTGCAATGGCAGCGTTCATGGGGTCTGTCAAGGGCTGCGCGCTTCGATGCAGGTTGATTGGAGTTGGGGAGTTCACATCGTTTTGGAAAATTCTACGACGGTCCAGTGACGCGCCATCGTCCTGCCACATCCACAACGCGCAGACAACGCAACCCGTTCTGCTCAATTCACGACGAACCACGCTCAAAGTAGATCGCACTCGCCGCTCGAACTGCCAGACAGCCCGTGGCCACGCGGAAAATCGCAGCGCCATCGCGTTTCATCATGGGCGAGGCCGCGGTCTGATACGCGAGCTGTTGCAGGCCATGGCCCGCGCGTGCAATGCTTCAACCCCAGAGATCACGACCACCAGCAACCGTCCTTGCAGCGCGGCCTCGTGCGACTTGCGGCTGCACTGCGTTCCCCACGTTCCCTTCCCTCTCATTAAGCCCTGCTTTTTTCTTCTTCTTCTCTGGTCATTCGTTGTGCGTGAGCTGTGCTGTTGACCACCAGTTCCGCGGCGCTTTTGCCAGACTGCTTTCGTTGGCTCAAGAGCGAGGTCGGAGTGCAGTCGCTCACTGTGGGCTGTTGGACGTTGGTTGTTCGACGTGTCGGTTTGTGAAGAGCTTGTGGGACTCTAGCTAACAGTTCACGCGTTCTACATGCATGCCTCCTCTTGACACGGACGGGCTCCAGTCATTCTTACTTTCTATTCGTTTCCCTTCCCTCGCACCGTTCACCCTCTGCCGCACGGTCGGTTCTTCTATCTATTCATTCGCCATCGCCCGGAGCAAGGAGTAAGGTTCTTTTGGACAGTTGTTGCACCCAGTATACAAGGGGAAAGTGAAGACATACGACACTACGAGCCTATATACACAGACGTTGGGCAGAACCCACGCGCCCCAGACGACAACACCAACACGTCAAAATGCCTATGCCGACATTGTGGAAGTGGTCGCCACGACCGGGCCAAACACCAGATGGCTCCCCGGCATCGCAGAGCCCCTCACGCTTCGGCGCCCTCCACTCCAACGTGCGCTCCATGATCAACGGATCTTCGATATACTCACGCTCACCCACTCTCGGCGGAGATGCGAGTCCCAAAACCCCCTTCATGGGCTTCTTCCGCCGCGAACATTCCCCGCCCGCGCCCATCGACGTGGATGCCGCCAACGAGCCACCCCGAGACTCGAGCGACTCCCATTCGCCTCTCCACCCACAACACACAGCAGGCTCCTACATGCGGACTATCGCGCCGCTCCAGCACCCACAGGAACCACCTACCGTGTACCGCCGAGACTCGGATATACTCAACCGCCACCCCGCAGACGTTCAGCTCGACTACCGCGCCAGCGTCGACCCCGAGACGGAGGTGCTCAGCGACGAAGTCCAGCAGCGCCGCCGCCGCCGCCGTCACAGGCGGAGGAAGCACTCGCACCCACGCAGCCAGCGCGCGTGGATGCGTCGTAAGCACGAGAAGCGGGGCTGCATGCCGTTCGTGCGCGGGTCCGCCGCCCGCGGGAAGTTCACCGCGAGCATGATATCGGGGCTCTTTCTCGCGACCGTGTTGGCAGTGTGTATGTGACCCCCATCTTCCCCTCCATCAACCAACAAACAAACAAACACACCACAACAAAGCCTGACCATGATGCAAAACAGACCTTGTGCTCGCCCTCACGCGCCACGACCTTGGCCAGGAAGTCCACGTCGTCTTCATCATGATCGTGCTCGGCACCACCATCTTCTTCTGCCACTCGCTGATCCGGCTGTGCATGCTGATCCTGCACCCGTCCGTCGCGGACCCGAATCGGCCGAACTTCCCCAACATGAGTGCCCCCGAGGGTTTCGTCCCTGTGCGTCCGATCCGCGTGCATCTCGTGCGCGACGAGGAGCTCGCGGACGCATATGCGTCGTCTGACGACGACGACGACGACGACGAAGCCCGGGACGACCGCAGAGACAGGGAAGCTACCGCCGACCTCGAGAAAGGCCCCAAACTCCCGCCCCCCGCGTACGGTCTCTGGCGCAGCAGCGTGCGCGTCGACCCCAACCTGCTGCACTGGCAGCGCGTCGACTCGTCCCCAGCGCCGCCTCGGATCCCCGGCGGCGACTCGCGAGGCTCCTCGCGCACGGCGAGCAGGTCTGGCAGCGTGTCCGGCGCCGCGGCAGAAGCGCCGCGGCCGCCGTCGTACGTCTCGGACGACGGCGTGGGATATGCCGTCGATGCGGCGCCGCGGAGTGTCGCGCCGAGCCATTCGGGTGTGAGTGATATCCATCCTGCGTGGCGGCCGGGGTATGCGGTCAGTGAAGTGCCGACAGAGTGGCCGCGGGGGGTTCGCGTGTAAATGGAAAGGCAGTTGCGTTTTGTGGAGTCTAGTTGCATTGCGTCGTTGAGCGTTTGGGCGGGTTGTGATGGGTACTTGGTTGTCGTGCATTTGGGTTTCTTGGGCATGTGTGAGCGAGGCGTTGGTGGGGTTGTAGGATCGGGGGTGTGACCGTCGAGCGTATAGAATGAAGCGCAGCAAAATGGTTGTGGGCTTCAATCTTGCTGACTGAGCGTGATCTGGACATGTTCAATGTGGTGTCCTTTCATGGCGTTCAGTCCGCAGATCAAGCTTGAGGGTCCAAGGGTTGTGTGCCAAAGTTAGACTATCGTATCGCACCCAGTATCTCCTGTCAGCACGAATCCGAACATTGCTCTAGGTACTTTCTCTTGAAGGATTCCCGATGCAGTAAGTTTTCTTCCAGCCTGTGTTCCCTGAGTAACCGAATACCCAGTGCATGACGCCCAATGTTTGTTTGTTTTGCAACGCGAAGGGACTCCCCTATAAGCAACAAGTAGAGTACCTACCCAACATGCGCTGGAGATTAGGGTACCGCCGAGCTTCGGTACCTACCGTACGGTAATGCATAAAGGAGCAGATTGACCTTCTCATTCGGAAGCTCCGATGGCACCAAGATAGCCATGTACACGCGCAAGCATACACATCTCCAAGCCCCTGGACAAGGCTCTGACAGAACGTCGAAATTCGTTTGATTCGTCGAGGCGTGGTATTTTCCAAGATTGGACGGCGCGGGCGACATTATATACTCGATGCGCTTCAGACCCCTGATTCGCTGCTCGGTAAATGTTCCGCAGCAGTGATCGTCTGCCAAGAGGGGGCAGAGTCGCCCACGTCGCCCTCAGGCCTTGCCACTGCGGGTGCTTCATTCGAATCTCTCCGATTCTCATCCAGTCTTTGCCATGCGTTTAGCAAATGGCCTTCTCTGCTGCCTTGACCCAAACCACTGCGGCTGGATACGATACGGTAGTCCTCTGAAAGTCTTGACTCTTGCGCCATGCAGGAACGATCTTCCTCTGTCAAGCTCCCTGCAATAGGTACGGTAGGTAGGTAGACGAAACGAAGCATACCTACCTACTGATCGCCCTAGATATTGTAGGTATCCAGGCTATGGCTGTTTCTATGCTCGCCTCCAGCCGTTGCGGGTTCATGATCGGCGCGCCCAGCCCTCATCAGCCCGGAAGGGCCAGTATTAGAGCAGAACAGCTTTGATATAGACATGTCGTTCTGCCTAAAAGAACGATGAAACACGCGAACCGCCTCTTGCGCCATCTCGTCGGGGCAATGCAGCCTCAAGCGACTCAGTCAGTTCAGCCTTGTAGCCAATGAGGACTACACTGCATATGTTTGTACGATACCAATCATGTTTGCAACAGATTGTCCTGTCAAGTGGTTTTGACGATCCCGAGGTCGCCAGCTCTTTGAAGTACTTTTTAGTCGTTGCTGGCTAGTCCATCCATCCACTCGTTCATTCACTCATTCACTTGCAATTGTCACTCATTCTCTTCCCGCTCCACTGGTCTCGAATACCTTAGAAAGATGCATTCATTCAAGATAGCCCTTGCTTTCGCAGCCGTACTGCCCGCAGTACTTGCGCAACTCAGCGCAAAGATCAACCGCATCCAAAACGAGCATACCATCGCGGGCTCATGGGTTGCCCGTATCGAGGAGAATGAACTCCTCGAGGGTGTTCTCTCTACCGTTCTAGACCTCGCTGGCGTTGAATTAAAGGAGACCTACTCCGTTGGAGGTGTCAAAGGCTTCACTTTCGATGGCGACGACGCCATCCTGGATATCTTCGAGAACCTTGGCGCCATCAAGTCTGTCGAGCCTGACTTCAAGATGTGGGCTTCTGTCCCCGTCGGCTTCCGCACACCTACTGCGGGTGTGTTTCCGTTTGCCAACGGGACTAACGGGACTCTCGTCTCGCAGCAAGACTCCCCCTGGGGCCTTGGCCGCATCAGTCATAGGGAAGCTGGCGTGGAAGCGTACACTTACGACAGCTCAGCTGGCGAGGACACCTACATCTATGTCATCGACACCGGAATCAACACCGAGCACAATGATTTCGGCGGCCGGGCCACCATCGGAAAGAGCCTCATTGCCTCCTCCGACGGCGAGGATGACCAAGGCCACGGCACGCACTGCTCCGGAACCGCTGCTGGCACTACGTTCGGCGTAGCCAAGAAGGCCAACCTCATCGGCGTAAAGGTCCTTGGCGCGGACGGGTCTGGCAGCAACTCCGGCGTCCTGCGCGGCATCGAATGGGCCGTCAACGACGCCACGGAGAAGGGACGCATGAACCGCACCGTCCTCTCCATGTCCCTGGGCGGTCCCTTCTCGCAGACCACCAACGACGCGATCCAGTCCGCCGTCGAAGCGGGCGCTTTCGTCTCCGTCGCCGCCGGCAACGAAGGCGAAGACGCATCCAAGTCGTCTCCCGCGTCGGCGCCCCAGGCGTGCACCGTCGGCGCCACCACCGACCGCGATGCCATGGCCTCCTTCTCCAACTTCGGCAAGCTCGTCGACATCTTCGCTCCGGGGGAGGACATCGCCAGCGCGTGGATCGGCGGAGCTACCGCCACAAACACCATCAGTGGAACGTCGATGGCTTGCCCGCACATCGCTGGCCTCGCGGCGTATCTCATTGCGCTGGAGGGCCCGCGGGCGCCGGCGGCCCTGTGCGAGCGCATCCGGGAGCTTGCGACGAAGGATGCCATCACCAACTCTGTTCGGGGCAGCCCGAACCTCATTGCGTACAACGGCAACGGCGCTTAGATGGTGCGCTATCAATGTCTTGTTCTAACAGATGACTGCGGCTCGGTGGTATGGAGGGATTACAAGATGCGTATGGAGGGCAGGGTAGTTTCTTGCGGCCAGGCTCTGTACAGCACTGCTGTAATGGTCAGGTAGATGTGGATCTGGGCGTGGATATGATGGTGGTGGGTATAATACTGGTTCTCTACTAGTCAATGGGCACAATGATACCAACGTGTTTGTCAAAATCTTATTCTTCAGGACCAGACGTTCGCTTCCTAGCTCCCGGTGAAGCTCACATTGGAAGAATGGAGCCTAACGCAAACAGATAGTACAACTGCCGTCCTGGCCCATCTTCTTCGTGTCATCGTGAATAACGAATGAATGTATGATTTGTTGTACTCTTTTTTCTTTTGGTCCAGCTCCCCACCAACTTAGTGTCTGAGATATCCCTAACTTACGTCCAGTACGGCGTGAAGTTCCTCTACTATCCCCCATGTTACATTGCTCACCAAGGCACAACAGGTCGGCAATCTATTGAGCAAAGTCCAGCCGCATCTGCATCCGACTCGAGGGGTAATGAGACGCAGAGCATTTATGCAACAAGGCCAGCGATGTTGAAGCAATGAAAATCGCCTCCTTGATGGTGTATCAAAGCTACACTTCAAACACATGTCCAGAGATGCCAGACTACACAGTAGCTACAAATCAGCAAAGGGGACATTGACAACCCAAAAAGAAAAAAAAACATAGGAGTGCTGGAATGACATCAACATGGAAACATGCCGCGATATTTCTCGTCAAATCTCCCGCAGCTCTATGCACCATCAAAGATGCTTTTTCTACAGAAAGTGAGGGTCGGCACGCGAGGTATGTCCTGATCCACAGGATGGAAGAGACATAGCATCGGGTCCCCGAAGTCGCGCTCGAGCATGCGCTGGTCGCGATTTGGTTCGTCACTTGCACATATTAGGCAGATCGGAGAGAATTAAGCAAAGATACTCATCATCATTGGCTATCAGGGGTTGGTGCATAAATGCAGAACCCGATCCATCACGGCATTTCGTTTCCCAGACAAATAGACTGGTCTTGAAATAACCTTAGAAACCACCAAAGTGAGACTTGTTCAGTCCAGCTTCCCGTTGTGCTTTCGCATAGCTGCTAAGCATCTGATCGCAGATGACGAAGACACAACGGCGATTGCTCTAGCAATCGTCAAGCAACGTTTCAATCTCCTTGCGCTTCAGGGGTTGGTGCATAAGCGCAGAACCCCATCCACCACGCCATTTCGTCCCCCAGATAATTGGGCTGGTCTTGAAATATCCTTAGAAACCACCAAATCAAGACCCGCTCATTCCAGCTTCCCGTTGTGCTTTGGCATAGCTGCTGAGACAGCATCTGATCGCAGATGACGAAGACACAAGGGCGATTGCTCTAGCAATCGTCAAGCAACGTTTCGTTCTACCTGCGCTTCATCCGATGATCACTACGTCCCGCGTTCTCCGGCCAGCCTTCGGCAGAGATCTGGTCGTAGTGCTGCTGATGGAGCCTCTTCCTTCCCCAAGTATTCTGCTCCCGAGCCTGTTTATCCTGCTGCTCTGTGACGGCGTCCATAACAGCCATATTACAAGCGCAGTCCCGTCGATAGTATGGGTCATATGGACCGAATCTAGCTGTTTGCATATCAGTTCCATGTTTCAACAGTAAGTAGATAATAGACGTACCATAGGCTGCTGCCCATTCAGCAACTTGCCACGACATTGAGTTGACCATCTGCAGGTAGGTGCACAAAGCTATGGTCGAGTAGGTTTGCACGCAATATCGTGACATATCAGCGACTGCGGTATCCTTCGTCCACCCGAGGCAGACTTGGCCAAGACCGTCCATCCAGATATGGGGGTATGTCGGTCCAATCCTGCCATACTCCCAACACAGCGGGTCGATCTCGCCACACTGTGGATATTCTGGGACTGTGTTGGGTTCTATGTGCGAAATGATGGCATGGAGAGCAGAAAGGACGCAGAAGCGAAGACTCTGCAATTTGACGACGTGCTCGATACGATTGCCCGATGCTTTGCCTTTGCGTGTGCGAATGGAGATGACGATTTCGACATCCTTATCTCCAATGGAGTGGCTGATTGGCGCTGTCGCCCAAATAAGATCGGAAGCGTCGATCCGCACATCTTTGGGAGAAACGCGCTTCTCCAATTCTAAGTCCAGGTGGATGCGTAGGCCTTGCACACGTCCCAACGCCGTCATGCCCCCAACCATACTGAGCCAACGACGAATAGATACGAAACCAGAAAAGGACGTGTAAGATGCATGCGAAGTGCAGGTTAGCTTTAGCGGTCTGGTATGCCAAAGCCTCGACTTGTGTATCAGGTTGGTGCATGAGGAGACCGACGGTTCGATCTCTTCGAGCACCGTCTCCCTGTCTAGATCAATCGACAGATATCCCTGAGGGCAGATCTGATACATTGCAATTGACTTCAACACGGGCTCTGGCAGCTCAAGCATCTTTGGTGTGGCAGCATTCTTGTCAAGATTCCAGACCAGTCCAAGGCCATTATGATCAAAGTCCCTATACGTTTGAGGGCATGAGTGATAATAGCCATGTCTGTCGTATGACCAGTCTTTGTAAGATGGCACCATGCACGGTAGCTGGACTTCACCTTCAGAGTTTGGGATAGTTCCATGGTTGTTGGTTGTCTTTAGCAGGACAACCCCAGCATCGCCCCCTACGTTGACTCCAATCCTCCCAATGACAAGGCGGGACTTTTTGAGGCCAAGTTCGTCTTCGCGGAGACGTCTCACAGTGTCATTCAACTTCGAGAAGTCGATGCTTTGTGTATAGTGGCAGTTGCTCCGGTTTGGGCTGTCTACGAAGCAGATATCAAAGGATGAGACTTGATCCCAGCTCATAAGCGTCAGTGCTGTCAGGTCCATGAGGGGCTCCCAGCGTAGCCTCGATCCAGGCATGATGGCACTTCCGAAGAAGTTCTCGGCTCCCGTGTAAAATCTAGGGAATATTGTGCCTAGGTCGACCGTGACTTTATTGAGTCCTGCATAAGCCATCGAACCTAGTTTGCGTATCCAATACGCGGCAGCTACAAGGCTAGCTCCGTGGTTGTCGTGGAAGTAGGTGTATTTATATCCACTGACGTTGACCTGCGGGAGGCTCAAGTGTCGTTCGGCGCGGTCGTCAGGACGAGAGAGTGGAGCGACGCTCACGATGACTCGGCCCACGTGCATCATGATGAAGAAATTCAGATCGCCGTGCAGAACTGACATAGCCTCTTTATAGACTTGGCGACAGGTATATGCCAAGGGCAGCGTGGTGATGTGTACGCGAACCAGGTCATGCGTCTCCCATACAAACCCAGTATCCGGTGTGAAGCAATTGCCCATGTAGCGAGAGATTTCGACTGAGAGTAGTGTCAGCACACTGTTATAAGCGCTTTCCCAGCACACTCACCATTGTCGGTACCGCATGGCGCCAAACGTATAGCGTCGCCGGTCCAACCACCAAATGCTTTCTCATTATCGTCGCCCACCAAATGGTACAGATGAACCTCGTTGTCCTTGGTTGATCTAGCGATCTTGAGAGAGGCGGGGAACACGAAGGCGTACTTGTACACCTTGTTGCGTAGCTCGCCTGGTAAAGTGAGGAAAGAGGGTCTGTCAGGATCAACAGGTGCGCTTTCGGCTTTAGGCTTGTAAGTCTGCAGAGCCAAGGCGTCGGACATCACGCTGACTGAAGGAAGGCGCGCGTGAAGATGGTGGTGTTGTTTGGGTCGGGAACTTTCGAAGTCGACGTGCAAACACGCGGGTTTTATACACACGTGATCTTGGCTCTCCCCACCGTCACCTAGGACTCTCGTCCGCTAGTGCTTGTCTTTAAGCAGGGGTAATACGAGGAAGCTCTTCGAGTACGCCTACTCCAAAATCTGGCAAAGCAAACCTAGAAAAGCTATGCAATAGCATAACTATTGCGCCAGAGGCTTTCCTGAAGTTGACCGCACACAACTGGCCGTCGAAACTGCTGCGGCGCCCCCCAAACAACGACCCTGAAGCCAGCAACGGAAAGCACCGTTTCACCACGCAGGCATGAGAACAGTACGCCCCTCGGGCGCCGCGAGACTCGACACGTAGGCCATGCGCCTCGGCCGGCTTTGGGGCCCAGTCAGAACACTCGGGCGGAATGCGTCTTAGAGATGCACGGCAGGGCTCTAGGCGCCGTCCGGACAGAGAGGTAAGCAGGATTACTCGAGCGAGATAGAAGCTGGCTCCTACATGCTAATGAGCACCACGGCCGAACTGAGATACGCCCGCCTCTTTTTCCCGCCACCGCCGCCGCCACCACCGAGATTGAGATGACATACAGCAAGGAGCTTGTTAGAAGCGGGCGCATCTTCAAATCCATAAATATGGACGACACCTTTGAAGCAGAGCATTCGAAGAGCTTCGCTTACTAGAGCTCATCTTAGGATACTCGCTCGCAAATAGTGCCGCATCTCGTGGACCGTGTACCGAACCTTCGCTCGATAAAGCCGTATGGAAGAACCGTGATATCAACCCTGGGAGACCTTCGTGAACGATCGCCCTGTATCCGAAGAGCGGTTGCAGGAGCTGCGCCGATGGACGTATTGTCACAACACCCGTAAATTGAGGCAGAAGTCGGCCTCGCTGCCACCATGTTCCGCACAAGAAGAATATGCAGGACGAGGATCTCCATGCGCGCAGAAAAGTCCAAGGCGTCTGGTTGCAGCTCTTGAAGAGGAGGAATCGCAAATGTCCGGGCGCAAGACATGAGATCCTATACACATCGGCAGAAGCGGCGGACGACACTATCTCCATGAGCCATCGGGCGTCGGCGTATCTCTCAATGTTCGGGAGCGAGCTCCTCATACTAGCTCTTCTCGGCTTCTGCCTCTTGTCTAGGGACCTCGGCTGTGTGCTCGTCGGCGAAGGAACGGAAGGCTGTTGTGGGTCCCTTTCTTGACGCAAGTTATGCCCAGGAGCAGCAATACTCGGCAGCATCTGGATAAGCGGCACGTTGTCGTTGGCTTGATCATTAGCCCACGGCTTGCCATACGGATCTATGTCAATATCTGCCTCGTCTTGATAAGGGGCTCTCGTGGTGTAGCCGCGGCCATACTCGAACACTCGCGATACGTGGATGGGATTCGTTGGAACTGCGAACTGTTATACTGTGGCGTTGAGCGGAAAATTGTTCTCGAAAGGCTCTGCAGGAGCCACATCTACATGGCCTGGCTCATTGGAGCTCCGACTAGGTCTAGGACTCGTTCTCAGGCTGCCTCCTACACCGGATGTGTAGATACTTCCGGACCAGATCAGTTCGTTGTCATCGTAGGCGACCAACTCGTGGCCAGCCACTCGTAAAATGGGCTTGGTATCTTGCTCCGCTCCAGCTTGAGCCAATACAGGAGCACCCAACGCTTTAACCGTCTCGATTGGAGACAGAGTAACGCATCGACTGAGCTGCCTACAGAGCCGCTATCATGCCCAACACCATTACGGCAACCGATATAGCAAGCCATTTGAAATTCGTAACGTACCAAAGCTCTTCGCCCGTATATTTCGCAATAAGATTCTGCCGGTTTTTTCGGACTTTTCGCTGCCCTGCCACAGCTTGTGCAGCTCGGAAAGTGTAGCCCAGAATGTGGCCCATCACATAGTTCGTCGGAGACTTCCACAGCAGCGGGCAGTACTTTACGACATTCTCTGGATACTTTGACCCTGGAATGACTTCCGTATTGGCGAACATGTCGGCATAGAAACCGTTCAGATCTTTTCTGATTGCAGGCGCACATCTCGCAGGTTTCCCTTCATTTGGGAGATCCAGAATGCCTTTTGTGAGAAAGATGGGCTGAAAAGCATCTAGGAGGCCTCGTAACGCACTTGACGTTCCATTGGCATTGGAATTGTTCGATATGACGACAGGAAGTTCAATGATACTGAGTATATCAGATATGATCATGTTGCCTTGAATGGTGGCCGGGTACTGCATGGTAGCTGGTATCATGCTATAGGTCTCAACAGTCACCGTCGCGATGCAGTTGTCGTTAACAGCGGAGACAAACCGAGTTTCCAGGAACAGTATTGGCACAACAATATCGCTGTTGATGCTGAGATCACTGCTGAACAAAGTTTCGTTCAACTTGGCTGGGTCGAGCAAGTTCAGAGTCGTGGATCTTGTGGAGTTCCAAAGGTTTAGTCCAGCTGTTTTGACAAGACCTCGACATGTCCCGTTGGTCGGACAGAGATAGTTCGTCGCATTGCTCGTGGTGAGATTCTCGTTGAAGAAAGCTGCTTGGCTATTGGAGACACCAAGGCCCTTGGAAGCTTTATGCAAAGTGAACCAGCCATCAGGGATCTCAGACGCGATATCCATATTCAAGGACGTATCCCTTTTGGCTTCATGGAGCTCTGGTCGTGTAGCTTGCCGTAAAATCGGCCCTACCCCAAGCTTCGTCGCGAAAACGAGTAACGCCGCCACCGCAACCCTCCTTGCCTGCCTGCCTGCCTGCCAGAAATGCGGGGACGAGATTCTCCAGGAACCGCCCTCCGTATGCAAAATGGAGACGCTCGAGTCCCGTCCGCAATGCATCTCCACCAGATGACAGCAACACCGATGGAGAAGAGCGCTCCCAGAGCGATTACATATACACCGGCGAGTGTTGAGAGCCAAACGGCCGGTCTGATCTTCCACGCTTGGACACGATCTTCGTGAGAGACCAGCAGTATAACGACTGCTCCTGAGATGCATGCGACCAATATCGAGAGAAGCAACAATAAAAGCAACGGCTGCTTATGCGTTGACCTTGCGCCGCGACGAACGCCGTAGGGTTTGGTGAATTCCTGTGAAGGTGGATCTAGCAGCGTTCGAGACAAGTTGTCCGCCATGGTCGTGGGGTGAGCTTCGCGCAAGGCATTCTTGGAGTGAGAATCGCGAGAAGGTGCGCAGCGCCATATTTATTCGAATCGATCCGGGGTTGTAGCCTCGATCGGGTAGGCAGCTGCCAGGCTGAGTAGCCCGTGTCTGCAGCCACAAAGAGGCTCATTGTCCGAATATAAACGTTGCATTGCGGTTGAAGCTGCGCGTGAAAACCCAAAACGGGATCTTTCATACCGCTCGGCAATATCAAGAGATGCGTTCGGCGTCCATGTCAAGGACAAGTAGTAGCTGTCTCCATGATTCGGCTCTTTATTTGCACACCGGAACAAGAGGGCTGGGAACGTCCGTTTGTAAGGCCGAGGACAACATGGAAGAGGGGCTTCCGGCTGAGGAGGCAACCGGCTGCCATTGGAAGGGCGTCTTTCACAGCAGGAGCACGATTACCTACAAAAACAGAATGCTCAGAGACTCTCGAGGCGCGGCACGTAATCGCGCTACATCCAGAAACGTGCAATCGACCAGAAAGATTCCGTCTGCTGTCCGGTTTTGATTGCAAGCGCAGTTGACGCTCAGCTCAGGCTCCCTTCGAGGATACCAAAGCTCTTACCTCGTCGCCCCAGCATCAGCACCTTCAAGAATGGGAATCATAAGCTCCCCCCACAGCGATTCGCGCCCGAAAGTCAACCGATGCTCGATGTGCAGAATGCCCTCTCGCAGGCCCGCTTTCCTCGTATCTCGTATCGCTGGTAGGGTAACCAGAAGCGTGGCGGCGGTCGGGGCCAAGTTGACGCGAATCGAGACGGTCCGCATTAAAGGTAGGTATACATCGAATTGTTCCTCGTAAGCATGAGCATCGATGCGGCGTGCTATCGAGATGGTAATAGAGCATTGGGAGGAAAGTATGTCCTTTCGCGCACGGGGTCAGGAGCGCCAAGCCACCAGTCAACATCAACCGCAGCCTTTGTAGCCTTTGCGCTGAGCTTCACACTGTTGACTTCGGCGCTGGGCATTGGTTTCATCAGGCTACCTTGAAGACTACCTGGGCGTCTGCACTACTTGGGTCACGTGAACAAGCCGAAGCAAGAGGCAGAATGCCTAAGGCACAGGCAAGACAGCTCATACGAGACCTGGTCATACCGGTACCTACGGTACCTACCTACGATAGGTAACGCACTTAGATACCGGTAACGCCAGCGTATCACATTGATTGACCCATGTCTTGAGAGACACCAGGTAAATTCTCAGCCCATCTGCGGACATATCACACCAGTGGCGAGCTACGATCAAACATTATTATCCTTAGAAGCAACATTCATCACCGACGACAAAGCTCTGCGTGGTTTCTTAGCATAGACCTCTACTTAGCACTATGCCCTATCTTATAATTTTTTTACGCCAAATTACCTACGCCCCACAGTCTCCTCCACCGAAAATAGAAGTGAGAAAAGTCGCGAGTTATTGGAGAGAAGCATATGCTTAAATCTCAAACGGTTCCCCAGCTATCGATTCCTCTGGTCTCTCTCTTCCAGTGAGATACAAGGGTAATACCAGAATGACAGGCTTCAATGTCTCTTCTGCCTCGGCACGCGCTTGACAAGTTTGAATTTCAGGCAATACCACTCATATTTGGTCGGCACAATATCCGATAATGTCGTATTACATCCCACCCCCTCACATACATACATCTACAGTGATGTGTACATCTTACCTCCCAAACCTACAACTTGTCCAACCCACACTGCACCCAAACCCATCCTCCGACCCAATACAGATGATTCAGCATCCAATGCAGATGGACGACAAGTCACGAGCAACTTTGCTGGGCTGCATGTGTTTTGGATGGCATCGAGCCTGGTATTGAGTTTCTAGGTAAGATCGTTACCACCATAAAGAAAGAGAAACACGAGTGTAAAAGGCACGATTTCAACATGGAAACACATCTCTAAAGATGCAGTTGTACATCCCACATGCAATCAATGCGCTCGGGCAATCGGAGCCCTAGCGCAACGCAAAACCCCATCCAGCCAGGCTATTCCATCCCAAATCCCAGTCAAACCCAAGCAAGACACGTTTGCTATTTATTCGCATGCCATATACCCCTCAGCCCCCTACGACACGCCGCCAAATCTCTCCGTCCGTCCCCCCCTGAAGCTTCGATAAAAGTCCTCGGTGGGATCGCTGCCGAGCCCACTCCACCCATTCGCCCCCGCGCGTTGGCCTTCCTTCTGCGCCTGCTCAATCCTCTGCTGCAATTGCATGGCGCCCGAATCGATAAGCTGGAGCTGAGCGAGCTGGTTGTTGAGCACACGGACGACCTTGGTGAGGGGGTCGTCGGGCTTTCCGGACTTGCTGAGCGTCTGGGACGTAGCGTTGATCTCCTCGATCATCTCGGTGAGGTCCTTGTTAAGCTCGTTGAGGCGGTCTTGCAGTTTTTCGGCGAGTTTGTAACTGGGGGAGTCGTTAATTCACGTTAATCAAGAGAGAAGGTCAACTTACGTTCGCTCGCGCTCTTGGTCGGGGCCGCGCAAACTGTCTGCTCGGCCGCCGATGCCATGGATCTGCATCATCTGGTCGATCTCCTTCTCGTACTTATCTAAGAAGTGATCCAGTTCAGTCTGATTGTCCTCGATGTGGGTCAGATGCTTCTCGACTTCCTGCGCATCACGCTCCGCCTGAAAGGTCTTTGAATAGAGTGACTTGACCTTATCCGAGTTCTCCACCAAGGCGCGGTCCCATTTCGCAACAGTGTTGGCCTGAGCTTGGAACTCTTTCTGGTACTTGGATAGATCAGAGGCCCAGCGGGTGATAATTTCGTCCATTGATTTGTTTTTGAGGCGCGACTGTGCGGAGGGTGCCGGCCCGGCAGTTGAGGTTGCGAAGCCGGTCTTGGCTGGGTCTCCAGATGCCCCTGATGCAGCACCGGAAGCGGTCGAAGCTGGGGCAGCGGTTGACGTGGCACCTGGTACAGATGAAGCTGCGGTAGAGGCTGCCGGCTTGTTGAAAAGTGAAGGGGCTGCTGTGCTAGTCGTTGTGCCACTCGGTGCTCCAGTTGATGTAGCACTTGGAGCGGGTGTTGCGCTGCCTTTGTTGAACAGAGAGAAGCTAGGCGTGGCCGCAGTTCCACTCGGCGCAGCTCCAGACGAGGGTGCTGAGGTTCCGGTCGCTGCGTCTGACGCTGGTTTCTGGCCCCCCAGCCCTGAGAACAGGGAAGATCCGCTTGACGCTGCTGGTGTTGCAGGCGACGAGCCTACCGAGGTCGCTGCGGGCGTCATTCGACTGAACAAGGAATTGCCAGAGCTCGAAGTGGCCGCCGGGGCGGCGGTGCCAAAAACGTTCGACATGGTGGAAGGCGTGTTACCAGTGGACGTTGGCGCGGATTTGTCTCCACCAAGGCTGAATGATGGTGTCTTGTTTCCTCCTAAGCTGAGCGCGGGCGTAGCACTTGTGGACGGTTGGGAGGTAGCAGGTTGTCCGAATCCGAAGGTTGATGTGTTTGCCGGGGTAGCTGCTGGTGTTGTGCTACCAAGACTGAACAAAGAACCCTGAGTTGTCGCTTGCGGCGCTGCACTACCGGCCGGCTGCACAGGCGTGCTCTTGTTCGCATCCTTGGATGCATCTTTATTACCGAACCCACCGAAGGGGTTGCCGGCTGGTTGCGCAGGAGTTGAGCCCGGGGTAGCGCTGCCAAAGAGGTTCGGTGTGGAAGACGTGGTTGCGGGCTTCGCAGCGCCGCCGCCGAAGAGGGATGATGCACTGCCTGCGCCAGAGCCAGCTTGGCCAAACAAGCTGTTGCCTGGTGGGGGTCCTGCGGGTGTTGTCGAGGGAAGAGAGAATGTCTTGTTCGGGGCGGGCGTAGATGATTCTGCAGTAATGTCAGCATCCGCACACTAATAGTTTTCAATCCATGATATCGTCGGTAATAATGGGTCCATCAAACCTATCAATCATGGAAAATGTGGCCGACATACCTGCGGGCTTGCCAAACGCGAACGATGATGCCGTTGCCGTATTCCCTCCTGTTGACGCGCCAGAACTTCCTGTAGCAGCCCCGCCAAATAGCGATGGCTTCCCTCCTATCTCGGCATCGCCGCCTGTGTTTCCGAAAGAGAGGCCTCCCGAAGCGGGCTGTGATGCGCCGGACGTAGCCTGCGCGTTTCCGAAGAGGCTGGGTTTGCTGGCAGCGGGCGTGCTGGACCCGCCTCCGAATAGGTTGCCTCCCGAGCTTGCAGCGCCGCTGCCGAAGAGAGGAGGGGCTCCACCTTGTGTGCTGGTGCCTGAATTCGTGTTGTTCGCGCCGCCGAAGAGGCTCGATGTGCCGGGAGTCGCTGCACCGCCGCCAAACAGAGGCTTGTTCGGCGTGCTGCTGTTGGTGTTGTTGTTGGTTGTCCCGAACTTGAAATCCATGGTGAGGGATTGTTCAACCCTTGCTTGTACCCCGTGAGCTTGGTGTTGAGGTCGAGTTGAGGTCGAGCTGTTTACCTACTTGTGTTGTGCCGGCACGCGCTTTGTATAGGCAGCAGAGTTTGAGACAAGGCGCAATTACACAGTCAATGCAAGAAGTGCAACTGGCTGGTCGCGCTCGAAATCGTGAGCGGGAGCGTGGAATTAGTTGATGCGACAAACCGCTTGCCTGCAGCGTCACGGTCGCGCTGCAGCTCCAAAGTTTGGATCTCCACACGGAAAGCACGAGCCATGCCGGTGAATTGTCGGTCCGCCGCGCGCCTGCCTGAGCTCTAGAACGTCCCCCGCTGCCAGTTGCCAACTACGAATGCCCTGCGACTGGGCGGTGTCGTTTCCAAATTACAGTTCGATATCCGCACGTCACTCAGTCTCCTCACCAGCGCTGTCTTCACCCTTACCTCTCCCCTATTCCGTCTTCTCAGCTCTACGACCACCTCCCAGCTCCCTCTATTCTAGCTATTGTCTAAGCACCTTCCGCCCTCAATCTCCATGGCCGACGAACTGGCCCCTCCGCGCAAGAGTACCGAGCTGGAGGACTCTGGTACCAAAGATTTGGGCAAGTACCACCCTTTCATTCTCATCACTTTGCCTAATTGGTGTACAGCCGCCGAGTCATCCAGCGACGAGCACTTTTCCGACGCTTCTGAAGGCCGCGTCGTGAAGCCCGACCGATCTACTGCCACGTCGCCTATCCCCGTCACCCGCGTGGAGCGCGTGGACGACGAGCCCAGCTATGGCGAGGTCCCCGGCACCGAGGCCTACAATAAGCGCACCCAGGATGCCGTTCCGGACGAGGTCGAAATCGTGCTTGAGGGCCAGCGCAGCCGCAGTGCTTCCAGGGTCAGCATAAGTGATCGTCCGTACACCCCAGGAGGCACTCAAATCCCCAAGACGGTGGTGGAGAAAATAGACCCAGACGTACCCAGTCACGGTGATGTGCCCGGCACGCTGGCCCATGAATATCGTGCTGCAGACGCTGTCCCTGACATTGTGCTGAAAGCCCCAGAGCCTCCAGAAAAGAAACCCGAGGGTACGTAAGGCGAGTTTTCTTTCTCCCTACGTACGATTGACGGAAGAAGGGACGCCAACCGCCTCCATAAGCAGATCTCCCATGAGCTCCGACAACGAAGACGACGAAATAGACGACCGAGATGCCTCTGCGGCTGATGTCACAAAGGACGATGGTGCAGCGGAGGATGACGATGATGACGACGGCGGCAACGACGACGACGGGTTTGGCGACGATTTCGATGACTTTGAGGAGGGCGGGGAAGGGGACGATTTTGGGGATTTTGATGATGGGTTTCAGCAAGGCGAGGAAGATCCCGAGACTACATTTGACAAAGCCCCAGAACAGCCCTCTATGCCTGCCCCTTCCATGGGCCCTGTAAGTGAGAAATATTCAATCCCTGGTCTACGGTCTCTTGCGGTTCCTGTTCCACGGTGATGGATTGGCTGACGGCGTCTATGCGTAGCCTGTGCTTGATTTCGAAAACCTCACAACCCTTGAAGAGATTGCCATTGCCACCCAGCCCTACCTTGATGAAATCTACCCGTCCCAGAAAGAGATACCTAGCATTGCCACCAACCAAGCCGCTCTCCGTTCGATATTTCTTTCGGACCGGAGCGAATCGCTGTGGTCCCAGCTCGTGGCGCCACCTCCACTCCAACCGCCTGACTGGGTCCGTTCGCGAATTCGGCGTCTGTTCCTGGTGTCGCTGGGTGTACCCGTCGATCTGGACGAGATCTTACCAGCATCGAAGCAGAAAAAGTTGGTCCTCCCGTCGATACACATCCCTGGCGAGAAATCGCCAAGACCTTCCGCAGACAGCCGGAATGGGGCGCTGGGCAGAGTGAAGAAGGAAAATGCCTCCTCGACATCAGTAGATTCGTCAGCCTCCAAGTCGGGGAAACGGAAAGGGCCGGTGCCGCCTCCTCAGCTGGACATTAGCTCTACGACCATGCTGTGCGCCACCACGGATGCTGCGCTAGGGAATTTCACAGACGAGGAGCTGCAAGCCCACGTGAAACGGCTCGAAGAACTCAAGGAGCGGGCGCACGAGGTGTTTGACTATTGGCAGAAGCGCATGGAGAGCGCGCTGGGAGACAAGGACGCTGTAAGCATGCATGAATTTCCCCACCACGGTCGAGGGTGCGCTAACCGCCTTGACACGTCTAGTTCGAGCAGGTCATCGAGAGCCTGGTCGCACACGCCAAGAAGCTGAGGTGAAGAGCAGCCGTTGGCACGAATGGCCAAAACAGTCGGTTCCGACGAGATTCGGACACAACAGGCATGCTCCCAGGTGGTGATTACAAGGCTAGCCCGGGAAGCCACGTGTCGGGCCGGGGGGGGGGGCGAGTACATGTGACGGGTAAGATGAATTCACGGGCAGGACAAGGCCGACGCCGAGGTAGCAACGGCTTCGGTTGGCTGTGGTGTGTGTGTTTGTTAGGTGGGGGCGGCTAGGGCCAACGATGCCGTAGCGGCTTCGACATGGTGCGAGGTGGTGTGGTGGGGCAGCGTATAGACGGCAGACACTGGACAGCGTGCTCTGCTCACGACAGGCTCGGTCCGCCAAACCGCTTGCAAGCCTCACGTGAGCCCATAGAAGCAAGCGCGGGCACGAGGCTGCGCGCGAGAAACGGACTACATTTTGAAACCGAGGTGCATGATGATGGGCACGTTTCCATGTCCACGGTGTCTGTCGTGAATGTCGATCAATCAGGGGGCGCTCTGACGGCGGGCTCGTACGGTGAGGATGACGGTGTGCCTCTGCTCTGGCATCGCGGAGGGTGAGGTGAGGATGGAATTCGATGGGGTCCCCAAGCGGACCGGATGGGACCTGGGTGCACATCTGACCGGGTCCAGGGGAATTGTTAAAACATCGACTTGCCGTTTCATTACACTCGATGTAGCTTAGTCAGCATTTGCAATGCCAGTTTACGTGCAGCGCTAACAGAGGCATCGATACGCTAGCCCGATCGTAGCCTCGATTCCCCCTAGCAGTCCTTGGGCTAGCCCTAGTTTGACCTAGCCGCCACGTCCCTAGCCCCAGTCCGACCTAGCCTTCGCGGCACTAGCCTTAAGGCGACCTAGCCATCGCGCCCCTAGCCCCAGCTCCATCTAGCGTTCTTCGTGCTGCAGCTCAAGTCGAGTGTGATTATACGACGGGAGAGGAGTGGAGGCACTCGGCGCGAGGGAGGGTGCAATTTCTGAGGAAACTCCCAGGGTCCTGAACAGATACCTAGATAGCGTCACGACGGCGGCGCATCGTGTGCTGTCAGCCGTTATTTGCCCCCTTGTAGGCAATTCTTGTGCATGAGGCGGGCGTGCCGGGCTAGCAGCGGTTGCCGAGTAGCCATCCGTTCCACCATCGCCCGCTGCCAGCCAGACTCCAGTATCCTCGCAGGGCCCCATGTGACGGCCAGTCCTCACCGCAACCACCGGGCAGGGAGCCCAAGTCCGACGGCCTGGCAGAAGCAGATGTCTTGCCGCCATTACATCACCGGGCGTGGGCGAACAACGACGTGCTGTGGTAGCGCTCTGGCATGCGAGATGAGTGCTTGTCTAGCGGCGCCCTGTTCCGACACACAAAGCTGGCTGCCCCGTCTTCTGCGCCACCTGGGCGGGACGCGATGCCAGGCTAACTTCCGAGGCCTGCAGCAGCGGCTTCGTCAGATGGGGAGAAGGACTCAAGTGCTCGCTAGGGGTCAGGACGCTCAGGACGCTCAGGACGCTCAGGACGCTCAGGACGCTCAGTACGCTCAGGCAGGCCCAGCGACTGCTTTGTGCAAACAGTATCGCCGATCACCCTGCACCCTGCTCCTCCGCATCCCACTGTCCACTGCGCGTTCGCTTCTTCAGTGTTTCCTGTTTCTGTTTCTTGTTCGCTTCTGCTTCTGTCTCTAGCGCTCCTCTCTTTCTCTCTTTCTCTCTCTCTCTCTCTCTCTCTGCTCCCCCTCTTCCCGCCCCCCCCCTCTCTCTCTCCTTTTCTCGACCTTCTCTTGCATCCAGCTTCCGCTGCCCGTGACTCTGTGAAGCAGGCTGCATGGGCCCGCATCTATCGATTCTATCCTTTTGCCGCGATTCGCCTACCTATCCCTACCCCCTAGCACCCGCGCCAACCTCTTCGATACGCGCGGGGGCCTCCTAGCCAAAGCCTACAACGACAGCCCTTTTTGGCGACGACAACACCACAGCATACCCGCCGATCTCGCCGGCTCCTTCTTCTGCTTTTCCATCTTCGACGCCGCTGTTCGCGAGAGCCCGAGCGTCGTGCTGCTGTTCCCCATGCGCCGCGAATAGCACATCCACTTCCTCCATTCGCATTCGCATCCGCGATGACCACCGAAACCTACACAGGGCTGACAGCCTTTGTCAAGAACCTTGCCCGATCGCACGACCCTGGGCTCGATGCCTCCTTTCGCGCCCAGATTGCCGCGAATGCCGCCGAGCAGAGCCCCGTGGTCCTCGCCGGCTCCGACGACTCGCCAGAGAAGGCTGACCTCGAAAGGGAGCTCGCCGCTCTTGTTGCCCGCGTGCAGTACCTCGAGGCCAAGGCCAACGTCGTAGACAACCACACATTCCCCATGACCCCTGGCGAGCCCGCCAACGCATCCTTCCTGTACGCTCCTTCCGCGCCCGCCTCCCGCAATGGCGGGCACTCCGACCGCCGCGGATCCGAAAAGCGCGCCACCTGGGTCAGCAACTGGCTGGCTGCGAAGCAGGACAACGGCGACTCTGCACAGCCCGCCACTGCGCTCACCGAAGAGCAGCTCAACTACCTGCGGGACCACCTGAACAAGCAAGCTGACCAGATCAAAAATCAGCGCGAGCATATCGACAACCTCAGCGCCGAGGTCAACAAGCAGCTGAACAACCAGAACACGGCCTTCGCACATGGCATCGAGGATATTGGCGCTCTCAAGCGAGAGCTCGGCAAGCACCAGCAGGCCAACTTGGCCTTCCAGAAGGCGCTACGGGAAATCGGGAGCATTGTCACAGCTGTCGCTATGGGCGATCTGAGCAAGAAGGTTCTGATTCACGCGAAAGAGATGGACCCCGAGATCACCCTGTTCAAGCGCACCATCAACCGCATGGTTGACCAGTTGCAGGATTTTGCTAGTCAGGTCACTTTCTTGGCCAAGGAAGTCGGAACCGAGGGCAGACTTGGTGGCCAAGCAGACTTGCCCGGCGTTGACGGCATTTGGGCTGAGCTTACCGACAGTGGTACGTCTTTCGACTCCTTCGTTCTGGCCAATGCTAACACGCGACACAGTCAATGTCATGGCGAAGAACCTTACCGAGCAAGTGCGTGAAATCGCCATCGTCACCACCGCTGTGGCGCACGGGGATCTGAGCAAGAAGATTGAACGACCCGCTCGAGGAGAAATCCTGCAGCTACAGCAGACGATCAATACCATGGTGGACCAGCTGCAGTCGTTCGCCACCCAGGTCACCAAAGTCGCCAGAGATGTCGGTACCGAGGGCAAGCTGGGTGGTCAGGCCGAGATTGCCGGAGTCAAGGGCATGTGGAACGAGCTCACGGTCAATGTGAACGCCATGGCCCAGAACCTTACTACGCAAGTCAGGGATATCGCACAAGTCACAACTGCCGTCGCTCAAGGAAACCTCACACGGAAGGTCGAAGCCGAGTGCAAGGGCGAGATCCTGGAACTGAAGAACACGATCAACTTGATGGTAGATCAACTGCAGCAGTTCGCGCACGAAGTCACCAAGATTGCCCGAGAGGTCGGTTCGGAAGGTCGGCTAGGTGGCCAAGCTACCGTGCACGGTGTCGAAGGAACGTGGAAAGACCTGACTGAAAATGTGAACGGTATGGCTATGAATCTCACTACCCAAGTGCGAGAAATTGCCGAAGTCACAACCGCTGTCGCTCGGGGAGACTTGAGCCGAAAAGTCAAGGCCGAAGTCCAGGGTGAAATTCTATCTCTCAAGATTACCATCAACACCATGGTTGACCGTCTGAACACATTTGCGCAGGAAGTGAGCAAGGTGGCTCGTGAAGTCGGCACGGACGGTATCTTGGGCGGCCAAGCCCAGGTCGACAACGTGGAGGGCAAGTGGAAAGACCTGACCAACAACGTCAACACCATGGCCCAAAACCTTACTTTGCAAGTGCGAAGTATATCCGAGGTTACCCAGGCCATTGCCAAGGGTGACATGAGCCGAAGGGTCCACGTCGATGCAGAGGGTGAAATTCGGCTCCTGAAGGACACTGTCAACGACATGGTTACGCGTTTGGACGACTGGTCGCTAGCCGTGAAACGCGTTGCTCGTGATGTCGGTGTCGACGGAAAGATGGGTGGGCAAGCCGACGTTCAAGACATTGACGGACGTTGGAAGGAAATTACGACCGATGTCAACACCATGGCCCAGAACTTGACATCACAAGTGCGTGCATTTGGTGACATCACCAATGCGGCTATGGAAGGCAAGTTCACACAAATCACTGTCGAAGCATCTGGTGAGATGGACGAACTGAAGAGGAAGATCAACCAGATGGTGGCTAGTCTTCGGGAGAGTATCCAGAGAAACACCGCTGCGAGGGAAGCGGCCGAGTTGGCGAACAAGACGAAATCCGAGTTCCTTGCGAACATGTCGCACGAGATCCGCACACCTATGAACGGCATCATCGGCATGACCCAGCTCACCCTCGACACCGACCTTACTCATTCGCAGCGCGAAATGCTGACCATCGTCCATAATTTGGCTGGTCAGCTCTTAACGATCATCGATGACATCCTGGATATCAGTAAGATCGAAGCGAATCGTATGGTCATGGAAGAGATCCCGTTCTCGTTGCGAGGCACCATCTTCAATGCTCTCAAATCCTTGTCGACAAGAGCAAACGAGCGAAAACTTGATCTCGCTTACGATGTATCGTTCGACGTACCTGACTACGTGGTCGGTGACTCTTTCCGGTTAAGACAGATCATTCTCAACCTCGTGGGCAACGCTATTAAATTTACTGAGCACGGAGAAGTCAAGGTCGCCATCTCCATGGCTCAAGATGAGCAGGAGACTGGCCAATACATCTTCCAATTTGCAGTGTCGGACACTGGCATAGGAATCCATGGCGACAAGCTCAATCTCATTTTCGATACCTTCCAGCAGGCAGACGGATCAACAACCCGAAAGTTCGGTGGCACTGGCCTGGGTCTGTCAATCTCGAAGCGACTCGTAACGCTCATGGGCGGAAGGATGTGGGTCACATCGGATTACGGAAAGGGGAGTGTGTTCTACTTTACCTGCAAGGTCCGTGCCGGAAAACCGGATCTCAGCGCCCTTCAACAACAAATAGCGCCCTACAGCAAGCACACTGTGTTGTTCGTAGATCAGGGTCACACCCGATTCTCCGAACAGATCGAAGAGCATCTGAAGATGCTCGACCTCGTGCCGATTGTTATCGGCTCTATAGATGAAGTACCAATTCCAGAGAAGCCCAGTGCAGACATGGGCTTCGACTGCGTCATCGTCGACAACGAACAGACAGCAAGGGAGCTGCGCAACGCCGAGCGCTTCAAGTATATCCCGCTGGTAATGCTTACGCCGCGCGTTTCAATAAGCCTTCGGTCAGCACTCGAGAACGGTATTTCGAGCTACATGACCACACCTTGCTTACCGATCGATCTCGGCAACGCCCTCATCCCAGCGCTCGATGGCCGAGCAGCACCACTGGTGTCGGACCACTCGAAGTCGTTCAACATTTTACTCGCAGAAGACAACGCAGTCAATCAGAAGCTCGCCGTCCGTATCCTGGAGAAGTACCACCACCGGGTCACCGTGGCCAACAACGGTCTGGAGGCCTTCGAACACATTCAAAAGAAGCGATACGATTGCGTTCTCATGGACGTGCAGATGCCCGTCATGGTAAGACCCCTGTCCCTCCCGGCGTCACCCCATCTAACGTTTCCCCAGGGTGGATTCGAAGCCACAGCCAAGATACGCGAATGGGAGCGCGACAACGCCATCCCCTCGACCCCCGTCATCGCCCTCACCGCGCACGCCATGGTCGGCGACCGCGAGAAGTGCCTCGCCGCTCAAATGGACGACTACCTCAGCAAGCCGCTCCGCCAGAACCATCTCATCCAGACGATCCTCCGCTGCGCGACCATGGGTGGCCACCTCTACGACCATGAGCAGCGCCACAACATAGAACACATGGCTGCGCCGGACATGTCGCTCCCGTCCTCGGACGCGCACTCGCCCAACGGCACGCCGTCCAAGGGCTCGCACCGGCGGCCGCATCTCGAAGCGCGGGGGTACACGGAGCGCGGAGGTGGAGCGGCCGGGTCGCCGAGCCTACTCGCCGCGGATCAGAGCGATCCTGTAGATAGAGTAAGTAAACGGATCAAACTCAAGCGTGGATGGGAGTGTATATAACAACACACGCGAGCGTTACCATGCCTGAAAATAAAGGAGAGATTGCTGATTCGTGGCTAGCAGCTTTTGCTACGGAGTCATAGCAGTTAGGATCTGAGAGGCCTACGGGAGCTGAGGGGGTGATTGGGAAAGCGGAGACGCGAATGGGGAGGTTGGGAATGCAATTGTTTGTCGGCGAAATGTACGAAGTTGCAAGTGTGCTTTTGCGGATACCCCCGGGTCGAAATCAGATGGAAGCTGAAAGCGGTGGAAGCCGGACGATGCTCACCTGGCGAGCGTTGGGATAGATGGACGGATGGACGGATGGATCGGGCATTTCTCATGCAACATTGTTGTGGTGTTTTTGGGTCTGCTTTCACCTCGTTGCTCTGTTTTTTTTTTTGGGTCTTGCTGCACGCTCGCGTCGCTTGTTCGCCGCGTTGCGTCTCCCTCCCCGCCATTTTTTCCTTGTCTCATCTCTGCAAAGTTGTCTGTTCATTAGGAAGCAGATGGCATGGGCGAGATTGGAAGACGGGTACTGCATTTAGTGGCGTTGGGTCTTTTTTTGGAGGGTAGGGTAAGGTAGGGTAGGGTAGGGTAGGATAAGGTAGGATAGGATAGCATATGATTGGATAGGACTAGAGTGCCAATCGAGGCTTCATGACTTGCGAGACATGAATTCGATGTCCGTTTGGGTGATGACTTCTAGACTTCTCCCATCGCGTCGAGATACATGCATGTCCCATGTTCTCTCTCTCTCTCTCTCTCTCTCTCTCTCTCTCTCTCTCTCTCTCTCACTCACACACACATATGCGCTGCTCTCTGGGTCTCAAGAGTTCGTGAGTCGTTTTGTGAGTTTCCTCCCTGGGGCTTTCTCGTTCCTGCACGCTTGCGCGTGACAGTCGGTTTACGCACTCGGCCGCGTCTTGGTCGCAAGTCCTCTTCCCGTAGGTAGTTACTTGGCCGCGTTCTCGTCCACTGAATGTCTACCCTACCCGGCCGCGTCCCCGTTATCAAAGCGCGTCTTCGGTACCTATTTGGCGACATCTTCATATACACAGAGTGCGTCTGCCGTACCTACTTGGCGGCGTCCTCATCCCCCTCGCGATTCCCACATTTGGCTGCATCTCCATCTAGAATACGTTTAGTTCTAAGCACATTTATCGTGGCGGTACCTGAGCGCTGAGGAAATGGCTCTGGCCACTATTGTTGCCTATCACAACGATTCGTACGAAGACGCCAAGGGTGAATGTTACGCCAGTATCTGATTTTCATAGCAGATACCATGAGAAACTCCCAGTGACGAACTCAACTATCGGGCACGGCTCAATTCCGTATGTCGTCTCTACTAAGCACTATTTCGGTCACTGAGAGGCCAGAAGGAGGCCGAATGAGATACCGTGAAGCTGGTGCATGAGCACAAGGAATCAAATGCACACGATCTTGCATTGCAAGGGAACGGCATCTTGCTAGGTGCATTGAGCTATTTGGGTTTGCGTAACTTTCTCTCCAGAACCACCCAGCTCTTTGCTTTTATCAGGCTTTTAGCTACAGAACCTAATCGCTATGGCTTCAACGAGAAGGATATCAGTCCGAGTGAGAGTAGCAACACACTTCCGTTCTTGGCCTATATGGAACAAGGTCCAGTGTATATAGGTCATCTGTCGCGTACGTGTGATAGAGCTCTCTTTTGCACCTGCCCTTGTACGCAACACCCTACGATGCTTTTCACCTTGTCGTTGGTAGCAAAGCAAGATGGCACAAGTCACCTTTCATCGTACAACATCATCATATTCTGGGCCTACACCATCGCGTTCCTTTCGTTCTCCAAGTCACTCCGAGGGGAAAACTGCCAAGTGAATCTAAAACCGCGTACCGGATCGGCTGTAAGGCTGATCACAGGTTTAGCGCCAGCAAGAGGGACATTCATATGGGAGAGGACATCATATCAAAATTTCCCTCGGGCAGGACAACTCCTTCAAAGGTCACCCGAGACTAAAACTCGATCAAGCATGGCACAATCTACCGGAGAACCCCAGCATTTGTGTAAGTGGGCTGAGAAACGCGTGTTCTCGCTGTTCGACTACGATTCTCTGAAGCAACCCCGGCTTGGTGGGTTTTCTATCAGCGGTGCTGACACAGCGGGGCACGTCTAATACTGATTGTACGTCAGGGAATCCGTTTTCTAGTATCAATGGGATGTTTTCGTTCACTGAAGAGACTCCCAGCGGCGTATTATTCCCAAAGAATACTCTTGAGAAGTCTTGATTCTTCAGTAGTCGTATTGGTTTCGGCATACCCCTAAAAGTGACTCCATGGATCGTTGACGAATGTAGCCGGAGATTTTATCTCGAGAAACAGGCGTCTGAAATTCACAGCTTGGTAGAGAGCAAAGTATTCCAACCTGCGAAATTGGGACTTCCTGGCCCGGCCAACGATTATCACTCTAACTGCAGGCGCACCCGTGGCCAGTAGAGTATGGAATATCTCTTCGACCGGGAAATACCCATCAACTAGACCATCGAGCCTGATGTGAGCTTCTGAATGCTCGCACGCAACATTGGTGGACTCAAAGAATTTTACTCCGTCCATGAAAAATTGGAAATGGTTTTCTCCGTGAGTGTCTTTTCCCATGATCCTCCATCTCGCAGGTCGAAGCACTCTCAACACGGGAATGGAACACTTCATCCTAGACTCAGGCTCCTCTTGGCCATGTACGCGATCTGGCCAGCACGCAACCGCGAGTTCCTCTAAGATATATCGGTGGTAACATATCCCGTTGTCCACAGACATCCAAGTCCACGATGGTGCGCCATATTCGGCTGCCTGTTGGATGCCTTTCAGGGCCAGATGGGAGAAGCTATGTCCCTGACTAGGTACCACTAGGACCGATGCAGCAGCGTTCCAGGTCCACGGGTAGGTAGGTAGACAGGTAGGTACCTACGCCAGCTGGCTGAGCCTCGCAACCCGGAAAAGCCTTGAGATGGTCCTTCCGGCATGCCTGGCGTTTAGATGCTGGAGATTCAAAGTCACTTGTCACCGCGTCGATGTCACGTCGCACGCTGGCGCTTCGTCTCCGCGCATAAGTACCTACCGGTAGGTACGGGCGGAGAGGGCTCCGATGCATCAAGAGAAGGGCGCGGACGGGGCGCGTCGAGGACCGCGCTGCGCCGCCAAGTGACGTGCCGATCTGATTGTTTGCTGCTCCGCGACCTGCACGTCGCCGCGACATGCTGCAGCGCCCTGCAAAGGTCTTCAGCCTTGTGGACAGCACATCCTGAGAACCGGCAGCCTCATCTATTTGCGTTCGTTGGCCGCATTTCCCGTACCGTACCGTACCTAAACCATGGGTGAATGTGCGTGAACCGTCCTTCGCCTCCACCACAGCTACTACCAATCTTTAACCCAGTTCCTCGCGAGTTGGAGATGATGATTAATGAACCGCCTTCAAGTGGCATATAAATCTCGCGCCGCCCTGTCTCTTGGTCGCCGTCCCCATGAGGCTGGAAGCTCGTTTGTGCGCCGGGCCTCAGTTGTACCGTCTATTGCTGTAACCTTTGCCTTGATGCGCCCTGCTCGATTTGCTGTAAGCTGTGCTTTCTGATTCAGGACGTAAGGCACATTTCTTCCTGCCTTGCGTTCCATCTCGACCCGTTTCCGTGGTTTACCTGGGTCAGACTGCTCTGTTGGCCGCGTAGCCAGCTCAGCTCAGCAACGTGGAGAAGGCGAATTCGCTGTGTGAGGCGCAGCGAGCGGCGGTCGGCGAGATCGCGCCTTCCTGTTCACCTTCACCTTCACAGGCGGCCGCGCCTGCTGTTTGCGGGGACCCCCCCGCACTTGTCGACTGAAGATGGCCTCGTCTTTTTTATCCATCTACACGCCAGCTTCAGGCCTGACAGAACCTACGGCCATCGAGCAGGAGCTCGATTTTTGCTTCACCCTAATGGACTCGCTGGAACCCAAGGACCCAAACTACGCGGAGAGCCGCGCTCACTATGAGCATCATATCAACGTCCTGACCGACCAGCTCGACGGCGCGTCCGCGTCCGTCACGCCTGGTTCTGCGACAGACTGGATCGACATGTTACGCAAGCGCCCGCGAGAACTGTCTCTCTCCGACAGCGAGCAGCACTTAAATAGTCCCGCTACGCCGATCGACAACATGCCAGGTGCGTGGCCGACATTGAAGCGCCTAAACGTCCATGGCAGCGATATTGTCCATCCCACAGACGACCGCCGGTTCACATTCAATCAACAGCTGCCTCAACAGCTACCCATGCAGCATCACCACTTTGGTTTCGTCGACCCATTCCCAGAGTTGCTTCACAATAACCAGCCCGTCTCCGTCCGGCCTGCCGACGCTTTCGTGCAAGAGACTATGGGCAAAGATGAACTTGCTGAGTTCTTGCTCTCGCCAACGCCTGCCAGCGGTGGCTACCCATACAACCAACCTTTACTGCCACAACGAGACGCCCTCTTTCCCCCACCGCCGCTCACTCTCGGATTCCCTGCTGCCCGACCTGGTGGTGAACCGGTTTATCCTAACTGGCCGTCACCGCTTTCACCTTCACCGGATGCAGTGGACCACGACGTCGTGAATTCGCTCATCGACGGTATCAGGAGCCAGGCACACGACGACACTCCCCGCGAGCCGACCCCAAGGAAGATGAGCTGTAAGCTGATGCCGCATCAAGAGCAGGCACTCGCCTGGTTGCTCAAGATGGAGAAGGGCACAAGCAAAGGCAGTCTCTTGGCTGACGAGATGGGTCTCGGCAAGACGATTGAGGGACTCTCGTTGATCGTCGCCAATCCTTCCAAGAACCCAGCTAGAAAAGCCACCCTGATCGTTGCCCCAGTGGCCCTCATGCGGCAGTGGGAGAAGGAGATTGAGCGACACATAAAACCAGCTCATCGCCTCAAGGTCTACACTTACCACCGGAACGGAAAGAAAGCCGACTTTAGCGTGCTTCGCGAGTACGACATTGTGCTCACAACTTTTGGCACGCTGGCAAACGAACAGAAGCGCATCGACACCCGCAAGGAGTCGGAGGCTAATGACCGTGAGCGTCGAGACCCGGCGGCCACGCGCAAAGCGAAGGACAAGCTTGGCATTCTTGGGGATGAGTGTTACTGGTATCGAGTTATATTGGATGAAGCCCAGTGCATTAAGAATCGGAGCACCCTTACCTCGAAAGCTGCAGCCGCTATCCAGGCTGAGCTCCGACTGTGTATGACTGGAACACCTATGCAGAACTCTGTTGAGGAACTCTATCCCCAGATTCGGTTTCTGCGCATTTCCGCGTATCAGCAGTGGTCTTCCTTCAACGACCAGTTCGTGAAGCCTCTCAAGGCGAACAAGAACTATATGAATGAGCGGGGCATGTTGCGCTTGCAGGCACTTATCAAATCGTTCACCCTACGCCGCGAGAAGGTTACAATCATTGACGGGAAGCCCATTGTCAATTTGCCCCCAAAGACTGTCAATATTCGACCTGTGGAATTTTCCGATGCGGAGCACGAGCTGTACAAAGCTATCGAGACCAAGTCGCAAATCCAGTTCAACCGTTACCTTAAAAAAGGACAGGTGACTAACAACTACGCCAACATCTTGGTCCTGCTGTTGCGCTTGCGCCAGATCTGTTGCCACCCTCACCTGGCCAACGATCTGGGTGTGCAGGTATCGACTGAGGGTATTTCGGAGGTTGACCTCAAGAGCCGTGCCAAGTAAGTCGCTTTGACGAAATTGACGAGAAGTACTGACATGCAGTAGGTCACTTGACAAAGATGTTGTTCGCCGTCTGAAGGATAACGGAGGTGCCTTCGAATGCCCCATCTGCTATGAGGTACGTCTTGTTGGGTTCATTTCCCTTTAATCAAACCAAAGGGCGTATGAGCGAACCACTAACTGGGTGTCCAGTCGGACATCAATCCGACAATTATTATACCATGCGGACACCACACTTGCGGTGAATGCTTTCAGAAGCTTATCGACCCTTCCCGAGCCATCCAAGAGGGCAACGAGAATAGCACTCCGAAATGCCCTCATTGTCGCGGCACCCTGACTTCCGAGAAGATCACTGACTACCGCCATTTCTGCAAAGTATTTTGCCCCGAGAAGTACGAGGAGCTCCGTGTCGCGTTTAATAATGCTACTGGAGAGGAAGATGGTGAAGACAGTGACGGCAGTGATGTCAGCGATATCAGCGATGACGAAGAGTATGAAGATTCTAACGATACGACCCTCGGCGGGTTCATTGTGGATGATGACGACGACATAGAGGAGGACGAAGATGAAGACGTGAAGATGGAGAACGGTGCTGAGGATTCTGCTGCCGCGGTTCCTGGCCGCCACAGAAAGAAGAAAGGAAAGGTCAAGGCTAAGGCTAAGGTCAAGGAGCACCTCTCGCTTGCGCAGCTCAAGAAGTTGTCTCTTCGCAGTACGGATGCCAAGAAAATGTATATGAGGCGTCTCCAGAGGTCTTTTAAGAGTTCCGCGAAGATTGACGAGACGATGCGTTTGTTGACGGACATCCGCGAGAATGACCCCACTGAGAAAACGCTAATATTCTCATCCTTCACGACGTTGCTTGACCTCATCGAGGTCCCTCTGCAGGAGCAGAAGTTCAATTATCAGCGTTACGACGGCAGTATGAATTTTGACGATCGAATCGATGCTGTCAACGAGTTCATGGACAATGCGACAGAAAATATCATGCTCATCTCGATCAAGGCCGGGAACGCGGGCTTAAACTTGAACAAGGCTTCTCAAGTCATCATGCTTGATCCTTTCTGGGTATGTAGACGTTCCGGGACGACTCGAATGATGAACAATCGCTAACACGTCACAGAACCCGTTCGTGGAAGACCAGGCTGTCGACCGTGCTCATCGTATGCCTCAGCAGCGCGAAGTGCATGTCCATCGGGTTCTTGTTCCAGAGACGGTCGAGGACCGCATCTGCAAATTGCAAGACAGCAAGCGAGAGGTTATCAATGCGGCGCTCGATGAGCGTGCCGGAAAGAGCCTCACGAGGTTGACGGTCGGCGAGCTTCGTAGCCTCTTCGGCTTGTGAGCGAGGTGCTTTCTTGTTCGTACGTCGCGTTGTTGACGTTCACGGATGCCTTTGGCATCCTGATTCTCTGCCCTCTACTCGATTGTAATGGGGCGATACTACTCAGCACAGCATTTCGCGTCTGCTCATTCATGGCGCATCCCTTAGCAGTTATGATACCCTTTTCTTTTACGGACGAGGGCGTATTGGTCCGGAGAACTCGCTCAGAGCAGAGGGAGAAGAGCTGGGTACAGGTGCTAAGGCATGTTTTTCTCAGCTGCGCAGGTTAGAGCTGTAGTCGCGCGACGTGAAACGTACGGGACAATATCAAATGATTACTTTTACAAACGTATGCGTGTTGGAGGGAAAGAGGGCCCCTACTATTCGCGGTTAGGGCGTTGTCCCTCCGATGTCGTCAGCCCTTTAGCCCTCACTCCCGAAGCAGTGGGGTGCCCCAGGTGCTCGAGAGTACGGAAAACGCCGACTGTATCTATCTCTGCATAACTTGTGGTCTACGTATTCTTACTTACTCTACGGGTCTGTTAGTACCTTTTGGACCATGCATCATCTCCCTGACGAGCTCGTCCTCCAGATCATATGCTGTAAGGCTCTCGGAACGCATCCATGCGACCGGAACTGACACGGCCCGCCAGACCTCGAACCCGAAGAGCTCGTGAAGCTCCAACACGTCTCGCGCCAGTTCCTTCGCCTCTCGCGCGACAACAATCTATGGCGCAGCTTGTGCTTCGAGCACTCGGCCGCCGAACGCAGGCGCCGCCGCATGCTGCCCACTACCGATATCGACCCTCGTCTAGCTGAGCTCATCCGCGCTGCCAACGACGTCGCGAACGCGTTCCCTCTCGGGGTGCACTATCCGACCGCCCCGAGCGCAGATGTACAAGCCCAGAGAAATGCGGGGAGGAGGAGGACGGCGCTGCTGGCGAATTGGGATCCGAGCTACCCTGGGGAGAAGGTGGATTTCTACCAGGAGTTCATACAGAGACATGCGCCGCATGAGCTGAGGTGGTTTCAGGAAATGCAGTATGGGAACCCAGAGGATAACTTGCGGCATGAGGCGACGGGCGCGGGGATTGTGTATGGGGAGGATGGGCTGGCGGAGAAGCTGGTTGCGCCGTTGGACGATGGGAGCGTGTGCGTGTGGGACGCGTCTGCGAGAGAGGGACGGCTGGGGCGCATCGTTGCGAGGAGCGCTGTAGGGCTATTGCCTGGCAAGGGTAGTGATCTGGATATGGACACGAGGCTTCGCCAGAGCCGGGCGGCAATGACAGAGACGGGGGCGGTCGAGTGCGTGAGCGTGGACAGCAGGGCAGCGAAGGCCTTCTTCGCGGTGCAGAACACACTCAACGAGGTGGACCTGAACACACTCCAGGTCGTATCCCGCGCGCCGTACCCGTTTCCCATCACCGCGCTGTCCGAGGCGCGCCATCCGACCCCTCTCACCGTCGGCACGAACTGGACGCTGCACCTGCACGACTCTCGAACACCACCCTCCACGTACACCCCAGCCGCAGGCGCCTCCCGCTGCGAACTCATCGCCGGCGCGCCCTCCTCGCCACTGACGTCTTTCTCCCGCCTCAAAACCACGGATGTAGGCGCCCACGTGTCCCTCGCACAGCCCGGCGCCCTCTCAATCGCGCACCTCCCCACCGCCCGCGAGTGGGATGCCAACGGCGATATCTGGGTCGCCGGCCGGTTTACTAGCCTGCTCAACTTCGACCGCCGATTCTTCCCTCGCCTGAGGGGGACGGTGCATTCCGGTGCGCGCCTGAGCTGTCTCGCTGCGCTGCCGTTTCCCTTCGTCTCGCGGTCGTCCTCCTCCATTCCCACTTCTCAAGACGGCCAAGCAGCAGGCCACACGCTGGTCGCAGCGGGCGAGTATAAAGGCAAAGGCAGCCTGGAACTGTACAGCCTGAGTCCGCACACTTCGCGCGGTATCAACAGCAGCGACTCGCGCACCACGCGAAATGCCAGCGCGTGCTACCACAACCGGCAGACGGCGAGCGCATCGAAGCTGCTGTCCGTCGCGCCGCATGGCACGCGGCTCGTTTTCAGCGACGGAGACGGCGGGCTGAAGTGGGTGGAGCGCGACGCTTGTGCCGCTGTGCGCAGTCTGAACATCAACACCGACGTAGTAGACAAGGCGAGGCCCGGCACCGCGCAGGGCGAGACCAGACCCGCATCCGGCGACATCGTGCAAAAGGTTTTGCCGACGGTGGACGCCTCGCTGCACGCCACTAGACCCGCGGTCCCGCTCGGGCAGGATCATCTCGTGCTGTGGACGGGGGATGGGAGGTTGGGCATGGTGGGGTTCGGGGCGCCGGTGGAGGAGGAGTGGAAGGATGCTGTGGAGGAATGGGAGGGCGAGGCGGCGGAGGAGAGGGGCAGGGAGAGGGAGTATGCGGGTAGAATGAGGGAGGCGTTGGAGATGCAGGCGAGGGAGCTGAGGTGGTTGAGGGGGTATGGGCTATAGATGAGGAGGGGAGGGAAATGGCTAGAGTATTCCTTAATAGGCAAAGAAAGAGTGTGTTGAAATAGACCAAGCCGCCGCGGTAGCCCATCGACCCTGGATTCGTTTCTCCGCCTGCCACTCGTGCGATTAGGAACGCACAAGTTCGACCATCTGGGAGACATCAGTAGACCTGTGGAGACTCGTTGGATGCAAGTTGCTCAAATCACGGGTGCCTGCGATATTGATGCATCTACCAGCCAGCGTGTAGATCATGTATACATTGTGCAGCCACTTCGAGAATGGAAGTCGACCAACATGCTTAGTTTTACAAAAGCCACCGTGCCAGATCCGACCATCAGAGATACAGTCTGCCTATATTCCTCCTCCACTGTCCTGGTATGTTGTACCGACGGTCGGTGCTTTCAACGTTTACGGCTTGCTCTCTCCGGGCTGCTCGCCCTGGCCGCCCTCCTGCTTGGTGACCTCATCGCTGTTGTACGTCAGTAGGTTGCCTTGAGTGCTGAGAATCGGGTGAACGGACATGTGCTTGGTCAGCTCGTCGATGTGCTTCTGCTGCTGTTGGAGCTTCTGGCGGATCGCAAGGAGTCTGGATGGGTCAGGTTGTGTGTAGAGCTACCGCAGACTGGAATGAACGGACCTAGCGCGCTCTTCCTGCTTAATGTACATCTCCTCGGCGGCAGTCTCGCGCTTGGTGAAAGCGTCACTGTGAGGACGGTTACGTCAGCATCTCTGGTTGTAAATTGAAAGGGGATGTTGTCCTACCCTGAGCGGCTGCCACCCGGTCGCGACGAGCCAGAGCCGGTCTCACCAGCGAAGACGCGCACGGAGCTGGAGAAGTAGCGAGTGGTGGCGGGAAGACGGGCAGCCTTGATAACGGAAGTGCGGAACATTGTGAATGTGGTGATGAAGAGGCAATTGGGCGAGATGTAGTAGGTAGACTATATGTGGGAGGGGAAGAGGTGGTTCGATGAGCTTGAGATCACGATCAGTCCATTGGAGCAAGCTGGAGCTTTGGGCACGGGCCTGCGTCATGTCATGTGACGCTGGATGGCAGATGAGCAACCATCGGGCCATGCACTATCTATTGAGTGTTCGCAACGGGGCTGCATAATTCTGGTGATGCATGGATGGATCGATGTGACCATCGCGCATTCATGCAAAGTTGTATATCAGAAATAGGTCGGAGGCTGCGATTGCGATGATAGCGGCTAGCGTCCAAAGGCGTGAATTGCCAGGCTCAAGGGCTCAAGGTGAAACCCCGCATAAACATGTCAACGGGTAGATTCGTTTGGGCTTCTGTTTCAGAAGAGGGCGGCGCCTGGCAGGTCGCGCGGTGCTTGGTGAGCACTGAGGCGTCTCTCCGTCCGCCGTGCGACCGCGCAGGTGAAGGGCAAGTCCCCGAGGTCTCGGTAGGTAGTCTACCGTACTGTCCAGCACCGTATCGTAGCTATCATGGCGGGGCAGCGGACGCAAGGCGAAGGCGATGGCCAGAGCACGACATGCTGCGACTCGCATTGTGCGGTGTTGTTGGTGCTGGCCAGTAGAGCCGGCACGCAGTAGTCCACCAGTCTCTGCAGGCAGGTGCGATCGCCGCAGTGCAAGAAGGCGCGCCCCTTCTGGATCTGGGCTGTGAGGTAGGCACGGCCGAGTCTTGGCAAGAGCACATTGACCTCCTCGACTTCACCTCTCCCCACTTCATATCAACACCGACACCTTCCACAGGAGACCTATACCCATCACGCCCTTCAAACCACCCCCGCCCGTCAATTTTCTGCAGAGACATCTCGCCCGTCACTCTACAACCCTTCGTAAGTACCCGCCTGCGCGTTGGCTTTCGTCATCTCCCCCTCTCCAAAGCCGCGGATCGGGCTGCATTTTGCTCCCTCGCCGCCTTGCCGCACGCCAGCCAGTGCCATCACGCCGTCGCCTCCGCCGATCCCGCCACCCTCGAAGAGCCTCGTTGCAGCACCTCGCGGGCAGGGACGACTGCTTGCGCAGCCACGCTGGTGTAAACTCTGCGCGACCCCTCCACGACACTACTCGCTGCAGTAGCGTGCGGCTGCCTGCGTACGCAAACGGTCCACGGCACCCGCTGCAGATTCCAATTGGCGCGCATCTCGATACAGAGCCGCTATCGCCTGCGTGTTCCGCCTTCTGCGACAAACTTCACACAGCACTGACATCAGGCGCTCTGGCTGGCGTGACGTCGTCACAGATTGCGCCTCACTTTCGCAGCTGCCATCTGCTAACTTCTGCCCGCATCAGATCTTCCTCCAACGACACAATGGGCTACGAAGACTCAGTTTACCTGGCCAAGCTGGCCGAGCAGGCCGAGCGCTATGAGGGTAAGTGATCCAGTGGCGACGCGCACATTTCCCGCTGATTGCCCTGCAGAGATGGTCGAGAACATGAAGGCCGTCGCTTCCGCAGACCAGGAGCTTTCCGTCGAAGAGCGAAACCTCCTCTCCGTCGCTTACAAGAACGTCATTGGTGCCCGCCGTGCCTCGTGGAGAATCGTCACATCCATCGAGCAGAAGGAGGAGTCCAAGGGCAACGAGACTCAGGTTGGACTCATCAAGGAGTACCGCCAGAAGATCGAGGCCGAGCTTGCCCAGATCTGCGAGGACATCCTGGCGTGCCTCGACGAGCACTTGATCCCCTCCGCCGAGAGCGGCGAGTCCAAGGTGTTCTACCATAAGATGTAAGCGCCGATGACGATCACAGCCGCACCAGCACGCAAACTAACCACTTTCCAGGAAGGGTGACTACCACCGTTACCTTGCCGAGTTCGCCATCGGCGACAAGCGCAAGACTTCTGCCGACAAGTCCCTTGAGGCGTACAAGGCTGCCACTGAGGTCGCTGCTAGCAGCTTGGCCCCCACCCACCCCATCCGCCTTGGTCTTGCGTTGAACTTCTCCGTGTTCTACTACGAGATCTTGAACTCTCCGGATCAGGCTTGCCAGCTCGCCAAGCAGGCGTTCGATGACGCTATTGCCGGTATGTATCACCCGTGCCAAAACTCGAACAGTGCTGACTCGACTGCAGAGCTCGACACCCTCTCCGAGGAGAGCTACAAGGACTCCACTCTCATCATGCAGCTTCTCCGTGACAACCTGGTAAGCACCTCTAGCCCACTTTGAGTTTGACATAGACTAACGCAGGCCGCAGACCCTCTGGACCTCCTCCGAAGCCGAGGCTCCCGCAGAGTCCACTCCCGCAGATGCCCCCGCCGCCGCCGACGCGACGAAGGAGGAGCCCGATGCCCCCGCTGCCGCCGCAGAGGAGTCCAAGGCCTAAGCATCTACAATCGGTTCGGAGAGGCAAAAGTGAGGGTTATCGGTTTGGTGCATCGGAATGGGTAACAAACGCCTGGTTCATTGGTCCCGTGGCATGGAAGGTTCTCTAGAGTGCTAAGGGCTGCGCTTCATTAGACTCCGAAATCATCCTGTCAACATCTTACTCCGCCTTCTATCCCGGGCCTCCCCTCGCCACTAATGCGCCCCCCTTACACACGAACGGTCTTGTATGCTCTCGGCTTCGCCGGATGGGGAATGGATCTGGGCCTCTGTTGGACACTATCTTACCCTGCGAAGCACTGAGCGTCTAATGAGTCTATGATTCAAGGGCGAACAACTTATCATATATTTTCCTTTTCAATCTTTTCTTTTCCTGATCTGACATGTTGGTGTTGTTATCGTACGTTGCCTCTCCTGTCTCTTTCGCTCGCGCGCGCTTGAGTGGTGAGGCCATGCGGTTTAGATGTGTATGCGCTGTACGCGTTGTCTTCTTTGACTTGACACACGTCCGAAAACAAAATAAGATTATAGGCTCGCGAGGGCTCGTTATACCTTTACACGCTCGTTCTAGCTTCATTGCGAGATTTGTCTCTCACGGCTGCTCTGATCATCTCACGATGGTCGATTCGAGCGCAGGTGGAGGTCAGACAGGACAGATCCCTACGTGCTTCACCAGCAGGCCGTTTTTGTTGCACCAAGACTGGACGGTTGTCAAGTAGGTATCTTGCGCCTTTCCTGTCCAAAGTGTATCTCTCTCTCTCTCTCTCTCTCTCTCTCTCTCTCTCTCTCTCCACCAGACTTGTAACAGCTTTTGCGATCCAGCTGAAGGTCGAGGGTGTCAACACAGCCTTTTTTGTGAGCCTCCCCCGCCTTACAAAGACAAGCCATCCAATATTCCAGAACCCTCCCCATTGGCTCCGCTGCGGTATGTCGTCGTCGATATCGAAGCCATCGCGGGAAATGGCCTCACCCCAGCTGCACGGCTAGAAGAGCGCCGCCTACGATGGACTACACAGCAAGAGCTCGACCAGCAGCGGTGGAAACACAGCTGCGGACATTTCATTCAAGCGTTGGTCAACCGCGGAAAATATCCGATGCCAGCGTTGGGCCTTCAAGTGGTGTTCGTGGGTGACTGTCCTCGGTTGAGCATACCCGGTCTCAATGCACTCGCGAAGGGAGGGCATTAAACACTCCATGCATGAGGAAACGTCTATTTCGAAATTCGCATTCATTCATATGGTACGGAATGGGAGTGTGGTATTTCAGCATGATATTCTCACACGACACTTTTTTTACTCGAACGGATAGGCATCCAGGTTCATTATAATGGAGTTGGCATCTCATTGGGACGGATGGAAGTGCGAGACGAATCGAAGAAAGTAGGGTTTCCAAGAACCTCTTGGCTGAAGGTAATTTCGATTGTGCACAGTTCATGATCGGTATGCTCACCGAAACGCACGTTATGGCTTCTAAAGCCTCATTTACATCCGTCGCAAGGTTCAGCCTAACTGAAAACTTTTCGGCGTTTTAATCTCTTATGGGAGGTTTGGTTGCTTAGTTGGTTGCTTTTTCTTTTTCTGTAACTCTGTTTCATTCTGGGCGTGGTCGACCTTGCGAGGTTTTATTGCGTTGCTCTTTCAAGAGGGATGCAACCAAGGCGTCATGTGCAGCAGTCACAAGGTATTCTATTTCTGGTCTTGATGGGATGGCTACAGACTGATAGAGCACTTGGTAGTGATCTGGATGAAATTGCCAAATCAAGATCTTGTGCATATGCGTCCCCAGACCTCTGCGTCAGATTTCTTCTTCCGTGCCAAGTTCCCTCCTACCCAACAGGTTAGCGGAGCAGAAGCGCCATTACACAACAGCCCCAGTCTGCGTCATTGCCAAGATCTACATACTGCTCACGACTTCTCGTTTCCACCGCGTGCACTTCCACATTTCGGTTCTATCTGTCAAAGTCTCGCATAGCGGCTGCGATCGGTGTGCGCTGCTGGATTTGCAGGTGAGTCCAGTCGATGCTGCTTAAAAAGCGCCTCAACTGCTGATATATTTGGAGCATAAGCTTGTGTAAGAACACGCATGATAGCCACCATACATCCCATGGTTTCTCATGACTTTCAGATGGCTGTATAGCGTAGTCATCCAAAATGTTGAGGTTGAAGTACCATTACAACGGGCATCGCCCCCACGGACCCCACAGGAACTTCACCATTACCAAGTCCAAGGGCCTCCTCAACACACCTCCTCAACACGTGCGCTCGACTCTACTCCAGGCTACCAAGCATAGCAATTGTTTGGGATATAATATGCCTGACCTGGTACCTGCAAATGGCTACGAAATAAGCCGCGAAGTTGATCCGGGTAAACAATCATCCAAACGCATGTGATCGTCCGGCGGTATGAAGGAGAAGGTACCGTAGGGCCGGATGGGTTCGCACCTCCCCTTCTATCATCGCTGCCTTTCAAATTGCCGTGTGCCTGCGGTAGGACCCATCCTCGGCTTTCCTTTATGACTCTGTATCACATTACACTGAGACTAACAGGCATGTTCACTGTTTAGGTGCCCGGAAAGGGCTAACTTGTTCACTCGCATGAAACATGCCGGGGCTCGAAACGCGGGCCTCCTTTTCATCACAGGTAGGCCATATCTACACTGCGATCATCAACACGATGAGTTCTGCTGTGTTCGTTTGATTGAAAGAGCCTCGATCCGATGCTTTCCATCTCTGTGTTAACCCCAAGCGCGCATCATGAAATTGCCGTCGCGCAAGCCGAAACGTGGGGAAATCTACGGACCAGGAAACGTTCCGCAGCCACCTCCAAACCTTGCCACCCGCGATCCGCAGTTGACCCGGGGAATGCACCGAAAAAGCTTAGCCCCGAAGACTGCACTCCTTTCGCTCTCCACACCGCTCACTTTTACTCCAGGATTGATATTGGTGTCCCGGGGTAAACAGCTGTGTTCTGAAGATGTACCGAGATGCATTTATGCAGGTATACGCGTCATGGTGCATGGACCTCGTGGGTGATGGGTTAAAAGATGTGGATGCCTCGTGCAAATGGTTTACAGCGGTTGTATCGCACTTGCTGCTTGCGTAAAGATAATGCTTCAGAATTGGGCTCAGATCGCACTTACGGTGGGCGTCGCGCTCGCCAACCCTCTCATTCCGAGACAGTATGATACGGATGACTTTGAAGCGGATTGCGCAACCATCGCGTCGAAGCTCGAAGTAGAGAATACGACGGCCTATTTCTCCCAATTTGTCGCCGCTGGTCAGAACCTGAGCATCCCGGATAGGAACGTAACATGCGGTGCACCGTATCAAGCTGTGTCTACAGACTTGTGCCGCATCGCGTTGTACGTCGCTACATCGAACAGCTCGGGAATCAACATGGAAGCTTGGCTGCCGTAAGTCGTCCTTCTGAAAATTTCTGATATGTGGGATGCTAAAAAGAACATCGTAGTTCAAACTTCAGCGGTCGCTTCCTCTCGACTGGCAATGGCGGACTTGCAGGCTGCATCGGATACGATGACCTGGCGTATGCCACAAGCTTGGGTTTCGCCAGCGTTGGTGCAAACAACTGCCACAATGGAACGAGCGGAGGGGCTTTCTATAATCAGCCGGAAGTAGTAGCAGACTTTGCTTATCGCTCGTAGGTCAAACGCTTACCATGAATCGAGCGTATGCTAAGTAAGAACAGAATCCATACCAATGTCTTGGTGGGTAAGGAAATCACGAAGCAGTTCTACGGCTCACCACACACCAAATCATACTACCTTGGATGCTCGACAGGTGGACGACAAGGTTTCAAATCGGCTCAGGACTTCCCCGAGGACTTTGATGGAATCGTTGCAGGAGCACCAGCTCTCGCATTCAATAACCTGACCTCGTGGAGTGGACATTTCTACAACGTCACTGGTCCGCCAGGCTCTGAGACGTTTGTACCGGCCACCATGTGGATGACTACCATCCATGAAGATATCATGAAGCAGTGCGATCTGATCGACGGCTACGCGGATGGCATCATTGAGGACGCCTCCACGTGCAAGTACAACGCGTCCAGCCTCCTCTGCGGCGGCAGCAACACGAACTCGTCATCTTGCTTGACAGCCACCCAGGTCGAGACCGTCCAGAAAGTTTTCTCCCCTCTAACTCTCTCAGACGGCTCCCTCGTTTACCCGCGCATGCAGCCCGGCTCCGAGGGCGTTGCCGCATTCGCAGTCTACAATGGTGCCCCATTCATCTACAACGTCGACTTCTTCCGCTACGCAATCTACAACGACCCCAACTGGAACCCGCTCACCATTAATGATACCGATTACATCAATGCTGCGATCAAGAATCCCTCCGACATCGACACTTTCAAGGGCGACCTGACCGCAGTTCAAGCCCGTGGCGCTAAGATCCTGCACTACCACGGCCAGATGGACGGCATCATCTCGTCTGAAAACTCGCCCCGCTACTACGAGCACGTGTCAGAAATCATGGGCAAGACGCCCGCCGAGCTCGACGACTTCTACCGCTTCTTCCGCATCTCTGGCACTGGGCACTGCCAGGGCGGAGACGGCGCATCGGTCATCGGCCAACGCCTTAACTCGTTCCAGAGCACGGATCCCGCCGAGAACGTGTTGATGGCTATGGTTGACTGGGTCGAGAATGGAAATGCGCCTGAGACGATTGTGGGAACGCACTGGATCAATGGAACGAAGAGTGCCGGCGTAGATTATAAGAGGGCCCATTGCAAGTATCCTAAGAGGAATGTGTACAAGGGCGAGGGAGATCCAAAGGCGATTGATAGCTGGAAGTGCGTTGAGCAGTAAGTTTCGAGAGTTGATGTGTCTTACGTGCGTTTGGAGCGTGTTCGTAGTATTGTCGTATAAATTCATACATTGGTTTCTTATTATTCACTAATGCTCTCATATGGCTGAAATCGAGTATTATACAGCCTTCGAATAGAAAGCCCTACCCTATCGCTGTCACTCTCGCGCTCGCGCTCGCGCCCTCACTCCCGTTTCCCAAGAAGAAAATCCCACAAGAGCATCTGCCGGCCGCGCTTCAGCCTCCAGCACCAGACTATGCCCACACTCGTCGAAGATATAGCTCTGCTGAAAATCGTTCGCTACCAACAGGATTTTCTCCCTCACGTTAATCCCAAACAATTCCGGTGCTCTAATTGTCATTATGCGCAACGTAAGCGGATATTGTCTGAGTTGCCGTTGTTGATTCGTCCTGGGCAGACTCAGCATTCCCCCACCTCAAGATTGACGCTGTAAAGAGTACCATGAATTTTGGTGAGTATGAGGTAGCTCGCGGGTTACCAAGTCCGCTCTATACGTGTCCGAGACGCCTATCAGATCTCCCGGTTCTTAAATCGAATCAATTTACTCTATTATCGCTTCTCTGCTGATGGACATGGGGTTACAGCATTCTGCTCCTATGAAGTGTGTCCAGAGCTCTGCTTCTTTGCCGGTGATTAGCTGTTCGGGGACGTTGGCGATCCAGAGAAAAGAGATGTAGCACTGTCATCCGCCGCGTAGCCTGCAGCGATGAATTACTGTGCTTGTGGAGACTTGAGAAAGGAAGCACTTACTCGTACTGCGCATTCACGTTTTCGGGCGTGAAGTAAGACCACGCATCTAGCGATACACCCGACAGAAGCATTTCGCAGAACGAGAGTTTGATCTCTCGATCCCGTTAAGTCGCTGCTACCGTGTAGGCGTACCCAGCACCGCCTAGGTTCACACGTTAGCACTTCACCCCTCAAAAGGCAGGTGTCAACACTTGCGATCCTCGCCATGCACGTAAAATCTCTCGAATCCTGACAAACTCATTGATCTCGCGGTATCCGCCGCCTGCGCCGTGTTATTATACCCCATCACTGCAGGCGGCTCGTCAGTGTACCCAAATCCGCGCACATGTGGCACAACTACCGTGAAATACGGCGTCAGTAGCGGTGTGAGCTTCTACCAGTAATAGTTCGTCTACATGGATTTTGTGTTGGTGCTTGGTCCAAGAATACGATCGCACACCACTAAATAAACAAATATCATTATAAATAGCTGTATAAGTCAAGTTCTGGGTTTCCTAGAACTTGAACTATATCATGTCCTGCGTTCATTGCCGTCAGTGTCCCCTTTTCCATTGAACCGTATACAAGATTTCTGAAGAAGGCAGTTTTCAAAAGTGTAAGTCTAAGCTGCTGATCATCGATTTATACTATTATTATTGGAAGTCAGCACTTGGCGATATATGTAGTGAAATTTAGCCTTCGAAGTTATGTCTGCTCTAGAATCAGCGAGTCAGGACGCTTGTGTATCTTTCCGCCCCTAGATTCATTGGATATATCTAGAACACTGAGGACCGCTATTTGTCACCCCGAAAAGTATATATGGTCATGATCTTGAGGCTGCTATTGATTAAAGGCGACACCTCTATTACTTTGCACTCGTATTTAACGTCTATACTCACTCAAAAAGTTTCCATTCAGTTGAAGCCAACATGATAGATACGCACTCCATCATTACACCTGCTATCATGTATTGGGGCACCCCGGTAACCATGATTACCACAGAAAATGAGGAAGGGACAGCCAACATTGGGCCGATATCATCAGCCTGGTGGCTGGGCCATCGCTGCGTCTTAGGACTCGCTTCGATGTCTCAAACCACGATCAACCTGCTGCGTACCCATCAGTGCGTCATCAATCTGCCCAGCGACGACATGGCGCGCTACATCAACCCAATCGCCAAGACCACCGGAGCCCTCGACGTACCGCCAGTAAAGCAAGCACTTGGATACGAGCACTGCAACGACAAGTTCAGACTTTCCGGTCTAACACTACGGGCATCGGACCTCGTGCAGCCCCCGCGCATCGCCGAGTGTCCCGTGCAGATGGAAGCCGAGCTCATGAGCAGCTTGGAGCTGATGCAGGATCTTCTCGACCGGAAGGGAGTCCTGCTCGCGATCGAGGTCAAGATTCTCCGGACCCATGTGCGGAACGATCTGCGCTTGGCTCACCACGCCAATCGGATCGACCCTGACCGCTGGCGACCATTGATCATGAGTTTTCAGGAGTTTTATGGTCTTGCGCCTGCAAAAGTGACAGAGTCGAAGCTGGCAACGATTAACGAGGATAAATATCGCGTGCTGACGAGGTCAGATGTCATCAAGCAAGGGGGCGATATGGACAGGGTGGACAGCGGAGAAGCTGCTTGTACCAATTAGAAAGCGAGGGCATGAGATGTGTCCCATAATAGTGAGCTATTCAGAATACGGGATTTATTGTTTTGAACCTTTTGCGAGTTCGAACTTTCACTGTCTTGCAATTCTATGTATTACGTTTACCACGACGCGTTAGCTGACACAATCCGTTTTTGTAATTGTCCCTGCACTCTTTTGCTCAGAAATCATCATTGAGAACCTTTCCTCCCAGAGGCACAGCCTTGGATATTGACTGCCCATCATTATCGAGATCGCGTCATCCCAGTCTTTTCCATAAGAGTATGGAATTGCTAATAGATTTGTATCCGCCAGCGCCGCCTTTCGCCCCTCTGACTGAGGATCGCTGGTCAAGCCACAACTCGCGGCATGAACGGGCGAGGTGTTGGTTGCAAAAGGGCAACGTGGTCAGATCAATGGATGGTAAGAACCGTCGTTTGCGCGACTTGTGCTTGTTAGTTCGAAAACCTGAAATCGACCTTGAAGCCGGGATGGAAGTGTTATGTGCTCTTTGGCCGGTATGAGATACGAGGACGTCTTCGAATTACATGGCTTTAAAGTCTGGTCTTGACTGCCAACGACGCGTTCCTATACTCTGTGCCACCTCTACAATATCGAACCCCTCACTATTAGCGAATCGGCGACTGAGTATTGGAGCAACGTCCCAGGACAGAAGTTGATGGAATTTGATGCAAGAGCTTGGTATGTCTTAGGTATAGAACCGCAATCTCTTGCAGTCTCCCCTCGAATGCGAAGGTAATTATCGGCTCCTTCAAATACCCTTTTGTTGAGGAGAATGCGTCAGGCAAACTTTTACGGAGATGATCACAACGACGCTGCACCTCTTCTCGAAACTTGCTACAATACCTAGGTATGCTCCTGGATGGGTTAGCGACGCGTAAACCACGCCGTACCTACGGAATCGCTCGCAGCGTGCATAACAGTACTAAGTACGTACCTACTGTTCGAGGCTACTACGGTTACGGTACGGTTGGAAGTAGGTAGGAACTGGATGCATATCGATATTCAGCTCAAGATACCTACAGTCTCTTCAGGTCGATACAATGGGAGCTTGTTCCGTGTTCCTGTTCCGAAAAGCAGGAAGCGTGCGCCACACCTTTGCACCGCCACCCTTCAGGGACTCTGTGATCGCCCAACCTGCCCACTGCAACCTCCGCATGTCGATCTTGCATCAAGTGTCGTGCGGCGTTGCAGCCGTTATCACAAGACACACAAGGCAGGCTGTGAGGCCCAAGGAGGAAGGAGGAAACTGGCAGAGAATACAGCCTCGCGATTCGAGGGCGGCACGGCGATCGAAATAGGTAGGTAGGTACCTATTGCACACTCCTTTCACGAGCACCCGCGGAGGCAGGATTAATGCTTGTCGCGTGTCTCCATGGATCGCCATGGCGGCGCACTATTGGTGAAGTCGTGGTACGGGGTACGTTTGGGCGGCTCGACGTGGACAAAAGCAGGTTTCTTTTAGCCATCTTCGCGATGCAAAAGCCACCATGGATCCTGGCCGCCTTCAAAACATCGCTCTTCGACGCCAAAAGCTACCTAGTTATCGACGACTCCGTGGGGGCTTGGGGGGCTTGGGGGGCTTTGAGGCTGCGCCGTCATCTACAGTGGACGCCTCGGCTCTTGAAACTCGGAGCGACTCACAGGCACTCGCCATTGCGCGAGCATCGCGATGAGAGACGCAGGGTTATTTCGGGCAGTCTGCTCACCGCGGCCAAGATTGTTATAGATTGATTGACGTGCGACTGGAAGAGGGTCGGGAGTGGCATCGCTTGTGCGCGAACTGCGACATGGGCAATGTCGAGCAAACCCAACGGCAGCAGGGCAAGTCGTCCATGCTTTTGGCTCGTCGTATTGGCTCCTAGTTGCACACAGGCTGCCTTGCTCCGCCATTCTCTTCCACTGTCTTCCCGACTGCTTGCTTCACCTTCACTTGTGTGTGGGTTGACCTTTACTTGCTGTTGCGCGCAAGATAGAGGCGGGCCCGCTTTCAGTTCGCCCTCCATCTCGACACCCGTCACACTCATGGTCTCAAATTCATAGCAATGGCGAACACCTTCTACTTGCGCATCACTGCCGTCGTTCTGGCTTTGCTACAAATCGCCGCTGCGCAGCAATGCTGTGAGTTCGTCCGCGCTCGTACAAAGCTAGACGAGCTCTACTGACAGCTTCAGACTACCCAAATGGCAGCACAGCACCCGACTCGGAGAAGCCATGCTCATCTGTCGACGGCACCGCGTGCTGCCCAGACACGTGGCAATGCATGGATAACGGTCTCTGCTACAACCCAAATGTTAAGATATACGGACGATACAGCTGCACGGACAAGGATTGGAAGTCTCCAGGCTGCCCATCGAGCTTGTGCACTGGTATGCTGCCATAGCACTCGAGATCGAGAATAGCTGATTGAAGTCTCGCAGATCTACAACAAATTGGGGCTGAGGCGGTATCGCAGTGCAAAAATCACGACAATCAGTGGTGTTGCGACGCCAACAGAGTTGATGTAAAGTGCTGCCAGGAAAGCCCGAAGCCGAGGCCTTTCTTCGCGTTGCAAGACCCAAAGGCATACGGATCAATAGGAGGAAGCACCGGATCAAGTGCACCATACCTGGCCACCATCACGGGCAAAGCCAGCGGCAGTGGGAGCAGCTCACCATCCTCAACGGCAGCATCCAACCCCGCCTCCGCAACCAAGGACTCTCACTCTAGCAGCGATGTCTCTTCCACCGCCGCAAGCACGCTCACATCCCTCTCAACCACCGTATCGACAGGCACTGCCGGGCCCTCGACCATCGTGGAGACCGTCACACAACCTGCCTCCTCCACTTCCACTGGCGACCCCTCGCCCTCCGCAAACCCAGAGAAGAAGAACAACATCGGCTTCATAGTCGGATGCGCTGTCGGTATTCCACTCGCCATCGCCCTCGTAGGCATCCTTTTCTGGCTCTTCCGCAAACGCGCGCACCAAAAGGCGCAAGCCCAACCCTACAACACCTCCTCCACCGACGCCTTCACGCCCACCCCCGCAACCCCCGAGTTCGCCGCCGGCGCAAAACTACACAAGAACGGCGCTCCGACGGAATTCGCGTCGACGGACCCGGGTGTGCCAGAGCTCGCAGGCGGCCAGGGCGTCGGCCCGGAGAGGCCTGTCTCCATGATTCCGGGAAAGGCAGAGATGGACTCGGGGGGCGGTTTCGCGCCGGGCACGGTACCGCTCGCACCGCATCTCGTGGGCGTGAGCGGTGGAAATGGCAGCAGCTGGGGTAGTGCACCGCCGGGGTACTCGCCCGAGCAGCAGCAGCAGCAGCAGCAGCGGGCGTCGTGGGCACCAAATACGGATCCGATGGCGGGACAGTACCAGGCGTACCGACCAGGCGTTCACAATGTGCCTGAGATGGCGGAGCTGCCGGGCGTGCTGACGCCGCCTGTGGGGGAGCTGGGAAATCCGAGCCCGCCCACGGCAGCGGGTGTGGGTGCGAGGGAGTATCCCGGGATAGCTGAGGCGGCGGCAGAGGCGCCGAGGAAGTAGGTACCTAGGGAGCGAGGCTGGCCGTGCGTTTGGGTTCCATTTCACGCACAGTGGGCACGAGGCGCGTGAGAGGTCGTGGAAACGGTGTGGGGCGTGGACGATACCATCATGTACTACCAGGCATGCTACATCAGCAACACAGCGGCACGTACGTAAATACTAATGAAGACACGGCAATTGCATCTCAATGCTGCATGTGCCACCGTCATTTTCGCGAGGAAGCTGATTCACTGATATGTGCTGTCAACAGTGGGCGCACCGCAACACGGCTTCTTACCTCATCGCAAACTTGGATCGCCATGAGCAATAGTTCACATGTAGGTTTACCAGCATATGGGATTTCTCACGGTACCGTACCTAAGCACCCATTTGGCAGTACCCTCCTAGGCAACCGTAAAAGATGATGAGCGCCCGGTCCGACACGCACACCAGCCAGCGTCTGCGTGGATCGAGCATCTGGATGCAGGACTCTGCATGCGCAAGCGCAAGCGCATGTCTCGGAGCTCGAAGCTACGGGAGAAATACTATCTACCTACGGTGATGTGAGATCTGGGCGGCGGCATTGAGCGGTGCCAATGAACGACACCACAAGACTACGACGGCTCCCCCTCATGCGACCACAACTGCATGATGGGTCGTTTATCCCCGCGAGCTGTAGACAGTCTTCTCCCGAGGTCGGCTTACTCCCACGTGACCTAGCTGGCGCTGTGAAACATAAATCGATCCGCGGGAGACTCTTAAGATGACTAACATTCCGCGCATCCTGCGCCATAAGCACTCGGTCGAGATTCCGTCCCTGCGGTTTGAGCGCGTGTCTTTGATTTCTGGCGGGGGCCCCTTTCGTTCGCGTGACACGGGTAGCGTAGTCGTTACTGTCTGTTTGGGCTTCGTCCGTCCAATGCGCCTTTTTGTTGTCCAAAAGTACACAAGTGATATAGCTGTTGGCCGCGCGGGACTACAACCACCAGAAAACATTCCATCAGCTTCTGGATTAGTATTTCGGCTTGAGCGGACGAAATGAAATACTGCTGCAGTACGGCAAGACACAAGATTTGTGGCACCGTGGTGGCATCAGGTAGCGTACGGTAGGTAGGCGTGCAGCGACCAAGGTTTGAAACACAATTAAACTCGCATCCCCTCCATCATCCCACGACTCTGCACGTTTTAGCGGTCGGATCGGAAAGTGTTGTGTTGGGAACATAGCGTATCAGATCCGCGACCGAGAGGAGCAGTGGACGTGTCGAATCCGGATTGGACTTGGGACTTTTTGGATCCAGTTCGCGAATGAATGGTAGTGCATTGGTATCTGAAGCGACTTGTTGTAGTATTCATGTAGATTTTTTTTCATTTAGATCATATGCCCTGACTTCCTGTCCGCCGCAGTGACATGCCTCTTCCGGTCCTCTTATCGCGCTGTTCTTCCTCCTAGGCCTTGCCCTCGCCCTTGACGCGGTGGGACTTATGTCTGTGACAATCCTCGCATGCGAGCGTATAGCCTTGACTATACGCATCTTCCATCACAGCGAGATGCCGCATGCGCTAATACGCATGTCTTACGCTCCTATTGCTGGACTCATGTACATGCTGTAGCGCACGTGCAGGCTAGGATAGCCTTCCGAGTGTTCTTGTTAAATTGCATTCCGAAGTCTCGATGCGCGTCTCTCAAGTGAAGTAGTTTTCGCCGCCTCGCTCGACCAAGCTTGGCGTTCTCGGCTCTGTCACCGGTATGATGACCTGTGGGACGAGCCCCTTCATCATATGCACCAGATCCGCGGCCTTGAATGGCTTCTGCATTACGCGATCCTAATTCACAAGTCAGTGACATGCTCCTTCTAATCCTGAATCTGCGATATACTCACCGCACCCGCCGCAAGGGCGGTATTGATCTGCTCCTGCCGCACATTCGCCGTGACTGCGATGATCGGCAATCTCGCCCCAAGCCTAGACTCAATCGACATTGCCTGGCTCAGCAAACCCTCGTCATCGGCCTCACGCTTGCGGATCGCCTTTGTCGCTTCCAGCCCGTTCAGCACGGGCATCTCCAGATCCATGAGCACAACATCGTACACCTTCTTCTCTACCAGTTCCAACGCTTCACGCCCGTGGTTTGCGACGTCGATAATGCAGCCCGCTTTTTTGAGCTGCTTGCCGAGGACCTGCTGATTGATGACGTTATCTTCAACGAGAAGAACATGCAGCTTCTCGGGTGCCGGGCCCACGCCGCCGCTCTCGTGGAAAAGCTCGCCAAGGGTCTGTGGACGGCGTTCGACGCGCCGGGTTTTGACGTAGAAGCCGAATGTGGAGCCTTGGCCGGCAATGGAGGACACACCGATCTCGCCGCCTTGCTTTTCGGTAAGCTCTTTGCCTGTGCAGATGTTAGTGATGATTCAGGCGAATTTGTTTGTGCAACGGACTGATGAAGAGTCCAAGCCCGCTGCCGCCGTATTTCACATGCGTCTTCATGTTTGCTTGGCGAAACCTCTCGAAAATCTTGTGAATCTCCTTTCCCTTCAGACCGATGCCCGAGTCTTGAACAGAAAATGTCAGATATACTTCTTCCCCTTGGCCCCAGTCTGGAGACGCTGTTACGTCTGAGTAGTCCTTAACTTTCGACGCCCAGAACGTGTCTGCGGCAAACATGGACCGTGGATCCGACCTGCTGGCACCGAAGCGGACCGAGATTGTTGGCACCTTTGAGGATTTCACAAACTTGATTGCATTGGTGAGGAGGTTGATAAAAATCTGAGTAACGCGCGATGGGTCGAGATGCACATATTCAATATCTAACCTTGCTAGGGACGTGTCGGAAGTCACGCTGTAGCGAATATTGTTCGACTTGAGTTCCGCCTGAAAGATGCTCGAAATGGAGCTGACTAGCTTGGCAGGACGGGTGGCCGTCGGTGTGATGGAGAGCAGCATTGAGTCGAGCTTACTCAGTGTGAGTACGTCATCGATGATTCGCTTTTGATGGTTGGCGCATTGCATGATGATGTTTGCCGAGGCCAGGTTGTCATTCAACGTTTCGGAAAGCATCGCTGGAACGTCTGCGAGTTTGGACCGACATTCCTCCACAGCGCTGGATATATCGTCTGCACAGTGCACGATTGCGCTGAGCGGATTCCGCATCTCGTGTGAAACAACGTCGATGAAGGCCTCCTGTTGTCGTTTCGCTTCGCGCGCTTCGGCGGCCAACCGTGCCTGAAAATTCTCCGCCCACTTGAGTCTCGAGATATCCGTAGTGCATGCCATGATGGACCGCACTGTTTCCCCCTCGCGGTAAGGGAAGGCTAGAACCTGGAGCTGTGCGGGCTCCGCGTCGCCGTTTGGTGCGGTGAACAGACGCTTCAGTCGCATCTCTAGGCTCACGTGGTTGACGCCCGACACTAGGGTAGCCCAAGCCTCTTGCCCTCTAGGCACATCTTCCTCGACGTAGACGTCCCAGAAACTGAATAGCCCCAGGTGCTCCTCCGCTGTCATGCCCGACAGTGCGTAGTATTGGTCGTTGGCCCATATGATGTTCCCATCGAGTCCCATGTGAATCATGCCGACTGATGCATGTTCGATCAGATGGCGCAGCTTCATGTCACTAAAGGCCAGATCATCTTCGAGCTTCCGTTGCCGCTCCCTCGTCTTGACAGCGCTGAACGCGAGATTCATGATGCTTGATACAGTACGTCCGACATCTTTCAAAAACTGCAGGCAAGCGTCATCAAAGGGTCGACGGGGATTGGTGGCGGCAATGAGGTAGCCAGACACTCGGGACCCGCTAGTGATGGGAAGGATGCCGATCTTTTTCGAGGGCGAGCCAAATCCGGTCCATGCCACGGAATCGAAGCGCTCGTCGTAGTCGATGGTCAAGATGTCGGAGCCCGCACGGCGACACTCGGGGATGAGACCTTGGTTGCTATCGATTTTCTGGTTGTCGGCTATCAAATTGTGGCCCTTTGGCAGGCCATAGTGCCCCCGGAGCCGCAGCACGTCTGATGTGGAGTCCCCCTGGCCATCCACCTCGTACAGCATAGCAAGGGGCAGGTCGTTGGCGTCGGTGGCGAGCGTGTCCAGGATGTGGCAGCAGGCGGTGTCGGGATCGAAGTCGGCTTGCGAGGCGAGGCGGTTGAGGAGCATGGCGCGGCGGTCGGACAGGCGCTGGCTCGTGACTTCGAAGAGCGAGTTGTAGTAGCCCTGGGGTTGGTTGGTGGGCCCGTTGCCGATTGGGACGAAATTGCCGTTGAAGAAGGCCCTGTGCCGTCAGAGAGGGAGCAGTCGACTGCGATGCGTCACTCACTCCTCAGGCCATCCTTTGCGCTCGACGATCAGGGCATGCTCGGGCGAATAGTCTAGGCCGACGCCGGAGTCGCGGCACTTGTCGAAGAAGGGCTTGATGCTGGGCCACAGCTCTGGGTAGCAATCCCAGAAGGAGGAGGCCATCCTGGGACTCGATCAGCGACTGCGCGAGGGCGAGGGCGGGCAAGGGTTGCTCACAACTTGGGATGGACGGCGGCTGCGAGCGGGGCATACGTCTCATTGTAGATGGCCGTGTACGAGTCGCCCCTGTGCCGTTAGCATCTGCGGTGCGCAATCGAGAGTGGTTGGGCACGGGTCCGTACCACCAGATGCAGGCGGCGCGCGAATCGGCGAAGACCATGCGGGTGAACAGGCGCAGCGTTGCATGCCAGGTACTCAGCGGGCCCAGGGCACTGTTTGCCCAGTCAGTGTCGCGGAAGAATCGCACATGATGCGTGTCGGGGAGGTCCAGCGTCCAGTCGTGGTGGTCAGCCCGCTCCAGTTCCAGAGGATGCTCCGACTTCGGCTCCGGCATGGGTTTGGGCGGCAGACGGGTTCGAGGGTTCATCAGAAGCACCACTGCCGCCCGCATGTGTATGTGTGTGTGTATGTGTGCGTGTGTGTGTGTGTGTGTGTGTGTGTGTGTGTGTGTGTGCAGTGAGGTCGCAGACGAAACAGCGAGAGAGAGACTAGCATTGCGCCGACTGAGCTGACTCTTCGAGGCCGTGTTTAGGGCTGCAATCGAGATGGGGCGTTCGGCTGGGCTGAGATTAGCGAGCCAGCGCCAACTGCGGCCTCGAACACGCCCCGCTCAGAAACCGACATGGGCCAGGGAACAGAAAAAGGCCAGAGAGCTTGGATGTGATGGAGGATGGAGCATCCACCAGGCAGAGTCGAGGCTGCCCCAGCACCGCCAGGCAAGCGCACGCTCCTCTCCACAGTACACCAGGTAGTCTACCCACCAGACGCCGACGACGGTCCAGATCATGTCGTGCATAGGTACGGTGAATGCTAGGATGCACTGCCGTACCTACTTCGGCTCTTGTTCCCGCTAAGCGAGCGCCTTCCTTCCTTCCGTATTGCTATTTCCGTCGGCTTGTTCCCCAGACGCACCTGCTGCTTCCGTCTGAACCTCCACGCCTGTTCCACCCGACCCCGTGGAGGAAAGAGTCGCCCGCTTGGTTGTGACCGCCGTGGCCGTCATCGCCGCTGGGGTTGAGGTTTGCCAGTGTTAAACCATCCATCTTGCGCGGTCCTGAACAAGATGCTGCGCGATGGCTAGATACGCTGTGTTGGAATAGTGAGTACAGCATTGCAGAATGAACAAGATGCTGAATAGTGACTGCAACATTGCAGAATAAATAAGATGCTGCGCAGCAACCGAATACGCTGTGTTGGAATAGTCACCACAACATTGCAGAATGAACAAGATGCTGCGCGACAACTCATTACGCTGTGTTGGGATAGTCACCGCAACTTTGCAGGACAAACAAGATGCTGCACGGCATCTGAATGCCCTGTGTCTCGACAAACGTACAACTTTGGTTCATCGTGTTGCCGATACCGTATACCAGCGAGACTAGGATGCCAGGAAATGTTGCCGCAGCACTGACACGCAAGGACGATGGCCTCATCGCCAAACGCGCCCATCGTCAGGCCGTCACTTGCACAACGCATCCCCAGTTGCCATGTTCTGCGCCTACATTCCACCGTCTGTGGGGCGGTCCGACGACCGCGCGTGAGACTCGCTAAACGTGGTGGGTCCACAACTTCGGATCATGGGGGGAGAATTTTCGGTAGAGAGCATTGATACGGTGTTGATGCATAGCATGGTGCAAGACGCAGCTCATACCCATGTATAGATATGAGCTATCTGGTGATAGTTGCATCGAATTACGATTAGCATCGGTGGTTTAGTGGTAAAATTAGCCGTTGCCATTGATCTGCCTTCACCAGTTCAATTAATCTCGGCTAGCCCCGGGTTCGATTGTGAGTTACGCCAGTTGCAAAGAGTCCTTGATCATTACTAACATCTCCTAGCCCGGCCGATGCATCCAATTATTTTTGTCTCCAAGCGTCCGTAACACTGCTCGTGTTCCTCATTGTATGCTGAATTCCTCTCTTCACGGCGACGACTTTCTTTGACACCCCAACCACCCATCTCTTTATAGTAAGATTCTCTTTTGGTACCAGGCACTCTATTTATCATGTCACTATAGGAGATATGCTAGTAGATCGCGAGAGGGCTTGGGAAGATATCACTCAGGTGGGTCATGGTTCACGGTTCCACCAGACAGCACCGAGGTTAGAGCTCGAGTACAATCGGTCTGTCTTTTGATGGCCTTGGGGCAACACAGTGCACTTCACTTCTGGCAATTGGCCTGTACATGAGGCACCCTGGGGCATCACGATACACTGCTGCATGGGGACATTGCCGAAGAATGCACAGGACTATACTATTTACACTAGAGAAAGTATGATATATATACACAAAAAGGTACTTCTCCACCACCATCAGTAATGTTCTACGCTCCGCCATCCGTTTCATGTCGACACCCTTACACGCACTGCGAGTAGTAGTCGTTCATCACAGTGCACATGGAGCCACTCTCGCAGCTCGTAGCACCGACGTGGTTCTTGCCACCGCACTGGCCGTACTTCTTCACTGCTCCGACACAGCCAGTGGAGCCGGGGGCGGAAGGAGCAGTGCCATTGGTAGGGGCTGCGATGACCGTGGTCTGGAAAGTGCTGGGAGCAGCAACGACCGGGGTCTGGAACGTGCTGGGTAAGACGAGGCTGGGAAGGGCGGAGGCGGTGGTGTTACCGCCAGGGGCAGCGGTGACGGAAGCCACCGGGGCGCTCGAGACGGGGGCGGCTACGCTGGAGACAGCAACTTGGGTGGAGAGGCTGACGCTTGTGGACACAGCAGCGCTCGTCGCAGCGGCGGCTGAGGTCGCAGGTGTGGTGCTGTTGCTGGAGGGCTTGGGCGACACAGGCGTGGTGGAGTCAGAGCCGCCGCAGCTGCCAACGGGTCCTCCAGGGGCAGTGTAGTTGGTTGGGTCGAAGCCATTGTAGACGTTGGGAATGTAGATGTTGGCATCCTCAGCGTTGTACGCCCCGGGGAGCTTGATCTCAGGACTGCAAGCGCCGTCGCTGCCGGTGCCGGTGATCTTGAGCTGAGCGCAGCCGATGTAGAACTGGGCTCCGCCCACGGTCTGCGCGCCGTGCAGCGCAAGCATCTCCGAGCGAAGGAGGTACTCGCCGCTGGGCAGACCCGTAGGGAGCTTGAACTCGTGCGTCATGTTGGCTGCGCCCATGATCTCGTTGGCCCACTTGCCATCAACGTAGTCGAGTTCGTCGATCTTGAACCACGAACCAACGCCGGTTGCATCCTTCGCGCTGTCAACAGGACCGAAGAGCATGTGGGTGATCGGGCCAGGGTGGCCAGACTGATCCCACTGGACCTTGATGGTGTTGCCTCCGCTGGCGGCAACAGTGTCGGCCACGCCGGTCTGTCCATTGACGTTGCAGGTGATATCTTCGCTCGTGACATCCGTTACGGGACTGTTGGACGGCGGCATCCGGATGCCGACCTGGTAGCCGGGAGTCTCGTCATTGACCCAAAACTGGTGGAAGTTCTGATGAGCGGACACAGCCGCAATGAAGGAGGAAGCGAGGATGCTCTTGGAGAACATTATGCAAAGCAAGTCAGTGATCCCGGATCACGACAAATGAATGAATGTAGTTGGAAAAGTGTAAACGTGGACGAAAAAAACGAATGCTAGTGGTGTAGGACTTGTCTAAGATGAAAAGAAAGGACGGCATAGCGGGAAAACTCTTATACATTTCCATGGCTCCTGGATCTCCGGCTTTCGTGATCGCCAGGCCTGAAATCCCTCGCATTCAAGGTAGTTCCATCCATTCCCATACATCCATTCCCGTACCACGCGCCAGAGGTTGATGGAGGGGCCAGGGCGCCCGTGAACGTGGGATGACAGCCGCTGCACCATCCGCCAACAGTTCAAGCGGTTGCCGAATCAAGCGTAGCCGTGAAGCTTACGGTGGATGTGTGGTGTAGGTTTGGTGCGGTGGCGTCGATAGAATACCTACCCGATTATGCGGGTGGAGTCTGAGGGTGAGAAGCGAGATTGCCAGTTCGTCCACTTCCGCCGTTTCAAAACTGGAGCGAGAACTCCCACCAATCGGTCGTCGCATCGCATAGCGCTGCGTTGTTTCACGCAAGCGTTCGAAACCAACGACAAAGGCTTCGGATCTTTGAAAACGAGGCCAAGAGGCGAACATGTTCTGTGTTAATGATGAGGTGGGGCGCACCTGACGTGCTTGAAGGCAGGGAGGGAGCCGCCAACAAGATAAAATCCGCGTCCCGCATCACACTCGATGCACGGCCTGAGGAACCTGCTGGCCGCGATTTGAATCTGCAATATATCGTCAACCTTCTTCTGAGGCTCCGCAGTCTTCATAAACTCGCCTCGCCTCCCCGACAGTGGGCCACGATCATCGCCCATCTTGCTTGCTCCGTACTCATCCCTTGACCTCCACCCTGACACGGTCAGTATATGCGTCATGCTGTACATTGTACGTGTATGCCAAGTTTAATATCGATGCTCCTTGCACGTGGCCGGATGTGAAATTGGGGTGTTACACTGCCAGCGGCTAAGCCTGTGAAGTGTTGAACGCTCCATCCTCACGTAGGTAGGACTGCCGGACGTGTGAGGTTAACAATACACCAGCGTGTCTCTATACCTCCCGGAGCCGCCTCTAGGACATGCACCCAGCAATCTAATGCAGCGAAGTGCGACATCTTGGTAAGATTTTCGCATGGCTAAGCTGAACATACTTCTCTCCTCGGTTGTTCTGTTGAATACAACCATATTTTAAGCATTCTGAGTGAGGCAAACAGCTTACTAAGAGGATCTCGACAGTCATGTTTCGCCTGAATCTTGGAAATCCTAGTAACACCCTGCCTGTGGTCGGACAGCTGGTTGACGAAAGGCACCAACAGGAAGCGGAAACAGGCTGCTGTCGCTACAGGGTTTCCAGAAGTACCACCAAGTGTTGGAAAGGAAATCAGCTTTACCCAAATCAAATGATAGAGATAGATGTAGGTAGGTCTCCTCACACTTCAGATGCATCAATAATGTAGATTCAACACCAAGGGAGTCTCGACACGAGGTTTTGGCAGAGTAACAAGCAAAACATAATAGCCAGGCTCAATCACAACGCCATCGAACCGTATGCCATAATTATCTGTCTCCTTTCTCTAATAACATCTCTTCATTCTAGATATCTTCAAACCTACCAATATCTTATTCGCATTCTTCGGTACTGGCGCCACGACTGTTACCATCTTCTGTCCGCTCAATGGCGTCGTCACGACGTCATCAGCTCTCACGCAGATATCGAGTGAGTGGAAGGTCGTGGTAGCCGGGAATCGCGCACTTGTCTTGATTTCGAAGCATGGGTAATGGTGTTCCACCGCTACCTACTCGAACAGGCCTTACCGTAGGTAATGGGCAATTGGCTTCTGCAACTTATTAGGTAGGTACGTCACTGCACGGACCGAGATACAAACTAAACCCGGGACAACACACTGTGCCATGAATATGAGTCGCCTCTCGAACAGAATGTATACATGGAAGCAGCCTATCGCTCTGCTTGCAAGTAAAAGCTAACCCTTTCTTTTTAGAGCCGATACTGGCTAGCGCACTTAATATGGATTGGTTTTACCCCTCTTTCGTACTACCGGCTCTTTGCATCATCCTTACTGTTCATCTATCTGAGCATTTTGAGGGGCCCTTTTTCGTATGCGTTCGACCGTGTTACAACCAGGTTCTTTTCGACTACCGCATCGCTCTCATGTTGCCGATTGTCAATCTGCATCGCTCTGCACAAAGCCAGGCCTGATCATCTATCCGCAGAAGTCACGTATACTCCCTGGAAACACAAATAGCTATCATTGGAGTTTGCATCATGGTGGCTGGACATCAATGGCTCCTTTAGCTTCTATGAGTGCCTGCCCCACGCTTGGCGCAATATGAAAAGGAGGTCGGCGATGCTTCTTGCCAAAGACTGTGGGTTTGGAAAGTGGTTGATGAAGCAAGTGAAGAGACGGACAATTGCAGTCCAGAGTAATAATACATGGCAACGGCAGATGCTCAAGCTGATGTGGCCGATGGAACTTAGTACCTCATATGCCAGCCTCCTCGATTAAATCTACCGGTCATTCCACGCGAGCCTTATAAGACACACAGTAACCACAGTTTCACTCACAGCATCCCTTCGCCATGCGTTTCCTACACATCGCGGCCATTCTGGCCAGCATCTTCCTTTCCGCTGCGCAGGACACTTACGATTACATCGTCATCGGTTCTGGTCCCGGCGGCGGCCCTCTAGCATCGAACCTCGCACGCGCTAACTACTCGGTGCTTCTTGTGGAGGCTGGCGACCAGTCCACGGCAGGTAACGCGGAATACCCACCACAGATCACTTGGGACTTCTTTGTCAGGCACTATGCGGACGACAAGAAGAACATGATGAACAAACACCTCACATGGAAGACCAAGGAGGGAAGGTACTGGGTTGCGGCAGGAGATGCGACGCCGCCCGCTGGCAGTACCTTTCTGGGTGTCTACTATCCGCGCGGTAGCAGCGTGGGCGGCTCAAGCATGATAAATAAACTCTGTACTGTAAGATCTTCAATCTCTTTGATCGCATACAATTACTGATCGCAGATACCAAGTGGCTGCCTCCGAACAGTGACTGGAACTACATCCAAAATCTTACAGGCGACGCTTCTTGGAAGTAAGCCTTTCGAGTTTTACTACGTGCCTGGACCTCTAGACGTTTGAGTGCACTGTTTTACTTAAACTTTTGACACAGTACTGTGCACTAACCCTTTCAGTTCGGACAACATGCGCAGCATCTTCCAACGCATCGAGAAAAACAATTACGTTCCTAAAGGGACGGCCGGCCACGGCTTCGACGGCTACTTCCAGACCAACATGAACAAGCCAGCGAGCCTAGGGCAACCCGCTTTAGGGATCTTGCAAGCTATCGCACAGAACTTCTCGCTTCCCACCACGCAGTCGGAGATCGTTGCAAGAATGGGCTCTGATGCGAACTACCTCAACCCAAAGCGCGATTGGACGACGGGGATATGGGGTCTTCCAATGCACCAAAAAGCTAGTGGTGATCGGTACAGCTCGCGCGACTACATACAAGACACGATTCAGAAGAAGTTCCCCTTGACGCTGAGTATGAATAGTCTCGCCACAAGGGTACTGTTCGCCAACGGAACAACCTGTGGCGGCCAGCCACGGGCGACAGGCGTGGAGTATCTCCAGGGTAAATCGGTTTACAAAGCCGATGCCCGCTTCTCGTCGTCCAACAAAGGCACGATCAAGACCGCAACCGCACGGAAAGAAGTCATTGTCTCAGGTGGGACCTTCAACACGCCGCAGATCCTCATGCTCAGTGGTATCGGACCCAAGGAGCAGCTCGCGCAGTTCAACATCCCTCTTGTAGTCGACGCGCAAGGCGTAGGGAGAAATCTCCAAGACAACCAGGAAATTCCCATCATAGGACAATACTCTGGGACCAGCGCCGGATTCTCCCAGCCAATCATCATGATGAAAACCCCGCATTCACCCGACGGCGAACGCGACATGTTCCTCATGCAAGGACAATTCGCGTTCCGTGGCTTCTGGCCTGCGAATCAGACGAACGCAGCGTTGCCACAGGACGCGCCCAATACGTACGGCATCAGCATGGTGAAAGGGAAGCCGCAGAATAAGAAGGGCTTCGTGAAGCTGGTTTCGGGTGATCCGACGGATGCGCCTGAGATTAATTTCATGCTATTTGAGGAGGGAAAAGAAGTTGATATGGCCGCTATGAAGGATACTATTGCGTGGGCACGGAAGATGTATGCGGGTGCGAAAGGCGTCAGTGTCCAGGCTAAAGAGCCGCCGTGCTCTGAGGGCCCGGATGCGCAGGGATACTGTGGGCAGGCGGATGAGGACTGGAGTAAGTCATATTCCCCTTCATCACTGTGTTAGAAGTTTCTGAAGATATCGCAGTTACTGGACAGACCTTCGGACACCATCCCACATCCACTGCGGCCATTGGAAAAGACGGCGATCCTCAGGCTGTATTAGACAGCCGGTTTAGGGTGCGAGGCGTGAAGGGGCTGAGGGTTGTAGACGCGTCGGCTTTTCCGAAGACGCCGGGTGTGTTCCCGGTCGTGAGCACGTTTATGATCAGCGAGAAGGCGAGTGATGTAATAAAAGAAGATGCGAAGAAGGATATATGTGCTGCGTAGATTGCGAAATGTTCTCCTAAGACGAACGTCTGTACTACACTCCTCCTGTTAACTACTGTTCTTAGATATTAGTTAACACTATCCCGGTCTCCGCATAGTAACTATATTAAACGCCGTAATTAATTAATTAATATGCTATAAATAGTAGTAGGTGCGTAGGTAGCCTACCCAGATAGCGACAACTGCGCGCTTAACTAGCTTAGGAGCACTACAGTAGGTAGACTAATTGTTTTCGCACGCACTGTATGCCACGCCTGCCTACTCTAGCCACCTAATGCCTCTTCTACCTGCCTTAACGCTCGCTGCATCCCCTACTGGCCACGTCGTGCTGCTACTAAGGGCGTGTTTGGCATTCTAGAACCTAGGGCCACAGAATTAGCCCCATCCTAAATATTAGCGCTGATGCTAAGAAGCTGGCTACTAGAACACTTAACGTGTTACGGCTCACTGGCCTAATATATTATAAAAATCTAAAGACTACTGCATATAGTTACTTTAACAGCTTAAATTAGTAAGGAAGATATAATTTAAAAATCCAGGCGCCTATAACGGGTAGATCACGATATTGTTGTAGTGTTGTGGTATCTAGCGCCAAGGCCTTATAGAGGGCCTGTGCGCTAAGCAGCCAGCTACGTAAAACCTACGCCGCGCCCTAACTCTATATAAGATAAGTATTATTCTATTAATATTACTAAGTTATCCTTTTACTATTCTTCCTAGTGTAAAGTAAGTACTATTACCTATAACTAGACTTTATATAATAATACTTTATCTATAATAGTCTAAGGATAGCTCTTAGAGTTATATAAGCTACTAGTAAGAGGTAGACCTTACCTAAAGCCCCTAAAGGTAGTGAAGACCTTCTTATCTAGTATATAAGAGGAGAGCTAGTAATACGTAACTTAAGCCTACCTTTAATATTTAAGTAGTATATTTTAGTTACTAAAAAGAAGTATAATAAGCTTTACGCTATATATTAACTTTATACCTTAAAAGATAAAATTTTCTAACTTAAAAGTATAAATTAAACCCTTAGCATAGTAACTACTACTAAGAATATTAAAATCCTATCTACTAATATATATAAGTAGGACGCGCCTATAGTATATATAGTAATATACGTTAAGCGTGCGCTTTAACCTAAGGACTTTAATAAATATAAAGGTAAGAACTTTTAGCAATATTATAAATTTTTTTATTCTTATAAAGTGGCCTTTTACCTCTTACTATAAGAATTTGTGTAGCATAAAGATAAGGTTATTTAGGTAATATAGTACCTTATAGGCGACCTAAGAGAACTATAGTATATACACTATAAGCGCACCTTTAAAGCTAAGGGAGAACCACCTACCTAGAAGTACTTTAAGTAGTATACACTTAACTTACTTTTAGACCTAGTAAATTATAGTCTAAAAGCAGCTATAGCGTATACTTAGGTAATATAGTAAAAAAACTAAACTATTTACTTCTTTATAACCTACCTTAATATCCTTTAAAATTAACTTATACCTTATACTAAGGAGTAAAAGGTATAGCACCTTTTCTCTAAGCTTAAACCTAAGCTATAGAAGGCTATTTATAAGGTCTAGTTATAGGCAATAGTACTTGCTTCACACTAGGAAGGACAGTAAAAGGATAACTCTAGTAATATTAATAGAATAATACTTGTCTTGTGTAGAGTTAACGCGCGGTGTAGGTTTTACACAGCTAGCTCACTTAGTGCACAAACCCTCTATAAGGCCTTAGCGCTAGATACTATAACACTATAATAATATTATAATCTACCTATTATAGAACCTCCCCTTTTAGCTGCGGTCCTCTACAGTATACTATAGCCTTAATAAAAACCTTATCTTATAGAAAAAAAAAAGTGCCTATAGGGGTGCACGTTGCGTATGTAATAACAATGTGTTATAAGTAAATAGTGTATATTGTAAACGCATTATGCGTGTTGTTTATTATAAGGCTCTTACGCCTTCTGTTTACTATAGCCTTTTGTAATATAGGGTAGTAGGGCTATATATTATTAATGTTATTTTAATCTTCGTGTGCTCTCTACCTATATAATACATAAATAATATATTATTAGTGTAGATAGAGCGCTTAATCTTTAAATAACCCCTTTAATTACCTAAGATGCTGTACTACTTAGTACCTAAATATATTAAGAAGTCTAATCTCTATAATACTACTACCTTTGCATTTAGTAAAGATACTAAGTGCGTAGACTATAATGTAGTGCTTATAACTTATATACGCTGTATGTAGAACTTAGTAAAACTCTCTAAGGACTATACTAAAAATAATAATAAGCACTGTAACTATTATATTAAAGGTAATTGCGAAAAATATAACTTAGTATATCTAGAGTTGCGCGTTATATATGCGCTTTAGCTAATACTTATAGGTACTAAAGGCAATAAATAGGTGCCTTAATTACCTATACACCCTTTGTAACTACTACTATATTATAGTTATAGAGACTTTAGGTAAGTAGCGTAAAATAGATAAGCGTATAAAGGTAGTAGGCCTAAAGCTAGCTTATTACTAAAAGTGATTTAACTTAGAGCTAGCTAACTACTAGTGTGTTATAGCTTATATTAGTATACTTATAAGTGTGGCGACTTAGGTGCCTACTACTAGCCCTTAGTATCTAGGCTTAATCCTAGTAAAGTAGCGTTAGATTACTAATACTTTTAAAGTAGTTATTCCTTTTATATAGTAGATAGTAAGTTTGCACCTTTCCTATACTTTAAATATATATTAATAACTTATTCTAGATTAATTTAGCGTCTGCTTTTTGCCGTAATAAGGGCAACTTAGATAATAGTAATAAAGAGAGTAAAGAGGAGGTTACTACTAGAGGTATAGTAGGTAAAAATAGTAAGGATAGTAAGGATAATAAAGATAATAAGTAGTAGGGGTGTAGGCAGCGCGTAGTTTAGTTAGATTACTTCTTAGAAGCTAGCCTATAGGCCTTAAGTAAATACCCCTAATAAGGTATAAGTGCTCTATAAGCTATAGTACTCTATAATAATATATATTATATCTATATTTTATATACTCTTATTATATCTTTTACTTTTTTTTTAAATGCGTAGCTCTTTTCCCTTTAAAGGTTTAGACTAGGTTATCTATATCTTTAAAGTCTAACTTTAGAATCTAGGTGTCTTAAGTCTTATTATAGCCTTTCTAGTAGAGTAGGTATTACTTTTACCCTTTTCCTATTTACTTAGCTAGGATTTCTTCTACTTCCTAGGCTTCTCTTCCTTTAGGTGTAACTTCTAGTAGCTAGGTATTAATATTTTCTACTCCTAGCCTTAGTTTCTATTATTTAAGAAAGGAAATATAAAATATATTATAAATATAATAGTATAGTAAGAAGAGTAAGTAGTATACCTATATTCTAACTGCGTCCTGCACTTAAAAGGGCCTAATAAATTTTCTTAATAGCTTTTTACTTAGTTATTAAGGCATATATATATTCTTTGTGCTAAGTAGGACGAAGTTGCCTCTCTAGAATAACTCTTACTTATACTTCTTATTATAGTACTAGCTCTAATACTCTTATACTAAGTATAGGTGCTCTATAAGTAATGTGTGTACACTATATATACATTTTACTCTCTTAACTATATCTAGTAGCTCCCCCTCTAGCCTACTATCTATAGGAGGCGTAGTAAGAATAGGGCGCTTACTATATACTATATAGAAAGGCGTTATTTTTATTAAATTATAGATAGAGTTATTATATGTAAATTGAGCTATTAGGAGCAGTTTAACCTAGTTTATTTATAGAGGTATAATAAATATGCGAAGGTATTATTTAAGTGTCCAATTCTAGCGCTCTGTTTGCTTATCTATTTAAAGGTAGAAAGTAGTGCTAAGCTTACGCTTTACCTATAGTTAGTAGTATATTTCTGCCTAAAAAGTAGAGGTAAAGGTAGAGCCCTTATTAAATATAATACCTTTCTAAATACTAGACTCTAAGATAACCTCTTAAAAGTAGGCTTCTATAAATTCTTTTATATCCTATATTTTCTGTGTAAGGATATAAATAGCTATTTTAGAGAAGTAGTATATAATTATAAAGATTATATTAAAAGTGTAGCTGCCTTAATCCTTTACTAGTAGGAATCTAGTTATAAAGTCTAGTAAGACTTCTTTAAAGATATCTTTTAGCGTTAGAAGAGGTAATAGCTAGCTATACTTATTATACTTTAGAGCTTTACTTCTTTAGTAAATAGTATAAGTCTTTACGTACTTCTAAACATCTTAACCTATAAGAGGCTAATAGTAGGTCCTCTTAATAGCTTTAAGCGTTCTATATACACTAAAGTAGCCTACTATATATATATTATAGTGCTAGAACAAAATCTTTACCTAATTACTAGTTTATCTAGAATATATAATCTACTATTATACTTTAGGACTTCTATTTTATTAAAGCGCTATACTTGCGCCTTACTACTACTTTAAGTGCTTCTTTTATACTTTAAGCTAGTAATATGCTTAATAGTAAAGGTGTAACGGGTAGATCACGATATTGTTGTGGTGTTGTGGTATCTAGCGCCAAGGCCTTATAGAGGGTCTGTGCGCTAAGCGAGCCAGCTGCGCAAAACCTACGCCGCGCGTCAACTTGACACAAGACAAGAATTATTCTATTAATATTACTAGAGTCATCCTTTTACTGTCCTTCCTGGTGTGAAGCAAGTACTATTGCCTATAACTAGACCTCACACATCGCCTATTATACTTATTATAGGTTTAGCTTCTGTATAGCGCGCATACTACGTAAGTTATTATAGTTACTTAGTACTTAAATTATGTACTATATGCTATCTAGATAATATCTCTATTACTTAAAGTAGTAGACAATAGTAAGGAGCTTAAGGTTATATATTTTACAATTTAGCTCTGCTGCTTAAAGTTTTCTTAGTATAAAAGTAACTAGGTGCTACTTTTAGTCCTTAAATAGCTGCGAAAGAATACTATATATTATAAAAGTAGATATATTAGTCTCTAATTAGATTAGTAGCGCAGGGTTAAAGTAGCGTAAGATAGGCGCACTTAAGAAGTGTGTTTTAAGTATTTTAAAAGTATTATTAGCTTCTAGTAACTATTAGAACACTTAGTTCTTTTTAAGTAGGTTTAAGAGAAGAGTAGTTTTTTATATATATACCTTAATAAATCGCCTATAAAAGTTTATAAAGCCTAGAAATAACTAGAGTTCTTAGATACTAGTTAGCTATAGCTATTCTATAATAGTTACTATACGCGTAGGATTAGCGCAGATTCTTTACGTAGTTATAATAAAAGTAAGGAAGTAGACTTCGCCTAAGGCAAATATATACTTAGTTAAATTAATAAAAAGTTTAGCCTTACGTAGTAATTTAAGTATAACGTAGATAGCGCGCTAATAAAGCGTAAAATTCTTATTATAGGTATAGATAAGTATATTATCTAGGTATATAATATATATGTAATTTAGGTGTAGTGCTAGTGCCTTATTAATATATACCTAGAAGCTCGCAAGGGTATTAGTTAAGCTAAATAGTATTACTAAGTATTTAAAGTAGCTATAGTAAGTTTAGAATATAGTTTTCTACTTGTCTCCTACCTAGATCTAAATTCTATAGTAGGCGTTACGAAGATTAAGGGTCGTATAGTAGTATACGCCTAATAGGTAGTTAAGCGTCTCTCTAACTAAAAGTAGTAAGTAATAATTCGTAATAGTAATTATGTTAAGGCCCTAATAATCTACGTAAAGCTATAAGGTGTTATCTTTTTTAGAGATAAATAGAATTAGTGCTTTAGCTAGGCTAGTGCTATACCTAATCTATCCCTTTTTTAAGGTATTTTTTAGATACTCCTAAAGTACTTTAAGCTCCTGCTCTAAGAGATTATAAAATAGTCTATAAGGAGGTTCCTTTCCCTCTATAATAGGGATAGTATAATTAGACTTTTTAAAATTTAGTAGAGTAGACGCTGCTTTTTTATTAAATATATTACTATATTCGCGTAATACATTAGAAATGCGTAGTACTTACACTATACACGCTTTATTAATGCGCGCTAGGTGCTCTAAGCTTATACTAGTTGTCTATAAGACCCCTAAAAAGAACAAATCTAAGCTAGTATACTCTATATTATCTTTAAAGTCCCTTATAGTAATAAGCTATATTAAAGCTATAGTATAGCTTTAGCGCTATATTTATAAGCTATAATTAAAGTAGATATTACCTTTTTATAGGAAAGAGTTACTAAGTAAGAGAGGAATCCTTTCTTTATTAACGCTATAGATAGTAGTCTTTATTCTACGCTCTATCTCTATATTATCTATAATACGTATCTAGAGTGTATAGGCAGCGTAGGTGCTTTACCTTTAGGCCCTAATTTATTCTAGTTTAGGGAGCTTAGCCCTTTTAATAGTCTTTAGATTTATTTTAATAGTAACAATCTAGCTAATTAGGCTAATATTAGCTTATAGTTAAGAATTATTTAGAGTTTTCTCTCTAAGCCTATGTCTCTAGCTACGCTACACGTGCGCTTTATACCTAGTAAGATATAAATTAGTAGGCGCCTTACTGTACCTAGGTTATAGATAACACTTAGCCTTTTCCTGTATAGTTTACTTATATAGGAATCTAGTTAGGATTACTACCTCTATATTTATTAGTATAGTAGCTAGTTTTATAGCACTTATAGTAGGTAACACTTTTCTTATTTTAGGTTTTACTATTACCTTTAGGTGTTTAGTAGTTTAGCGTAGTATTCTTAGATTTCTTTAATATATAATATAAGCTTAACTCCTATATTATAGGTGCATAGCGTAGGTTTTACTTAAGCGTAGAGCCTAAAGCGATAAAGTCTTCTCTAGTTATAGGCACCTAATAGTAGTTAGTAATAGCCCTCTATAGCTTAGGTTTAAGCTTAGAGAAGAGGTGGTACACTTTTTACTTTTTAGTATAAGGTATAAGTTAATCTTTAAGGATATTAAGGTAGGTTATAAAGAAGTAAATAGTTTAGTCTCTTCGCTATATTACCTAAGTATACGCTATAGCTACTTCTAGGCTATAATTTACTAGATCTAAAAGTAAGTTAAGTATATACTGCTTAAAGTACTTCTAGGTAGGTGTTTTTCCTTTAGCTTTAAAGGTGCACTTATAGTATATATACTATAGTTTTTTTAGGTTGCCTATAAGGTACTATATTACCTAAATAACCTTATTTCTATCCTACACAAATTCTTATAGTAAAAGGCGAAAGGCCACCTTATAGGAATAGAAGAATTTGTAATACTCCTTAAAGTTCTTGCCTTTATATTTAGTAAGGTCTTTAGGTTAAAGCGTATACTTAACATATATTACTACGTATGCTATAGGCGCGTCCTACTTATATATATTAGTAGATAGGATTTTAATATTCTTAGTAGTAGCTACTACGCTAGGGGTTTAGCTTATACTTTTAAGTTAGGAGATTTTATTTTCTAAAGTATAAAATCAATATATAGCGTAAAGCTTATTATACTTCTTTTTAGTAACTAGAATACGCTACTTAAGTATTAAAAGTAGGCTTAAGTTACATATTACTAGCTCTCCTCCTATATACTAGATAAGAGGGTTTTTACTACCTTTAGGGGCTTTAGGTAAGATCTACCCCTTACTAGTAGCTTATATAACTCTAGGAGCTATCCTTAGACTGTTATAGATAAAGTATTATTATATAAGGTCTAGTTATAGGCAATAGTACTTACTTTACACTAGAGAGGATAGTAAAAGGATAACTCTAGTAATATTAATAGAATAATACTTGTCTTGTGTAGAGTTAACGTGTAGTGTAGGTTTTACGCAGCTAGCTCGCTTAGCGCACAGACCCTCTATAAGGCCTTGGCGCTAGATACCACAACACCACAACAATATCGTGATCTACCTATTACATATTACTAACTACTATTAGGTGCCTATAACTAGGGAAGACCTTATTACTTTAGGCTCTACGCTTAAGCGAAACCTACGCTGTGCACCTATAATATAGGAGTTAAGCCTACGTTATATATTAAAAGAAATTTAAAAATGCTACGCTAAACTACTAAATATCTAAAGGTAATAGTAAGACTTATAATAAGAAAAGTGTTACCTACTATAAGTGCTATAAAACTAGCTACTATACTAATAAATATAAAGGTAGTAATTCTAACTAGATTTCTATATAAGTAAACTATATAGGAAAAGGCTAAGCCTTACTTATAATCTAAGTATAGTAAGGCGCCTACTAATTTATATTTTACTAGGTATAAAGCGCACGTGTAGTATAACTAGAGACATAGACTTAGAGAGGGAACTCTAAATAATTTTTAATCTATAGGCTTATATTAGCCTAATTAGCTAGATTATTACTATTAAAATAAACCTAAAGCCTATTAAAGGGGCTAAGCTTCCTAAACTAGAATAGATTAGGGCCTAAAAGTAGAGCACTTATACTACTTATACGCTCTAGGTGCGTATAATAGATAATATAAGAGTAGAGTGTAGAATAAAGACTACTATTTATAGCGTTAATAAGAAAGGGATCTCCTTTCTACTTAGTAACTCTTTCTTAAAAAAGGTAATATCTGCTTTAATTATAGCTTATAAATATAGCGCTAAAGCTATACTGTAGCTTTAATATAGCTTATTATTATAAAGGACTTTAAAAATAATACAGAGTATACTAGCTTAGATTTATTTCTTTTAGGGGTTTTATAAATAACTAGTATAAGTTTAGAGTACCTAGCGCGTATTAATAAAGTGTATATAGTGTAGGTACTACGTATTTCTAACGTATTACGCGAATATAGTAATATATTTAATTTTAAAGTAGCGTCTACCCTACTAAATTTTAAGGAATCTAATTATGCTATCCTTATTATAGAGGGAAAGGAACCTGTTTATAGACTACTTTATAATCTCTTAGAGTAGAAGCTTAAGGTATTTTAGAAGTATCTAGAAGATGCCTTAAAAAAGAGATAGATTAGGTATACTACTAGCTTAGCTAAAGTACTAATTCTATTTATCTCTAAAAAAGATAACACCTTATAGCTTTACGTAGATTATTAGGGCCTTAACGTAATTACTATTAAGTGTTGGTTTGGCTTAATCTGCAATTAAGCATTTAAGGGTTAATAGTATACTATTGTGTAAAGGGTAAGAAGTAGGTTTAATTAATTACGTCTTGTCTATTGTATAAAGGGGCACTAAGGGCTTTATAAAGTCTCTGCCTCTTAGCGCTAACCTAAGTAGTAGGTCCTTATGCGGGTTCCTATAGGTAGGTAGGCCCCCACTTCATCTAGTATTACTTATATAATAAACTGTACAGACATTAGTAACTTTTCTTTTGTATAATAGCCTATATTTATTATACGCTTTCCTTTCCTGTCCTTCTCTATCTATATAGTTAGCCTTCCCCTATTAGAATAGGTTGTAGGGTAAGTGCAGTGTTACTATGTAGTAGAAGTTCTATTTACACCTACTCTTATATAAATAGGTAGTAATAGCTAACCTACTTAGTTTTTACCTTACCTCCTTATACAGTAGTAGAGCTGTATCGCATAATGTAGCTCTTTCTAGGTATATGCCTTGTGCGTAAATAGAAGGTAGGGTGTTAAGCGATACAATGCTTAGCGCTAGGTCTTAGTAAGTAGGTATAAAAGGATGTCTCCTAGCTCCTCTAAACCCTCTCTTCTTTATTCTACTTTAATGTATATATACCTTCCTCCTTTCTTGCTTTATTCTTTTTAGTGTTCTAGTGTTTAGTAGCTAGTGCTCTATTACTAGTAAATATGTATAGCTTTTTTATATAATACTAATTTTTAATAAAACATATACACATACACACACACTTACTATTATATAATAGCTAATAACACTATTAGTCTATTAGGCGCTAGTGCCCTTACTACTAGTATCTTTGTGCTAGTTATTATAGGCTAGACTAGATTATATATCTAGATTAACCTCCCTACTAGTTCACCTAGTATAAGGGCCTTTATACAAAGCCTAGCGGTAGATATATAATAAATCTTCTAGAGCATCTTTATTTTTATTATATAATGCTAATAGGTGTAGGATAAAGAGGCTAGAGTGGCCTAAATACCCTCCTAGGATATTGTTATGCAAATCCTAGTTAGTATAAACCTCTAGCGGTAGGCTGCTCACGTTGTATAATATAAGGGATATTAGTAAGCAGTGCTTATCTAGTCGCGCGGCTAAGTTTAAAATAAGCCTTATACTTACTTATACAGCACTGCTAATACTAGTAATTAGGTGTTTCTAGATTGTTATATAATCCTAGGTTATAAGTCTAGATTGTGCGGCGCCTATGTGTAGAAGTTACACAGTGCTTGTTGTAAGCGTTATGCATAGGGGGGGGTAAATATTTTTATTGCATAAAAGGGTAGGTAGGCCTAGTCTTAAGATATCTAAATTATTAATATAGAAAATATATTCTTTAATATCTTTATATAATCTCCTGTGATGTGTTCCCTCTTTTATAATAAAACTATAATGTTAAATTAGTAGTAGGGCTTATATAGCCTAAAAATAAATATGTCTGTGCGAAGTTGTAGTAAGTTAGATAGAAGAAAAGAAATTTTTTTTTTTTTTTTTTAAATAGTAAGTAAAATAACAAAAGAAATATTATATAGTAGAGTAGTTACTCTATTATATAGTCCTTGTTAATTCTATCTACTAAAGCCTTAATAGTAATGTGTAGTTTATTTATTAAGATTAGTGTTTAGAGTGCCTAGTTAGGTGCTTTCTTTGTATAAGTATTAGTAGGATTATCTTTGCTATTAATCCACCTAATCTCTGTAATTTCCTATTTTTTATACAACTCCCTAATTAACATAATGTTAATTATAAGGCGTTTTTTATTTATAGTGCCTAGTTGTACAAGGCATTCGTACAGGGATTTCGAGTTAGTATAGACTATAATAGGAATTAGAGGGATCTAAAGTGTTTATATAATTTATTAGAGTGTTATGCTTAATATAATTGCATTATTAAAACTGCCTACTAGACTATATAATTCGCTTACTAGAACACTTCTAGTTACTCTTTTACACTTTACTAAGTTCTAGTAGATAATATTACTATAGATCTTAAAGTTCTAAGTCGTTATACAATATTCCTCTACTAGTATAATAATAAAGCTAAGCTGTAAGCTTAGGTCTCTATTATTAGCAAAAGAGTTATTTATAAAGATAAACAGCTTCGTGCGACCTAGGTTAAGTGGAATAAATTTTAGTCCTCTTTATATATTTTAAATTTGCTAGTTTAAACGCATGTTTAGTGCCTTAATATTTTCTTCTATTAGTACTGTTGTTTACGCGGTAATAGATAGGTTAAATGTTACTTCTAGTTAGTAAACTAAAGAGATATATACACCTCTTACTTATTATATAATATATTAGTGTGTAGCGTTTTTATCCTAGGGATTAATTGTGTAAAGGCTTTTAGCCTATCCCTTCTATTCTAAGGTAATAACACTCTAGGTAAGTTAGATTTTACCTCTATTAAACTTAATTATCCTATTTTGTATTAAAACGCTTTTGTCTTTTATATAAAACTTTATAGTATAGAGCTACTCCTCTTCTTATTATATAAAGCTTTCTGTAACCACACTAAGGGTGTTATTAGTCTAGAGTTTAGTAATGCTAAACATCTTAAGTCACTTATCTATAATAAGTAGGCATAGGTTATACGTTAACATATATATCCTTAGTTTCTCCTTATAGTAGTTGTGGTATGTCTTAAACTAATAGAGACCTAATTCTACTACGCTATATAGAGGTTATATAACTTATAGAATTGTGTTTAGTAGGAAGAAATCGCGCATTTCTACTAGTAGTTAGGCGTATAATATGTGAAGAAGTTTATTAGTAGACTATATATAGGCCTAAGTAATATCTTTAAGCTTAATGTGCATGTTGTACAACTAAATTAGTATTATAAAAAGAGCTAATAGCAACCTCTAGCTTATACGCTAAATAGTAGGGGATTATATAAAGATCTCCTTTTTTTCTTTGTCTAAATAGCTAGTAAAGACAAGTTTTAATTTCTTATATAGTTAGGTTGTCTTACCCTTAATCTCTTGTACAAGACGTAGGTTAAAGATATAGCTAGGTTATTTATTAGGGTTATATAACAAGATCTTAAAAGTGCTATTAGTAATAAAGGTATTTATTTCTACTATATCTAATTCTTTAAAGGGCTAGTTAAGTATAGTAATAACGCTATCTATACAAAGCTTTAGTATAAGCTTAAAGTTATCTTTTTTTTTTTAGATAATAAACTAAGTATTTAGTCTTCCTAATCTTTATTAAGCTTCACCTAATTATACAACTATAGTAGTTTAGTTCTTCCTAGGTCTTCCCCTTAGCCTTAGCTTTAGAGTTTTAATTCGTGCAGCTATAGAAGTATCTATATTCTATAGTTCCTGTGTACTGTCTTTAGTTGCGCGATAGTATAGTTTAACCTATATATAGCGTAGTTTTAGAGGTCTATTTTTAAGCTCTAGAATAATGTCTCTTCCTTTAATACTCTTAATCTTATATAGTTCTTACTATCCCTTCTTTTCTCTCTAGGCTATAACTTTAGAGCCTAGTAGGAGTGCAAGGGTTCTGTGCGATAATAGGCTATTCCTAGTGTTAATTATATAAGTAACTTTAACTTTAGCTCTATCCTTCTTAAGTATTTTTATTACTTTCTAAACTATATTAGCTTAGGCAATTAGTTCTAGTAAGGGTAGAGAGTTCTTATTAATCCTTAGGTAGGCACTAAAGACTAGGAGGGTAGGTACTATAATATTAGGCCTAGCTATATTATTTAGTGCCTTTACTACTATCTATAGCACTATTTTATTATCTATATAACTATTAATCTTAGCTCTTAGAATATTATACGCTTAGTATAGTAGTGTATATACTTTTTTAATCTTACTTATAGCCTAGTGTGCCTCTACTAGTATTTGCCTATATTCTGCCCTAACTATCTTTACACAATTCTAAAACTTATTAGAAGCGAAGTTAGTTCCTAGGTTATAAATAATGTAATCTAGTGGGCCTTAGTATATATTAATTTAGCATTTTGTTAAGGCATCCTAGGTGTCTTATACAGTTATTAATCTTAGGAATTAGGCTACCTAAAATAATATGTCTATATTAATAACGTGTAGGATATCCCTTTTACTAATTTATACAATATTAATAATAATCTTATAGTTAAAGTATAAGTTATTTTAGATAGAGAACTTAAAGCGTCTTAGCGCTTAGTTATATAACTAGTAGTAGTAATAGAACTTTCTTACTTCTTCTAGTATAGAGCTCTCTACTTTATGCCCTACTTAAGTAAGAAGCTGTTGAAGTAAAACACTCACTTCCGTAATTCTTTCTGGATCTACTAATTCAGATCACGGGATTCTTACTAAGAGGCTCATTTCTTTTGTATATAGTCTGCCCTTTTAGCATCCTTTCCTACAATTAGCTCTTTATATTCTTTACAACTCTGCTCCTAAATATCCTGTGATAGTTTAAGCCCTTTTTACCATAACAGTTATAAGCCTAGCGCTTAGAATATAGGATAATTCTCCCTGCCTACTTAGTAATGCTCAAATTATTATACAACACTCTATTTAGAACCTCTCTACAATATAACCCCCTATTTCTAATTACAAAAATTATTAAAATGGCAGAAGTATAGCTTATTAATCGCGCTAGTTAGCCCTACTAGTTTGTCTAGCTTTAATTCTAAGCAAACTTAAAAAGAATCTAGAACTAAATTAACCTAGAGGCGATTAACGCTCTAGTAATTAATTATATAAAGCTAGAACAACCTCTACTTTTATAGAAACTATTACTAATTGCAGATACAGCCTCTATAGTAAGTATTTAATTATACAAAGTAGAGCTTACTAAGTATAAAATAGATAAGGAGAGCTTTCCTTTATAAATAGTAGAATATAGAGCAGCAGTTTTAGACTAGTAAGCAGACTATACTAAGATACAGAATCTCTAGACTTAGGTAAATACTACAGTATTGCCTAATCTACTTACTCCTGCTATAATTACTCTAGTTAATATACGCTAAACTACGCTTTAGTCCCTAATTTAACTCTTAAAGGAAGATCTCGCACTAAATAAAAGAGCTATATAGAATAATGTTTAAGCTTTATACTGCACTTATCTTAAGAAGGCTAAGTAGGCAAGATAAAGTCCTAAAACCTAGTTTAAAAAGTAGCAGCTCCTTTATTAAAAAGCAAAGACCTACTTAATTAGCAAAATTAGTAGACTGCTTACTACCTAAGATTTCCTAAATGCAATTACCGCGCGTATAGCACTAGATTAGGCCTAATTAATAAACTAACAGCTAATCTAGAATAAGACGCTAGGACAGAATTAGATCACGCTAGATAATCTAGGGAAGGTATTTTTAGCGCTTGTTTAGAAGCATTTAATCTAATCTAGTTCTAATAAAATAAGTAGGGTATTCGCCACTTTTAATAGATTATTAAGACAATCTACTAACTCTAATAGTTCTAGTTTATCTAATTAGATAAAGAAACAACTAAACTGTCCCTATAAGCCCTATACTTATAGGTAGAAACTAATAGAGTACTAAAGACTTTAAACCGCGATAGCTGGATCACCCTAGGATAGAACATTATTATTTAATCTCACTAATAAAAAAAAATTAGAAATTCTTAATTAACTTAAGCAGCCTAAGTAGTTAAACCTTTATAATACAATTACAAAGGCAGAATAGAATAAGAAACAATCCTCTACTAAGACTATTAAGTATTCTAGTAGTATTACTACTGCTCTACTAAACCTATTTAATCTGCCTACAGATAATAGAGCATTAGGTGTTTACTCTACTCTACATTCTAACGCTTATCCTCTGTTAGAATGTATAATACTAGACAGTGCTATAGCAGTTTACCTAGTTAACAATCGCAAAAGACTTATTCCTAGGACGTTTTAATTATTAAACAAGAGTGTAGAGGTAAGTATATAAAGCCTCCTAATCTTAGGAATTAGTAATAGACTAATTAAGAACGCTTTGTATAGGAAAAATAGGAGATTTACAGAAGATCTGCTACTCTAAAGAGTAAGAGTAGTAAAAAGCTTTTATATAAATATTATATTAGAAGCTCTTTTAAAGAAAGTAAAGATTTAGTACCTTAGTTTAGATCACACTCTTAAGATTAGAAGTCTAGAATAAAGCGTTATCTTAGTAGACCTAAAATGTGAGCATAACTTTACTTTCCTATAATATAAGCTAATCTACTCTTGTCTAATTATTATAAGTATAACTACTAAAGGATTATCCTAAGTTAATATTAAGAGATTAGATTCTAAGGACCTCTAGCACCTTTAAGCAGGGTATATAGGAAGTAGAGCCCTATAAGCTCTAGTAACTGCAGCCTAAAGTGTAAAGATTACTAGAATGTTAAGAAAGGATTATAAGCACTATACTACTGTACACGCAACTTAAGTGATCTCTAGAAAACCTAGAGAATAATCACCTAGGCTATTTTACTTATTATCCTAGAATCTATTTAATATGCCCACTGCTTAAAATAGAGAAAACTAGGTTTTACTAATTAAAGAAGATTTTAGTAAGAAACCTTACATTTTTAATCTTAGAACAAAGACGCTTTCTAAGATAATAAGAGTGTAGCAGGATTTCTTAGCTCTTATTAATATAAAATACAAGCTTTAAATCACAAAAATCTACTAGGACAATAATACAGCAACACTTTTATAAAAAGGGAAATCCTAGTACAAATTTTGGGCTAATTAGGAAGGGATAATAATTAGTAGACCACCGCCCTATACGCATAAGCCTAATAGCGCTGCAGAAAAAGTAGGCTAAGAGCTTATAATAAAAGTAATTAAAATATAAATAAGCGTAAATCTACTATTAAATCTCTAGCCTAAGATTATATAAGCAGTATACTAGCTCTAAAGAATAATTCCTAGCCTAGCATTAGGCTATTAATCACCTAATAAAACGTTAGATACTTAGTTTAGACAATATTTTTGTTATTTTAAACTAGTAAAAACACAATATAGAACAGCTAATCTTTGTCTAAACTAGAGTACTGTCTACGCCTATAGCTGCTAAGCTTACCCTTTAAATTAGGAGCGTGCAGCTAGGCGAGATAGAAGAGGATTTAAAATAAATCCTAGGGGCTATATTAGATACCTAGTAGGCTATAAAGCTTCTAATATCTACTAAATATAGATTCCCTAGCTTAATTAGGTAATTACTACACAAAACGTAAGGTTTAATAAGTCCTTATTTTATAAAGAATTAGAGGAATAATCTATTCTAAAGATAGAAGTGTTAAAAATAGTAAAAAGTCTCTAAGAAAGAGAGCTAAACAATTTAGAAGAAGTGTATAAAAACACGCTTAATATTCTTTCTAAAATAAATAAGTATACAAGAACTACTACTAGACCTATAGGTGACCTTTAGGTAATTAAAAGCGAAGTAGGCTAGCTAAGTAATTAGGAACTTAAGGTACCTACTACTAAGCGAGCTATAGGCTTAGCTAGCTAGTAGCTAAGAATTTGCTTAAGTAGGAAAGGAAGCACAGGACTTATAACCCCTAATTAGACACTAGAGCTAGGTAATCTTAGGGGTAATCTATTAAGTAATTAAGAAATATCTAGCAGCCACTAGAACACTACTAGGAGAGCTAGCCTGCCAGAATCTAAGGATTTAATACCCTATTTATTAGTAGAAACTAATTAGGTTACTAATTAACCTAGCGCAGATAACTTAATTACGCTAAATAAAACAGATAACCTACTAGCGTACTAAAGGCGAAGGCAGATCTATCTAGAGGTAAGTAGAATAAGTAGGCGAAATTATAGTAAAGCACTAGAAATTAACTAACTAATAAATTACTATCTACTATTGCAAAGATTAAGGAAGCAAAATAATTAGGATAATTAGCTAAGGGGTAGGTAAAAGCTAAGTGCTTATACACTAATTGCTAATTATTTTTAAAGTAATCTTAATATAATATTAAAGCACACGTTTATACTAGGAGTAGCAGAGGCCTAGTCTAAGTAAGAAGAATATATTACACTAAATATAATAGTATTCGCTTCTATACTTAGAAAGGCGCCTAGAGCGTCTTATACAGCTTAGACTTATAGAGATAAGCTTACACTAGAGCTAACCCTATAGAAACACCTTTATAATTATCTATATAGGAAGCTATTCCTCCTTACCGCTCGCAAAGAGATCTTAACTTTGTAAGATAAAGGTACTTAAATAGAGATTAAATAATTAGAGGTGTTAGAGCGACTACTCCCTTTAAAGTAGGTCTTTACCTACAAGTTTAATTAAAATAGATACTTTAAAAAGTGCAAAGCTTAAATTGTTATAAAAGGAGATCTTTAGAAAAAGAATACTCTCTACTCTACTTATACTGCTACCCTAGCAGCAAGATCTTTTTAATTAGCTGTAGCTCTGGTAGCAGAATTCGATCTAGAAATCTTATAATTTAATATAGTAGGAGCGTTTCTAAATACTCTTATTATAGCCGCTAATCTAGTAACTTATGAATTACCTAATAGTTTTAAAAAGCTAGGAAAGTTTATAAGATTAAATTAAGCTTTATATAGCTTAAGAGATTTACCACTTCTTTAGTATAAGGAATTTACAAGATTACTACAATCTTATAGACTCTTAGGTTTGCTAGAAGAGCTATACCTTTTCTTTAATAGTAATTAAAGTATTATTATTCTATTTTATATTAACGACATTCTTCTTCTCTATTACAAAAGTAAAGAGAAAGAAGCCCTAGATTTTTAGAAGAAGATCGCGAACAAATATAAGATTAAATTAAAAGGACTAGTAGAGTAGTTCCTAGGTGTTTAAGTAATTAGGGATAGAGAAGTAAGATTAATTTCTCTAGTCTATAATACCTACATTAATAAGATTACAAAAAAGTTTAACCTTTTAAACTCTAGGAGCTTCCCTCCTATACCTCTATTAGTAGAAGATCTCGTTCTAAGCATAGAAGAAGCCACTCCTTAATAAATAAAGCTCTTTTAAGAAGAAGTAGGATTAGCTCTCTACACAGCAATTATGCTACGACTAAATATAGCCTTTGCAGTGTTAAAGCTATCACACTTTCTAATAAATCTAAGCAAAGAACACTTTACTACTATTAATTATATAATCCTTTACCTCTATTAAACTAAATAGCAGGCTATAGTCTTTAGTGGCTACAATAGACCTAATCTACTAATATATAGAGATGCCTTATTCGCTAATAATCTAATATCACAGTAATCTTCCTATAGATATATTATCTTATTATTTAGAGGAGCTATCCTATAGAAAGCAGCTTAATAGAACACAATTACTACTTTAATAACAGAAGCAGAGCTTCTAGCGCTTAAATATATAAGTAAAGAAGCTATAGTAATTAAGAGATTCTTTACTAAGCTTACTCTAGATCTAGGACCTTTATAAAAGGTCTATTACAACAATCTTTAAACTATTTATTTAGTAATTAGAAAGAATAAAAGAATCACTACTTAACTGCGCTATATAGATATTTAGAATATATAGTTGCGGTAAGAGTATACAAAAGGATTGTTTTAAGTAGAATATCTTCTAACTAGCGAAATGCTAGTAGATAGCCTTACAAAGGCTCTTACTTATTAGCAGTTTAATAGATTTAAAAGGCTATTAAATCTATAAAATATAAGTACAATAATTACAGAATAAGAGTAGATAAGTAGAGAAATAATCTGTTAACTACCTAGAATTATTAATTTAGAGCTAGGAAACAAGAAAAGAAAAAGAAAAGAAAAAAAAAGATTAGAGGGAGAATAGGAATTAGAGAAAGAAGAGATTAAAGAGCTTATCTATAAGTATATAGACTCTCTTCCTCCTCTACTTAATCGTAGAGGTGCGAGAATCTCCCCTATAATTAGTAGTAGGAGATTCTCCCTATTCTCCTTCTCTCCTCCTCTCTATAGTAGGTAATTCCTTACTCTATCTACCTCCTCTACCTCTTCTTTAATTAGCAGTAGGTAATAGCTTACCCTAGCCTCCCCTCTTTTAATTAGTAGGAGGAGAAGCACTTACCTAGCCTCTACTTTACTTTAGAGCTAATAGGCCGCTTATTTAGCTATTTTAATTAAAACATTAGCTGCGACCGCGCTGCTCTTTAATAGATAGGGTAAAAGGGTAATTACTTTATCCTCTACTAAGAATTAGCTAGGAGGGAGGAAGTAAAATAGTAGCTACGTACTAAGCTTACTCCTCCTAACTACTAGTAGAAGGAGGAGCTTATAAGGCTACTTTAACCCTCTTACGTAGCTTAGTAATTAGCCTCTCCTATAAAAAGTATTAGCTAAACCTAGAACAAATCTTAAAATAAAAGCTTATATTAGCACCCTCTAATAGTTAATAGCGGATATGTTGAAGTAAAACACTCACTTCTGTAATTCTTTCTGGATCCACTAATTCAGATCACAGGATTCTTGCCAAGAGGCTCGTTTCTTTTGTATATAGTCTGCCCTTTTAGCATCCTTTCCTACAATTAGCTCTTTGTATTCTTTACAACTCTGCTCCTAAATATCCTATAATAGTTTAAGCCCTTTTTACCACAACAGTTATAAGTCTGGCGCTTAGAACGTAGAATAATTCTTTCTACCTACTTAGCAACGCTTAAATTATTATACAACACTCTATTTAGAACCTCTCTACGATACAACCCCCTATTTCTAATCACAAAAATTATTAAAATAGTAGAAGTACAGCTTGTTAATTGCGCTAGCTAGCCCTACTAGTTTATCTAGCTTTAATTCTAAGTAAACTTAAAAGGAATCTAGAACTAAATTAACCTAGAGGCGATTAACGCTCTAGCAATTAATTACGCAAAGCTAGAATAACCTCCGCTCCTACAGAAACTATCACTAATTGCAGATACAGCCTCTATAGCGAGTATTTAATTATACAAAGCAGAGCTTACTAAGTATAAAATAGATAAAGAGAGCTTTCCTTTACAAATAGCGGAATACAGAGTAGCAGTTTTAGACTAGCAAGTAGACTATACTAAGATACAGAATCTCTAGACTTAGGTAAACACTACAGTATCGCCTAATCTACTTGCTCCTACTATAATCACTCTAGTTAATATACACTAAACTACGCTTTAGTCCCTAATTCAACTCTTAAAGGAAGATCTCGCACTAAATAAAGGAGCTACACAGAATAATGTTCAAACTTTGTACTGCGCTTATCTTAAAAAGGCTAAGCAGGTAAGACAAAGTCCTAAGACCTAGTTTAAAGAATAGCAGCTCTTCTATTAAAAAGCAAAGACCTACTTAATTAGCGAAATTAGCAGACTGTTTACTACCTAAGATTTCCTAGATGTAATTGCCGCGCGTATAGCACTAGATTAGGCCTAATTAATGAACTAACAGCTGATCTAGGATAAGACGCTAGGACAGAATCAGATCACGCTAGATAATCTAGGGAAAGTATTTTTAGCGCTTGTCCAGAAGCATTCAATCTAATCTAGTTCTAATAAAATAAGTGGGGTATTTGCCACTTTTAATAGATTATCGAGACAATCTACCAACTCTAATAGTTCTAGTTCATCTAATTAGACAAAGAAACAACCAAACTGTCCCTATAAGCCCTATGCTTATAGGTGGAAACTAATAGAGTGCCGAAGACTTTAAACCGCGATAGCTAGATCACCCTAGGATAGAATATCATTATTCAATCTTACTAATAAAGAAAAATTAGAGATTCTTAATTAACTTAAGTAGCCTAAGTGGTTAAACCTTCGTAATGCGATCACAAAGGTAGAATAGAATAAGAAATAATCCTCTACTAAGACTATTAAGTATCCTAGTAGTATTGCTACTACTCTACTAAACCTATTTGATCTGCCTACAGACAATAGAGCATTAGGTGTCTACTCTACTCTATATTCTAACGCTTATTCTCTGTTAGAATGTATAATACTAGACAGTGCTACAGTAGTTTACCTAGTTAACAATTACGAAAGACTTATTCTTAGGACGTTTTAATTATTAAACAAGAGTGTAGAGGCAGGTACATAAAGCCTCCTAATCTTAGGAATTAGTAATAGACTGATTAAGAACGCTTTGTATAGGAAAAATAGGAGATTTATAGAAGATCTGCTACTCTAAGGAGTAAAAGTAGTAGAAGGCTTTTATGTAAATATTATATTAGAAGCTCTTTTAAAGAAAGTAAAGATTTAGTACCTTAGTTTAGATCACACTTTTAGGATTAGAAGCCTAGAACAAAGCGTTATCTTAGTAGACCTAAAATGCAAGTATAACCTTACTTTCCTACAATATAAGCTAATCTACTTTTGTCTAATTGTTATAAGTGTAACTACTAAAGGATTATCCTAGGTCAATATTAAGAGATTAGATTCTAAGAACCTCTAGCACCTTTAAGTAGGGCATGCAGGAAGTAGAGCCCTATAAGCTCTAGTAACTACAGCCTAAGGTGTAAAGATTACTAGAATGTTAAGAAAGGATTATAAGCACTGTACTACTACACACACAACTTAGGTAATCTCTAGAAGACCTAGAGAACAATTACCCAGGCTATTTTACTTATTATCCTAGGATCTATTCAATATGCCTACTGCTTAAAATAGAGAAAACTAGGTTTTGCTAATTAAAGAAGATTTTAGTAAAAAACCTTATATTTTTAATCTTAGAATAAAGACGCTTTCTAAGATAATAAGAGTGTGGCAGGATTTCTTAGCTCTTATTAATACAAAATATAAGCTTCGAATTACGAAAATCCACTAGGACAATAATATAGTAACACTTCTATAGAGAGGGAAATCCTAGTACGAATTTTAGGCTAATTAGGAAGGGATAATAATCAGCAGACCACTGCCCTATACGTATAAGCCTAATAGCGCTGTAGAAAGAGTAGGCTAGGAGCTTATAATAAAAGTAATTAAAATGCGAATAAGCGCAAATCTGCCATTAAATCTCTGGCCTGAGATTATATAAGTGGCATGCTGGCTCTAAGGAATAATTCCTAGCCTAGTATTAGGCTATCAATCACCTAATAAAATGTTGGATGCTTAGTTTAGATAATATTTTCGTTATTTCGAACTAGTAAAAACACAATATAGGACAGCCGATCTTTGTCTAAACTAGAGTGCTGTCTACGCCTATGGCTACTAAGCTTACCCTTTGGATCAGGAGCGTGCAGCTAGGCAAGACAGAAGAGGATTTAAAGTGAATCCTAGGGGCCATATTAGATACCTAGTAGGCTACAAAGCTTCTAATATCTACTAAATATAGATTCCCTAGCTTAATTAGGTGATTACTACACGAAATGTAAGGTTTAATAAGTCCTTATTCTATAAAGGATTAGAGGAACAATCTATTCTAAAGATAGAAGTATTAAAAATAGTGAAAAGCCTCTAAGAAGGAGAGCTAAACAATCTAGGAGAAGCGTATAAAAACGCGCTTAATATTCTTCCTAAAACGAATAAGTATACAAGAACCGCTACTAGACCTATAGGTGACCCTTAGGCGATTAAAAGCGAAGTAGGCTAGCTAAGCAATTAGGAACCTAAGGTACCTACTACTAAGCGAGCTGTAGGCTTAGCTAGCTAGTAGCTAAGAATTCGCTTAAGTGAGAAAGAAAGCACAGGACTTGTAACCCCTAACTAGACACTAGAGCCAGGTGATTTTAGGGGTAATCTATTAAGCGATTAAGAGATATCTGGCAGCCACTAGAACACTACTAGGAGAGCTGGCCTGCTAGAATCTAGGGATTTAATACCCTATTTATTAGTAGAAACTAATTAGGTTGCTAATTAACCTAGCGCAGATAACTTAATTACGCTAGACAAAGTAGATAACCTACTAGCGCGCCAAAGGCGAAGGCAGATCTATCTAGAGGTAAGTAGAATAAGTAGGCAAAATTGTGGTAAAGCACTAGAAATTAACTAACTAATAAATCGCTATCTACTATTACAAAGATTAAGGAAGTAAAATAATTAGGACAATTAGCTAGGGGGTGGGTGGAAGCTAGGTGCTTATATACTAATTACTAATTATCTTTAAAGTGATCTTAATGTAATATTAGAGTACACATTTATACTAGGAGTAGTAGAGGCCTAGTTTAAGTAAGAAGAATATATTACACTAAATGCGATAGTATTTGCTTCTATGCTTAGAAAGGCGCCTAGAGCGTTTTATACAGCTTGGACTTATAGAGACAAGCTTATACTAGAGCTAACCCTATGGAAACATCTTTATAATTATCTATATAGGAAGCTATTCCTCCTTGCTGCTTACAAGGAGATCTTAACTTTATAAGATAAAGGTACCTGGACAGAGATTGAACAATTAGAGGTGTTAGAGCGACTGCTCCCTTTAAAGTAGGTCTTTACCTATAAGTTTAATTAAAACAGATACTTTAAAAAGTACAAAGCTTAAATTATTATAAGAGGAGATCTTTAGAAAAAGAATACTCTCTACTCCACCTATACTACTACCCTAGTAGTAAGATCTTTTCAATTAGCTGTAGCTCTAGCAGCAGAATTTAATCTGGAAATCTTATAATTTAATGTAGTAGGAGCGTTTCTAAATACTCTTATTACAGCCGCCAATCTAGTAACTTATAAATTACCTAATAGTTTTAAAAAGCTAGGAAAGTGTGTAAGATTAAATTAAGCTTTGTATGGCTTAAGAGATTTACTACTTCTTTAGTATAAAGAATTTACAGGATTACTTCGATTTTATAGACTCTTAGCTTCGCTAGAAGAGCTATGCCTTTTCTTTAATAGTAATTAAAGTATTATTATTCTATTTTATGTTAACAACATTCTTCTTCTCTATTACAAGAGTAAAGAGAAAGAAGCCCTGGATTTTTAGAAGAAGATTGTAAACAAATACAAGATTAAATTAAAAGGACTAGTAGAGTGGTTCCTAGGTGTTCAAGTAATTAGGGACAGAGAAGCAAGATTAATTTCTCTAGTCTATAATACCTACATTAATAAGATCACAAAAAAGTTTAACCTTTTAAACTCTAGGAGCTTCCCTCCCACACCTCTATTAGTAGAAGATCTCGTTCTGAGCACAGGAGAAGCCACTCCTTAATAAATAAAGCTCTTTTAAGAAGAGGTGGGATTGGCTCTCTACACAGCAATTATGCTACGCCCAGATATAGCCTTTACAGTGTTAAAGCTATCACACTTTCTAACAAATCTAAGTAAAGAACACTTTACTGCTATTAATCGTGTGATCCTTTACCTCTATTAAACTAAATAGCAGGCTATAGTCTTTAGTGGCTATAATAGACCTAATCTACTAATATATAGAGATGCCTCATTCACTAATAATCTAATATTACGGCGATCTTCCTATAGATATATTATCCTATTATTTAGAGGAGCTATCCTATAGAAAGCAGCTTAACAGAACACGATCACTACTTTAATAACAGAAGCAGAGCTTCTAGCGCTTAAACATATAAGCAAAGAAGCTATAGCGATTAAGAGATTCTTTACTAAGCTTACTCTAGATCTAGGACCTTTATAGAAGGTCTATTGCAACAATCTTCAAACTATTTATTTAGTAATTAGAAAGAACAAAAGAATCACTACTTAACTGCGCTATATAGATATTTAGAATATATAGTTACAGCAAGAGTATACAAAAAGATTATTTTAAGTAGAATATCTTCCAACCAGCAAAATGCCAGCAGATAGCCTTATAAAGGCTCTTACTTATTAGCAGTTTAATAGATTCAAAAGGCTATTAAATCTATAAGATGCGAGCATAACAATTACAGAACAAGAGTAGGTAAGTAGAGAAACAATTTGTTAACTACCTAGAATTATTAATTTAGAGCTAAGAAATAAGAAAAGAAAAAGAAAAGAAAGAAAAGATTAGAGGGAGAATAGGAATTAAAGGAAGAAGAGATTAAAGAGCTTATCTATAAGTATATAGACCCTCTTCCTTCTCTACTTAATTATAAAGGTGCGAGAATCTCCTTTACAATTAGTAGTAAGAGATTCTCCCTATCCTCCTCCTCTCCTCCTCTCTATAGTAGGTGATTCCTTACCCTATCCACCTCCTCCACCTCTCCTTTAATTAGCAGCAGGTAATAGCTTACCCTAGCCTTCCCTCCTTTAATTAGCAGGAGGAGAAGCACTTACCTAGCCTCTACCTTGCTTTAGAGCTAATAGGCTACTTATCTAGCTATTTTAATTAGGGTATTAGCTGCGACTACGCTACTCCTTAATAAGTAAGGCAGGAGGGTAATCACCCTATCCTCTACTAAGGATTAGCTAGAAAAGAGGGAGTAGGACAGTAGCTGTGTACTAAGCTTACTCCTCCTAACTACTAGTAGAAAGAAGAGCTTATAAGGCCACCTTAACCCTCTTACGCAGCTTAGTAATTAGCCTCTCTTACAAAAAGTATTAGCTAAACTTAGAAAGAATCTCAGAATAAAAGCTTATATTAGCACCCTCTAATAGTTAATAGCAGATGAAATCTATAGCTAGAGTCTAAATATACGGCTAGCTATAGGAACAATTAGCAAAATTAGCTAAAGTAACAGAATAACCCTATATATAGTAGTGTAAGAGTGGGTAAAGTAGGTATAGTAGCGCCTACTTAAGCTTAAAGCGTTATTATAGTAGTATCTATTACTCTTTCCTGCTAGAGCTCCCTTTAAGTAGCCTAAGCAGCTCACTTGTTTAAGAGCACTAAGCAATCGCTAGGGGCCTAGAGCTAGGGCAGGAGGAGCTAGTAAAGTAGGAAGATCTTAGTAAGAGGATTAGGAGCTTTATTTAGCAGCTTTTGCAGCCTTTACTACGTATACTTTAGCTAGGTTATTAGACATCTAAAAGAGTTAGCAAAGCTCTAAATAATAGAAAAAGCGCAAGGTAATAATTAGAAGAAGAGAACTTACTATAAGGTAGTAGGATTTAAAGGCTTAAACTAGTAGGCTTAAATTAGATAGGAGGTTAAAGCGTTAAAAGTAAAGGATTAAAGAGAGAAGATTAAGCGCTAGTAAAGGGCTTATATACTCTACCGCCTATCTAATTATTAAGCGCTAAATGCGCTCCTTCCTTACTACTTATTTCTCTTACTACTACTCTTTTCTAATTAAAACGCGCCTGCCTATTATACTTACTAGCTAGTAAGAGCGGGGAAATTACCTTACAGTTAATAAGAAGTAAGCAAAAAGAGTAGTAGAATAAAAGCGTTTACGCTCTAGGCCTTTGTGCCACGCTTATGAGCTCCCAACCCACCAGAAGAAGAGATTCTGGACACGATTCACGATAGGATTTGTGATTTAAAAAATAAACAGTAATTGTTTTGCTATTACAATAAGTGGGGGGTGATAGAATCGCTGTTCTTAAAATAAGGAGATTTAGAAGAATAATTCTTAATAGTTTTTTAATCTTTAAACAGCCTTTAGATAGTTTTTTAAAGATCTTTAGAAAGGATTTAGACAATTATAGATTACTTCTTAGGATAGGTGATCCGCTTTGAGCGATCACCCAGGGGGTGTGTTGAAGTAAAACACTCACTTCCGTGATTCTTTCTAGATCCACTAATTCAGATTACGGGATTCTTGCCAAGAGGCTCGTTTCTTTTGTATATAGTCTGCCCTTTTAGTATCCTTTCCTACAATCAGCTCTTTGTATTCTTTACAACTCTGCTCCTGAATATCCTGTGATAGTTCGAGCCCTTTTTACCACAACAGGATAAAATCTATAGCTAGAGTCTAAATATACAGCTAGCTATAGAAATAATTAGCAAAATTAGCTAAAGTAATAAGATAACCCTATATATAGTAGTGCAAGAGTAGGTAAAATAGGCATAACAGCGCCTACCTAAGCTTAAAGCATTATTATAGTAGCGTCTATTACTCTTTCTTACTAAAGCTCCCTTTAAGCAGCCTAAGTAGCTTACTTATCTAAGAGCACTAAGCAATCGCTAGAGGCCTAAAGCTAGGGCAAAAGGAGCTAGTAGAGTAGAAGGATCTTAGTAAGAGGATTAAAAGCTTTATTTAGTAGCTTTTATAGCCTTTACTACGTGTGCTTTAGCTAGATTATTAGATATCTAAAAGAGTTAGCAAAGCTCTAAATAACAGAAAGAGCGTAAAGCAATAATTAGAAAAAGAGAACCTACTATAAGATAGTAGGATTTAAAGGCTTAAACTAGTAGGCTTAAATTAAATAAGAGGTTAAAGCGTTAAAAGTAAAGGATTAAAGAGAGAAGATTAAGCGCTAGTAAAGGGCTTATATACTCTACCGCCTATCTAATTATTAAGCGCCAAATGCGCTCCTTTTTTACTATTTATTTCTCTTACTACCACTCCTTTCTAATTAAAACGCGCCTACCTATTATACTTACTAGCTAGTAAGAGCAGGGAAATTACCTTATAGTTAATAGGAAGTAAGCGAAAAGAGTAGTAGAACAAAAGCGTTTACGCTCTAGGCCTTTGTACCACGCTTATAAGCTCCTAACCTACTAGAAGAAGAGATTCTGGACACGATTTATAATAGAATTTGTGATTTAAAAGATAAATAGTGATTATTTTGCTATTATAATAAGTAGGAAGTGATAGAATCGCTGTTCTTAAGATAAGGAGATTTAAAAGAATAATTCTTAATAGTTTTTTAATCTTTAAACAGCCTTTAGACAGTTTTTTAAAGATCTTTAAAAAGGATTTAGACAATTATAGATTACTTCTTAGGATAGGTGATCCGCTTTAAGCGATCACCTAAGGGGTGTATTAAAGTAAAACACTCACTTCTGTAATTCTTTCTAGATCTACTAATTTAGATTACAGGATTCTTGCTAAGAGGCTTGTTTCTTTTATATATAGTCTGCCCTTTTAGCATCCTTTCCTACAATTAGCTCTTTGTATTCTTTACAACTCTGCTCCTGAATATCCTATAATAGTTTAAGCCCTTTTTACCACAACAGAAGCTTATATAGTCTTTCTATTTAGGGGTGTCTAAAATAGTAGTGTAGGTGTTAGAGTTCTGTCTCTATAAAGAAGAGAGCTAATTCCTTATTACTAAGGTTAAAGAAGGGGTAACCCTACTTTTATATAACTAGGACTATTATACTGTCCCTTTGTTTAATAATATCTAGGATGTTATTAAAATATGCCTTAAGTCTATTAGTATCTACTAGCGATAGCAGGAATAGTGTTAGGGAGTTAAGAATATAGTAAGTTACTATTCCTATAAGGTTAGTAATTTATATAGTGCCTAGAGATATCTAGGAACCTTGTTTTCTAAAGCTAATGTTAGTAGATCCTAGTAACTAGTCTACTTTAGTAGTTAGGTTTTCGTGTAAGTAGGTAGTGAGCTGGTCCTTTCCTACTATAGACACTTATACAGCGCCTATGTCCTAGAGTTCTCTTTAGTACTTTATATAATACTAACTAGCTAGAGTGAATAGTTGTGTAGGTTCCTCTATATCTTTATTATCCTTGCTATATTAGATGTCTTCGCTAGTTATGCGATAAAGGTAGGTAGTAGAAGTAAGGTATAAAGTAGCCTTTTATGCTTCTTCTTTATCACTTTATTAGTCTTGTTTATTTTCCTCCTCTTTTATATAATAGTCTTCTTCCTCTAGCTCTTTTTTAAAGTTAAAGATGTATACTTATATATCTATAGTAGAGGGTTTATATTTATAGAAGTTAGCGTATAATAATATATATTACTTTCTAGCTCGCTAGGTGTCCCTTAGTAGATAGTTAGTAGACTAGTATCCTTCTTTATAGTATATAAAGCATTTCTGCTTTATATAAGAGCTTAAATTTTTAAAGTTACTCTTTTCTTTTAGTCTAAAGGTTAATCTGCCTCTAGAGGGGCTAGATTTTCTTATGCGATTAAGATTGTTATATTATTAATTAGTGTAGTATACCTCTTTACTATCTTAGAGGAACTGTAACTTCTTCTTATTTTTAGTAACTTAAAGTAATATATAAAAGTCGCTAAGTAAGCCTTCTACTATATTTTTAGGGTTAAACATAGCTTGTTTAAGGTTAGGATGGCCGCAGTATACTTATATAATAGTAGTGTGTAGTTATAGTTTACTACTAAAGTCTTGTCTAAGAGCTCTTTAGCCTAAGGTAAGCTTATTAATTATTACTTCTAGGGCCTTATATAATATAGTAGCTAGATTATCCCTTTTATAGTGTTTAAAAATAAGAGTGGTCTAGTCTATCTAGTACTAATTATAATTAACACTAGTATTAAAGTGCCTATTTAGTCTATTGTACAATTTATCCTATAGAAGTCCTAGTCTAATGTTGTGTAGGTAGTAGGTACTCGCACGATTAGAAAGGATTCCTAAGAAGATGTTTATATACTAGTCCTATAGTATGCCTAGCCTATAGTATAGTTCTCTAAAGACTTTTACCTTATCTACTAAGATATTATACAGCCTACTAGTGTAGTTATTCTTTTTACTCTAAGCCTTCTAAAAGAGAATAATCTTGTCTAGCTAGATATAAGCATAATCTCCTAGTTATTAAGGAGACTAGGAGTGTCTAGCCTCTTTGTACGATGTGGTTTATTAGGTAAAAGTAGTCTAGGTTTTAGGCTACTACTACTAGTGTGGCTCTATATATAGTGTCTCTGTCCTCGCACGTATAGGGATAGGCCCTAGCTATACTCTATATATATATGTATTACCTATAAATAGTGTAGGTTATATTATTAGGATCGTGCGAAGCAGTTTAGGTTATAGTTATAGTGTTGTTATACAAAGGGTCTATAGCTTATAGTTAAGCTATAACAGTTTAAAGAGTTTCTTTACATAGGTGTCCTTTATTATAGAATTAGTAGCTATAAAGCCTTCCTTTATAAGAAAAGTAATAAGCTCTCTTTTTACTACACAACTAATCTTATTAAAGGTTCTTTCCTTCTAGTTATTAAAATCTTTAGTAAAAGAAGAGATTACCTCTTTACTTTTAAGGCTACTTGCGCAATATTGCGCAATTATATACACTATATAAGTGTTTAGCTGTTTTAGAGAAGGGGGTAGGTAGCTATGTAGATTTACTCTATCTACCTAGTACTTTTGTGCAATCTCTCCTTTTAAGGTAATAGCCTTAATATTTATTACTTTCTCTACTTATTAAAGCTATGTTGCTTTATCTTCTTACTAAGGAGGCAGTATTAATTATTACGCGACGTCTTTAGGTTGTAGTTCCTTTAGGAAGTCTCCTAGTCTTAAGGCTATATTATTATTATCTTTCTTAGTTATGCAACGTGTCTACGTTTAGTTGTTACTAGTTTAATCGTGCAACGTATTTACGTTTAGTTATTGCTAGTTTAATTATACAACGTGTTTTTTGGGGTTGTGAATGTGCTTACTATCTCCTTTCTTTTCTATAGAATAGCTTAGACTAGATTATGCGACTCTTTACAAATGTGCGCACTTTGTTTCTGCTTATTATATAATCTAAAATTTAATCTCTAGTAAAGGTATTATCTCCTTTCTTTTCTATAGAATAGCTTAGACTAGATTGTGCGACTCTTTATAGATGTGCGCACTTTATTTCTGCTTATTATATAATCTGAAATTTAATCTCTAGTAAAGGTAATAATATAGAGCCTACGCATCTAGCTTGTAGGGCGCTCTGTCTTTAGACTTTGCTAGTTTACAGTTAATTAGAATTAACTACTAATTAGTGTTAGTTTGGCTTAATCTGTAATTAAGTATTTAAGGGTTAATAGTATACTATTATACAAAGGGTAAGAAGTAGGTTTAATTAATTACGTCTTGTCTATTGTACAAAGGGGCACTGAGGGCTTTATAAAGTCTCTGCCTCTTAGCGCTAACCTAAGTAGTGGGTCCTTGTGCGGGTCCCTACAGGTAGGCAGGCCCCCACTTTACCTAGTGCTACTTGTACGATAAACTGTACAGACATTAAGAATTATTACTTACTACCCTTAGTTAGAGAGACGCTTAACTGCTTATTAGGCGTATACTACTATATAACCTTTAATCTTCGCAACGCCTACTACAGAATTTAGATCTAGGTAGGAGACAAGTAGAAAACTATATTCTAAACTCGCTATAGCTACTTTAAATACTTAATAATACTATTTAGCTTAACTAATACCCTCGCGAGCTTTTAGGTATATATTAATAAGGCACTAGCACTACACCTAAATTATATATATATTATATACCTAGATAATATACTTATCTATACCTATAATAAGAATCTTACGCTTTATTAGCGCGCTATCTACGCTATACTTAAATTACTATGTAAGGCTAAACTTTTTATTATTTTAACTAAGTGTATATTTGCCTTAGGCGAAGTCTACTTCCTTACTATTATTATAACTACGTAAGGAATCTGCGCTAATCCTACGCGTATAGTAACTATTATACAATAGCTATAGCTAACTAGTATCTAAGAGCTCTAGTTATTTCTAGGCTTTATAAACTTTTATAGGCAATTTATTAAGGTATATATATAAAAAACTACTCTTCTTTTAAACCTACTTAAAAAGAACTAAGTGTTCTAATAGTTAGTAAAGGCTAATAATACTTTTAAAATACTTAAAACGCGCTTCTTAAGTGCACCTATTCTATACTACTTTAACCTTGCGCTGCTAATCTAATTAGAGACTAACATATCTATTTTTATAATATATAGTATCCTTTCGCAGCTATTTAAGAACTAGAAGTGGCACCTAGTTACTTTTATATTAAGGGAACTTTAAGCTATAAAGCTAAATTATAAGGTATATAACTTTAAGTTCCTTACTATTATCTACTACTTTAAGTAATAGAGATATTATCTAGATAGTATATAGCACATAATTTAAGTGCTAAGTAACTATAATAACCTACGCAGTATACGCGCTATATTAAAGCTAAACCTATAATAAGTATAATAGGTAATATACCTAGTAGTTTTTAATTTTAAAGTGGAATACTGCCTAGGGAAAATAAACCTAGTGGATAGACTATTAAGGAGGGTAAATTATATATAAGAGAACCTATTACTAACCTATTTATTGCCTACCCTATATAATAAAATACTATAGAGGACTAAGCACAGTAGAGTAAGTAGATCTATAAATAAGCTAAGCTTATTAGGCGCATATAAGACGTATATTACTAATATTTATAAAGCTATAAGAGTCCCTACTACTAGTGCTATAGTATATACGCTATACGTACTACGCTCGCTAGCTAGAGTATTAGTTAGTAGTAAACCTATAATAAAAGAGTCTAACCTTATTACTAAAGTTTAGTAGCTTTAGTAAAGGGACGCCTTTACTATTAAGCGTATTACTAGCTTAAAGTATAAAAGAAGCACTTAAAGTAGTAGTAAGGCGCAAGTATAGCGCTTTAATAAAATAGAAGTCCTAAAGTATAATAGTAGATTATATATTCTAGATAAACTAGTAATTAGGTAAAGATTTTGTTCTAGCACTATAATATATATATAGTAGGCTACTTTAGTGTATATAGAACGCTTAAAGCTATTAAGAGGACCTACTATTAGCCTCTTATAGGTTAAGATGTTTAGAAGTACGTAAAGACTTATACTATTTACTAAAGAAGTAAAGCTCTAAAGTATAATAAGTATAGCTAGCTATTACTTCTTCTAACGCTAAAGGATATCTTTAAGGAAGTCTTACTAGACTTTATAACAAGATTTCTACTAGTAAAGGATTAAGGCAGCTACGCTTTTAATATAATCTTTATAATTATATACTGCTTCTTTAAAATAGCTATCTATATCCCTATATAAAAAATATAGGATATAAAGGAATTTATAGAAGCCTACTTTTAAAAGGTTATCTGAAATTTTAGCACTTAGAAAGGTATTATATTTAATAGGGGCTCTATTTTTACTTCTACTTTTTAGGCAGAAATATACTACTAACTATAGGTAAAGCGTAAGCTTAGCACTACTTTCTACCCTTTAATAGATAGGTAAATAAAGCGCTAGAATTAGACGCTTAAATAATACTTTTATATATTTATTATATCTTAATAAATAAACTAGATTAAACTGCTCCTAATAGCTTAATTTGTATATAATAACTCTATCTATAATTTAATAAAAATAACGCCTTTCTATACTATATATAGTAAGCACCCTATCCTTACTACGCCTCTTATAGATAGTAGGCTAGAGGGGGAGCTACTAGATATAGTTAAAAGAGTAAAACGTATATATTGTAACTGGTAAATCACGATATTGTTGTGGTGTTGTGGTATCTAGCGCTAAGGCCTTATAGAGGGTCTGTGCGCTAAGTAAGCTAGCTGCGCAAAACCTGCGCTGCGCGTTAACTCTATATAAGACAAGTATTATTCTATTAATATTACTAGAGTTATCCTTTTACTATTCTTTCTAGCGTAAAGTAAGTACTATTGCCTATAACTAGACCTTATATAATAATACTTTTTCTATAATAGTCTAAGGATAGCTCCTAGAGTTATATAAGCTACTAGTTAAGGGTAGACTTTACTTAAAGCCCCTAAAGGCAGCAAAGACTCTCTTATCTAGTATATAGGAGGAGAGCTAGTAACGCGTAACTTATTGGAATTAAGCACACTCCCACTGTGCGAAGACGCACCACCTCGCGCTCCGATCCGCAAGCACCAGTCCTCTCCACGTGCCCTTCTCACCAATCTTGATTACCGTCTCCCACGAGCTCCCGTCGCCGTCGTTGGTTCCGCTCATGTGTTCGCTCTTCCTCGTCAACCGAATGATCTTCCCAGACGGCGTCTGCACCGCGAGCTTGGCTGGCTTCATCGAAGCGCTACCTGAGGAACTGGAGGATGTATATAGGAGGAGAGCTAGTAACGCGTAACTTAAGCCTACCTTTAATACTTAAGTAGTGTATCTTAGTTACTAAAAAGAAGCGTAATAAGCTTTACGCTATATATTAACTTTATACCTTAGAAGACAAAATCTCTTAATTTAAAAGTATAAGCTAAACCCCTAGCGTAGTAGCTACTACTAAGAATATTAAAATCCTATTTACTAATATATAGAAGTAGGACGCGCCTATAGCGTATATAGTAATATATATTAAGTATACGCTTTAACCTAAGGACTCTACTAAATATAGAGGTAAGAACCTTAAGAAGTATTATAAATTTTTTTATTTTTATAAAGTAGCCTTTTGCCTCTTACTATAAGAATTTGTGTAGGATAGAGATAAAGTTATCTAGGTAATATAGTACTTTATAGGCAACCTAAGAGAACTATAGTATATATACTATAAGCGCACTTTTAAAGCTAAGGGAGAAATACCTACTTAGAAGTACTTTAAGTAGTATATACTTAACTTACTTTTAGACCTAGTAAATTATAGCCTAGAAGTAGCTATAGCGTATACTTAGGTAATATAGTAAAGAGACTAAACTCTTTACTCTTTTATAACCTACTTTAATATCTTTAAAAATTAACTTACACTTTATACTAAAGAGTAAAAGGTATAGCACCTCTTCTCTAAGCTTAAACTTAAGCTATAGAGGGCTATTACTAACTACTATTAGGTGCCTATAACTAGGGAAGACTTTATCGCTTTAGGCTTTATGCTTAAGCGAAACCTACGCTACGCACTTATAATATAAGAGTTAAGCCTACGTTATATATTAAAGAAATCTAAAGATACTACGCTAAACTGCTAAACACCTAAAGGTAATAGTAAAACCTAAAATAAAAAAAGTGTTACCTGCTATAAGTGCTATAAAACTAGCTACTATACTAATAAATATAGAGGTAGTAATCCTAACTAGATTCTTATATAAGTAAACTATGCGGGAAAAGGCTAAGCCTTTCTTATAACCTAGATATAGTAAGGCGCCTACTAATTTATATTTTACTAGATATAAAGCGCATATATAGCGCAGCTAGAAATATAGGCTTAGAGAGGGAACTCTAAATAATTCTTAACTTATAGGCTAATATTAGCCTAATAGCTAGATTATTACAATTAAAATAAATTTAAAGTTTATTAGAAGGGCTAAGCTCTTTAAGCTAGAATAGATGAGGGCCTAAAGGTAAAGCACTTACGCTGCCTATACGCTCTAGGTGCGTATTATAGATAATATAGAGGTAGAGTATAGAACAAAGACTACTATCTATAGTATTAATAACGAAGGAATCTCTCTCCTACTTAGTAACCCCTTTCTATAAGAAGGCGATATCTACCTTAATTATAGCTTATAAATATAGCGCTAGGGCTATACTACAGCTTTAATATAGCTTATTACTATAAGGGACTTTAAAGATAATATAGAGTATACTAGCTTAGATTTATTTCTTCTAAGGGTTTTATAAATAACTAGTGTAAGCTTAGAGCACCTAGCGTATATTAATAAAGCGCGTATAGCGTAGGTACTATATATTCCTAACGTATTACGCGAATATAGTAATATATTTAATAAAAAAGTAGCGTCTACTTTACTAGATTTTAAAGAGTCTAATTATGCTATCCCTATTATAGATTAAAGGAACCTCTTTATAGACTACTCTATAATCTTTTAGAGTAGGAGCTTAAGGTACTTTAGGAGTATCTAGAAAATACCTTAAAAAAGGGATAAATTAGGTATAGCACTAGCTTAGCTAGAGCACTAATTTTATTTACCCCTAAGAAAGATAGCACACTACAGCTTTATATAGATTATTAGGGCCTTAACGTAATTACTATTAAGGATTATTACTTACTACCCTTAGTTAGAGAGACGCTTAACCGCCTATTAGGCGTATACTACTATATAACTCTTAATCTTTATAACGCCTACTATAGAATTTAGATCTAGGTAGAAGATAAGTAGAAAACTATATTCTAAACTTACTATAGCTACTTTAAATACTTAGTAATGCTATTTAGCTTAACTAATACCCCTGCGAGCTTCTAGGCATATATTAATAAGGCACTAGCACTAAACCTAGATTATATATATATTATATACCTAGATAATATACTTATCTATAGCTATAATAAGAATTTTATATTTTATTAGCGCGCTGTCTGCGCTGTGCTTAAATTACTACGTAAGACTAAACTTTTTATTAATTTAACTAAGTGTATATTTGCTTTAGGCGAAGTCTACTTCTTTAGTTTTATTATAACTATGTAAGGAATCTACGCTAATCCTACGTATATAGTAATTATTATAGAATAGCTATAGCTAACTAGTATCTAAGAGCTCTAGTTATTTCTGGCTTTATAAACTTTTATAGGCGATTTATTAAAGTATATATATAAGAAACTACTCCTCTCTTAGACCTACTTAAAAAGAACTAAGTGTTCTAATAGTTAGTAGAAGCTAATAATACTTTTAAAATACTTAAAATATGCTTCTTAAATACGCCTATCTTACGCTACTTTAACTCTGCGCTTCTAATTTAATTAGAGACTAATATATCTACTTTTATAATATGCAGTATCTTTTCGCAGCTATTTAAGGACTAAAAGTAGCACCTAGTTACTTTTATATTAAGAAAACTTTAAGTAGTAGAGCTAAATTATAAGGTATATAATCTTAAGCTTTTTGCTATTATCTACTGCTTTAAGTAATAGAGACATTATTTAGATAGCACGTAGCATATAATTTAAGTGCTAAGTAACTATAATAACTTACGCAGTATGCGCGCTATATAAAAGCTAAACCTATAATAAGTATAACAGGCGATATACCTAGTAGCTTTTAATTTTAAAGTAGAACACTGCCTAGGGAAAATAAACATAGTAGATAGACTATTAAGAAGGGCAGATTACGTATAGGAGAACCTATTACTAACTTATTTATTACTTACTCTATAGAATAAAATACTATAAAGGACTAAGTATAGTGAAGTAAGTAAATCTATAAATAAGCTAAGCTTATTAGGCGTATGTGAAACGTATATTACTAATATTTATAGAGCTATAAAGGTTCCTACTGCTAGTGCTATAGTGTGTACGCTATATATACTACGCTTACTAGCTAGAGTATTAGTTAGTAGTAAATCTATAATAAAAGAGTCTAACCTTATTACTAAAGTTTAGTAGTTTTAGTAAAGGCACGCTTTTACTATTAAGTGTATTACTAGCTTAAAGTGTAAAAGAAGTACTTAAAGTAGTAGTAAAGTGTAAGTATAGCGCCTTAATAAAATAGAAGTCCTAAGGTATAATAGTAGATTATATATCTTAGATAAACTAGTAATTAAGTAAAAGATTTTATTCTAGCACTATAATATGCGTATAGTAAGCTACTTTAGTGTATATAGAACGCTTAAGGCTATTAAGAGGACCTACTATTAGCCTCTTATAGGTTAAGGTATTTAGAAGTACGTAAGGACTTATACTATTTACTAAAGGAGTAAAACTCTAAGGTATAGTAAGTATAGCTAGCTATTACCTCGTCTAACGCTAAAGGATATCTTTAAGGAAGTCTTACTAGACTTTATAACTAGATTCCTACTAGTAAGGAATTAAGGTAGCTGCGCTTTTAATATAATTTTTATAATTATATACTACTTCTCTAAGATAGCTATCTATATCCTTACACAGAAAACATAGAATATAAAGGAATTTATAGAAGCCTACTTCTAAGAGGTTATCTTAAAGTTTAGTATTTAGAAAGGTATTATATCTAATAGAGGCTCTACCTTTACCTCTGCTTTTTAGGTAGAAATATGCTACTAACTATAGGTAAAGCGTAGGCTTAGTACTACTTTCTACCTTTAAATAAATAGGCAAATAGAGCGCTAGAATTAGACACTTAAATAATACCTTCGTATATTTATTATACCTCTATAAATAAACTAGATTAAACTGCTCCTAACAGCTTAATTTGTATATAACAACTCTATCTATAATTTAACAAAAATAACGCCTTTCTATATAGTATATAGTAAGCACCTTATCCTTACTACGCCTTCTATAGACAGTAGGCTAGAGGGGGAGCTACTAGATATAGTTAAGAGAGTAAAACGCATATATAGCGTACGCGTATTACTTATAGAACACCTATACTTAGTATAAGAGTATTAGAGCTAGTACTATAATAAGAAGCATAAGTAAGAGTTATTCTAGAGAGGTGACTTAGTCCTACTTAGCACAAAGAATATACATATACCTTAATAACTAAGTAAGAAGCTATTAAGAAAATTTATTAGGCCCTTCTAAGTGTAGAACGTAGTTAGAATATAAGTATACTACCTACTCCTCTTACTACACTATTATATTTATAACGTATTTTATATTTCCCTTCTTAAATAATAAAAACTAAGGCTAGAAGTAGAAGATATTAATACCTAGCTACTAGAGGTTATACCTAAAAGAGGAAAAGCCTAAGAAGTAGAAGAAATCCTAGCTAAGCAAATAAGAAAGGGGTAAAAGCAATACCTACTCTACTAGAAAGGCTATAATAAGACTTAGGATACCTAGATTCTAGAGTTAGACTTTAAAGATATAAATAACCTAGTCTAAACTTTTAAAGGGAAAAGAGCTACGGATATAAAGAAAAGGTAAAGGATATAATAAGAGTATATAAAATATAAATATAATGTATATTATTATAAAGCACTATAGCTTAGGGAGCACTTATAGCTTATTAGGAGTATTTACTTAAAGCCTATAGGCTAGCTTCTAAAAAGTAATCTAACTAAACTACGCGCTGCCTACGCCCTTACTACTTATTATCCTTATTATTCTTACTATTCTTACTATCCTTATCTACTATACCTCTAGTAGTAACCTCCTCTTTGCTCTCTTTGTTACTATTGTCTAAGTCGCCCTTATTACAGCAAAGAGTAGACGCTAGATTAACCTAAAATAAGTTATTAGTATGCATTTTAAGTATAGGAAAAGTGTGAACTTACTATCTACTATATAAGAGGAATAACTACTTTAAGAGTATTAGTAATCTAACGCTACTCTACTAAAATTAAGCCTAGATACTAAGGGCTAGTAGTAGGCACCTAGGTTACTACACCTATAGGTATACTAATATAAGCTGTAATACGCTAGTAGTTAGCTAGCTCTAAGTTAAATTACTTCTAGTAATAAGCTAGCTTTAGGCCTACTACCTTTACACGCTTATCTATCTTACGCTGCCTACCTAGAGTCTCTATAACTATAATATAGTAGTAGTCACGAAGGGCGTATAGGCGATTAAGGCGCCTATTTATCGCCTTTAGCACCTACAAATATTAGCTAAAGCGTATATATAACACGCAACTCTAGATATACTAAGTTGCACCCTCTATAATTGCCTTTAATATAATAGTTATAGCGCTTATTATTGTCTTTAGTATAGTTCTTAAAGAGTTTTACTAAGTTCTATACACAGCGTATATAAGTTATAAGCACTATATTATAGTCTATACACTTAGTATCTCTGCTAAATATAAAAGTGGCGGCATTATAGAGATTAGACTTCTTAATATATTTAGGTACTAGGTAGTATAGTATTTTAGTTAATTAAAGGGGTTATTTAAAGATTAAGCGCTCTATCTATACTAAGAATAAGTTATATATATATTATATAGGTAGAGAGCACACGAAGATTAAAACAATATTAATACTATATAGCCCTATTACCCTACATTATAAGAGGCTACAGTAAATAGAAGGCGTAAGAGCCTTATAATAAACAACACACGCAATACGTTTACAGCGTATACTATTTACTTATAACACGCTGCTATTGCGTATATAACACGCACCCCTATAGACACTCTTTTCCTTTCCTATAGGGTGAGGTTTTTATTAAGGCTATAGTATACTATAGAGGACTATAGCTAGAGGGGGAGGTTCTATAACAGGTAGATTATAATATTATTATGGTGTTGTGGTATCTAGCGCTAAGGCCTTATAAAGAGTCTGTGCGCTAAGTGAGCTAGCTGCGCAAAACCTACGCCGCGCGTTAACTTAACACAAGACAAGTATTATTCTATTAATATTACTAGAGTTATCCTTTCACTGTCCTTCCTAGTGTGAAGTAAGTACTATTGCCTATAACTAGACCTCACATAGGGCCCCACTTCACTTAGTGCTACTTATATAATCTACTATATAGACACTAGCAACTTTTTCTTTATATAATAGCCTATGTTTATTATACGCTTCCCTTTCCTATCTTTTTCTATCTATACAGTTAGCCTTTCCTTATTAGAATAGGTTATAAAGTAGGTATAGTATTACTATATAGTAAAGGTCCTATTTACACCTACTCTTATATAAATAGGTAGTAACAGCTAACCTACTTAATTTTTACTCTACCCCCTTATATAGTAGCAGAGCTATATCGTATAATAAGGATCTTTCTAGGCATATGCCTTATATATAAATAGAAGGTAGGGTGTTAAGTAATATAATACTTAGCACTAAGTCTTAGTAAGTAGGTATAAAAAAATATCTCCTAGCTCCCCTAAACCCTCTCTCCTTTATTCTACTTTAATATATATATACCTTCTTTCCTTCTTACCTTATTCTTTTTAGTGTCCTAGTGTCTAGTGGCTAGTACCCTATTACTAGTAAATGTGTATAGCTTTTTCATACGATGCTAATTTTTAACAAGATATATATATACATATATACACTCTTACTATTATATAATAGCTAATAACGCTATTAGTCTATTAGGCGCTAGTACCTTTACTACTAGTGTCTTTGTGCTAGTTATTGTAGGCTAGACTAAATCGCGTATCTAGGTTAACCTCCCTACTAGTTTATCTAGTATAAGGGCCTTTATGGAAAGCCTAGTAGTAGATATATAATAAATTCTCTAGAGTATTTTTATTTTTATTATATAACGCTAACAAGTATAGGATAAAAAGGCTAGAGTAGCCTAGATGCCTTCTTAAGACATTATTATACATATCCTAGTTAGTATAAACTTCTAGTAGTAGGCTGCTTATATTATATAACGTAAAGAATGTTAGTAAGCGGTACTTATCTAGTCGCGTAGCTAAGTTTAGAATAAGCCTTATACTTACTTATATAGCACTACTAATACTAGTAATTAGGTATTCCTAGATTATTATGTAATCCTAGGCTATAAGTCTAGATTATATAGCGCCTACGTGTAGAAGTTGCATAGTGCTTATTATAAGTGTTGTATATAAGGGGGGTAAATGTCTTTGTCGCACAAAGGGGTAGGTGGGCCTAGTCTTTAGATATCTAAATTATTAATACAGAAAATATATTCTTTAATATCTTTATATAATCTCCTGCGATGTGTTCCCTCTCTTATAATAAAACTGTAATATTAAATTAGTAGTAGGGCTTATATAGCCTAAAAATAAATATGTCTATACAAAGTTATAGTAAGTTAGATAGTAAAGGAATTTTTTTTTTAAAATAGTAAGTAAGATAATAAAAGAAATGTTATGCAGTAGAGTAGTTACTTTATTATATAGTCCTTGTTAATTCTATCTACTAAAGCCTTAATAGTAATGTGTAGTTTATTTATTAAGATTAGTGTTTAGAATACCTAGTTAGGTGCTTTCTTTATATAAGTATTAGTAGGATTATCTTTACTATTAATCTATTTAATCTCTGTAATTTCCTATTTTTTGTACAACTCCCTAATTAACATAATATAAATTATAAGCCGGTTTTTGCTTATAGTGCCTAGTTATATAAGGCATTTGTACAGGGATTTTAAGTTAGTATAGACTATAATAGGAATTAGGGGTATCTAAAGTATTTATATAATCTATTAGAGTGTTATGCTTAATGCAATTACATTATTAAAACTACCTACTAGACTATATAATTTGCTTACTAGAACACTTCTAGTTACTTTTTTACACTTTACTAAGTTCTAGTAGATAATATTACTATAGATCTTAAATCCTAAGTTGTTATGCGATGTTCCTCTGCTAGCATAATAATAAAGCTAAGCTATAAGCTTAGGTCTCTGTTATTAGCAAAAGAGCTATTTGTAAAGATAAATAGCTTCATACAACCTAGGTTAAGTGAAATAAATTTTAGTCCTCTTTATGCATTCTAAATTTGCTAGTTTAAACGTATATTTAGTGCCTTAATATCTTCTTCTGTTAGTACTATTATTTACGCGGTAATAGATAAGTTAAATATTACTTCTAGTTAGTAAACTAAAGAGATATATACACCTCTTACTTATTATATAATATATTAGTGTGTAGTGTCTTTATCCTAGAGATTAATTATATAAAGGCTTTTAGCCTGTCCCTTCTGTTCTAGGGTAATAACACCTTAGATAAGTTAGATTTTACCTCTATTAAACTTAATTACTCTATTTTATATTAAGACGCTTTTATCCTTTATATAAAACTTTATAGTATAGAGCTGCTCCTCTTCTTATTATATAAAGCTTTCTGTAACTACACTAAGGGTATTATTAGTCTAGAGTCTAGTAATGCTAAACATCTTAGGTCCCTTATTTATAATAAGTAGGCATAGGTCGTACGTTAACATATAAATCCTTAGTTTCTCCTTATAGTAGTTGTAGTATGTCTTAAACTAGTAGAGACCTAATTCTGCTGCGCTATATAAAAGTTATACAACTTATAGAATTATATTTAGTAGGAAGAAATCGCGCATTTCTGCTAGTAGTTAGGCGTATAATATTTAAAGAGTTTGTTAGTAAACTATATATAGGCCTAAGTAATGTCCCTAAGCTTAATATGCATATTATACAACTAAATTAGTGTTACTAAAAGAGCTAATAGTAACCTCTAGCTTATACGCTAGATAGTAGGGGATTATATAAAAATCTCTTTTTTTTCTTTATCTAAATAGCTAGTAAAGACAAGTCTTAATTTCTTATATAGTTAGGTTATTTTGCCTTTAATCTCTCGTACAAGACGCAGGTTAAAGATACAACTAGATTATTTATTAGGGTTATATAATAAGATTTTAAAAGTGCTATTACTAATAAGGGTATTTATTTCTACCATATCTAATTCTTTAAAGAACTAGCTAGGTGTAGTAATAACGCTACTTATATAAAGCTTTAGTGTAAGCTTAAAGTTATTTTTTTCTTTTTAGGTAATAAACTAGGTGTTTAGTCTTTCTAATCTTTATTAAGCTTTACTTAATTATGTAACTATAGTAGTTTAGTCCTTCTTAGGTCTTTCCTTTAGCCTTAGCTTTAGAGTTTTAATTTGTGTAAGTATAGAAGTATTTATATCCTATAGTTCCTGTGTAGTATCTTTAGTTACGCGATAGTATAGTTTAACCTATATATAGCGTAGTTTTAGAGGTCTATTTTTAAGCTCTAGGATAATATCTCTTCCTTTAATACTTTTAATCTTATATAGTTCTTACTATCCCTTCTTTTCTCTCTAGGCTATAACTTTAGAGCTAAGTAGGAGTGTAAGGGTTTTATGTAATAATAGGCTATTTCTAGTGTTAATTATATAAGTAACTTTAACTTTAGCTCTATCCTTCTTAAGTATTTTTATTACTTTCTAAACTACATTAGCTTAGGCAATTAGTTCTAGTAAGAGTAGAGAGTCTTTATTAATTGTTGTGGTAAAAAGGGCTTGAACTATCACAGGATATTCAGGAGTAGAGTTGTAAAGAATACAAAGAGCTAATTGTAGGAAAGGATGCCGAAAGGGCAGACTATATACAAAAGAAATGAGCCTCTTAGCAAGAATCCTGTGATCTGAATTAGTGGATTTAGAAAGAATCACAAAAGTAAGTGTTTTACTTTAACACACCCCCTAGGTAATCGCTTAAAGCGGATTACCTATCCTAAGAAGTAATCTGTAATTGTCTAAATCCTTCCTAAAGATCTTTAAAAAACTGTCTAAAGGCTGTTTAAAGATTAAAAAACTATTAAGAATTGTTTTTCTAAATCTCTTTATCTTAAGAACAGCGATTCTATCACCCCCTACTTATTGTGATAGTAAAACAATCACTATTTACCTTTTAAATTACAAATCCTATTATAAATCGTGTCCAGAATCTCTTCTTCTAGTGGGTTAAGAGCTTATAAGCGTGGTATAAAGGCCTAGAGCGTAAACGCTTTTGTTCCACTACTCTTTTTACTTACTTCCTATTAACTATAAAGTAATTTCCTCGCTCTTACTAGCTAGTAAGTATAATAGGCAGGCGCGTTTTAATTAGAAAGGAGTAGTAGTAAGAGAAATAAGTAGTAAGAAAGGAGCATATTTAGCGCTTAATAATTAAATAGGCAGTAGAGTATATAAGCCTTTTACTAGCGCTTAATTTTCTCTCTTTAATCCTTCACTTTTAACGCTTTAATCTCCTATCTAATTTAAGCCTACTAGTTTAAGCCTTTAAATCCTACTACCTTATAGTAGGTTATCTTCTTCTAATTATTACTTTACGCTTTTTCTATTATTTAGAGCTTTACTAACTCTTTTAGATATTTAATAACCTAGCTAAAGCACGCGCAGTAAAGGCTGTAAAAGCTACTAAATAAAACTTCTAATCCTCCTACTAAGATCCTCTTATTCTACTAGCTCCTCCTACCCTAGCTCTAGGCCTTTAGCGATTACTTAGTGCTCTTAAATAAGTAAGCTGCTTAGACTGCTTAAAAAAAGCTCTAGTAGGAAAGAGTAATAAACGCTATTATAATAACGCTTTAAGCTTAAGTAGGCGCTACTATACCTACTTTACCTACTCTTACACTACTATATATAGGGTTGTCTTATTACTTTAGCTAATTTTACTAATTGTTTCTATAGCTAGCTACATATTTTAACTCTAGCTATAGATTTTATCTACTATTAACTATTAGAAGGTGCTAATATAAGCTTTTATTCTAGGATTCTTTCTAGATTTAGCTAATACTTTTTGTAGGAGAGGCTAATTACTAAGCTACGTAAAAGGGTTAAGGTAGCTTTATAAGCTCTTTTTTTTACTAGTAGTTAAGAGGAGTAAGCTTAGTATATAGCTACTATCCTACTCTCTCTTTCCTAGCTAATCCTTAGTAAAGGATAGGGTAATTACCCTCTTACTCTACCTATTAAGGAGCAGCGCAGTCGCAGCTAATACCCTAATTAAAATAGCTAGATAAGCGGCCTATTAGCTCTAAAGTAAAGTAGAGACTAGGTAAGTGCTTCTCCTCCTACTAATTAAAGGAGAGAAGGCTAGGGTAAGCTATTACCTACTACTAATTAAAGAAGAGGTAGAGGAGGTAGATAAAATAAAGAATTACCTACTATAGAGAGGAGGAGAGGAAGAGGATAGGGAGAATCTCCTACTACTAATTATAAAGGAGATTCTCACACCCCTGCGATTAAGCAGAGGAGGAAGAGAGTCTATATGCTTATAAATAAGCTCTTTAATCTCCTCTTTCTCTAATTCTTATTCTCCCTCTAATCTTTTCTTTCTTTTCTTTTTTTTTTCTTATTTCTTAGCTCTAAATTAATAATTCTAAGTAGTTAATAGATTATTTCTCTACTTACTTATTCTTATTCTGTAATTATTATACTTATATCTTATAGATTTAATAGCCTTTTAAATCTATTAAACTACTAATAAGTAAGAGCCTTTGTAAAGCTATCTACTAGTATTTCGCTAGTTAGAAGATATTCTACTTAAAACAATTCTTTTATATACTCTTACTATAACTACATATTCTAAATATCTATATAGCGTAGTTAAGTAGTAATTCTTTTGTTCTTTCTAATCACTAAATAAATAGTTTAAAGATTGTTACAATAGACCTTCTATAAAGGTCCTAGATCTAGAGTAAGCTTAGTAAAGAATCTCTTAATTACTATAGCTTCTTTACTTATATATTTAAGCGCTAGAGGCTCTACTTCTATTATTAAAGTAGTAATTATATTCTATTAAGCTGCTTTCTATAGGATAGCTCCTTTAAACAATAGGATAATATATCTATAGGAAGATCGCCGTAATATTAGATTATTAGCGAATAAGGCATCTCTATATATTAGTAGATTAGGTCTATTATAGCCTCTAAAGACTATAGCCTACTATCTAGTTTAATAGAGGTAAAGGATCACACAATTAATAGCAGCAAAGTGTTCTTTACTTAGATTTATTAGAAAGTGTAATAGCTTTAACACTACAAAGGCTATATCTAGGCGTAGTATAATCACTGTGTAAAGAGCTAATCCTACCTCTTCTTAAAAGAGCTTTATTTATTAAGAAGTAGCTTCTTCTATACTTAGAATAAGATCTTCTACTAATAGAGGTCTAGGAGGGAAGCTCCTAGAGTTTAAAAGGTTGAACTTTTTTGTAATCTTATTAATATAGGTATTATAGACTAGAGAAATTAATTTTACTTCTCTGTCCCTAATTACTTAAACACTTAGGAATCACTCTACTAGTCCTTTTAATTTAATCTTATATTTGTTCGTAATCTTCTTCTAAAAATCTAGGGCTTCTTTCTCTTTACTCTTATAATAGAGAAGAAGAATATTATTAACATAAAATAGAATAATAATACTTTAATTACTATTAAAAAAAAGGTATAGCTCTTCTAGCAAAGCTAAGAGTCTATAAGATTAAAGTAATCCTGTAAATTCTTTATACTAAAGAAGTAGTAAATCTCTTAAGCTATATAAAGCTTAATTTAATCTTACACACTTTCCTAGCTTTTTAAAACTATTAGGTAATTTATAAGTTACTAGATTAGCAGCTATAATAAGAGTATTTAGAAACGCTCCTACTACATTAAATTATAAGATTTCTAGATTAAATTCTACTACTAGAGCTATAGCTAATCAAAAAGATCTTACTGCTAGAGTAGCAGCATAGGTAGAGTAGAGAGTATTTTTTTTCTAAAGATCTCCTTTTACAATAATTTAAGCTTTGCACTTTTCAAAGTATCTATTTTAATTAAACTTATAGGTAAAGACCTACTTTAAAAGGAGTAGTTGCTCTAACACCTCTAATTATTTAATCTCTATCTAGGTACCTTTATCTTATAAAGTTAAAATCTCCTTGTAAGTAGTAAGAAGGAATAGCTTCCTATATAGATAATTATAAAGGTGTTTCTATAGAGTTAGCTCTAGTGTAAACTTATCTCTGTAAGTCTAAGCTATATAAGACGCTCTAGGCGCCTTTCTAAGTATAGAAGCAAATACTATTATATTTAGTATAATATATTTTTCTTACTTAGACTAGGCCTCTACTACTCTTAGTATAAACATATGCTCTAATATTATATTAAGATTACTTTAAAGATAATTAGCAATTAGTGTATAAGCACCTAGCTTCTACCTACCCCTTAGTTAATTGTTCTAATTATTTTGCTTCCTTAATCTTTGCAATAGCAGATAGTAATTTATTAGTTAGTTAATTTCTAGTGCTTTACTATAATTTCACCTACTTATTCTACTTACCTCTAGATAGATCTGCCTTTGCCTTTAGCGCACTAGTAAGTTATCTGCTTTATCTAGCGTGATTAAGTTATCTGCGCTAGGTTAATTAGTAACCTAATTAGTTTCTACTAATAAATAGGGTATTAAATCCCTAGATTCTAGTAGGCTAGCTCTCCTAGTAGTGTTCTGGTGGCTACCAGATATCTCTTAATCGCTTAATAGATCACCCTTAAGATTACCTAGCTCTAGTGTCTAATTAGGGGTTATAAGTCCTATGCTTTCTTTCCTACTTAAGCGAATTCTTAGCTACTAGCTAGCTAAGCCTATAGCTTACTTAGTAGTAGGTACTTTAGGTTTCTAATTACTTAGCTAGCCTACTTTGCTTTTAATTACTTAAGGGTTACCTATAGGTCTAGTAGTAGTTCTTATATACTTATTTATTTTAGGAAGAATATTAAGCGTGTCTTTATACACTTCTCCTAGATTGTTTAGCTCTCTTTTTTAGAGGCTTTTTACTATTTTTAACGCTTCTATCTTTAGAATAGATTGTTCCTCTAATCCTTTATAGAATAAGGACTTATTAAACCTTACGTTTTGTATAGTAATCACCTAATTAAGCTAGGGAATCTATATTTAGTAGATATTAGAAGCTTTATAGCCTACTAAGTATCTAATATAGCCTCTAGAATTTACTTTAAATCCTTTTCTGTCTTACCTAGCTACACGCTCCTAATTTAAAGGGTAAGCTTAGTAGCTATAGGCGTAGACAGCACTCTAGTTTAGACAAAGATTAGCTGTCTTATATTATATTTTTACTAGTTTAAAATAATAAAAATATTGTCTAAACTAAGCATTTAACGTTTTATTAGGTAATTAATAGCCTAATACTAGGCTAAGAATTATTCCTTAGAGCTAGTATGCTGCTTATATAATCTTAGGCCAGAGATTTAATAGTAGATTTGCGCTTATTTATATTTTAATTACTTTTGTTATAAGCTCCTGGCCTACTCTTTCTATAGCGCTATTAGGCTTATGCGTATAGGGCAGTAGTCTACTAATTGTTATCCCTTCCTAATTAGCCTAAAATTTATACTAGGATTTCCCTCTCTATAGAAGTGTTACTATATTATTGTCCTAGTAGATTTTTGTAATTTAAAGCTTATATTTTATATTAATAAGAGCTAAAAAATCCTACTACACTTTTATTATCTTAGAAAGCGTCTTTATTCTAAGATTAAAAACGTAAGGTTTTTTACTAAAATCTTCTTTAATTAGCAAAACCTAGTTTTCTCTATTTTAAGCAGTGGGCATATTAAATAGATCCTAGGATAATAAGTAAAATAGCTTAGGTAATTATTCTCTAGGTCTCCTAAAGATTACCTAAATTGCGTGTGTAGTAGTATAGTGCTTATAATCCTTTCTTAACATTCTAGTAATCTTTACACCTTAGGCTATAGTTACTAGAGCTTATAGGGCTCTACTTCCTATATACCCTGCTTAAAGGTGCTAGAGGTCCTTAGAATCTAATCTCTTAATATTAACCTAGAATAATCCTTTAGTAGTTATACTTATAATAGTTAGACAAGAGCGGATTAGCTTATATTATAAGAAAGTAAAGTTATACTTACATCTTAGGTCTACTAAGATAACGCTTTATTCTAGGCTTCTAATCCTAAGAGTGTACTCTAAACTAAGGTACTAAATCTTTGCTTTCTTTAAAAGAGCTTCTAATATAATATTTACATAAAAGCCTTCTACTACTCTTACTTCTTAGAGTAGCAGATCTTCTATAAATCTCCTATTTTTCCTATATAAAGCGTTCTTAATTAGTCTATTACTAATTCCTAAGATTAGGAGGCTTTGTGTACCTACCTCTACACTCTTGTTTAATAATTAAAACATTCTAGGAATAAGTCTTTTGCGATTGTTAACTAGGTAAACTGCTGCAGCACTATCTAATATTATATATTCTAATAGAGAATAAGCGTTAGAATATAGAGTAGAATAGACACCTAATGCTCTATTGTTTATAGGCAGATTAAATAGGTTTAGTAGAGTAGTAGTAATACTACTAGGATACTTAATAGTCTTAGTAGAGGATTATTTCTTATTCTATCCTACCTTCGTAATCGCATTACAAAGGTTTAACCACTTAGGCTACTTAAGTTAATTAAGAATCTCTAATTTTTCTTTATTAGTGAGATTAAATAATAATGTTCTATCCTAGGGTAATCTAGCTATCGCGGTTTAAAGTCTTTAGCACTCTATTAGTTTCTACCTATAAGTATAGGGCTTATAGGGACAGTTTGGTTATTTCTTTGTCTAATTAGATAAACTAGAACTATTAGAGTTAGTAGATTATTTTAATAATCTATTAAAAGTAGCGAATACCCCACTTATTTTATTAGAACTAGATTAGATTAAATGCTCCTAGATAAGCGCTAAAAATACCTTCCTTAGATTGTCTAGTATAATTTGATTCTGTCCTAGCGTCTTATCCTAGATTAGCTGTTAGTTTATTAATTAGGCCTAATCTAGTGCTATACACGCAGTAATTATATTTAGGAAATCTTAAGTAGTAAGTAGTCTACTAATTTTGCTAATTAAGTAAGTCTTTGCTTTTTAATAGAAGAGCTGCTACTCTTTAAACTAGGTCTTAGGACTTTATCTTGCCTACTTAGCCTTCTTAAGATAAGCGCGGTATAAAGCTTAAATATTATTCTATATAGCTCCTTTATTTAGTGCGAGATCTTCCTTTAAGAGTTAAATTAGGGACTAAAGCGTAGTTTGGCGTGTATTAACTAGAGTAATTATGGTAGGAGTAAGTAGATTAGGCGATACTATAGCGTTTACCTAAGTCTAGAGATTCTGTATTTTAGTATAGTCTGCTTGCTAGTCTAAAACTGCTGCTCTATATTCTACTATTTATAAAGGAAAGCTCTCTTTATCTATTTTATACTTAGTAAGCTCTGCTTTGTATAATTAAATACTTGCTATAGAGGCTGTATCCGCAATTAGTAATAGTTTCTATAAGAGTAGAGGTTGTTCTAGCTTTACGTAATTAATTGCTAGAGCGTTAATTACCTCTAGATTAATTTAGTTCTAGATTCCTTTTAAGTTTGCTTAGAATTAAAGCTAGACAAACTAGTAGGGCTAGCTAGCGCGATTAACAAGCTATACCTTTGCTATTTTAACAATTTTTGTAATTAGAAATAGGGGGGTTATATCGTAGAGAGGTTCTAAATATAGTGTTGTATAATAATTTAAGCGTTGCTAAGTAGGCAGGGAGAATTATTCTACGTTCTAAGCGCTAGGCTTATAACTATTATAGTGAAAAGGGCTTAAACTATTACAGGATATTCAAGAGCAGAGTTGTAAAGAATATAAAGAGCTGATTGTAGGAAAGGATACTAAAAGGGCAGACTATATACAAAAGAAACGAGCCTCTTGGTAAGAATCCCGTGATCTGAATTAGTGGATCCAGAAAGAATCAGGGAAGTGAGTGTTTTACTTTAACATTAATTCTTAGGTAGGCACTAAAGACTAGATAGGTAGGTACTATACTATTAGGCCTAGCTGTGTTATTTAGTGCCTTTACTACTATTTATAGCACTATCTTATTATCTATATAACTATTAATCTTAGCTCTTAGAATATTATACACTTAGTATAGTAGTGTATATACTCTTTTAATTTTGCCTATAGCCTAGTATACCTCTACTAGTATTTGCCTACATTTTGCCCTAACTATTTTTATATAATTCTAAAACTTATTAGAAGCGAAGTTAGTTCCTAGGTTATAGATAATATAATCTAGTAGGCCTTAGTATATATTAATCTAGCATCTTATTAAGGTATCCTAGGTGTCTTATATAGTTATTAATCTTAGGAATTAGGCTGCCTAAAAAGATATGTCTATATTAATAATATATAAGACATCCTTTTTACTAATTTGTATAACGTTAATAATAATCTTATAGTTAAAGTATAAGTTATTTTAGATAGAGAACTTAAAGCGTCTTAGCGCTTAGTTGTATAACTAGTAGTAGTAATAGAATTTCTTTACTTCTTCTAGTATAGAGCTCTCTACTTTATACCCTACCTAAGTAAGAAGCTTATATAGTTTTTCTATCTAAGAGTGTCTAAAATAGTAGTATAGGCGTTAGAGTTCTGTCTCTATAAAAAAGAGAGCTAATTCCTTATTACTAAGGTTAAAAAAGGGGTAACCCTATTTTTATATAACTAGAACTATTATACTATCCCTTTATATAATAACATCTAGAATAATATTAAAGTATACCTTAAGTCTATTAGCATCTACTAGCGATAGTAGGAATAGTGTTAGGGAGTCTAGGATATAGTAGGTTACTATTCCTATAAGGTTAGTAATTTGTATAGTGCCTAGAAATATCTAGGAACCCTATCCTCTAAAGCTAATATTAGTAGATCCTAACTAGTCTACTTTAGTAGTTAGGTTTTTATATAAGTAGACAGTAAGCTAGTCCTTTCCTACTATAGCCACTTATACAGCACCTATATCCTAGAGTTCTCCTTAGTACTTTATATAATACTAACTAACTAGAGTAAATAGTTATGTAGGTTTCTCTATATTCTTATTATTTTTACTATGTTAGATGTCTTCGCTAGTTATATAATAAAGGTAGGTAGTAGAAGTAAAGTATAAGGTAGCTTTCTATGCTTCTTTTTTATTACTCTATTAGTCTTATTTATCTTTCTCCTATTTTATATAATAGTTTTCTTTCTCTAGCTCTCCTTTAAAGTTAAGAATATATAATTATACATCTATAGTAGAGGGTTTATATTTATAGAAGTTAGCGTACGACAATATGTATTACCTTCTAGCTTTCTAGGTATCCTTTAGTAGATAGTTAGAAGACTAGTATCTTTCTTTATAATATATAAAGCATTTTTACTTTGTGTAAGAGCTTAAACTTTTAAAGTTACTTCTTCCTTTTAGTCTAAAGGTTATTCTTCCTCTAGAGGGGCTAGATCCTCTTATATAATTAAGATTAATATATTATTAATTAGTGTAGTACACCTCTTTACTATTTTAAAGAAAGTATAACTTTTTCCTATCTTTAGTAACTTAGAGTAACGTTTAAAGGTTACTAAGTAAGCCTTCTACTATACTTTTAGGGTTAAATATAGCTTATTTAAGGTTAAAATAGCTATAGTATACTTATATAATAGTAGTTTATAGTTATAGTTTACTACTAAAGCCTTGTCTAAGAGCCCTTTAGGCTAAGGTAAGCTTATTAATTATTACTTCTAGGGCCTTATATAATATAGTAGCTAGATTACCCCTTTTATAGCGTTTAAAGGTAAGAGTAGTCTAGTCTATCTAGTACTAATTATAATTAACACTAGTGTTAAAGTGCCTATTTAGTCTATCGTACAATTCATCCTATAGAAGTCCTAGTCTAATATTATATAGATAGTAGGTGCTCGCACGACTAGAAAGGATTCCTAAGAAGATATTTATATACTAATTCTATAGTATGCCTAGCCTATAGTATAGTTCTCTAAAGACTTTTACTTTATTTACTAGGATATTATATAGCCTACTAGTGTAGTTATTCTCTTTACTCTAAGCCTTCTAAAAGAAGATAATCTTATCTAGCTAGATATAAGTATAATCTCCTAGTTATTAAGGAGACTAGGAGTGTCTAGCCTCTTTATATAATATAGTTTGTTAGGCAAAAGCAGTCTACGTTTTAGGCTACTACCACTAGTGTAGCTCTATATATAGTGTCTCTATCCTTACACGTATAGGGATAGGCCCTAGCTATACTCTATATATATATATATATTACCTATAGATAGTATAGGTTACATTATTAAAATTGTGTAAAGTAGTTTAGGTTATAGTTACAGCGTTATTGTACAAAGAGTCTATAGCTTATAGTTAAGCTATAATAGTTTAAAGAGTTTCTTTATATAGGTGTTTTTTTTATAGTATTAGTAGCGATAAAGCCTTTTTTTATAAGAAAAGCAATAAGCTCTCTTCTTACTATATAACTAATCTTATTAAAAGTTTTTTCTTTCTAGTTATTAAAATCTTTAGTAAAAGAAGAAATTACTTCTTTATCTTTAAAACTACTTACGCAATGTTACGCAATTATATATACTATATAAGTGTTTAGCTATTTTAAAGAAGGGGGCAGGTAGCTATATAGATCTACTCTATCTATCTAGTACTTTTGTGCAATCTCTCCTCTTAAGGTAATAGCCTTAATATTTGTTACTTCTTCTACTTATTAAAGCTATGTTACTTTGTCTTCTTGCTAAGGAGGTAGTATTAATTATTATATAATGTCCTTAGGTTATAGTTCCTCTAGGAAGTCTCTTAGTCTTAAGGCCATATTATTATTATCTTTCTTAGTTATGCGACGTGTCTACGTGTAGTTATCACTAGTTTAATCGTGTAATATATTTACGTTTAGTTATTACTAGTTTAATTGTGCAACGTGTTTTTTAGGGTTATAAGGGGGTTCACTATCTCCTTTCTTTTCTATAGAATAGCTTAGACTAGATTATGCGACTCTTTACAAATGTGCGCGCTTTGTTTCTACTTATTATATAATCTAAAATTTAATCTCTAGTAAAGGTAATAATACAGAGCCTACGTATCTAGCTTATAGGGCGCTCTGTCTTTAGACCTTGCTAGTTTATAGTTAATTAGAATTAACTACTAATTAGTGTAGGTTTGGCTTAATCTGTAATTAAGTATTTAAGGATTAATAGTATACTATTGTGTAAAGGGTAAGAAGTAGGTTTAATTAATTACGTCTAGTCTATCGTACAAAGGGGCACTAAGGACCTTATAAAGTCTCTGCCTCGGGCCATTGTGCGGGCCCCCATAGGTAGGCAGGGCCCCACTTCACTTAGTGCTAGTTATATAATCTACTGTATAGATAAGATCTTTATTATAGGTATAAATAAGTATATTATCTAGATATATAATATATATGTAATCTAGGTGTAGTGCTAGTGCCTTATTAATATATACCTAGAAGCTTATAGGGGTATTAGTTAAGCTAAATAGTATTACTAGGTATTTAAAGTAGCTATAGTAAGTTTAGAATATAGTTTTTTACTTATCTCTTACCTAGATCTAAATTCCATAGTAGGCGTTGCAAAAATTAAGGGTTATATAGTAGTATACGCCTAATAGGTGGTTAAGCGTCTTTCTAACTAAGGGTAGTAAAGAATAATACTTAATAGTAATTACGTTAAAGCCCTAATAATCTACGTAAAGCTATAGTATACTATTCTTCTTAGAGGTAAATAGAATTAGTGCTCTAGCTAGGCTAGTACTATACCTAATCTATCCCTTTTTTAAAGTATTTTCTAGATACTCCTAAAGTACCTTAAGTTCCCACTCTAAGAGATTATAGAGTAGTCTATAAGGAGGTTCCTTTCCCTCTATAATAAGAATAGCATAATTAGATTCCTTAGGATTTAGTAGAGTAGACGCTTCTTTTTTATTAAATACGTTACTATATTCGCGTAATATATTAGAAATATATAGTACCTACGCTATACGCGTTTTATTAATACGCACTAGATACTCTAAGCTTACACTAGTTATTTATAAAACCTGTAAAAGAAATAAATCTAAGCTAGTATACTCTATACTATCTTTAAAATCTCTTATAGTAATAAGCTATATTAAAGCTATAGTATAGCCTTAGCGCTATATTTATAAGCTATAATTAACGTAGATATTACCTTTTTATAGAAAGGGGTTACTAAGTAGAAAGGTGATCCCTTTCTTATTAACGCTATAGATAGTGGTTTTTGTCCTACGCTCTACCCCTATATTATCTATAATACGCACCTAGAGTGTATTGGCGGCGTAGGTACTCTACCTTTAGGCCCTAATCTATTCTAGTTTAGGGAGCTTAGCCCCTTTAATAGGCTTTAAGTTTTTTTTTAAAGCAATAATTTAGCTAATTAGGCTAATATTAGCCTATAGGTTAAAACTTATTTAGAGTTTCTTCTCTAAGCCTATATTTATAGCTGCGCTACACGTGCGCTTTATACCTAATAAGATATAAATTAGTAGGCGCCTTACTATACTTAGATTATAAGTAAGGCTTAGCCTTTTCCTGTATAGTTTACTTATATAGGAATCTAATTTAAATTACCACCTCTATATTTATTACTATAGTAGCTAGTTTTATAGCACTTATAGTAGGTAACACTTTCTTTATCCTAGGTCTTACTATTACCTTTTAATATTTAGTAGTTTAGCGTAGTATTTTTAGATTTCTTTAATATATAATATAGGCTTAAGTCCTATATTATAGGTGCACAGCGTAGGTTTCGCTTAAGCGTAGACCCTAAAGTGATAAGGTCTTCCCTAGTTATAGGCACCTAATAGTAGTTAGTAATAGCCTTCTATAGCTTAAGTTTAAGCTTAGAGAAAAGGTGCTATACCTTTTACTCTTTAGTATAAGGTGTAAGTTAATTTTTAAAAATATTAAAATAGGTTATAAAAAAGTAAATAGTTTAGTCGTTTTACTATATTACCTAAGTATACGCTATAGCTACTTCTAGACTGCGATTTACTAGATCTAAAAGTAAGTTAAGTATATACTACTTAAAGTACTTCTAGGTAGGTGTTTCTCTCTTAACTTTAAAGGTGCGCTTATAGTATGTATACTATAGTTTTTTTAGGTTGCCTATAAGGTACTATATTGCCTAGATAACCTTATTTCTATTCTACACAAATTTTTGTAGTAAAAGGCGAAAGGCTACTTTATAGGAATAGAAGAATTTATAATATTTTTTAAAGTTCTTACCTTTATATTCAATAGGGTCCTTAGGTTAAAGCGTATACTTAATATATATTACTATATACGCTATAGGCGCGTCCTACTTCTATATATTAGTAAATAGGATTTTAATATTCTTAGTAGTAGCTACTACACTAGGGGTTTAGCTTATACCTTTAAGTTAAGAGATTTTATTTTCTAAAGTATAAAATTAATATATAGCGTAAAGCTTATTACACTTCTTTTTAGTAACTAGAATACGCTGCTTAAGTGTTAAAGGTAGGCTTAAGTTATGTATTACTAGCTCTTGTCTTATATACTAGGTAAGAGGGTCTTTGCTGTCTTTAGGGGCTTTAGGTAAAGTCTACCCTGTACTAGTAGCTTATATAACTCTAGAAGCTATTTTTAGACTGTTGTAGATAAAGTATTATTATGTAAGGTCTAGTTATAGGTAATAGTACATACTTTACACTAGAAAGGATAGTAAAAGGATAACATAGTAGTATTAATAGAATAATACTTATCTTATATAGAGTTAGGGCGTAGTGTAGGCTTTACATAGCTAGCTCGCTTAGCGTATAGGCCCTCTATAAGTCCTTGGCGCTGGATACCACAACACCACAATAATATCGTGATCTACCTGTTACAATATTACAGAATTACAAGATTAACTATTTTAAGCTAAGATATTTATAATAATGGACCTAAGAGATAGTTACCACCTTATATAAATTAAGAAAGGTCAAGAATAGAAAATAGCATTTTAATCACGCTATAAACTATTTAAATACAAGATTATGCCTTTTAGACTTATAAACGCACTAGTAGCTTTTATAGCAATTATTAATAATATACTCTGTAAACATCTAGACATATTTATTATCGCGTATATAGACGATATCCTCGTCTTTTCTAAAAATAAATCTAACCACACTAAGTATATATATATAGTATTAGAAGCACTACATAAACCATACCTTTGTATTAAACTTAAGAAATATAAGTTTAATATTAAATAACTCGAATTCCTAGGACACATTGTTACTATAGAAGGAATTAAGATAGCACTAAGTACAATTAAAAATATATTAACAACTAGCTAATACTAAAGACAGCTAAGAATATCTAAGAATTCTTAGGATTTTATAGATTTAAGTAACAATTTATCTAAGATTATATAAAGGTTATAATACCTTTAATAAATCTTACAAAAAAGGACGTACCCTTTAAATACATAAATAAGTATAAAATGTTATTCTAACTCCTTAAGACAGTATGCATTATAAAATCTATTTTTATTTATTTTAGAAATAATAAACTACTACAATTTAATACAGACGCTAGCGATCTTACGCTAGGCGCCTACACTAAATAAAAACGTAATAGTAAATAGCACCTAATTGCCTATTACTTATGCAAATTTAATAACGCCAAAACACAATACAATGTATAAAATAAAGAACTCTACGCTATTATTAAAGCCTTAAAGCACTACAAGATTTATGCGCTTAGTTACTTAACGCTAGAAATCTACATAGGTTATAAGAACCTTCTAAGGTTCACTATAATAAAAGAACTTACGCCACGACAATAAAGATAGTTATAAACTACTAGGCAGTATAAGTTTAAAATTATTTATATAGCTAGAAAAGAAAATAGTAGAGTAGACGCTCTTAGCTAATAAAGTAATCTAGTAAAAGAAAAAGAAAAAATCTTCTCTACAATCCTTTACAAAACTAAAGATAGATCTCTAGAACTAATAGTAGAACTAAATTAACTTTTAGTAATTAACTAAGAAGTTCTAGAATATCTCCAGACTAAGATTATTTAATAATACTATAATAACCCTATATATAGACACCTAGGCATTACAAAAACAATACAATTTATCTAACAGAATTACACCTTTAAAGAAATTAAAGAAACTATAATAACCTATATCTACAAATATATAGAATATTAGAAAAACAAATATAGCATACATCTTAAATATAGTAAGATGTAGGTAATTAGCATTCTAACAGCACTATAGGAAGACATTACTATGGATTTTGTTATAGGCATTCTAAAATCTAAGGACCTAGTAATAGGAATTAATTATAACACTATTCTAGTAGTAGTCTATTAACTAACTAAGTATATTAAATTAATTCCCTACACTAAAAGGATATTAGCGAAAGAACTTGCATTCCTTATCCTAAATTAACTTATCTAATATTATAGAATACTAAAGATAATTATTAGTAATAGGGACAAGCTCTTTACTTTAAACTATTAGATAACACTTATAGTATTAATTAGAATAAAGAGGACATTATTAACAGTATATTATCCGCAAATAGATAGATAAATAGAATATACAAATTAAATAGTTAAATCGTACTTACGCATCTACTATAATAGCTAGAAGAATAACTAGACTTCCCTATTACCTATAGCATAGTTAGCCTTTAACAACAAAGTTTTAGTAGTATTAGGATAGACACTATTCTATGCGAACTATAGATAACATCTATATCTCTTTAATTAATAATTTCCTACAAACATTAAAGCAAAAGAAGCTATTAACCTAGTAGAAAATATAAAGAATATACACGAACAGCTCTAAGAAAACCTTAAGACAGCTTAATAACAATTAATTTCTTACTAAAACTAAAAACGTAAAACAGCATCTTAGCTAAAGAAAGGGGATAAAGCATATCTACCTACAAAGAATTTTTGTAGCTAAGAAAAGAAATATAAGAAACTAGATTATGTTAAGGTTAGACTATTTTACATTTCTAAATAAATATCACTAGTAAACTATAAATTAGAACTACTAGCTAATGCAAAAATACACCTAGTATTCTATGTATCCTTATTAGAACTAGTAGACCTAGAAACGCTAATTAAAACTACCTTCTATTACTAAGCTTAGGAAGAAACTAAATTTAAAGTAGAATAAATCCTATAAGTACGTAATATGTACACAGACACTAAAAAGTACATTATTAAATAGAAAGAGTATCTACCTAGTAAAAATATATAGGAACCTAAAGAAAACCTATCTAACTATTAATAATACATAAATAACTTCTATAGTTAAATGCCGGAACTTATAAAAAGACAACTATAACGCACCTAGGAATTACTACTAGTATAAAGGCTAGCCTATAAAATAGACTAGTTAATAACCTTAGCGACTAATAGCGTGTTAGGATTTATTAACGTAGTAGCTTACACTAACTCCTCCTACGCCTTAAGCGCTTCTAACTTATCTATAGTATTTATACTATAATTAAATAATTCTAATTCTTTCTAACGTAATTTCTTTTATTAATTATATAAGCGCGCTATCTTCTCTCGCACCTAATAGGCGTAAAGGAGAGCTACTTTAGCTAGCTCTTCCTTAATATAGAGCTTTGCCTCCTCTTTAGCCTCTAACTTTTCTAACCTCTCTATTTTAGCATCTATTTTTAAATAATCTAGTAAAGGGATCTTTTTAGGCTTACACTTCTAATTTCCCTATTTAACATAGTTAGTATACTAAGAGTGTAAAGAAAAAAAAAGAATAAGTATATTTCTTCTTAACGTAGTATAAATAGGTAACTATTATAAAAATGTAGTTTTTTTTAAGATAATTAGCTTAACTATAGCAATATTAAATAGAATAAGATAATAACTTTATAAGTAGTTAACTTATAAGGATATTAAGCTTAGAGGGGGAGGATAATATTAGAATCTAGCTATACCTAAGTAGTAGGGCACGAGCTTATTATACTTCTAGACTACTTGTTGTGGTAAAAAGGGCTTAAACTATTATAGGATATTTAGGAGCAGAGTTGTAAAGAATACAAATAGCTGATTGTAGGAAAAGATGCCGAAAGGGCAGACTATATACAAAAGAAACGAGCCTCTTAGTAAGAATCCTGTGATATAAATTAGTAGATCTAGAAAGAATCACAGAAGTGAGTGTTTTACTTTAACACACCCCCTAGGTAATTACTTAAAGCGGATTACCTATTTTAACAAGTAATCTTTAATTGTCTTAATCTTTCCTAAAGATCTTTAAAAAACTATCTAAAGGCTATTTAAAGATTAAAAAACTATTAAGAATTATTCTTCTAAATCTCCTTATTTTAAGAACAGCGATTCTATTACCTCTTATTTATTATAATAGTAAAACAATTACTATTTATCTTTTAAATCACAAATCCTATTATAAATTGTGTCTAGAATCTCTTCTTCTAGTAGGTTAGGAGCTTATAAGCGTAGCACAAAGGCCTAAAGTGTAAATACTTTTGTTCTACTGCTTTTTTCACTTACTTCCTATTAACTATAAAGTAATTTCCCCACTCTTACTAACTAGTAAGTATAATAAGTAGGCGCATTTTAATTAAGAAGGAGTAGTAGTGAAAGAAATAAGTAGTAAGGAAAAAGCATATTTAGCGCTTAATAATTAGATAGGTAGTATAGTATATAAGCCCTTTACTAGCGCTTAATTTTCTCTTTTTAATCCTTTACTTTTAACACTTTAACTTCTTATCTAATTTAAGCCTACTAGTTTAAGCCTTTAAATCCTACTATTTTATAGTAAGTTCTTTTTTTCTAATTATTACCTTGCGCTCTTTTTATTATTTAGAGCTTTATTAACTCTTTTAGATATTTAATAACCTAGCTAAAGCACGTATAGTAAAGGCTGTAAAAGCTACTAAATAAAGCTTTTAATCTTTTTACTAAAATCCTTCTACTCCTCCTACTTTACTAGCTCCTCTTACTCTAGTTTTAGGCCCTTAGCGATTGCTTAGTGCTCTTAGATATGTAAGCTACTTAGGCTACTTAAAAAAAGCTCTAGTAAAAAAGAGTAATAGACACTACTATAATAACACTTTAAGCTTAAGTAGGCGCTACTATACCTACTTTACTTACTCTTACACTACTATATATAAAATTATCTTATTACTTTAGCTAATTTTACTAATTATTTCTATAGCTAGCTGCATATTTAGACTCTAGCTATAGATTTTATTTACTATTAACTATTAAAGGGTACTAATATAAGTGTTTATTTTAAAATTCTTTTTAGGTTTAGCTAATACTTTTTATAAGAGAGGCTAATTACTAAGCTATGTAAAAAGATTAAAGTAGCTTTATAAACTTCTCTTTTTACTAGTAGTTAAAAGGAGTAAGCTTAGTATATAGCTACTATCTTACTCCCTCTTTTATAGCTAATCTTTAGTAGAGGATAAAGTAATCGCCCTTTTACCCTACGTATTAAAGAGTAGCGCAGTTATAGCTAATATACTAATTAAAATAGCTAAATAAGTAGCCTATTAGCTCTAAAGTAGAATAGAGGCTAGGTAAGTGCTTTTGCTTTTACTAATTAAAAGAGGGGAGGCTAAAGTAAAGAATTACTTATTACTAATTAAAGGAGGGGAGGGTAGAGTAAGCTATTACTTACTGCTAATTAAAGGAGAGGTAGAAGAGGTAGATAGAATAAAGAATTACTTACTATAGAGAGGAGGAAAGAAAAAGAATAGGGAGAATCTCCTACTACTAATTATAGGGGAGATTCTTACACCCTTATAATTAAGTAGAGAAGGAAGAGGGTCTATAAGCTTATAAATAAGCTCCTTAATCTCCTTTTCTTCTAATTTCTATTTTCCCTCTAATCTTTTCTTTCTTTTCTTTTTCTTTTCTTGTTTTCTAGCTCTAAATTAATAATTCTAGGTAGTTAATAGATTAATTCTCTTCTTACTTACTTTTATTCTATAATTATTATGCTCACATTTTATAGATTTAATAGCCTTTTAAATCTATTAAACTACTAATAAGTAAGAGCCTTTATAAGGCTATCTACTAGCATTTCGCTAGTTAGAAGATATTCCCCCCTAAATAATCCTTTTATATGCTCTTACTATAACTACATATTTTAAATATCTATATAGCGTAGTTAAGTAGTAATTCTTTCGTTCTTTCTAATTACTAAATAAATAGTTTAAAGATTGTTATAATAGACCTTCTATAAAGGTCCTAGATCTAGAGTAAGCTTAAGAAAGAATCTTTTAATTACTATAGCTTCTTTACTTATATGTTTAAGTGCTAGAAGCTCTGCTTCTATTATTAAAGTAGTAATTATATTCTGTTAAGCTACTTTCTATAGGATAGCTCCTCTAAATAATAGAATAATATATCTATAGGAAGATCGCTGTAATATTAGATTATTAGTAAAAGAGGCATCTCTATATATTAGTAGATTAGGTCTATTATAGCTACTAAAGACTATAGCCTACTATCTAGTTTAATAGAGGTAAAGGATTACATAGTTAATAGTAGCAAAGTATTCTTTACTTAGATTTGTTAAAAAGTGTAATAGCTTTAATACTATAAAGGCTATATCTAGGTGTAGTATAATTACTGTGTAAAGAGCTAATCCTATCTCTTCTTAAAAGAGCTTTATTTCTTAAGGAGTAGCTTCTCTTGTGCTTAGAACAAGATCTTCTACTAATAGAGGTATAGGAGGAAAGCTTTTAGAGTTTAAAAGGTTGAACTTTTTTGTAATCTTATTAATATAGGTATTAGAGACTAGAGAAATTAATCTTGCTTCTCTATCCCTAATTACTTAAACACCTAGGAACTACTCTACTAGTCCTTTTAATTTAATTTTGTATTTGTTTGTAATTTTCATTTAAAAATCTAGGGCTTCTTTCTTTTTACTTTTGTGATAGAGAAGAAGAATATTATTAATATAAAATAGAATAATAATACTTTAATTACTATTAAAGAAAGGGCATAGCTCTTCTAGCGAAGCTAAAAGTCTATAAGATTAAAGTAATTCTATAAATTCCTTATACTAAAAAAGTAGTAAATCTCTTAAGCTATATAAAGCTTAATTTAATCTTATATACTTTCTTAGCTTTTTAAAACTATTAGGTAATTTATAAGTTACTGGCTTAGCGGCTATAATAAGAGTATTTAGAAACGCTCCTACTACATTAAATTATAACATTTCTAGATTAAATTCTACTACTAGAGCTATAGCTAATTAAAAAGATCTTGCTGCTAGGGTAGTAGTATAGGTAGAGTAGAGAGTATTCTTTTTCTAAAGATCTCCTTTTATAATAATTTAAGCTTTGCACTTTTTTAAGTATTTATTTTAATTAAACTTATAGGTAAAGACTTACTTTAAAGGGAGTAGTTACTCTAACACCTCTAATTATTTAATCTCTATTTAGGTACGTTTATTTTATAAAGTTAAGATCTCCTTGTAAGTAGTAAGGAGGAATAGCTTCCTATATAGATAATTGTAAAGGTGTTTTTATAGAGTTAGCTCTAGTATAAGCTCGTCTCTATAAGTCTAAGCTGTATAAGACGCTCTAGGCGCTTTTCTAAGTATAGAAGTAAATACTATTATATTTAGTGTAATATATTTTTCTTACTTAGACTAGGCCTCTACTACTTTTAGTATAAATGTGTGCTCTAATATTATATTAAGATTACTTTAAAGATAATTAGTCATTAGTGTATAAGTACCTAGCTTCTACCTACCTTTTAGCGAATTATTCTAATTATTTTACTTTCTTAATCTTTATAATAGTAGATAGCAATTTATTAGTTAGTTAATTTCTAGTGCTTTACTATAATTTCGCCTACTTATTCTACTTACTTCTAGATAGATCTACCTTTACCTTTAGTGCACTAGTAGGCTTTCTGCTTTATTTAGCGTAATTAAGTTATCTGCGCTAGATTAATTAGTAACCTAATTAGTTTCTACTAATAAATAGGGTATTAAATCCCTAGATTCTAGCAGGCTAGCTCTCCTAGTAGTATTCTAGTAGCTACTAGATATCTCTTAATTACTTAATAGATCACCTCTAAGATTATCTAGCTCTAGTGTTTAATTAGGGGTTATAAGTCCTATGCTTTCTTTCCTACTTAAGCAAATATTTAGCTACTAGCTAGCTAAGCCTATAGCTTACTTAGTAGTAAGTACTTTAGGTTCCTAATTACTTAGCTAGCCTACTTTGCTTTTAATTACCTAAAGGTTACCTATAGGTCTAGTAGTAGTTCTTGTATACTTATTTATTTTAGGAAGAATATTAAGCGTATCTTTATACACTTTTCCTAGATTATTTAGCTCTCTTTCTTAGAAGCTTTCTACTATTTATAACACTTCTATCTTTAGAATAGATTATTCTTCTAATCCTTTATAGAATAAGGACTTATTAAACTTTACGTTTTATATAGTAATTACCTAATTAAGCTAGGGAATTTATATTTAGTAGATATTAGAAGCTTTATAGCTTACAAGGTGTTTAATATAGCCTCTAGGATTTACTTTAAATCCTCTTTTATTTTGCCTAGCTGTACGCTCCTAATCTAAATGGTAAGCTTAGTAGCTATAGGCGTAGATAGTACTCTAGTTTAGACAAAGATTAGCTGTTCTATATTATGTTTTTACTAGTTTAAAATAATAAAAATATTATCTAAACTAAGTATCTAACGTTTTATTAGGTGATTAATAGCCTAATACTAGGCTAGGAATTATTCCTTAGAGCTAGTATACCGCTTATATAATTTTAGGCTAGAGATTTAATAGTAGATTTACGCTTATTTATATTTTAATTATTTTTATTATAAGCTCTTGGCCTGCTCTTTCTACAGCGCTATTAGGCTTATATATATAGGGCAGTGGTCTGCTAATTATTATTCCTTCCTAATTAGCCTAAAATTTGTACTAGGATTTCTCTCTCTATAAAAGTGTTGCTATATTATCATTCTAGTAGATTTTTATAATTTAAAGCTTGTATTTTGTATTAATAAGAGCTAAGAAATCCTACTACACTCTTATTATCTTAGAAAGCGTCTTTGTTCTAAGATTAAAAACGTAACGTCTCTTACTAAAATCTTCTTTAATTAGTAAAACCTAGTTTTCTCTATTTTAAGCAGTACGCATATTAAATAGATTCTAGGATAATAAGTAAAATAGCCTAGGTAATTGTTCTCTAAGTCTCCTAGAGATTACTTAAGTTATATATATAGTAGTATAGTGCTTATAATCCTTTCTTAATATTCTAGTAATCTTTACACTTTAGGCTATAGTTACTAGAGCTTATAGGGCTCTACTTCCTATATGCCTTACTTAAAGGTGCTAGAGGTCCTTAGAATTTAATTTCTTAATATTAACTTAAAATAATCCTTTAGTAGTTACACTTATAATAATTAGATAAGAGCGGATTAGCTTATATTATAGGAAAGTAAAGTTATACTTGCATCTTAGGTCTACTAAAATAACACTTTATTCTAGGCTTCTAATTCTAAGAGTGTAATCTAAACTAAGGTGCTAAATTTTTACTTTCTTTAAATAAGCTTCTAATATAATATTTATATAAAAGCCTTCTACTACTTTTACTCTTTAGAGCAGTAGATCTTCTATAAATCTCCTATTTTTCCTATATAAAGCGTTCTTATTTAGTCTATTACTAATTCCTAAGATTAAGAGGCTTTGTGTACCTACCTCTATACTCTTATTAAATAATTAAAAGGTTTTAGGAATAAGTCTTTTATAATTATTAACTAGGTAAACTACTATAGCACTATCTAGTATTGTACATTCTAACAGAGAATAAGCGTTAGAATATAGAGTAGAGTAGACACCTAATGCTCTATTGTCTATAAGTAGATTAAATAGGTTTAGTAGAGTAGCAGCAATACTAGTAAGATACTTAATAGTCCTAGTAAAGGATTATTTATTATTCTATTCTACCTTTATAATTATATTATAAAGGTTTAACCACTTAGGCTGCTTAAGTTAATTAAGAATCTCTAATTTTTCTTTATTTGTAAGATTAAATAATAATATTCTATTCTAGGGTAATCTAGCTATTATAGTTTAAAGTCTTTAGCACTCTATTAGTTTTTACCTATAAGTATAGGGCTTATAGGGACAGTGTAGTTGTTTCTTTATCTAATAAGATAAACTAGAACTATTAGAGTTAATAGATTGTTTTAATAATCTATTAAAAGTGGCAAATACCCTACTTATTTTATTAGAACTAGATTAGATTAAATACTCCTAGATAAGCGCTAAAGATACCTTCCCTAGATTATCTAGTGTAATCTAATTCTATTCTAGCGTCTTATTTTAAATTAGCTGTTAGTTTATTAATTAGGCCTAATCTAGTGCTATACGCGCGCTAATTATATTTAGGAAATCTTAGGTAGTAAGTAGTCTACTAATTTTGCTAATTAAGTAGGTCTTTGCTTTTTAATAAAGGAGCTGCTACTCTTTAAACTAGGTCTTAGGACTTTATCTTACCTACTTAGCCTTCTTAAGATAAGCGCAGTATAAAGCTTAAATATTATTTTATATAGCTTCTTTATCTAGTGCAAGATCTTCCTTTAAGAGTTAAATTAGGGACTAAAGCGTAATATAGTGTATATTAACTAGAGTAATTATAGCAGGAGTAAGTAGATTAGGCGATACTATAGCGTTTACCTAAGTCTAGAGATTCTATATCTTAGTATAGTCTACTTACTAGTCTAAAACTACTGCTCTGTATTTTACTATTTATAAAGGAAAGCTCTTTTTATCTATTTTATACTTAGTAAGCTCTACTTTCTATAATTAAATACTTACTATAGAGGCTGTATCTATAATTAGTAATAGTTTCTATAGAAGTTAAAGTTATTCTAGCTTTACGTAATTAATTACTAGAGCGTTAATCGCCTCTAGGTTAATTTAGTTTTAGATTCCTTTTAAGTTTACTTAGAATTAAAGCTAGGCAAACTAGTAGGGCTAGCTAGTATAATTAATAAGCTATACTTTTACTATTTTAACAATTTTTATAATTAGAAATAAGAGGGTTGTATTATAGAGAAGGTTCTAAATAGAGTGTTATATAATAATTTAAGCGTTACTAAGTAGGTAGGAAGAATTATCCTATATTCTAAGCGCTAGGCTTATAACTATTATAGTAAAAAAGGCTTAAACTATTATAGGATATTTAGGAGCAGAGTTGTAAAGAATACAAATAGCTAATTATAGGAAAGGATGCCAAAAGGGCAGACTATATACAAAAGAAACGAGCCTCTTGGCAAGAATCCTGTGATATAAATTAGTGGATCTAGAAAGAATCACAGAGGTAAGTATTTTACTTTAATAAAAAGGCTATTAAATCTACAAAATGCGAGCATAATAATCACAGAACAAAAGTAGGTAAGCAAAGAATTAATCTATTAACTACCTAGAATTATTAATTTAGAGCTAGGAAATAAGAAAAGAAAAAAAAAAAAAGAAAAGATTAAAAAGAAAATAGGAATTAGAAGAAGAGAAGATTAAAGAGCTTATTTATAAGCTTATAAACCCTCTTCCTCCTCTACTTAATTATAAGGGTGCGAGAATCTCCCCTATAATTAGTAGTAGAAGATTCTCCCTATCCTCCTCCTCTCCTCCTCTCTATAGTAGGTAATTTCTTACTTTATCTACCTCCTCTACCTCTCCTTTAATTAGTAGTAGGTAATAGCTTACCCTAGCTTCTCCTCTTTTAATTAGTAGGAAAAGAAGCACTTACCTAGCCTTTACTTTACTTTAGAGCTAATAGGCTACTTATCTAGCTGTTTTAATTAGTATATTAGCTGCAACTGCGCTGCTCCTTAATAAGTAGAGTAAGAGGGTAATTACTTTATTCTCTACTAAAGAATAGCTAAAAGGGAAAGAGTAGGATAGTAGCTATATACTAAGCTTACTCCTCTTAACTACTAGTAAGAAGAAGAGCTTATAAGGCTACTTTAACCTTTTTATATAGCTTAGTAATTAGCCTCTCTTATAAAAATTATTAGCTAAACCTAGAAAGAATCTTAGAATAAAAGCTTATATTAGCACTCTTTAATAGTTAATAGCAGATAAAATCTATAGCTAGAGTCTAAATATGTGGCTAGCTATAGAAATAATTAGCAAAATTAGCTAAAGTAATAGAATAATTATATATATAGTAGTGTAAGAGTAGGTAAAGTAGGTATAGTAGCGCCTACTTAAGCTTAAAATATTATTATAGTAGTATCTATTACTCTTTCTTACTAAAGCTCCCTTTAAGCAGCCTAAGCAACTTACTTATCTAAAAGCACTAAGCGATTACTAAGGGCCTAGAGCTAGGGTAGAAGGAGCTAGTAGAATAGGAGGAGTAAAAGGATCTTAGTAGGAGGATTAAAAGCTTTATTTAGTAGCTTTTATAGCCTTTACTACGCGTGCTTTAGCTAAGTTATTAGATATCTAAAAGAGTTAGTAAAGCTCTAAATAATAGAAAAAACGTAAGACAATAATTAGAAAAGAACATACTATAAGGTAGTAGGATTTAAAGGCTTAAACTAGTAGGCTTAAATTAGATAGGAAGTTAAAGCGTTAAAAGTAAAGAATTAAAGAAAGAAGATTAAGCGCTAGTAAAGGGCTTATATACTCTACTACCTATTTAATTCTTAAGCGCTAAATGCGCTTCTTTTTTACTACTTATTTCTCTTACTACTGCTGTTTCTTAATTAAAACGCGCTTACTTATTGTACTTACTAGCTAGTAAGAGTGGGCAAATTACCTTACAGTTAATAAGAAGTAAGCGAAAAGAGTAGCAGAATAAAAGCGTTTATACTTTAGGCCTTTGTGTCACGCTTATAAGCTCCTAACCCACTAGAAGAAGAGATTCTAGACACAATTCACAATAAAATTTGTGATTTAAAAGATAAACAGCGATTATTTTACTATTATAATAAATAGGGGGTAATAGAATCACTGTTCTTAAGATAAGGAGATTTAGAAGAACAATTCTTAATAGTTTTTTAATTTTTAAATAGCCTTTAGATGGTTTTTTAAAGATCTTTAGGAAAGATTTAGACAATTAAAGATTACTTCTTAGGATAGGTAATCTACTTTAAGTAATTACCTAAGGGGTGTGTTAAAGTAAAACACTCACTTCTGTGATTCTTTCTAGATCCACTAATTTATATCACGGGATTCTTGCCAAGAGGCTTGTTTCTTTTGTATATAGTCTACCCTTTCAGCATCCTTTCCTATAATTAGCTATTTGTATTCTTTACAACTCTGCTCCTAAATATCCTGTGATAGTTCGAGCCCTTTTTACTATAATAATATTATAGGATTCTTACTAAGAGGCTCGTTTCTTTTGTATATAGTCTACCCTTTCGGCATCCTTTCCTATAATTAGCTATTTGTATTCTTTACAACTCTACTCCTGAATATCCTGTGATAGTTTAAGCCCTTTTTACTACAACATAATGTAACTAAGTTATCCTTTTACTATCCTTTCTAGTGTGAAGTAAATACTATTGCCTATAACTAGACCTTACATAATAATACTTTATCTATAATAGTCTAAGGATAGCTCCTAGAGTTATATAAGCTACTAGTAGAGGGTAAACTTCACTTAAAGCCTATTAAGGTAGTAAAGACCTTCTTACCTAGTATATAGGAGGAGAACTAGTAATATATAACTTAAGCCTACTTTTAACACTTAAGAAGTGTATCCTAGTTACTAAAAAAAGCTATAATAAGCTTTATACTATATATTAACTTTATGCCTTAAAAGACAAAATCTCTTAACTTAAAAGTATAAGCTAAGCCCCTAGCGTAGTAGCTACTACTAAGAACATTAAAATCCTACCTACTAATATATATAAGCAGGACGTGCCTATAGTATATATAGTAATATACGTTAAGTATACGCTTTAACTTAAGGACCCTATTAAATATAAAGGTAAAAACTTTAAACAACATTATAAATTCTTCTATTTCTATAAGGTAGGCTTTTGCCTTTTACTATAAGAATTTATATAGGATAGAGATAAAGTTATCTATGTAATATAGTACCTTATAGGCGATCTAAGAGAACTATAGTATACACACTATAAGCGCACCTTTAAAGCTAAGGGAGAAATACCCACCTAGAAGTACATTAAGTAGTATATACTTAACTTACTTTTAGACCTAGTAAATTATAGTCTAGAAGTAGCTATAGCGTATGCTTAGGCAATATAGTAAAAAGACTAAACTATTTACTCTTTTCTAACCTACTTTAATATCTTTAAAGATTAACTTACACCTTACACTAAAGACTATAAAGTATAGTACCTTTTTTCTAAGCTTAAACCTAAGCTATAGAAAGTAGCTACTAAGTACTATTAGGTGCCTATAACTAGGAAAGACTTTATCGGTTTAGGCTCTATGCTTAAGCGAAACCTACGCTGTGCACCTATAATATAAAAGTTAAGCCTACGTTATATATTAAAGAAATCTAAAAATACTACGTTAAACTACTAAACATCTAAAGGTTATACTAAGACCTAGAATAAGAAATGTATTATCTACTTTAAGTGCTATAAAACTAGCCACTATACTAATAAATATAAAGGTAGTAATCCTAATTAGATTTCTATATAAGTAAACTATATAGGAAAAGGCTAAGCCTTACCTATAACCTAGGTATAGTAAGGCGCCTACTAATTTATATTTTACTAGATATAAAGCGTATATATAGCACAGCTAGAGACATAGGCTTAAAGAGGGAACTCTAAATAATTCTTAACTTATAGGCTAATATTAGCCTAATTAGCTAGATTATTACTATTAAAATAAATCTAAAGCCTATTAAAGGGGCTAAGCTCCCTAAACTCGAATAGATTAGGGCCTAAAAGTAAAGTATCTACGCTACTTATGTGCTTTAGGTGCGTATTATAGATAATATAGGGGTAGAGTGTAGGACAAAGACTACTATCTATAGTGTTAACAAAGAAGGAATCCCTCTCCTACTTAGTAACCTCTTTTTATAAGAAGGTAATATCCACCTTAATTATAGCTTATAAATATAGCGCTAGGGCTATACTATAGCTTTAATACAGCTTATTACTATAAGGGACTTTAAAGATAATATAGAGTATACTAGCTTAGATTTGTTTCTTCTAGGGGTCTTACAGATAACTAGTATAAGCTTAGAGCACCTAGCGTGTATTAATAAAGCGCGCGTAGCGTAGGTACTACGTATTCCTAACGTATTACGCGAATATAGTAATATTGTTGGTTTGGCTCAATCTGTAATTAAGTATTTGAGGGTTAATAGTATACTATCGTGTAAAGGGTGAGAAGTAGGTTTAATTGATTACGTCTAGTCTATCGTACAAAGGGGCACTAAGGACCTTATAAAGTCTCTGCCTCTTAGCGCTGACCTAAGCAGGGGGTCCTTGTGTGGGTCCTTATAGGTAGGTAGGGCCTTATAAAGTCTCTGCCTCTTAGCGCTGACCTAAGTAGTGGGTCCTTGTGTAGGTCCCTATAGGTAGGTAGGCCCCTATTTTACTTAGTGCTATTTATATAATAAACTGTATAGATACTAGGAACTTTTCTTTTATATAATAGCTTATGTCTATTATATACTTTCCTTTTCCTGTCCTTCTCTATCTATACAGTTAGCCTTCCCCTATTAGAATAGGTTGTGAGGTAGGTACAGTATCGCTGTGCAGTAGAGGTCCTGTTTACACCTACTCTTATACAAATAGGTAGTAATAGCTAACTTACTTAGTTCTTACTCTACCCCTTTGTACAGTAGTAGAGTCGCATTACGTAATAAAACTCTTTCTAGGTATGTGTCTTATGCGTAAACAGAAGGTGGGGTATTAAGTAATATAATACTTAGCGCTAGGTCTTAGTAAGCAGGTATAGAAGGATTGCTCCTAGTTATATAATAAAGGTATATAGTAGAAGTAAGGTATAAAGTAGCCTTCTATACTTCTTTTTTATTACCTTATTAGTCTTGTTTATCTTCCTCCTCTTTTATATAATAGTCTTTATCCTCTAGCTCTCTTTTAAAGTTAAGGATGTATGTTTATATATTTATAGCAAAGGGTTTATATTTATAGAAGTTGGCGTATAATAATATATATTACTTTCTAGCTTACTAGGTATCCCTTAGTAAATAGTTAGTAGACTAGTATCCTTTTTTATAGCATATAAAGTATTTCTACTTTATATAAGAGCTTAAACTTCTAAAGTTACCTCTTCCTTTTAGTCTAAAAGTTAATCTGCCTCTAGAGGGGCTAGATCCTTTTGTGCAATTAGGATTATTATATTATTAATTAGTGTAGTATACTTCTTTACTATCTTAGAGGAACTATAACTTCTTCCTATCTTTAGTAACTTAGAGTAACGTATAAAGGTTACTAAGTAAGCCTTCTACTATATTTTTAGGGTTAAATATAGCTTATTTAAGGTTAGGATAGCCGCAGTATACTTATATAATAGTAGTATATAGTTATAGTTTACTACTAAAGCCTTATCTAAGAGCCCTTTAGGCTAAAGTAAGCTTATTAATTATTGCTTCTAGGGCCTTATGCAATATAGTAGCTAGACTATCCTTTTTATAGCGTTTAAAGGTAAAAGTGGTCTAGTCTATCTAGTACTAATTATAATTAACACTAGTGTTAAAGTGCCTATTTAGTCTATTGTACAATTTATCCTATAGAAGTTCTAGTTTAATATTATGTAGGTAGTAGGTACTCGCACAATTAGAAAGGATTCCTAAGAAGATGTTTATATACTAGTCCTATAGTATATCTAGCCTATAGCATAGTTTTCTAAAGACTTTTACCTTATCTACTAGGATGTTATACAGCCTACTAGTGTAGTTATTCTCTTTACTCTAAGCCTTCTAAAAAAGGATAATCTTGTCTAGCTAGATATAAACATAATCTCCTAGTTATTAAGGAGACTAGGAGTGTTTAGCCTCTTTATATAATATAGTTTGTTAGGCAAAAGTAGGCTAGGTTTTAGGCTACTGCCACTAGTGTGGCTTTATATATAGTGTCTCTGTCCTCACACATATAGGGATAGGCCCTAGCTGTGCTCTATATATATATATATTGCCTACAGATAGTGTAGGTTATATTATTAGGATTGTGCGAAGCAGTTTAGGTTATAGTTATAGTGTTATTATATAAAAGGTCTATAGCTTATAGTTAAGCTATAACAGTTTAAAGAGTTTCTTTGTATAGGTGTTTTTTATTATAGAATTAGTAGCGATAAAGCCTTCCTTTATAAGAAAAGCAATAAACTTTTTTCTTACTATATAACTAATCTTATTAAAGGTTCTCTCCTTCTAGTTGTTAAAATCTTTAGTAAAAGAAGAGATTACCTCTTTACCTTTAAGGCTGCTCACGCAATATTACGCGATTATATATACTATATAAGTGTTTAGCTATTTTAGAGAAGAAAGTAGGTGGCTATATAGATCTACTCTATCTACTTAGTACTTTTATGCGATCTCTCCTCTTAAAGTAATAGCCTTAATGTTTATTACTTCTTCTACTTATTAAAGCTATGTTACTTTGTCTTCTTACTAAAGAGGCAGTATTAATTATTACACAACGTCCTTAGGTTATAGTTCCTCTAGGAAGTCTCCTAGTCTTAAGGCTATATTATTATTATTTTTCTTAATTGTGCAACGTGTCTGCGTTTAGTTATTACTAGTTTAATTATATAACGTGTTTACGTTTAGTTATTACTAGTTTAATTATGCGACGTGTTTTTTAGGGTTATAAATATGCTTACTATCTCTTTTCTTTTCTATAGAATAGCTTAGACTAGATTATATAACTCTTTATAGATATGCGCGCTTTGTTTCTGCTTATTATATAATCTAAAATTCAATCTCTAGTAAAGGTATTATCTCCTTTCTTTTCTGTAGAATAGCTTAGACTAGATTATATAACTCTTTATAAATATGCGCGCTTTGTTTCTACTTATTATATAATCCAAAATTCAATCTTTAGTAAAGGTAACAATATAGAGCCTGCGTATTTAGCTTATAGGGCGCTCTATCTTTAGACCTTACTAGTTTACAGTTAATTAGAATTAACCACTAATTAGTGTATGTTTAGCTTAATCTACAATTAAGCATTTAAGGGTTAATAGTATACTATTATATAAAGGGTAAGAAGTAGGTTTAATTAATTACGTCTGGTCTATTATACAAAGGGGCACTAAGGACCTTATAAAGTCTCTGCCTCTTGGCGCTGACCTAAGTAGGGGGTCCTTGTGCGGGTCCTTATAGGTAGGCAGGGCCTTATAAAGTCTCTGCCTCTTAGCGCTAACCTAAGTAGTGGGTCCTTGTGCGGGTCCCTACAGGTAGGTAGGCCCCTATTTCACTTAGTGCTATTTGTACGATAAACTATACGGACAAATATATTTAATAAAAAAGTAGCGTTTACTCTACTAAATTTTAAAGAGTCTAATTATGCTATTCCTATTATAAAGGGAAAGGAACCTTCTTATAGACTGCTTTATAATTTCTTAGAGCAGGAGCTTAAGGTACTTTAGGAGTATCTAGAAGATGCCTTAAAAAAGGGATAGATTAGGTATAGCACTAGCCTAGTTAGAGCACTAATATTATTTGCCTCTAAAAAGGATAGCACACTACAGCTTTGCGTAGATTATTAGGACCTTAATATAATTACTATTAAGAATTATTACCTACTACTTTTAGTTAGAGAGACGCTTAACCGCCTGTTAGGTTTATACTACTATATAACCCTTAATCTTCGTAACGCCTACTATAGAATTTAGATCTAAGTAGGAGATAAGTATAAAACTGTATTCTAAACTCGCTACAGCCACTTTAAATACTTAGTAATACTATTTAGCTTAACTAATGCCTCTGTAAGCTTCTAGGTATATATTAATAAGGCACTAGCACTACACCTGGATTATATATATATTATATACCTAGATAATATACTTATCTATACCTATAATAAGGATTTTACGCTTTATTAGCGCGCTATTTACGCTGTGCTTAAATTACTACGTAAGGCTAAACTTTTTATTAATTTAACTAAGTATATATTCGCCTTAGGCGAAGTTCACTTCCTTAGTTTTATTATAACTATATAAGGAATCCGCGCTAATCCTGCGCGCACGGCAACTATTATAGAATAGCTACAGCTAACTAGTATCTAAGAGCTCTAGTTATTTCTAGGCTTTGCAAAATTTTATAGGCGATTTATTAAAGTATATATGTAAGAAACCGCTCTTCTCTTAGACCTACTTAAGAAGAACTAAGTATTCTAATAGTTAGTAAAAGCTAATAATACTTTTAAAATACTTAAAACGCGCTTCTTAAGTACGCCTATTCTACGCTACTTTAACCTTGCGCTACTAATCTAATTAGAGACAAATATATCTACTTTTATAATATATAGTATCTTTTCGCAGCTATTTAAGAACTAGAAGTAGCACTTAGTTACTTTTATATTAAGAAAACTTTAAGTAGTAGAGCTAAATTATAAGGTCTATAACCTTAAGCTCCTTACTATTGTCTACTACTTTAAGTAATAGAGATATTATTTAGATAGTATATAGCATATAATTTAAGTGCTAAGTAACTATAATAACTTATACAGTATACGCGCTGTATAGAAGCTAAACCTATAATAAGTATAATAGATAGTATACCTAGCAGCTTTTAATTTTAAAGTAGAACACTGCCTAGGGAAATAAACCTAGCGGATAGACTATTAAAAAGGGTAGATTACGTATAAGAGAACCTATTACTAACCTGTTTATTGCCTACCCTATAGAATAAAATACTATAGAGGACTAAGTATAGTAGAGTAAGTAGATCTATAAACAAGCCAAGCTTATTAGGCGTATATAAGACGTATGTTACTAATATTTATAGAGCTGTAAGGATCCCTACTACTAGTGCTATAGTGTGTATACTATGTGTACTACGCTTACTAGCTAGAGTATTAGTTAGTAGTAAACTTATAATAAAAGAGTCTAACTTTATTACTAAAGTTTAGTAGCTTTAGTAAAGGGACGCCTTTACTATTAAGCGTATTACTAGCTTAAGGCGTAAGAGAAGCCCTTAAAGTAGTAGTAAGGTATAAGTATAGCGCCTTAATAAAATAGAAGTCCTAAGGTATAATAGTAGATTATATATCCTAGATAAACTAGTAATTAGGTAAGAGATTTTATTCTAGCACTATAATATATATATAGTAAGCTACTTTAGCATATATAGAACGCTTAAGGCTATTAAGAGGACCTACTATTAGCTTCTTATAAGTTAAGATGTTTATAAGTATATAAGGACTTATGCTATTTACTAAACGAGTAAAACTCTAAAGTATAGTAAGTATAGCTAGCTATTACCTCTTCTAACGCTAAAGGATATCTTTAAGGAAGTCTTACTAGACTTTATAACTAGATTTCTACTAGTAAAGGATTAAGGTAGCTGCGCTTTTAATGTTATTCTTATAATTATATACTACTTTTTTAAGATAGCTATTTATATCCCTATATAGAAAATATAGGATGTAAAGGAATTTGTAGAAGCCTACTTCTAAGAGGTTATCTTAAAGTTTAGTATTTAGAAAGGTATTATATCTAATAGGGGCTCTACCTTTACCTTTACTTTTTGGGCAGAAATATGCTACTAACTATAGGTAAAGCGTAGGCTTAGCACTACTTTCTACCCTTAAACAGATAGGTAAATAGAGCGCTAGAATTAGATGCTTAAATAATACCTCTATATATTTGTTACACCTTTATAAATAAACTAGGTTAAACTGCTCCTAACAGTTTAATTTGTATATAATAACTCTATCTACAATTTAATAAAAATAACGCCTTTCTATGTAGTATATAGTAAGCACCCTATCCTTACTACGCCTCCTGTAGACAGTAGGCTAGAGGGGAAGCTACTAGATATAGTTAAGAGAGTAAAATATATATATAGTGTACGCGTATTGCTTATAGAGCACCTACGCTTAGTATAAAAGTATTAGAGCTAGTACTATAATAAGAAGCATAAGTAAGAGTTATTTTAGAGAGGTGACTTAGTCCTACTTAGCACAAATAATATACATATGCTTTAATAACTAAGTAAGAAGCTATTAAGAAAATTTATTAGGCCCTTTTAAGTGCAGGACGTAGTTAGAACGTAGGTATACTACCTACTGCTCCTACTATACTATTGTATTTATAACATGTTTTACATTTCTCTTCTTAAATAGTAGAAACTAAGGCTAGGAGTAGAAGATATTAACACCTAGCTACTAGAGGTTACACCTAAAGGAGGAGAAGCCTAAGAAGTAAAAGAAATCCTAGCTAAGCAAATAAGAAAGAGGTAAAAGTAATACCTACTCTACTAGAAAGGCTATAATAAGACTTAGAATACCTAGATTCTAGACTTAGACTTTAAAGATATAGATAACCTAGTCTAAACCTTTAAAAGGAAAAGAGCTGCGTATATAAAGAAGAGGTAAAGGATATAATAAGAGTATATAGAATACAGATATAATATATATTATTATAGAGCACTATAGCTTATAGAGCACTTATAGCTTATTAGGGGTATCTATTTAAGGCCTATAGGCTAGCTTCTAAGAAGTAATCTAACTAAACTACGCGCTGCCTACGCCCCTACTACTTCTTATTCTTATTATCTTTACTATCCTTACTATTCTTACCTACTACACTTTTAGTAGTAACCTCCTTTTTACTTTCTTTATTACTATTATCTAAGTCGCTCTTATTATAGGAAGGAGTAGACGCTAGATTAATCTAGAATAAGTTATTAGTATATATTTTAAGTATAGGAAAAGTGCAAACTTACTATCTACTATATAAGGAGAATAACTGCCTTAAGAGTATTAGTAATCTAACACTACTTTACTAGGATTAGGCCTAGATACTAAGGGCTAGTAGTAGGCACCTAAGTCGCTACACCTATAGGTGTACTAATATAAGTTATAATACGCTAGTAGTTAGCTAGCTTCAAGTTAAATTACTTTTAGTAATAAGTTAGCTTTAGGCCTACTACTTTTATATACTTATCTATCTTGCACTACCTGTCTAGGGTCTCTATAACTGTAATATAGTAGTAGTTATAAAGGGCGTATAGGCGATTAAGGCGCCTGTTTATCGCCTTTAGCACCTACAAGTATTAGCTAAAGCGCATATATAACGCGCAACTCTAGATATACTAAGTTATATTTTTCGCAATTGCCTTTAATATAATAGTTACAGCGCTTATTATTATTTTTAGTATAGTCCTTAGAGAGTTTTACTAAGTTCTACATACAGCGTATATAAGTTATAAGCACTACATTATAGTCTACGCACTTAGTATCTTTGCTAAACGCAAAGGCAGTAGTATTATAGAGATTAGACTTCTTAATATATTTAGGTACTAAGTAGTACAGCATCTTAGGTAATTAAAGGGGTTATTTAAAGATTAAGCGCTCTATCTACACTAATAATATATTATTTATGTATTATATAGGTAGAGAGCACACGAAGATTAAAATAACATTAATAATATATAGCCCTACTACCCTATATTCCAAAAGGCTATAGTAAACAGAAGGCGTAAGAGCCTTATAATAAATAACACGCGTAATGCGTTTACAACGTGCGCTATTTACTTATAATATAATATTATTACGTACGTAACGCGCACCCCTATAGACACTCTTTTTTTTCCTATAGGATAAGGTTTTGTTGTGGTAAAAAGGGCTCAAACTATCACAGGATATTCAGGAGCAGAGTTGTAAAGAATACAAAGAGCTAATTGTAGGAAAGGATGCCAAAAGGGCAGACTATATATAAAAGAAACAAGCCTCTTAGCAAGAATCCCGTAATCTAAATTAGTGGATCTAGAAAGAATTACAGAAGTAAGTGTTTTACTTTAACACACCCTTTAGGTAATTGCTTAAAGCGGATTACCTATCTTAAGAAGTAATCTATAATTATCTAAATCTTTTCTAAAGATCTTTAAAAAACTGTCTAAAGGCTGTTTAAAGATTAAAAAACTATTAAGAATTGTTCTTCTAAATCTCTTTATCTTAAGAACAGCGATTCTATCACCCCCCACTTATTATAATAGCAAAATAATCACTATTTACCTTTCAAATCACAAATCCTATTATAAATCGTGTCTAGAATCTCTTCTTCTAGTGGGTTAGGAGCTTATAAGCGTGGCATAAAGGCCTAGAGCGTAAACGCTTTTATTCTACTGCTCTTTTTACTCACTTCCTATTAACTATAAGGTAATTTCTCCACTCTTACTAGCTAGTAAGTATAATAGGCAGGCGCGTTTTAATTAGGAAGAAGTAGTAGTAAAAGAAATAAGTAGTAAGAAAGGAGCACATTTAGCGCTTAATAATTAGATAGGTAGTAGAGTATATAAGCCCTTTACTAGCGCTTAATCTTCTCTCTTTAATCCTTCACTTTTAACGCTTTAACCTCCTATCTAATTTAAGCCTACTAGTTTAAGCCTTTAAATCCTACTACTTTATAGTAGGTTATTTTCTTCTAATTATTACCTTACGCTCTTTTTATTATTTAGAGCTTTACTAACTCTTTTAGATATCTAACAACTTAGCTAAAGCACGCGTAGTAAAGGCTATAAAAGCTACTAAATAAAGCTCCTAATCCTTCTACTAAGATTCTCCTACTCTACTAGCTCCTCCTGCCCTAGCTCTAGGCCTCTAGTAATCGCTTAGTGCTCTTAGATAAATAAGCTGCTTAGACTACTTAAAAAGAGCTCTAGTAAGAAAAAGTAATAGACACTGCTATAATAACGCTTTAAGCTTAGGTAGGCGCTGCTATACGTACTTTACCTACTCTTGCACTACTATATATAGAGTTATTCTATTACTTTAGCTAATTTTGCTAATTGTTTTTGTAGCTAGCCACATATTTAGACTCTAGCTATAGATTTTATCTACTATTAGCTATTAGAGGGTGCTAATATAAGCTTTTATTTTAAGATTTATTCTAGGTTTAGCTAATACTTTTTATAGAAGAGGCTAATTACTAAGCTGCGTAAGAGGGTTAAAGTAGCCTTATAAGCTCCTCCTCCTACTAGTAGTTAGGAGGAGTAAGCTTAGTACACAGCTACTATCCTACTCCCTTCTTCCTAGCTAATCTTTAGTAGAGGATAAAGTAATTACCCTCTTACCCTATCTATTAAGGAGCAGCATAGTCGCAGCTAATACCCTAATTAAAATAGTTAGATAAGTAGCCTATTAGCTCTAAAATAAAGTAAAAGCTAGGTAAGTGCTTCTCCTCTTACTAATTAAAGGAGGGGAGGCTAGAGTAAGCTATTACCTACTACTAATTAAAGGAGAGGTAAAGGAGGTAAATAGAGTAAGGAATTACCTACTACAGAGAGGAGGAGAGGAGGAGGATAGGAAGAATCTCCTACTACTAATTATAGGGGAGATTCTCGCACCCCTACAATTAAGTAGAGGAGGAAGAGGGTTTATATACTTATAAATAAGCTCTTTAATCTCCTCTTCTTCTAATTTCTATTCTCCCTCTAATCTTTTTTTTCTTTTCTTTTTCTTTTCTTATTTCCTAGCTCTAAATTAATAATTCTAGGTAGTTAATAGATTATTTCTCTACTTACTTACTCTTATTCTATAATTATTATACTTACATCTTACAGATTTAATAGCCTTTTAAATCTATTAAACTACTAATAAGTAAGAGCCTTTGTAAGGCTATCTGCTAGCATTTCGCTAGTTAGAAGATATTCTACTTAAAACAATCTTTTCGCATACTCTTACCACAACTATATGTTCTAAATATCTATATAGCGCAGTTAAGTAGTGATTCTTTTGTTCTTTCTAATTACTAAACAAATAGTTTAAAGATTATCGCAATAGACCTTCTATAAAGGTCCTAGATCTAGAGTAAGCTTAGTAAAGAATCTCTTAATTACTATAGCTTCTTTACTTATATATTTAAGCGCTAGAAGCTCTGCTTCTATTATTAAAGTAGTAATCGTGTTCTGTTAAGCTACTTTCTATAGGATAGCTCCTCTAAACAATAGGATAATATATCTATAGGAAGATCGCTGTGATATTAAATTATTAGTAAAAGAGGCATTTCTACATATTAGTAGATTAGGTCTATTGTAGCCACTAAAGACTATAGCCTACTATTTAGTTTAATAGAGGTAAAAGATTACACGATTAATAGCAGCAAAGTGTTCTTTACTTAGATTTGTTAGAAAGTGTAATAGCTTTAACACTGCAAAGGCTATATCTAGGCGTAGCATAATTACTGTGTAGAGAGCTAATCCTACCTCTTCTTAAAAGAGCTTTATTTATTAGGGAGTAGCTTCTTCTGTGCTTAGAACGAGATCTTCTACTAATAGAGGTGTAGGAGGGAAGCTTTTAGAGTTTAAAAGGTTAAACTTTTTTGTAATCTTATTAATATAGGTATTATAGACTAGAGAAATTAATCTTGCTTCTCTGTCCCTAATCACTTAAACACCTAGGAACTACTCTACTAGTCCTTTTAATTTAATCTTATATTTATTCGCGATCTTCTTCTAAAAATCTAGGGCTTCTTTCTCTTTACTCTTGTAATAGAGAAGAAGAATATTATTAATATAAAATAGAATAATAATACTTCAATCACTGTTAAAGAAAAGGCATAGCTCTTCTAGCAAAGCTAAAAGTCTATAAGATTAAAGTAATCCCACAAATTCCTTATACTAAAAAAGTAGTAAATCTCTTAAGCTATACAAAGCTTAATTTAATCTTACACACTTTCTTAGCTTTTTAAAACTATTAAGTAATTTATAAGTTACTAGATTAGTAGCTGTAATAAAAGTATTTAGAAATACTCCTACTATATTAAATTATAAGATTTCTAGATTAAATTCTGCTGCCAGAGCTATAGCTAATTAAAAAGATCTTGCTACTAGGGTAGCAGCATAGGTAGAGTAGAGAGTATTCTTTTTCTAAAGATCTCCTCTTACAATAATTCGAGCTTTACACTTTTTAAAGTATCTATTTTAATTAAACTTATAGGTAAAGACCCACTTTAAAGGGAGTAGTCGCTCTAACACCTCTAATTGTTTAATCTCTGTTTAGGTACCTTTATCTTACAAAGTTAAGATCTCCTTATAAGCGGTAAGGAGGAATAGCTTCCTATATAGATAATTATAAAGGTGTTTCTATAGAGTTAGCTCTAGTGTAAGCTTGTCTCTGTAAGTCTAAGCTATATAAGACGCTCTAGGCGCCTTTCTAAGCATAGAAGCAAATACTATTATATTTAGTGTAATATATTCTTCTTACTTAGACTAGGCCTCTACTACTTCTAGTATAAACATGTGCTCTAATATTACATTAAAATCACTTTAAAGATAATTAGTAATTAGTGTATAAGCACCTAGCTTCTACCTACCCCTTAGCTAATTGTTCTAATTATTTTACTTCCTTAATCTTCGCAATAGTAGATAGCGATTTATTAGTTAGTTAATTTCTAGTACTTTACCACAATTTCGCCTGCTTATTCTGCTTACCTCTAGATAGATCTACCTTTACCTTTAGCGCGCTAGTAGGTTATCTGCTTTGTCTAGCGTAATTAAGTTATTTACGCTAGGTTAATTAGTAACCTAATTAGTTTCTACTAATAAATAAGGTATTAAATCCCTAGATTCTAGCAGGCTAGCTCTCCTAGTAGTGTTCTAGTAGCTACTAGATATCTCTTAATTACTTAATAGATCACCCCTAAGATTACCTAGCTCTAGTGTTTAATTAGGGGTTATAAGTCCTATGCTTCTTTTCCTACTTAAGCGAATTCTTAGCTGCTAGCTAGCTAAGCCTATAGCTCGCTTAGTAGTAGGTACCTTAAGTTCCTAATTACTTAGCTAGCCTACTTTGCTTTTAATTACCTAAGGGTCACCTATAGGTCTAGTAGTAGTTCTTATATACTTATTTATTTTAGAAAGAATATTAAGCGCGTCTTTATACGCTTCTCCTAGATTATTTAGCTCTCCTTCTTAGAGGCTTTCCACTATTTTTAATACTTCTATTTTTAGAATAGATTATTCCTCTAATTCTTTATAGAATAAGGACTTATTAAACCTTACGTTTCGTGTAGTGATTACCTAATTAAGCTAAGGAATCTATATTTAGTAGATATTAGAAGCTTTATAGCTTACTAGGTATCTAATATAGCCCCTAGAATTTACTTTAAATCCTCTTTTGTCTTGCCTAGCTGCACGCTCCTAATCTAAAAGGTAAGCTTAGCAGCTATAGGCGTAGACAGCACTCTAGTTTAGACAAAGATTAGCTGTTCTATATTATGTTCTTACTAGTTTAAAATAATAAAAATATTGTCTAAACTAAGTATCTAACATTTTATTAGATAATTAATAGCCTAATACTAGGCTAGAAATTATTCCTTAGAGCTAGCATACCACTTATATAATTTTAGGCCAGAGATTTAATAGCAGATTTGCACTTATTCGCATTTTAATTACTTTTGTTATAAGCTCCTAGCCTATTCTTTCTACAGCGCTATTAGGCTTATGCGTATAGGGCAGTAGTCTGCTAATTATTATCCTTTCCTAATTAGCCTAAAATTTATACTAGGATTTCCCTCTCTATAGAAGTGTTACTATATTATTGTCCTAGTAGATTTTTATAAATTAAAGCTCATATTTTGTATTAATAAGAGCTAAGAAATCCTACTACACTCTTATTATCTTAGAAAGCGTCTTTATTCTAAAATTAAAAACGTAAAGTTTCTTACTAAAATCTTCTTTAATTAGCAAAACCTAGTTTTCTTTATTTTAAGCAGTAGGCATATTAAATAAATCCTAAGATAATAAGTGAAATAGCCTAAGTAATTATTCTCTAGGTCTCCTAGAGATCACCTAGGTTGCGTGTGCAGTAGTATAGTACTTATAATCCTTTCTTAACATTCTAGTAATCTTTACACCTTAGGCTATAGTTACTAGAGCTTATAGGGCTCTACTTCCTACATGCCCTACTTAAAGGTGCTAGAGGTCCTTAGAATCTAATCTCTTAATATTAACCTAGAATAATTCTTTAGTAGTCACACTTATAACAGTTAGACAAGAGTAGATTAGCTTATATTATAAAAAAGTAAAGTTATACTCGCATCTTAGGTCTACTAAAACAACACTTTGTTCTAGACTTCTAATCCTAAGAGTGTAATCTAAACTAAGGTACTAAATTTTTACTTTCTTTAAAAGAGCTTCTAATATAATATTTACATAAAAGCCTTCTACTACTCTTACTTGTTAGAGTAGTAGATCTTCTATAAATCTCCTATTTTTCCTATGCAAAGCGTTCTTAATCAGTCTATTACTAATTCCTAAGATTAGGAGGCTTTATGTACCTGCCTTTACACTCTTATTTAATAATTAAAACGTCCTAGGAATAAGTCTTTTATAATTATTAACTAGGTAAACTGCTATAGCACTATCTAATATTATACATTCTAATAGAGGATAAGCGTTAGAATATAGAGTAGAATAGACACCTAATGCTCTATTATCTATAGGCAGATTAAATAGGTTTAGTAGAGCAGCAGCAATACTACTAGGATACTTAATAGTCTTAGTAGAGAATTATTTCTTATTCTATTCTGCCTTTATAATCGCATTATAAAGGTTTAACCACTTAGGCTACTTAAATTAATTAAGAATCTCTAATTTTTCTTTATTAGTAAGATTAAATAATAATATTCTATTCTAGGGTAATCTAGCTATCGCGGTTTAAAGTCTTCAGCACTCTATTAGTTTCTACCTATAAGTATAGGGCTTATAGGGACAGTTTAGTTGTTTCTTTATCTAATTAGACGAACTAGAACTATTAGAGTTAGTAGATTGTTTTAATAATCTATTAAAAGTGGCGAATACCCCACTTATTTTATTAGAACTAGATTAGATTAAATACTTCTAGACAAGCGCTAAAAATACCTTCCCTAGATTATCTAGCGTAATCTAATTCTGTCCTAGCGTCTTATCCTAGATTAGCTATTAGTTTATTAATTAGGCCTAATCTAGTGCTATACACGCGGCGATTACATTTAAGAAATCTTAGGTAGTAAGTAGTCTGCTAATTTTACTAATTAAGTAGGTCTTCGCTTTTTAATAGAGGAGCTGCCACTCTTTAAACTAGGTCTTAGGACTTTGTCTTACCTACTTAGCCTTCTTAAGATAAGCGCAGTATAAAGCTTAAACATTATTCTATATAGCTCCTTTATTTAGTATAAGATCTTCCTTTAAGAGTTAAATTAGGGACTAAAGCGTAGTTTAGCGTGTATTAACTAGAGTAATTATAGCAGGAGCAAGTAGATTAGGCGATACTATAGTGTTTACCTAAGTCTAGAGATTCTGTATCTTAGTATAGTCTGCTTACTAGTCTAAAACTACTACTCTATATTCTGCTATTTGTAAAGGAAAGCTCTTTTTATCTATTTTATACTTAGTAAGCTCTGCTTTATATAATTAAATATTTGCTATAAAGGCTATATCTACAATTAGTAATAGTTTCTATAGGAGCGGAGGTCGTTCTAGCTTTACGTAATTAATTACTAGAGCGTTAATTGCCTCTAGGTTAATTTAGTTCTAGATTCCTTTTAAGTTTGCTTAGAATTAAAGCTAGATAAACTAGTAGGGCTAGCTAGCGTAATTAATAAGCTATACTTCTACTATTTTAACAATTTTTGTAATTAGAAATAGGGGGTTATATTATAGAGAGGTTCTAAATAGAGTGTTGTATAATAATTCGAGCGTTACTAAGTAGGCAGAGAGAATCGTCCTACGTTCTAAGCGCCAGGCTTATAACTGTTGTGGTAAAAAGGGCTTAAACTATTATAGGATATTTAGGAGCAGAGTTGTAAAGAATACAAAGAGCTAATTGTAGGAAAGGATACTAAAAGGGCAGACTATATATAAAAGAAACGAGCCTCTTGGCAAGAATCCCGTAATCTGAATTAGTGGATCTAGAAAGAATCACGGAAGTAAGTGTTTTACTTCAACAGGTTTTTATTAAGGCTATAGTATGCTGTAGAGGACCGCAGCTAGAGGGGGAGGTTGTATAATAGGTAGATTATAATATTATTATAGTGTTGTGGTATCTAGCGCTAAGGCCTTATAGAGGGCCTATGCGCTAAGTAAGCTAGCTACGCAAAACCTACACTACGCGCTAACTCTACACAAGATAAGTTTTATTCTATTAATATTAGTAGAGTTATCTTTTTACTGTCCTTTCTAGTGTAAAGCAAGTACTATTGCCTATAACTAGACCTTATAAGTTTATAAAGGTAAATATCTACGCTACCTTCTATAAGCTATAAGTTATAAAAGGGGAAGAATACTATACTATATTTTATACCTAGTTTAGGTTTTTTAAGTAGTTAGGAGTCTTATTTAGACTTACTAGGGCACCTACTATATTCTAGCGCTATATTAATAGCGCTCTAAAGAATATTCTAGGTAATATATATATAGCTTATATCTATATAGTGGATCGTATAAGTAGCACTAAGTAAAGTGGGGCCCTGCCTACCTGTAGGGGCCCGCACAATGGCCTACTGCTTAGGGCAGCGCTAAGAGGCAGAGACTTTATAAGGTCCTTAGTGCCCCTTTATACAATAGACTAGACGTAATTAATTAAACCTACTTCTTACCCTTTATATAATAGTATACTATTAACCCTTAAATGCTTAATTGTAGATTAAGCCAAACCTATACTAATTAGTAGTTAATTCTAATTAACTATAAACTAGTAAGGTCTAAAGAAAGAGCGCCCTATAAGCTAGATACGTAGGCTCTATATTATTACCTTTACTAGAGATTAAATTTTAGATTGTATAATAAGTAGAAATAAAGCGCGTATATCTATAAAGAGTTATATAATCTAGTCTAAGCTATTCTATAGAAAAGAAAAGAGATAGTGAACCCCCTTATAACCCTAAAAAACATGTCGCATAATTAAACTAGCAATAACTAAACGCAAACACGTTGCATAGTTAAACTAGTAATAACTAAACGTAGATACGTCGCACGACTAAGAAAGATAATAATAATATGGCCTTAAGACTAGGAGACTTCCTAGAGGAACTATAACCTAAGGACGTTACGTAACAATTAATACTACCTTCTTAGTAAGAAAACAAAGTAATATAGCTTTAATAAGTAGAGGAAGTAATGAATATTAAGGCTATTACCTTAAGAGGAGAGATTACACAAAAGTACTAGGTAGATAGAGTAGATCTACACGCTACCTACCCCCTTCTCTAAAATAACTAAACACTTATATAGTATATATAATTATGTAATATCGCGTAAGTAGCCTTAAAGGTAAAGAGGTAATCTCTTCTTTTACTAAAGATTTTAACAACTAGAAAGAAAGAACTTTTAATAAAATTAATTATGTAGTAAGAAGAGAGCTTATTACTTTTTTTATAAAAGAAGGCTTTATCGCTACTAATACTGCAATAAAGGACACCTATATAAAGAAACTCTTTAGACTGTTATAGCTTAACTATAAGCTATAGACCTTTTACATAATAACGCTGTAACTATAACCTAAACTGGTTTACATAATCCTAATAATATAACCTACACTTTCTATAGGTAATTTATATACATATAGAGCACAGCTGGGGCCTATCTCTATATATACGAGGATAGAGACACTATATATAGAGCTACACTAGTAGTAGTAGCCTAAAACCTAGACTACTTTTGCCTAACAAACTATATTATATAAAGAGGCTAGACACTCCTAGTCTCTTTAATAACTAGGAGATTATACTTATATCTAGCTAGAAAAGATTATCCTCTTTTAGAAGGCTTAGAGTAAAGAAAATAACTATACTAGTAGGCTATATAATATCTTAGTAGATAAGGCAAAAGTCTTTAGAGAACTATACTACAGGCTAGGTATACTATAAGACTAGTATATAAATATCTTTCTAGGAATCCTTTCTAATCGTGCGAGCACCTACTATCTACATAATATTAGACTAGGACTTCTATAGGATAAATTATATAATAGACTAAATAGGCACTTTAACACTAGTATTAATTATAATTAGTACTAGATAGACTAGACTACTCTTACCTTTAAACACTATAAAAGGGATAATCTAGCTACTATATTGCATAAGGCCCTAGAAGTAATAATTAATAAGCTTACTTTAGCCTAAAAGGCTCTTAGATAAGGCTTTAGTAGTAAACTATAACTATACACTACTATTATATAAGTATACTACAGCTATCCTAACCTTAAATAAGCTATGTTTAACCTTAAAAATATAATAGATGGCTTACTTAGCGACCTTTATATATTACTCTAAGTTACTAAAAATAGGAAGAAGTTATAGTTCTTCTAAGATAGTAAAGAGGTGTACTATACTAATTAATAATATAATAATCCTAATTGTATAAGAGAATCTAGCCCCTCTACAGGTAGATTAACCTTTAGACTAAAAGAAAGGGGTAACTTTAAAAATTTAAGCTCTTACATAAAGTAGAAATGCTTTATATACTATAAAGAAGAATACTAGTCTACTAACTATCTACTAAAGGATACCTAGCGAGCTAGAAGGTAATATATATTGTTATACGCTAACCTCTACAAACATAAAACCTCTACTATAAATATACAAGTATACATTCTTAACTTTAAAAAAGAGCTAGAGAAAAAAGACTATTACATAAAAAAGAAGGAAGATAAATAAAACTAATAAAGTAATAAAGAAAAAGTATAGAAGGCTACCTTATACGTTACTTCTACTGCCTACCTTTATCGCATAACTAGTAAAGACATCTAATATAGTAAAAATAATAAGAATATAGAAGAACCTACATAACTATTTACTCTAGCTAGTTAGTATCGTACAAAGTACTAAGGAGAACTCTAGGACATAGGCGCCGCACAAGTGTCTATAGTAGGAAAGGACTAGCTTACTGCCTACTTACATAAAAACCTAACTATTAAAGGAGACTAGTTACTAGGATCTACTAATATAAGCTTTAGAGGATAGGGTTTCTAGACATCTCTAGACACTGTATAAATTACTAACCCTATAGGAATAGTAACCTACTATATTCTAGACTCCCTAATACTATTTCTGCTATTGCTAGTAAATACTAATAGACTTAGAGTATACTTTAATAACATTCTAAATGTTATTATATAAAGGGATAGTATAATAGTCTTAGTTATATAAAAGTAGGGTTACCCCTTTTTTAACTTTAGTAATAAGGAATTAGCTCTCTTCTTTATAGAGATAGAACTCTAATGCCTACACTACTATTTTACACACCTCTAGATAGAAAGACTATATAAGCTTCTTATTTAGGTAGGGTATAAAGTAGAGAGCTCTATACTAGAAAAAGTAAGAAAATTTATTACTACTATTAGTTATATAACTAAGCGCTAAGACGCTTTAAGTTCTCTATTTAAAATAACTTATAATTTAACTATAAGATTATTATTAATATTATATAAATTAGTAAAAGGGATATCCTGCATGTTCTTAATATAGACACATCCTTTTAGGTAGCCTAATTCCTAAGATTAATAACTGCATAAGACACCTAAAATACCTTAATAAGATACTAGATTAATATATACTAAGGCTTACTAAATTATATTATCTATAACCTAGGAACTAACTTCGCTTCTAATAAGTTTTAGAATTATATAAAGATAGTTAGGGTAGAATATAGGCAAATACTAGTAGAGGCACACTAGACTATAGGCAAGATTAAAAGAGTATATATACTACTATACTAAGGGTATAATATTCTAAGAGCTAAAATTAATAGTTATATAGATAATAAGATAGCGCTATAGATAGTAGTAAAGGTACTAAATAATATAGCTAGGCCTAATAGCATAGTACCTACCCTCCTAGTCTTTAGTGCCTACCTAAGAATTAATAAGAACTCTCTACCTTTACTAGAACTAATTGCCTAAGCTAATATAGTTTAGAAAGTAATAAAAATACTTAAAAAGGATAGAGTTAAAGTTAAAGTTACTTATATAATTAACACTAGGAATAACCTATTATTACATAAAACCTTTACACTCCTACTTAGCTCTAAAGTTATAGCCTAGAGAGAAAAGAAGGGATAGTAAGGACTATATAAAATTAAGAGTATTAAAGGAAGAGATATTATTCTAGAGCTTAAAAATAGACCTCTAAAACTACGCTAAATATAGGTTAAACTATACTATTACGCAACTAAAGACAGCACATAGAAACTATAGAATATAGATACTTTTATGCCTACACAAATTAAAGCTCTAAAGCTAAGGCTAAAGGAAAGACCTAAGAAGGACTAAACTACTATAGTTGTATAATTAGGTAAAACTTAATAAAGATTAGGAAAACTAAACACCTAGTTTATTACTAAAAAAGAAAAGGATAACTTTAAGCTTATACTAAAGCTTTGTATAGATAGTGTTATTACTACACCTAGCTAGGCCTTTAAAGAATTAGATGTGGCAGAAATAAATACCCTTATTACTAATAGTACTTTTAAAATCTTGTACGACCCTAATAAATAACCTAGCTATATCTTTAACCTGCGTCTCGTACGAGAGATTAAAGGCAAGATAACCTAACTATATAAGAAATTAAAACTTGTCTTTCCTAGCTATTTAGACAAAAAGAAAAAGAAGATCCTTATATAATCCCCTACTATCTAGTGTATAAGCTAGAGGTTGCTATTAGCTCTTTTAGTAATACTAATTTAGTTATACAACATGCATATTAAGCTTAGGGACATTACTTAGGCCTATATATAGTCTACTAACAAACTCCTTCGTATATTATACGCCTAACTACTAGCAGAAATGCACAATTTCTTCCTATTAAACACAATTCTATAAGTTGTACAACCTCTGTATAGCGCAGTAGAATTAGGTCTCTACTAGTTTAAGACATACTATAACTACTATAAAGAGAAACTAAAGATGCATATATTAACGTACAACCTATACCTACTTATTATAGATAAAGGACCTAAGATGTTTAGCATTACTAGACTCTAGACTAATAACACCCTTAGTGTAGTTACAAAAAGCTTCACATAATAAAAAGAGGAGTAGTTCTATACTATAAAGTTTCATACAAAGGATAAAAGCGTCTTAATATAAAATAAGGTAATTAAGTTTAATAGAGGTAAAATCCAACTTATCTAGGGTGTTATTACCCTAGAATAGAAAAGACAGGCTAAAAGCCTTCGCACAATTAATCCCTAGAATAAAGACGCTATACACTAATATATTGCATAATAAGTAAGAGGTATATATATCTCTTTAGTTTACTAACTAAAAGTAACATTTAACCTGTCTATTACTGCGCAAATAACAGTACTAATAGAAGAAAGTATTAAGGCACTAAATATGCGTTTAAACTAGTAAATTTAGAATATATAAAGAGGACTAAAATTTATTTTACTTAACCTAGGTCGCATAAAGCTGTTTATTTTTACAGATAGCTCTTTTACTAATAATAGAGACCTAAGCTTACAGCTTAGCTTTATTATTGTACTAGTAGAGGAACATCGCACAACAACTTAGGACTTTAAGATCTATAGTAATATTATTTACTAGAACTTAGTAAAGTGTAAAAGAGTAACTAGAAGTGTTCTAGTAAGCAAATTATATAGTCTAGTAGGCAGTTTTAATAATACAATTACATTAAACACAATACTCTAATAGATTGTATAAACACTTTAGATACCCCTAATTCCTATTATAGTCTATACTAACTTAAAATCCCTATATAAATACCTCGTACAACTAGGTACTATAAACAAAAAACGCCTTATAATTAAAATTATGTTAATTAGGGAGTCGTACGAAAAACAGGAAATTATAGAGATTAGGTAGATTAATAGTAAAGACAATCCTACTAATACTTATATAAAGAAAGCACCTAACTAGGCACTCTAAACACTAATCTTAATAAATAAACTACACATTACTATTAAGGCTTTAGTAGACAGAATTAATAAGAACTATATAGTAGAGTAACTACTCTACTACTTAATATTTCTTTTATTATTTTACTTACTATTTTAAAAAAAAAAAAATCTTTTCTATCTAACTTACTACAACTTTGCACAGACATATTTATTTTTAGGCTATATAAGCCCTACTACTAATTTAACATTATAGTTTTATTATAAGAGAGGGAACACATCGCAGGAGATTATACAAGGATATTAAAAAACTATTAAAATAAAACACTCACTTCCGTGATTCTTTCTAGATCTACTAATTTAGATCACGGGATTCTTGCCAAGAGGCTCGTTTCTTTTATATATAGTCTACCCTTTTAGTATTCTTTCCTACAATTAGCTCTTTATATTCTTTACAACTCTGCTCCTAAATATCCTATAATAGTTTAAGCCCTTTTTACCACAATAGTTATAAGCCTAGCGCTTAGAACGTAGAACAATTCTCCCTACCTACTTAGTAACGCTTAAATTATTATATAACACTCTATTTAGAACTTCTCTACAATACAACCCCCTATTTCCAATTACAAAAATTATTAAAATAGCAGAAGTATAGCTTATTAATTACGCTAGTTAGCCCTACTAGTTTGTCCAGCTTTAATTCCAAGTAAACTCAAAAGGAATCTAGAACTAAATTAATCTAGAGGCAATTAACGCTCTAGTAATTAATCACGTAAAGCCAGAACAACCTCTGCTCCTATAGAAACTATTACTAATTGCGAATACAGCCTCTATAGCGAGTATTTAATTATACAAAGCAGAGCTTACTAAGTATAAAATAGATAAGGAGAGCTTTCCTTTATAAATAGTAGAATATAAAGCAGTAGTTTTAGACTAGTAAGTAGACTATACTAAGATACAGAATCTCTAGACTTAGGTAAACGCTATAGTATCGCCTAATCTACTTGCTCCTACTATAATTACTCTAGTTAATACACGCTAAACTACGCTTTAGTCCCTAATTTAACTCTTAAAGGAAGATCTCGCACTAAATAAAGGAGCTACACAGAATAATATTTAAGCTTTATACTGCGCTTATCTTAAGAAGGCTAAGTAGGCAAAACAAAGTCCTAAGACCTAGTTTAAAGAGTGGCAGCTCTTCTATTAAAAAGCGAAGACCTACTTAATTAGCAAAATTAGCAGACCACTTACTACCTAAGATTTCCTAGATGTAATCGCCGCGCGTATAGCACTAGATTAGGCCTAATTAATAAACTAACAGCTAATCTAGGATAAGACGCTAGGACAGAATCAGATTACGCTAGACAATCTAGGAAAGGTATTTTTGGCGCTTATCTAAGAGCATTTAATCTAATCTAGTTCTAATAAAACAAGTAGGGTATTCGCTACTTTTAATAGATTATTAAGACAATCTACTAACTCTAATAGTTCTAGTTCATCTAATTAAACAAAGAAATAACTGAACTGTCCCTATAAGCCCTATACTTATAGGTAGAAACTAATAGAGTGCTAAAGACTTTAAACTGCGATAGCTAGATTACCCTAGAATAGAATATTATTATTTAATCTCACTAATAAAGAAAAATTAGAGATTCTTAATTAACTTAAGTAGCCTAAGTAGTTAAACCTTTATAATGCGATCACAAAGGTAGAATAGAATAAGAAACAATTCTCTACTAAGACTATTAAGTATCCTAGTAGTATTACTACTACTCTACTAAACCTATTTAATCTGCCTACAGACAATAGAGTATTAGGTGTCTACTCTACTCTACATTCTAACGCTTATCCTCTATTAGAATGTACAATACTAGATAGTGCTACAGCAGTTTACCTAGTTAATAATTACAAAAGACTTATTTTTAGGACGTTTTAATTATTAAATAAGAGTGTAGAGGCAGGTACATAAAGCCTCCTAATCTTAGGAATTAGTAATAGACTAATTAAGAACGCTTTATATAGGAAAAATAAGAGATTTATAAAAGATCTACTGCTCTAAGGAGTAAGAGTAGTAGAAGGCTTTTATATAAATATTGTATTAGAAGCTCTTTTAAAAAAAGTAAAGATTTAGTACCTTAGTTTAGATTACACTCTTAGGATTAGAAGCCTAGAATAAAGCGTTATCTTAGTAGACCTAAGATACAAGTATAACCTTACTTTCCTATAATATAAGCCAATCCGCTCTTATCTAATTGTTATAAGTGTAACTACTAAAGGATTATCCTAGATTAATATTAAGAGATTAGATTCTAAGGACCTCTAGCACCTTTAAGCAGGGTATACAGGAAGTAGAGCCCTATAAGCTTTAGTAACTGCAGCCTAAGGTGTAAAGATTACTAGAATATTAAGAAAGGATTGTAAGCACTATACTACTGCACACGTAACCTAGGTAATCTCTAGAAGACCTAGAGAACAATTACCTAGGCCATTTCACTTATTATCCTAGGATCTATTTAATATGCCTACTGCTTAAAATAGAGAAAACTAGGTTTTACTAATTAAAGAAAATTTTAGTAAGAAACCTTACGTTTTTAATCTTAGAACAAAGACGCTTTCTAAGATAATAAAAGTGTAGCAGGAGTTCTTAGCTCTTATTAATACAAAATATAAGCTTTAAATCACAAAAATCTACTAGGACAATAATACAGCAACACTTCTATAAAGAGGGAAATCCTAGTACGAATTTTAGGCTAATTAGGAAGGGATAATAATTAGCAGACTACTGCTCTATACGCATAAGCCTAATAGCGCTACAGAAAGAGTAGGCCAGGAGCTTATAACAAAAGTAATTAAAATGTAAATAAGCGTAAATCTACTATTAAATCTCTAGCCTAAAATTATATAAGCGGTATACTAGCTCTAAGGAATAATTCCTAGCCTAGTATTAGGCTATTAATCACCTAATAAAACGTTAGATGCTTAGTTTAGACAATATTTTTATTATTTTAAACTAGTAAAAACATAATATAGGACAGCTAATCTTTGTCTAAACTAGAGTGCTGTCTACGCCTATAGCTGCTAAGCTTACCCTTTAGATTAGGAGCGTGCAGCTAGATAAGATAGAAAAGGATTTAAAGTGAATTCTAAGGGCCATATTAAATACCTAGTAGGCTATAAAGCTTCTAATATCTACTAAATATAGATTCCCTAGCTTAATTAGGTGATCACTACACGAAACGTAAAGTTTAATAAGTCCTTATTCTATAAAGGATTAGAGGAATAATCTATTCTAAAGATAGAAGTATTAAAAATAGTAGAAAGCTTCTAAGAAAGAGAGCTAAACAATCTAAGAGAAGCGTATAAAAACGCGCTTAACATTCTTCCTAAAATAAACAAGTATATAAGAATCGCTACTAGACCTATAGGTGACCCTTAGGTAATTAAAAGCAAAGTAGGCTAGCTAAGTAATTAGGAACCTAAGGTACCTACTACTAAGTAAGCTATAGGCTTAGCTAGCTAGCAGCTAAAAATTCGCTTAAGTAGGAAAGGAAGCACAGGACTTATAACCCCTAATTAGACACTAGAGCCAGGTGATCTTAGGGGTAATCTATTAAGCAATTAAGAGATATCTAGCAGCCACTAGAACACTACTAGAAGAGCTAGCCCACTAGAATCTAGGGATTTAATACCCTATTTATTAGTAGAAACTAATTAGGTTGCTAATTAACCTAGCGCAGATAACTTAATTACGCTAGACAAAGTAGATAACCTACTAGCGCGCTAAAGGCGAAGGCAGATCTATCTAGAAGTAAGTAGAATAAATAGGCAAAATTATAGTAAAGCACTAGAAATTAACTAACTAATAAATTACTATCTACTATTACAAAGATTAAAGAAGCAAAATAATTAAAATAATTAGCTAGGGGGTAGGTAGAAGCTAGGTGCTTATACACTAATTACTAATTATCTTTAAAGTAATCTTAATGCAATATTAGAGCACACGTTTATACTAGAAATAGTAGAGGCCTAGTCTAAGTAAGAAGAATATATTACACTAAATATAATAGTATTCGCTTCTATACTTAGAAAGGCGCCTAGAGCGTCTTATGCAGCTTAGACTCACAGAGACGAGCTTACACTAAAGCCAACCCTATAAAAACACTTTTATAATTATCTATATAGGAAGCTATTCCTCCTTGCCGCTTATAAGGAGATCTTAACTTTGTAAGATAAAGGTACCTAGACAGAGATTAAACAATTAGAGGTGTTAGAGCAACTACTCCCTTTAAAGTAGGTTTTTACCTACAAGTTTAATTAAAACAGATACTTTAAAAAGTGTAAAACTCAAATTATTATAAGAGGAGATCTTTAGAAAAAGAATACTCTCCACTCTACCTATACTACTACCCTAGTAGCAAGATCTTTTTAATTAGCTGTAGCTCTAGCAGCAGAATTTAATCTAGAAATCTTATAATTTAATATAGTAGGAGCGTTTCTAAATACTCTTATTACAGCCGCCAATCTAGTAACTTATAAATTACCTAATAGTTTTAAAAAGCCAGGAAAGTGTGTAAGATTAAATTAAGCTTTATATAGCTTAAGAAATTCACCACTTCTTTAGTATAAGGAATTTGTGGGATTACTTTAATCTTATAGACTTTTAGCTTTGCTAGAAGAGCTATGCCTTTTCTTTAACAGTCATTGAAGTATTATTATTCTATTTTATATTAATAATATTCTTCTTCTCTATTACAAGAGTAAAGAGAAAGAAGCCCTAGATTTTTAGAAGAAGATCGCGAATAAATATAAGATTAAATTAAAAGGACTAGTAGAGTAGTTCCTAGGTGTTTAAGTAATTAGGGACAGAGAAGCAAGATTAATTTCTCTAGTCTATAATACCTATATTAATAAAATTATAAAAAAGTTTAACCTTTTAAACTCTAGGAGCTTCCCTCCTACACCTCTATTAGTAGAAGATCTTGTTCTAAGCATAGGAGAAGCTACTCCTCAACAAATAAAGCTCTTTTAAGAAGAGGTAGGATTAGCTCTCTACACAGTAATTATACTATGCCTAGATATAGCCTTTACAGTGTTAAAGCTATTACACTTTCTAACAAATCTAAGCAAAGAACACTTTGCTACCATTAATTATATAATCCTTTACCTCTATTAAACTAAATAGCAGGCTATAGTCTTTAGTGGCTATAATAAACCTAATCTGCTAATATATAGAGATACCTTATTCGCTAATAATCTAATATCACGGCAATCTTCCTATAGATATATTATCCTATTATTTAGAGGAGCTATCCTATAGAAAGTAGCTCAACAGAATATAATTACTACTTTAACAACAGAAGCAGAGCTTCTAGCGCTTAAACATATAAGTAAAGAAGCTATAGCAATTAAGAGATTCTTTACTAAGCTTACTCTAGATCTAGGACCTTTATAAAAGGTCTATTGTGACAATCTTTAAACTATTCATTTAGTAATTAGAAAGAACGAAAGAATCACTACTTAACTACGCCATATAGATATTTAGAACATATAGTTGCAGTAAGAGTATACAAAAAGATTATTTTAAGTAGAATATCTTCTAACTAGCAAAATGCCAGCAGATAGCCTTACAAAGGCTCTTACTTATTAGTAGTTTAATAGATTTAAAAGGCTATTAAATTTATAAAATATAAGCATAATAATTATAGAATAAGAGTAGGTAAGTAGAGAAACAATCTATTAACTACCTAGAATTATTAATTTAGAGCTAGGAAACAAGAAAAGAAAAAAAAAAGAAAGAAAAAATTAGAGGGAGAATAGGAATTAGAGGAAGAAGAGATTAAAGAGCTTATCTATAAGCATATAGACCCTCTTCCTCCTCTACTTAATTATAGGGGTGCGAGAATCTCCCCTATAATTAGTAGTAGGAGATTCTCCCTATCCTCCTCCTCTCCTCCTCTCTATAGTAGGTAATTCCTTACCCTATCTACCTCCTCTACCTCTCCTTTAATTAGCAGTAGGTAATAGCTTACCCTAGCCTCCTCTCCTTTAATTAGTAGGAAGAGAAGCACTTACCTAGCCTCTACTCTACTTTAGAGCTAATAGGCCGCTTATCTAGCTATTTTAATTAAGGTATTAGCTGCGACCGCGCTGCTCCTTAATAGGTAGAGTAAGAGGGTAATTACCTTATCCTCTACTAAGAATTAGCTAGGAGGGAGAGAGTAGAATAGTAGCTATATACTAAGCTTACTTCTTCTAACTACTAGTAGGAGGAGAAGCTTATAAGGCCACTTTAACCCTTTTATATAGCTTAGTAATTAGCCTCTCTTGCGAAAAGTATTAGCTAAACCTAGAATAAATCTTAGAATAAAAGCTTATATTAGTACCCTTTAATAATTAATAGCAAATAAAATCTATAGCTAGAGTCTAAATATATAGCTAGCTACAGAAATAATTAGCAAAATTAGCTAAAGTAATAAAATAACCCTATATATAGTAGTGTAAGAGTAGGTAAAGTAGGTATAGCAGCGCCTACCTAAGCTTAAAGCGTTATTATAGCAGTATCTATTACTCTTTCTTACTAGAGCTCCCTTTAAGCAGCCTAAGTAGCTTACTTATCTAAAAGCACTAAGCAATTACTAGGGGCTTAGAGCTAGGGCAGGAAGAGCTAGTAGAGTAGGAAGATCTTAGTAAAAGGATTAGGAGCTTTATTTAGTAGCTTTTACAGCCTTTACTATACGTGCTTTAGCTAGGTTATTAGATATCTAAAAGAGTTAGCAAAGCTCTAAACAATAAAAAGAGCGCAAGGTAATAATTAGAAGAAAAGAACCTACTATAAGGTAGTAGAATTTAAAGGCTTAAACTAGTAGGCTTAAATTAGATAGGAGGTTAAAGCGTTAAAAGTAAAGAATTAAAGAGAGAAAATTAAGCGCTAGCAAAGGGCTTATATACTTTACCGCCTATTTAATTATTAAGCGCTAAATGCGCTCCTTCTTTACTATTTATTTCTCTTACTACTACTCCTTCCTAATTAAAACGCGCCTGCCTATCGTACTTACTGGCTAGTAAGAGCGGGGAAATTACCTTACAGTTAATAAGAAGTAAGTAAAAAGAGTAGTAGAATAAAAGCGTTTACGCTTTAGGCCTTTGTGCCACGCTTATAAGCTCCTAACCTACTAGAAGAAGAGATTCTAGACACAATTCATAATAGGATTTGTGATTTAAAAGATAAACAGTGATTGTTTTGCTATTATAATAAGTAGGGGGTAATAGAATTGCTGTTCTTAAGATAAGGAGATTTAGAAGAACAATTCTTAATAGTTTTTTAATCTTTAAATAGCCTTTAGACAGTTTTTTAAAAATCTTTAGGAAGGATTTAGATAATTACAAATTACTTCTTAGGATAGGTGATCCGCTTTAAGCGATTACCTAGGGGGTGTGTTAAAGTAAAATACTTACTTCCGTGATTCTTTCTAGATCCACTGATTTAGATCACAGGATTCTTGCTAAGAGGCTCGTTTCTTTTGTATATAGTCTACCCTTTTGGCATCCTTTCCTATAATTAGCTCTTTGTATTCTTTACAACTCTGCTCCTGAATATCCTGTGATAGTTCGAGCCCTTTTTACTACAACAAAAACATATTTTCTACATTAATAATTTAGATATCTAAAGGCTAAGCCTACCTACCCCTTTATATAACAAAGACATTTACCCCCCTTATATATAATGCTTATAACAAGCACTATGCAACTTCCATATATAGGCGCTATATAATCTAGACTTATAGCCTAGAATTACACGATAATCTAGGAATACCTAATTACTAGCATTAGTAGTGCTATATAAGTAAGTATAAGACTTATTTTAAACTTAGCTACGCGACTAAATAAGTACCGCTTACTAATATCCTTTACATTATATAACGTAAGCAGCCTACTGCTAAAGGTTTATACTAACTAGGATTTGCACGATAATGTCCTAGGAGGGCATGTAGGCTACCTTAGCCTCTTTATCCTACACCTATTAGCATTATACAATAAAAACAAAGATACTCTAGAGGATTTATTATACATCTACTACTAGACTCTACATAAAGGCCCTTATACTAGGCGAACTAGTAAGGAGGTTAACCTAGATACGCAATCTAGTCTAGCCTATAATAACTAGTATAAAGACACTAGCAGTAAAGGCACTAGCGCCTAATAGACTAACAGCGTTAGTAGCTATTATATAATAGTAAGAGTGTATATATATATATATATATATATCTTGTTAAAAATTAGCATTGTACGAAAAAGCTGTATATATTTACTAGTAATAGGGTACTAGCCACTAGACACTAGGACACTAAAAAGAACAAGGTAAAAAGGGAGAAAGGTACATGTATATTAAAGTAAAATAAAAAAGAGAGGGTTTAGAGGAGCTAGGAGACATTCTTTTATACCTACTTACTAGAACTTAGCGCTAAATATTATATTACTTAATACTCTACCTTCTATTTGCGTATAAGGTATATGCCTAGAAAGAGTCTTATTATGTAATATAGCTCTACTACTATATAAGGGGGTAGAGTAAGAACTAAGTAGTTTAGCTATTACTACCTATTTATATAAAAGTAGGTGTAAATAGGACCTCTACTACACAGCGATACTGTACCTACCTTACAACCTATTCTAATAGGGGAAGGCTAACTATATAGATAGAGAAGGATAGAAAAAGGAAGCGTATAATAGACATAGGCTATTATATAAAGAAAAAGTTACTAGTGTCTATACAGTAGATTGTATAAGTAGCACTAAGTAAAGTAGGGCCCTACCTACCTATAGGGGCCCGCACAATGGCCTACTACTTAGGGCAGCGCTAAGAGGTAGAGACTTAATAAGGTCCTTAGTGCCCCTTTGTACAATAGACTAGACGTAATTAATTAAACCTACTTCTCACCCTTTATATAATAGTATACTATTAACCCTTAAATGCTTAATTGTAGATTAAGCCAAACCTACAGCTTACCTAAATAATATCCTTATCTATATAATAGGGCCCCTACGCTAACACTAGAACTATATATAATAAGTGCTAGGACTCCTATAGGAAGCTAGACTATATATAGATCTAGAGAAATATAAGTTCGCGATAATAGAGGTCTAGTACCTAGAGTATTTTATTATAGTCGGTAAGGCTATTTGCCCTAATCTAGTAAAGATATAAGTAATTAAATAATAAAACACTACCTTTATAATGTGTATAGTCTACTATTTTATTAGTTTTACTAACTTTTATTACAACTTTCTTCTTTAATTCTCTAAGTAGGCCGCACTCCTATATACCTTTATTAAAAAGGGGGTCCTGTTCTAATAGGGCCCTAGGGAATAAGAGGCCTTGTAGGCCCTAAAAGATATATTTATATAGGGCCCTATCCTAGCGCTCTAGGACCTAGAGCGCGACACACTAGTGGAGGTAGACTACTTAGGTAGCGCTACTAGGGCCTACCTCTCTTAATATATTAAGAGAATCTAGTACTTTATAGCCTACTACTTTACAGCCCTAACACTAGCCTAATAGAACTACACTATTTATAATAAAGAGCTACTTATAATTATATAGGCCCTATAGGTATAGAGACTAGAGCTAATAGAAGTAGTACACCCCTTTAAAATGCTAATAGACTATAAGAACCTTAAATATTTTATAAAAATCTAAGAGTTAAGTAAGCACTAGCACTAATAGTTAGAGTTACTCTCTACCTCTTACTTCTATCTTTACTACTAGCCTAGATTCTAGGTGGTTAAACTAAACGTAGTAAGCTGGTATAAGTAAAATATAGCCTAGTAAATAAAAATAAACACTCTACTAATAGTGCCTAGAACTATCTAAACTACTCTAGTATAGACGCAATCTTTAACAGCGCTAGTAGGGGCCTAGACTTTTACTAACACATATTTATAGGTACTCTAAAATATAGCTATAGTAGAGTTCCCTCCTTACTATATTAGGCTTAAGGTAGTGCGCTATAGTAACTATATATTTCTTATAGTAGCTGCTACCTTATAATAAATAAGAGACTATATAATTAGTGTATATAAGTTCCTTCTATAGCGAGGAGTCCTTTAGGTCCTAGTCTAGAAACCTCTTACTACTACTATTATATAGTATGTATATAAGTTCCTAGTTATAGGCCACCCTAAGAAGAACTCTACATTTAAAATTGTCTATTAGAACTACTACTAGAATAATATATCTAAAAATATTACCTAATTTATGCGTAATTGCTACTGCGTAGAAATGTATATAGACTAGTAGAAGTAGTAAAATCTTTTATAGCTACTTTTAATTATAGACTAGTACTAGGCGTAACTTTTAATAGATTTTATAGTAGACCTCCCGTAGGCCTTTATAGCAGCACTGTAATACCTACTTATAATTACTTATAGGCTAAAAGTATATATAACTAGAAGCTATAACTTCTATAATAGTAAAGTACTATACAGCCTACTTTTATAATATATAGTAGTAGTTCTATAGCTTCCCTATCTTACTAATTATAGACAGAAGCTTAGACTAGCTAAGGAAGTTCTAGAGTATACTATATAAATTAACTAGAATAAAGTAACTCCTCTTTATAGTATATCACCCCTAGACTAATAGTAGTATAGAGAGGGTAAACTAGAAGGTACTTTTAGTCCTCTATATTATAGTTAACTTTAAATAGATAAACTAGCTAGACTACCTCTTAGCCTACTAGCCTATATTAAATAATAGAGTATCTACTACTATAGGCCTAAGCCTGAACTTTTTACTAAATAGATATTACGTTAATCTCCTTAAGAGAATCCCCTTACTAGTAAAGTCTAGCCACACCCCTACTAAGAGAGTAAGGCACTTTCTAGACTACTTTAAGAGAGATATAGCTTTAGTCTAGACTACTATTACCTATAAGTAGTAGCGTACTATAGAGGCTATAAACTATACCTACTACTTTATAGAGTAATTCTAAGTTAGAGATAAAGTATAGTTTTTACTATATAATATAAAAACTAATTAGCTAAAAAGGAAACTTAACTAGTTTAAAGTAAAGTATACTATAATAGCTATACTATTCTTACTTATAGTAACACCAGATCTATCTAGTAATTTCTATAAAACTATCTATATGAACCTTCTTAAGTAAGCGGTAGACAATCCCCTACTTAGTGTTAAATCTAAGAGGGTAGCTAGTCCTAAAGGGTTAAGGTTGGTTCTTGGGCAGAAGTACTTACAGAAGGTGAAAGGTCTTATTAATATAATATTATCTTATAAAGTGTAATAAGTTAATAATATAGTCCGCTAGAATCTAAATAATAGATTAATCAACAGATTAAACATAAGTATAGAAAGCCTATCCTTGCGTTCCTATATAGTTTAAGCAATTAGTAGACTAATTACTCTAATTAAACTAATTAAGCACTAATTAGTTACTTAGTATATTAAGTACTTAGTCTAATTAGTTATGCTAGCGCTCTAATTACACTAATTAGGTTACGTAACCTCTTGTGCTGTGCCACTTAAATAACGAATATAGATATATATAAAGATCCTAAGAGGCCTAGCCTTTAGATCTTAATATTATCTTCTTCCTTACTAAGATTTATCCTTAAATTATATAACTGTGTCTTATGCCTAGTTATAACTAGGGCTTACCCTATGTTATAAATAGTGTTAGCTTACTTATATTATGCCTAAACAACTTTCTTAGTCTAGCACTACCTATTACTACTACTGAACTAATTTTATTAACTTCTTTAGCGAAGTTATAGTTAAGAAATATTTATATATATAAAATATAACTATGTTTGTAAGGTGCACGTTTAGTCTAGAAAATGTAGAGAATGTGTTTATTAAGGTTAACGTTATAATGTATATATTTTAGAGTCTAAGTTTAAGCATTTACTTATAAAGAAAGAGAAGTTGTGTATATAGATAAAAGAGTTAAGAGAAACACTAGAGGCTGCGTTTAAGGCCTATAAAGAGGTGTTAGAGAAATTACGTGTTATACGTGCGTATAAAGATTAGTTACGTTAGCAAATAGATTTATTAGACTAGTGTGCTAAGGATATAATAGCGGTTAAAAAGAAGAATATTAAAGAGGCTAAATCTTATAAGGCTGTTAATTTAGTGCTTAATAAGACCCTTTTAGGTCCTTTATTATGTCCTACGATATGGAGTGCTTTTAAGAATTTCTTATTAGAGTTCTAGGATAATCTAGTGCCTTTACTATCTTAGGTAAGAATAACATTATACTACGTAGGTTATTAGTGGAATTCTCTAATCTTTTATTAATAGTTTCCTAGGTAGTTCTGTAGTTCCTAAGTGGTTTTACTGTGTGGGTAATCTTTCTACTTAATAAAGTATGTATTATTTTTCTAATTATAATCTAGAATCTTTTTAACTTTAAATTCGTTTTGCTCCTTAGTCTAGTAATAGAAAGTAGTCTTAACTAGTATATTAGAGTCTACTAGTTCCAGTAGTAATACGTAGAATACTAGGTGTATCTTTGCGTCTGGCGGTAGTTCTAACTTATAGTTTACTAGTAATATTCGCTTAGAAACGTAAAATAGTCTAATCTTAATATAATCTAGTTTCTTGTGTTTTTTCTTCTAAGTTTATAGGTTCTTTGTAAGTAGATATGCTTTATCCCCCTTCTTTAGCTAAGGTGTTATTTTTTAATTTTAGTTTTAGTAAAAAATTAATTGCTGCTGAGCTTTTTTAAGGTCTTTTTAGAGTTATTAGTGTATTTTCTTTATATTTTCTACTATATCTATAGCTTCTTTTGCTTTGATTATTGTAAAAAATTATTAATTAAAGAGATGTGGGTGTCTTTTATAGTTTACATAGAATAGTATATATCCTAATACTACTAGTATTTTGTTATTATAGGCTAACTGTGCTATAGGTAGTAGTAAAACCTAGTTATTCTTCTAACTGTTGCAGTAGATACGTAGGTACGTTTCTATAATTTAGTTTATACCTTCTGTCTGTTTATCTATTTATAGATAGTAAGCTATTAACAGCTTTAATTTTATTCTAAGTATGGCTATAAGCGTTATCTAGTAATTTAACGTAAAGAGCTTATCTCTGTCGGTAATAATTATTTTTAGGATTCTGTAATATCTAATTAGTTAGTCTAGGATAAGAAAAATAAGTTCTTTTACTATTTTTCTTTTAAGGCATAGAATAAGCTTAATATACTTGGTTATTTAGTAGACTACTACTAGTATGCTATTGTATTTAATTCCTGTTATTAGATCCTTAGAGTTTAGAATTCCTGTAATAAAATCTATACTAATGTCTTCCTATAGTGCTATTAGTATTCTAATTACTTATATCTCTCTATATTTAACCTGTGTGCTGCGTTTATTTCTCTACTATTCTATATATTTATAGATATAAGTTATTATAGCTTCTTTAATTCCTTTAAATGTGTAGTTCCTTTAAATAAGTTTTATTATTTTCGTAATGCCTAGGTGTCTGTATATAGGGTTATTATAGTATTGTTAGATAATCTTAGACTGTAGGTGTTTTAGAACTTCTTAGTTAATTACTAAAAGTTAATTTAGTTCTACTACTAGTTTTAGAGATCTATTTTTGGCTTTGCAAAGGATTACGGAGAAGGTTTTTAGTTTTTCTTCTACTAGATTACTTTATTAGCTAAGAGCGTCTGCTCTACTATTTTCTTTTCTAGCTATATAGATAATTTTAAACTTATATTGCCTAGTAGTCTACAACTATCTTTATTATTATAGCGTAAGTTCTTTTGTTGTTATAAACTTTAGAAGGTTCTTATAATCTGTATAGATTTCTAGCGTTAAGTAACTAAGCGAGTAGATCCTCTAGTGCTTTAAGGCCTTAATAATAGCGTAGAGTTTTTTATTATATACGTTATGTTGTATTTTAGCGTTATTAAATTTATATAAATAATAGGCAATTAGGTACTATTTACTATTATGTTCTTATTTAGCGTAGGCGTCTAGCGTAAGATCGCTAGCGTCTGTCTTAAATTATAGTAGTTTTTTACGTCTAAAATAAATAAGGATAGGTTCTATAATACATACTGTCTTAAGAACTTAGAATAATATTCTATACTTATTTATGTCTATACAGTTTATCGTATAAATAGCACTAAGTGAAATAGGGGCCTGCCTACCTATAGGAACCCGCACAAGGACCCACTACTTAGGTTAGCGCTAAGAGGCAGAAACTTCATAAGGCCCTGCCTACCTATAAGGACCTACACAAGGACCCCCTACTTAGGTTAGCGCCAAGAGGCAGAGACTTTATAAGGTCCTTAGTGCCCCTTTATACAATAGACTAGACGTAATTAATTAAACCTACTTCTTACCCTTTGCATAATAGTATACTATTAACCCTTAAATGCTTAATTATAGATTAAGCCAAACTAACACTAATTAGTAGTTAATTCTAATTAACTACAAACTAGTAAGGTCTAAAGACAGAGCGCCCTATAAGCTAGATACATAGGCTCTGTATTGTTACCTTTACTAGAGATTAAATTTTAGATTATATAATAAGTAGAAATAAAGCGTGTATATCTATAAAGAGTTGCACAATCTAGTTTAAGCTATTCTATAGAAAAGAAAGGAGATAGTGAGCACATTTACAACCCTAAAAAATATATTATATAATTAAACTAGCGATAACTAAACGTAAACACGTCGCACAATTAAACCAGCGATACACTAATACAGTCTAGTCGCACAATTTAACAAGATAATAATATGGCACTAGGACCAGGAGACTTCCTAGAGGAATCTGTATATAAAGGAATTGCACAATAAGCTACCTAGGAGGATAACTTAGAATAGCTTTAATAAGTAGAGGAAGTAATAAATATTAAGGCTATTACCTTAAGAGGAGAGATCGCACAAAAGTACTAAGTAGATAGAGTAGATCTACACAGCTACCTACCCCCTTCTCTAAAATAGCTAAACACTTATATAGTGTATATAATTGCGTAATATCGCGTAAGCAGCCTTAAAGGTAAAGAGGTAATCTCTTCTTTTACTAAAGATTTTAACAACTAGAAGAAGAGAAACTTTAATAAAATTAGTTATATAGTAAGAAGAGAGCTTATTACTTTTCTTATAAAGGAAGGCTTTGTCGCTACTAATACTATAATAAAGGACACCTATGTAAAGAAACTCTTTAAACTGTTATAGCTTAACTATAAGCTACAGACCCTTCGCACAATAATACTATAACTATAACCTAAACTGCTTCGCACAATCCTAATAATATAACCTACACTATCTATAGGCAATATATATATATATAGAGCACAGCTAGGGCCCATCTCTATACGTGCGAGGACAGAGACACTATATATAGAGCCACACTAGTGGCAGCAGCCTAAAACCTAGACTGCTTTTGCCTAACAAACTACATTGTACAAAGAGGCTAGACACTCCTAGTCTTCTTAATAACTAGGAGATTATGCTTCTATTTAGCTAGACAATATTATCCTTAACTTTAAAGGAGAGTTAGAGGATAAAGACTATTGTACGAAAGAGGAGGAAGATAAATAAGACTAATAGGGTAATAAAGAAGAAGTATAAAAGGCTACTTTATACCTTACTTCTACTACATACTTTTATTACATAACTAGGAGCGATTCTTCTATACCTACTTACTAAGACCTAGCGCTAAGTATTGTATTACTTAATACCCTACCTTCTATTTACACACAGGATATATGCCTAGAAAGAGCCTTATTATACAATGCGACTCTACTACTATGCGAAGGGGTAGGGTAAGAACTAAGTAGGTTAGCTATTACTACCTATTTGCATAAGAGTAGGTATAAATAGGACCTCTACTATATAGTAACACTACACTTACCTTACAACCTATTCTAATAGGGGAAGGCTAACTATATAGATAGAGAAGAACAGGAAAGGGAAAAGGTATAATAAATATAAGCTATTACACAAAAGAAAAGTTACTAGTGTCTATATAGTTTATCGTACAAATAGCACTAAGTAAAATAGGGGCCTGCCTACCTATAGGGACCCGTATAAGGACCCACTACTTAGGTTAGCGCTAAGAGGCAGAGACTTTATAAGGCCCTACCTACCTATAAGGACCCGCATAAGGACCCCCTGCTTAGGTTAGCGCTAAGAGGCAGAGACTTTATAAGGTCCTTAGTGCCCCTTTGTACGATAGACTAGACGTAATTAATTAAACCTACTTCTCACCCTTTGTACAATAGTATACTATTAACCCTTAAATACTTAATTGCAGATTAAGCCAAACGTATATTAACTTCTATTAAAAACACGTTTATTAGGCTACTTAGGGCCTATCCTTCCTTCTTTTCTTTTACCTATATAGTTAAACTAGATATCTTCTATTAGTTTATATCTCTAGTAGTTCCTTAGTTATTACTTTTAGATAACTCTAATAGGGTTCTTATACACTACTTTTACTAGTTATCTAAAACTTATTACTCTAAAGTTTTATTAGAGCTCTTATTATAGGTAGAACTATGTTTTGTTAATTCTAATAGTTTCTTGATATAGTTCTTTAAGGTTAGTAATTTGTGCACTACTATATAAGAATTCCTTACATAGTTTCTATTTAAGTCCTTATTTATATATATCCTAAAGAGATTTATTGTCCTAGTTAAGTTATATAGCGTACCTACAAAACTTAGCTATATACTTAGCTACTAATCGCTTCTAAGTTATAGTTTAAATCTTTACTTTTGTAATAGAGTCCTTATTAGTAATCTTAAAAAGTTGTTTAAGGCATTTCTTAAAGTTATTATAATCCTTAATAATATTAACTATATTAGTATTATTATTTAGGTAATTATTGTCGTTGTTATTGTGGTCTATTCCTAGGTACTTTTTAAGGTAAGAATAGATCTATAATCCTATATCTCCTTGTATGTATATTACTATAAAAATAACCTTTTTCTTATTTTTAAGAGGTTTGTCTAAGTTAAAGAAGTAGAGGTCTAACTAGAGAATTTAGACATTAGTTTAAAATTATTTGCTAGAGTAGAGATTAGGTTTATGCGCCTTACTACTATCCTTTATAAAAGTAATCTTAGCGGCACCTAAAGCTATAAAAGAGGTAGGAGTTTGTAAAGTACTCATGTTAAGGGTGTTTAAGATATTAAATCTAAGAGGGTAGCTAGTCCTAAAGGGTTAAGGTTAGTTCTTAGGCAGAAGTACTTATAAAAGGTAGAAGGTCTTATTAATATAATAGTATTTTATAAAGTGTAACAAGTTAATAATATAGTCTGCTAGAATTTAAATAATAGATTAATAAACAGATTAAACATAAGTATAGAAAGCCTATTCTTACGTTCCTATATACTTTAAGCAATTAGTGGACTAATAACTAATTAAACACTAATTAGTTACTTAGTATATTAAGTGCTTAGTCTAATTAGTTATGTTAGCGCTCTAATCACACTAATTAGGTTACGTGACCTCTTGTGCTATGCCACTTAAATAATAAACGTAGATATATATAAAAATCCTAGGAGGCCTAGCCTTTGGATCTTAACACTTAGCTAGACCTAGGCTAACACCTAGCTAGGCCTAGCCTTAGAGCTAGAAGAAGCGGACCTAAACCTATGTAATGTAACGGGTAGATTATAATATTATTGTGGTGTTCTAGTATCTAGCGCCAAGGCCTTATAGAGGGTCTGTGCGCTAAGTGAGCTAGCTGCGCAAAACCTACACTATACGCCAACTCTATATAAAATAAATATTATTCTATTAATATTACTAGAGTTATCCTTTTACTATTCTTTCTAGTGTGAAGTAAGTACTATTACCTATAACTAGACCTTACATAATAATACTTTATCTATAATAGTCTAGGGATAGCTCCTAGAGTTATATAAGCTACTAGTAGGGGGTAGACCTTACCTAAAGCCCCTAAAGGCAGTAAAGACCCTTTTATCTAGTATATAAGAAGAAAGCTAGTAACACGCAACTTAAGCCTACCTTTAACGCTTAAGTAGCGTATTCTAGTTACTAAAAAAAAGCATAATAAGCTTCGCGCTATATATTAACTTTATACCTTAGAAGACAAAATCTCCTAACTTAAAAGTATAAGCTAAACCCCTAGCGTAGTAACTACCACTAAAAACATTAAAATCCTATCTACTAACACATATAAGTAGGACGCGCTTATAGCGTATATAGTAATATACATTAAGTATACGCTTTTACCTAAGGACCTTACTAAATATAAAGGTAGGAACCTTAAAGAGTATTACAAAATCTTTTATTCCTATAAAGTAACCTTTTGCCTCTTACTATAAGAATTTGTGCAGAATAGAGATAAAGTTATCTAGGTAATATAGTACCTTATAGGCGACCTAAGAGAACTATAGTATACACACTATAAGCGCACCTTTAAAGCTAAGGGGGAAACACCTATCTAGAAGTACTTTAAGTAGTATATATTTAACTTACTTTTAGACCTAATAAATTACAGCCTAGAAGTAGCTATAGCGTATACTTAGGTAATATAGCGAAGAGACTAAACTATTTACTTCTTTATAACCTACCTTATTATTCTTAAAGATTAACTTACACTTTAAACTAAAGAGTAAAAGGTATAGTACATCTTTTCTAAGCTTAAACCTAAGGTATAGAGGGCTATTACTAACTACCATTAGGTGCCTATAACTAGGGAAAACTTTATTACTTTAGGCTCTACGCTTAAGCGAAACCTACGCTGCGCACCTATAATATAGAAGTTAAGCCTATATTATGTATTAAAGAAATCTAAGAATACTACGCTTAACTACTAAATATCTAAAGGTAATAGTAAGACCTAAGATAAGAAAAGTGTCACCTACTATAAGTACTATAAAACTAGCTACTATACTAATAAATGCAAAGGTAGTAATTCTAACTAGATTCCTATACAAGTAAACTATACAAGAAAAGGCTAAGCCTTACCTATAACCTAGGTATAGTAAGGCGTCTACTAATTTATATCTTACTAGGTATAAAGCGCATATATAGCACAGCTAGAGATATAGGCTTAGAAAGGGAACTCTAAATAATTCTTAACCTATAAACTAATATTAGCCTAATTAGCTAAATTATTACTATTTAAATAAATCTAAAACCTATTAAAGGGGCTAAGCTCCCTAAACTAGAATAGATTAGGGCCTAAAGGTAAAGCACCTACGCTGCCTATGCGCTCTAGGTGCGTATTATAGATAATATAGAAGTACAGCGCAGGATAAAGACTACTATCTATAGCGTTAATAAAGAAGGGATCCCTCTCCTACTTAGCAACCCTTTCCTATAAGAAGGCGATAGCTACCTTAATTACAGCTTATAAACATAGCGCTAGAGCTATACTATAGCTTTAATACAGCTTGTCACCGCAAGGAACTTTAAAGACAATATAGAGTATACTAGCTTAGATTTATTTCTTCTACGGGTCTTATAAACAACTAGTATAAGCTTAGAGCACCTAGCGCGCATTAATAAAACGCGTATAGTATAGGTACTATGTATTCCTAACGTATTACGTAAATATAGTAACGTATTTAATAAAAAAGTAGCGTCTACCCTACTAAATTTTAAAGAATCTAATTATGCTATCCCTATTCTAGAGGGAAAGGAACCTCCTTATAGACTACTTTATAATCTCTTAGAGTAGGAGCTTAAGGTACTTTAGAAGTATCTAAAAAATGCCTTTAAAAAGGGATAGATTAGGTATAGCACTAACCTAGCTAGAGCACTAATTCTATTTACCCCTAAGAAAAATAGTACACTGCGGCTTTGCGTAGATTATTAGGGCCTTAACGTAATTACTATTAAGGATTATTACCTACTACCCTTAGTTAGAGAGACGCTTAACTGCCTATTAGGCGTATACTACTATACGACCCTTAATCTTTATAACGCCTACTATAGAATTTAGATCTAGGCAGGAGACAAGTAGAAAACTATATTCTAAACTTACTATAGCCACTTTAAATACTTAGTAATACTATTTAGCTTAACTAATGCCCCTGCGAGCTTCTAGGTATATATTAATAAGGTACTAGCACTACACCTAGATTATATATACGTTGTGTACCTAGATAATATACTTATCTATACCTATAATAAGGATCTTACGCTTTATTAGTGCGCTGTCTACGCTGTACTTAAATTACTACGTAAGGCTAAACTTTTTATTAATTTAACTAAGTGCATATTCGCCTTAGGCAAAGTCTACTTCTTTAGTTTTATTATAACTACGCAAAGAATCCGCGCTAATCCTACTATTAGAATCTAAAATCCACATAATGGCGAGAAGCCAGTTTTGTACCTAGCAGGCGCGTAGTAAGGATTGAGTGGGGACTTAATGCTGGCTACGCCTTAAATAAAGGAGTTATGTAACTACTCTCTATAGAGCGCTTAATTGCTCTGTGCTAGAGTATAATATACGTAACCGCTCTCTATAGAGCGCTCTCTATAGAGCGCTCCCTACAGAGTGGACTTTGCTTAGTATATAGGAACGTAAGGATAGACTCTCTATACTTATATTTAATCTGTTTATTAATCTATTATTTAGATTCTAGTAGACTAAATTATTAACTTATTACACTTTGCAAGATACTATTATATTAATAAGACCTTCTACCTTCTATAAGTACTCCTGCCTAAGAACTAACTTTAACCCTTTAGGACTAGCTACCCTCTTAGATTTAATATCTTAAACACCCTTAATATAAGTACTTTATAAACTCCTACCTCTTTTACAGCTTTAGGTGCCGCTAAGATTACTCTTATAAAGGATAGCAGTAAGGCGTATAAACCTAATCTCTACTTTAGCAAATAATCTTAAACTAATATCTAGATTCTTTAGTTAAACCTCTACTTCTTTAACTTAGATAAACTCCTTAAAGACAAAAAAAAGGTTATCTTCGCAGCAATATACATGTAAAGAGATATAGAATTATAAATCTATCTCTACCTTAAAAAGTACCTAGGAATAGACCACAATAACAATAACAATAATTACGCAAATAAGTACGCTAATATAGTTAATATTATTAAGAATTATAATAACTTTAAGAAATGCCTTAAACAACTTTTTAGAATCGCTAATAAGGACTCTATTGCGAAAGTAAAGATTTAGACTATAACTTAGAAATAATTAGTAGCTAAGTATATAGCTAAGTTTTGCAGATACGCTATATAGCTTAACTAGGATAATAAATCTCTCTAGGATATATATAAACAAGGACTTAAATAGAAACTATGTAAGGAACTCTTACATAGTAGTGCACGAATCGCTAATCTTAAAGAACTATATAAGGAAACTATTAGGATTAATAAAGAATAGTTTTTACTACAACAAGAGCTCTATTAAAACCCTAAGGTGATAAGCTTTAGACAACTAGTAAAAATAATTTATAAAAACCCTATTAGAATTGTCTAAAAGCAATAGCTAAGGAACTACTAGAGATACGAACTAATAGAAGATGTCTAGTTTAACTATATAGGCAAAAGAAAAAGAGGAAGGATAGGCCCTAAGCAGCCTAATAAACGCGTCTCTAATAGAAGTTAATAATCAATAACTAAGACCTGTAAATGCTTTACATATGGCAAACTAGGCCACATAGCTAGGAACTATAGATTAAAGAACAAAGTCTATTAAACTAAGTTAAATATACTAACTATTAAGGACTAAGAACCTAATAAGGAATAGGAAGTTATTACAACGCTATTTAGTTACTAACGCGTTACACTAGAGTAAAGTAAGCGATTAGATTTACCTAACTTAAAACTATATAAAGATCTAGAAGATAACTCTAACGTATACCACAATATAGAAAACGTAGGAGAGATACTAAGATCTCCTACTCCTTACCTATAAAGTAGGTAGGAAGAAGATAACCCTATGTCACCTAAGTATAAACTAAATGTTTAGGACTACATAGAACCCTACTAGGCACTAAAAGGGATACAACCTTATAAAAATAAGAAGTTAGACTACGTACTAAAGTACTACCTAGACTACTAAAATCCTATACACTAATTCTATATATAGACGTATTGCGAAGAACCAATATGCGTATAACATAAAGCAGAGAAAGAGAAGAATAAGAAATAACCTAAAAGGAAACTGCGCTATAGATAAATATAGATAGACTACTTTATCGCAGCTTATAATAAACACCTCTAGGATAAATAATAAGTAAAATACTTTCTTTACTTTACGCTAAAGGGTAACAAATGCTGCAATATACTTATTGATAGAGACTATATATAACTGTACTAGTATACGTATCTAAACTAAGACTGCGAATACTACTATATAGCCAAACATTTAGATAGTTTTACAAACTGCCCTATGTAAGAAGTAATAATAGAACTACTAATTTAACTAATACACAGGAACAGTAAAGACTGTGGGAGGAAAAACAGCAGAACATCCTTATAAGAAGAAGAAAAAGACAATCTATATAAGCTACGTACTTAAGAATAATAATAGAAGCGGATGCTTAGAAACATATACTAGGTACTAGAACTTAACTATAACCTACATAAATAGATGTCTTTTTTAGGCCTAAACTTAGATAAGAAAACGCCTTTATTAAATTAAATACTATAGTAAGTATAGTATTAGTTAAGCTACTAGTATAGCTTAAAGGAATACAGGCTTAAGCTCTTATAGACTTAAGAGTAGAAAGGAACTTTATATCTTATTAGATAGTAAGATAAGCAGGACTTATAATATTAAAGAAAGAAGTACCCTATATTATCTATATTATAAATAGATCCCTAATGCCTAAGATACCTTAAATATACTAGGAGGTTACTACTACAATAACAGTCTAAGGATATAGTAAGGAACTTACCTTAGATGTCTTACTAGGATCTAAGCATAAGTTAGTCTTAGGATTACTTTAGTTAACAATACATAACCCGCAGATTAACTAGGGTACAAAGAAAATATTATTTAAACACTATAATTATATATTATAAGCAAAGCCTACACATTAACTAAAAATAATAGTAGATAAAGGAGTTATTAATAACATAATACCGCAACAGATAGTTAAAAAACAAAAGTACACCTTAGCAGACGCTAGTAGGAACTACTAGATTAAAAAGTGCAAGAAGGAGGACAATAGTACACCCTTTACCTTACTAAGAGAGTATAGGAAATAGACACATATATTTACAGAAAAGGAAGGAAAAGTAAACCTACTAGAACATTAATCCTAGGATCTTATAATAGACCTAGAAAAAGGGAAGACGCCACCCTTTAGACTACTATATAGTAAGATAAGAGAAGAACTCCTTAAAGAACGTGATTTTATTAAGACAAACCTTAAAAAAGGATATATATAACTATTAAAGTTACTAGTAGTAAGCCCTTTTATGTTTATTAAGAAAAAGGATAGATTAGACAGACTATGCGTTAACTACTAACAACTTAACAATATAATAATAAAGAACTAATATCTACTACTAAACATTATAGAGTTATAAGATTAACTATCTTAAGCTAAGATATTTATAATAATAGATCTAAGAGACAGTTACCACTTTATATAAATTAAGAAAGGTGAAGAATAGAAAACAGCGTTTTAATCACGCTACAGACTATTTAAATACAAGATTATACCTTTTAGACTTACAAACGCACTAGTAGCTTTTATAGCACTTATTAATAACATACTTTATAAATATCTAGATATATTTGTTATCGCGTATATAGACAATATCCTCGTCTTTTCTAAAAACACATTAGACTACACTAAGCATATATAAACAGTACTAAAAGCACTAGACAAAGCATGCCTTCGCATTAAACTTAAGAAATACAAGTTTAACGTTAAATAACTTAAATTCCTAAGACACATTATTACTATAGAAGGAATTAAGATAGCACTAAGTAAAGTTAAATGCATTAAGAACTAGCTAATACTAAAAATAGCTAAGAATATCTAAAAATTCTTAGAATTCTATAGATTTAACTAACAATTTATCTAAGATTACGTAAAGGTTACAATACCTTTAATAAATCTTATAAAGAAGGACATACCCTTTAAATAGATAGATAAGTATAGAATGTTATTCCAACTCCTTAAGATAGTATATATTATAGAACCTATCTTTATTTATTTTAGAAGTAATAAACTACTACGCTTTAAAACAGACGCTAGCAATCTTACGCTAGGCGCCTACGCTAAATAAAAACGTAATAGTAAATAGCACCTAATTACCTATTACTTATGCAAATTTAATAACGCTAAAACATAATACAACGTACATAATAAGGAACTCTACGCTATTATTAAAGCCTTAAAGCACTAGAGGATTTATACGCTTAGTTACTTAACGCTAGAAATCTATATAAATTATAAGAACCTTCGAAGGTTCACAACAATAAAAGAACTTATACTATAATAACAAAGATAGTTGTAAACCACTAGGCAGTATAAGTTTAAAATTATCTATATAGCTAGAAAAGAAAATGGCAGAGTAGACGCTCTTAGCTAATAAAGTAATCTAGTAGAAGAAAAGGTAAAAACCTTCTTTGCAATCCTTCGCAAAGCTAAAGATAAATCTCTAGAACTAATAGTAGAACTAAATTAACTTTTAGTAATTAACTAAGAAGTTCTAGAACATCTATAGACTAAGATTATCTAACAATACTATAATAACCCTATATACGGACACCTAGGTATTACAAAGATAATAGAACTTATCTAAAGGAATTACACCTTTAAAGGAATTAAGAAAGCTGTAATAACTTATATCTACAAATATGTAGAATACTAGAGAAATAAACACAGTATATATCTTAAATATAGAGAGATGTAAGCAATTAGAATACTAACAGTACTATAGGAAGATATTACTATAGATTTTATTATAGGAATTCTAAACTCTAAGGATCTAACAACAGGAATTAAATACGACAGTATACTAGTAATAGTCTACTAACTAACTAAGTATATTAAGCTTATTCCATGTCTTAAAAGAATAATAGCAAAGGAACTCGCTTTTCTTATTCTAGACTAACTAATTAGACACTACAGAATCCCAAAAACAATTATTAGCGACAGAGACAAGCTCTTCATGTTAAATTATTAGATAACACTTATAGCACTACTTAGAACAAAATAAAAACTATTAACGGCTTACTATCTATAAACAGACAGATAGACAGAACGTATAAACTAAACTATAGAAACGTACCTACGCATCTACTGCAACAGTTAAAAGAATAACTAGGTTTTATTACTACCTATAGCATAGTTAGCCTATAATAACAAAGTATTAGTAGTATTAGGACATACACTATTCTATGTAAACTATAGAAGACACCTACATCTCTTTCACTAATAATTTCCTACAATAATTAAAGCAAAAGAAGCTATAGATATAGTAGAAAATATAAAGAAAATACACTAATAACTCTAAGAGAATCTTAAGAAAGCTTAGCAGCAATTAATTTTATACTAAAACTAAAAATAAAAAATAGTACCTTAGCTAAAGAAGGGGGATAAAGTATATCTGCTTATAAAGAACTTTTAAACTTAGAAGAAGAAACATAAGAAACTAAATTATATTAAGGTTAGACTATTTTACATTTCTAAGCAAATATTACTAGTAAACTATAAGTTGGAACTACCGCTAGATGTAAAGATACACCTAGTATTCTATATATTACTACTAAAACTAGCAGACCCTAATACACTAGTTAAAACCACCTTCTACCACTAGACTAAGGAAGAAAATGAATTTAAGGTTAAAAGAATTCTAGAATATAATTAGTATAACAACACGTACCTTGTTAAGTGGAAAGGTTACCTATATAGCGAAAACACCTAGGAACTAAAAAATAATCTAGGAAACTATTAGTAAAAGATTAAGGAATTCTACTAGAAACATGAACATATCTAGGAGGATTGCGGTACTAACGCTATAGTATCTACTATGTTAAGTGTTAACTACATTGCTGCAGAGTAACTAACAGTTACTATAGTAGTAGGATAATTAATAGTATCTGCATTTATGTCCTTACTATTTACAGTTATTTCCGCAGCTAGATATAACGTTTTCTTATAAGTACACTCTTTAGCCTAAGCTAGTATCTTCTTATTTTGTAATAACTGCACTATTAGGAGAGATAACACTTTTTTATCCTCTTTAACCTTCTTCTTGTACTCTTTATAAGTGTTATCTAGTAATAACTAGCTTATGTTTACGCATAGACAACCTAAGTAAATATATTTAGAATACTTTAAACCTAAATCTAGTATAACGTAGTAAATAGAACCTTTAAAACTGCAATTAATGCAAAAGTTCTCTACAATAATGTTAGCTTCTTAGATTTTACGATATAATTAATGTTTTTAAATAGTAGAGTTACTAGGCATAATGCTAACAGACATACTTATAGTAAGTAGGGTTAGTAGAATAGCTTACGTAATAATAGCTAAGATCTAAATATATAATTTAGGACAAATCTGTAAAAGAGAGGGGATAATATTAGGATCTAAAATCTATATAATAGCAGGAAGCTAGTTTTATACTTAGCAGGCGCGTAGTAAGAATTAAGCGGGGACTTAATGCTAGCTACGCCTTAAATAAAGAAGTTATATAACTACTCTCTATAGAGCGCTTAATTACTCTATGCTAGAGTATAACACATATAATCGCTCTTTATAGAGCGCTCTCTACAGAGCGCTCCCTATAGAGCGGACTTTGCTTAGTATATAGGAACGTAAGGATAGACTCTCTATACTTGTGTTTAATCTGTTTATTAATCTATTATTTGGATTCTAGCAGACTAAATTGTTAACTTGTTACACTTTGTAAGATACTATTATATTAATAAGACCTTCTACCTTCTGTAAGTATTCCTGCCTAAGAACTAACCTTAACCCTTTAGGACTAGCTACCCTCTTGGATTTAACACCTACGCGTATAGTAACTATTATAGAATAACTATAGCTAACTAGTATTTAAGAGCTCTAGTTATTTCTAGGCTTTATAAACTTTTATAGGCGATTTATTAAGGTATATATATAAGAAGCCGCTCCTCTCTTAAACCTACTTAAAAAGAACTAAGTGTTCTAATAGTTAGTAAAAGCTAATAATACTTTTAAAATACTCAAAACGCGCTTCTTAAGTGCGTCTATCTTACGCCACTTTAACCCTACGCCACTAATCTAATTAGAGACTAACGTATCTAGTTTTATAATATATAGTATCCTTTCGCAGCTATTTAAGGACTAAAAGTAGCACCTAGTTACTTTTATATTAAGAAAACTTTAAGTAGCAGAGCTAAATTATAAAGTATATAACCTTAAGCTCCTTACTATTATCTACTACTTTAAGCAATAGAGATATTATCTAGATAGCATATAGCACATAATTTAAGTGCTAAGTAATTATAATAACTTATACAGCATACGCGCTATACAGAAGCTAAACCTATAATAAGTATAATAGGTAATATACCTAGTAGCTTTTAATTTTAAAGTAGAACACCGCCTAGGGAAAATAAACCTAGTAGATAGACTATTAAGAAGGGCAGATTACACATAGGAGAACCTATTACTAACCTATTTATTGCCTACCCTATAGAACAAAATACTATAGAGGACTAAGTATAGTAGAGTAAGCAGATCTATAAAAAAGCTAAGCTTATTAGGCGCATATAAGACATATATTACTAATATTTATAGAGCTATAAGGGTCCCTACTACTAGTGCTATAGTATACACGCTATACGTACTACGCTTACTAGCCAAAGTATTAGTTAGTAGTAAACCTATAATAGAAAAGTCTAACCTTATCACTGAAGTTTAGTAGCTTTAGCAAAGAAACACCTTTACTATTAAGTGTATTACTAGCTTAAGGCGTAAGAGAAGCACTTAAAGTGGTAGTAAGGCGTAAGTATAGCGCCTTAATAAAATAGAAGTCCTAAAGTATAATAGCAGATTATATATCCTAGATAAACTAGTAATTAGGTAAGAGATTTTATTCTAGCACTATAACACGCACATAGTAGGCCACTTTAATACATATAGAACGCTTAAGGCTATTAAGAGGACTTACTATTAGCCTCTTATAAGTTAAGATGTTTAGAAGTATATAAGGACTTATACTATTTACTAAAAGAGTAAAGCTCTAAGGTATAGTAAGTATAGCCAGCTATTACCTCTTCTAACGCTAAAGGATATCTTTAAGGAAGTCTTACTAGACTTTATAACTAGATTTCTACTAGTAAAGGATTAAGGCAGCTGCGCTTTTAACACAATTCTTATAATTATATACTACTTTTCTAAGATAGCTATCTATATCCCTACACAGAAAACATAGGATATAAAGAAATTTATAGAAGCCTACTTCTAAGAAGTTATCTTAAAGTTTAGTATTTAGAAAGGTATTATATCTAATAGGGGCTCTACCTTTACCTCCGCTTTTTAGGCAGAAATATACTACTAACTATAGGTAAAGCGTAGGCTTAGCACTACTTTCTACCCTTAAATAGATAGGTAAACAGAGCGCTAGAATTAGACGCTTAAATAATACCTTTATATATTTATTACACCTCTATAAATAAACTACATTAAACTGCTCCTAATAACTTAATTTGTATATAATAACTCTATCTACAATTTAATAAAAACAACGCCTTTCTATATAGTATATAGTAAGCACCCTATCCTTACTACGCCTCTTATAGATAGTAGGCTAGAGGGGGAGCTACTAGATGTAGTTAAGAGAGTAAACTGTATATATAGCGTATACGTATTACTTATAGAGCACCTACACTTAGTATAAGAGTATTAGAGCTAGTACTATAATAAGAAGTATAAGTAAGAGTTATTCTAGAGAGGTGACTTACTCCTACTTAGCACAAAGAATATATATATACCTTAATAACTAAGTAAGAAGCTATTAAGAAAATTTATTAGGCCCTTCTAAGTGCAGAATGCAGTTAGAACATAGGTATACTACCTACGTCTTTTACTACACTATCGCATTTATAATATATTTTACATTTCCCTTTTTAAATAATAGAAACTAAGGCTAGGAGTAGAAGATATTAATACCTAGCTACTAACAGTTATACCTAAAAGAGGAAAAGCCTAGGAAGTAGAAGAAATCCTAGCTAAGTAAATAAGAAAGGGGTAAAAGTAATACCTACTCTACTAGAAAAGCTATAATAAGACTTAGGATACCTAGATTCTAGAGTTAGACTTTAAAGATATAGATAACCTAGTCTTAACCTTTAAAGGGAAAAGAGCTGTATATATAAAAAAGAGGTAGAAGATATAATAAAAGCACACAGAACGTAGATATAATATATATTATTATAGAATACTATAGCTTATAGAGCACTTATAGCTTACTAGGGGTATCTACCTAAGGCCTATAGGCTAGCTTCTAAAAAGTAATCTAACTAAACTACACGCTGCCTACGCCTTTACTACTTATTATTTTTATTATCTTTACTATCTTTACTATCCTTACTTACTATACCTCTAGTAGTAACCTTCTCTCTACTCTCTTTGTCGCTATTATCTAAGTCGCCCTTATTACAGCGAGGAGTAAACGCTAGATTAACTTAGAATAAGTTATTAGTATACGTTTTAAGTGTAAAAAAGTGCGAACTTACTATCTACTATATAAAGGAAATAACTGCTTTAAAAGTATTAGTAATTTAATACTATTCTACTAGGATTAAGCCTAGATACTAAGGGCTAGTAGTGGGCACCTAGGTCGCCATACCTATAGGTGTACTAATATAAGCTGTAATACACTAGTAGTTAGCTAGCTCTAAGTTAAATTACTTTTAGTAATAAGCTAGCTTTAGGCCTACTACCTTTACACACTTATCTGTCTTATGCTACCTACCTAGGGTCTTTATAACTATAATATAGTAGTAGTTATAAAAGGCGTATAGGCGATTAAGGCGCCTATTTATCACCTTTAGCACCTATAAGTATTAGCTAAAGCGCATATATAGCGCGCGACTCTAGATATACTAAGTCGCAGCCTCTATAATTACCCTTAACGTAATAGTTATAGCGCTTATTATTGTCTTTTATATAGTCTTTAAAAAGCTTTACTAAGTTCTACGCGTAGTGTATATAAGTTATAAGCACTGCGTTGTAGTCTATACACTTAGCATCTCTACTAAACGTAAAGGCGGTAGTATTATAGACATTAGACTTTTTAATATACTTAGGCACTAGGTAGTAAAGTATTTTAGATAATTAAGAAGGTTATTTAAAGATTAAGCACTCTATCTACGCTAAGAATATATTATTTATATATTATATAGGTAGACAGTACATAAAGATTAAAATAACATTAACACTATATAGCCCTACTACTCTACATTACAAAAGTCTACAGTAAACAGAAGGCGTAGAAGCTTTATAATAAATAACACGCGCGATGCGTTTACTACACGCACTATTTACTTATAATACACTATTATTACGCATATAACGCGCACCCTTATAGACACTCTTTTTCTTTCCTATAGGGTGAGGTTTTTATTAAGGCTATAGTATGCTGTAAAGGACTACAGCTAGAGAGGGAGGTTCTGTAACAGGTAGATTATAATATTATTATAGTGTTATAGTATCTAGCGCTAAGGCCTTATAGAGGGTCTGTGCACTAAGCGAGCTAGCTACACAAAACCTACACTACGCGCTAACTCTATATAAGATAAGTATTATTCTATTAATATTAGTAGAGTTATCCTTTTACTATCCTTCCTGGTGTGAAGCAAGTACTATTGCCTATAACTAGACCTCACATGTAAATAGCAAGTAGAGGAGGTCCTATATATTAAGAACACTTAGGGTAAATAATAATAGGCGCTAGTAAAGTAGACTAGGTAAGTATTACTAACTTAGGTGCTACTTAGAAATATTATAGATACTATAGGTCTAGACTACTTTAAGGCCGCCTAGGGGGACTATAGGTATAATAATAGTCCTATTTAGCCTATAGGGAAGAACGTATAAATATTATAAAGGAAACTATAATAGGTATTTAAGAATTTATTCCTCTACTAACCTAGTAGAGGCGCTATCTATCTAAAAACTACTAAAGGCTATTAGCCCTAAAGACATAATAACTAAAGCAGCACTAAAGTAGCACTAGATAGAAATAAAAAGGGGCTATAATAACTATATTACTCTTCACACTAGTAGTAGTAGTAGCTAAAAAGGTGTACTAAGCTAGCCCTAAATAAAAGCTTAAGTAGAGTTACTTTATAAGGCTCTTAATATAAGTTAAGGGGGATAAATTATTAGGCTAGGGCTGCTAGGAGGGTAAAGTAGCGTTAGTTAGAAGCTATTCTAAGTCGCTCTATAATAGTAGTAAGTAGGTTAGTAGTCTACACTTAGGTCTAGATTATCTTATCTAGGCGCTAGTCTATACTCTCCTTAGATCGCTAGATATAGTTTTCTATATTATTTATCTATTCTACTATATTATTAGCTAACACTACTAGATTCTAATTATAGTTACTACTACACTAGACTAGAGTTATCTAGAGCAAAGGTGCTACTAGGGCTATATTTATACTAGAGGGTGCGACTACTATTCTATTACTATAATAAGGTAGGGGCATAGTAGGGGAGTCTAGCTCCTAGACTAGACTAAAGTTCTTAAGGGCTAAGTTTAGGTACCACTTATATTACTAGACTAAGTAGTAGAACTCTACTATAAAAGTAGGCAGTGTTCTATTTATAGGCTTCTAAGGGTTAGTGCTATATATTCTAGAATTATAGATATATAAATTACTATTAACCTAGCCTTACTCTATATCTTTAATCTAGAGACGTAGAGCCTGCCTTAGACCTAGGTTATTAGTACAAGGGGTAGAATTATACTAGTAGGTGGTCTTAGTATAGTAGTAGGCGCTATAGAAGTAGCCCTAAAATAGTTAATAGCTATACAAACGTTAATAATAGTATAGAATATAAGGCTATAGACTTACTCTACGCGTTTAAGCCGCCTTAGGTGCCTAATATATTTAATATATATAAGGCCTATATTTAAATTAGCTAGCTTTTTATCTAAACTATCTTTTTAAAGGACTACGCTCTTAGCGATATAAAGCCGCTTTAAAGTATAAGTAGGAGTAATAGGGTTAGGGCAATTAGCTAGTACGCGCCTTTTAGAGGTTATAAAAGAGTAAAGGTAATTACTACTCCTAGGCTACTATATAGGCGTGTTAAGACTTTAAAGAATCTCTTTTACCTTAGTATTATTAATCTCCTCCTTAGTGTATATATAGCTAGGCTTAGTAAGGCGCTAGTTTAGGTCTAGAAGGTTATTACTACTAGTACTGTTAGGGCTAAAGATATCTACTAAAGCGGCGCCACCTTAGAGGCTGTTATTAATAATATTAATATCTACTGCAGCTATAGATAGCACGCTAAAAAAAAGGCTAAAAGACTAAAAAAGGCACAGGGGTGTATAGTGCAGGAACAGAAGGGGGACTAGATTAGGGCTAGAAGAAGGTAAGAATAGAGATAGTTATAGATAGTTAAGAGAGTTAGAATAGGCATAGGTTAAGGTTAGTATAAGAAAAAGAGAGTAGAGAAAGGAAAAAAGGAGGTAGAGTAATATAGATATAAAGAGACTATAGTAGCAACGTACTACTAAGGTAATAGACATATAATAATTATATTAAAAAAGTAGGAGCGCCGTCCTATTACCTTATAATAATAAGGTAAATAAGCAAACCACCTAATAAGGGCCCTTACTATAAAACTGCCTTAGGGCTACCTCTACACTAGGAGGGAATCTTTACTAAAATAATAATAAGTTTCTAATAAAAGAATAACGCCTATAGCACTACCGCCTTACTATAGCACTATATTTTTAAATCTCTAAAATATACCTTTTAACTATAAGACGTTTTAAACTAAGTAAGGTCTAGGGTATATAATAGGCTGGGGCTATGCCCTAGCCTTTAGAAGGATTTTAAGGAAAAGAACTACTCTAAAGAAGTAGACCTACTAAAAAAAACTCTTTTTATAAGGAGCACACCCCCCTATAGAGACTTAATATCTAGAATTCATCCTTTATATTTGGCACTTATAGTTCTATTTACTCTCTAAGGCTAGCCCATAACATCTATACGCTAAGTAAGCTAGCTACGTAAAACCTACGCTACGCCCTAACTGTATATAAAATAAGTATTACTTTATTAATACTATTAAGTTATCCTTTTACTATTCTTCCTAGTGTAAAGAAAATACTATTGCCTATAACTAGACCTTATAATAGTATAATTAGATTTATAATATTTAGTAGAGTAGATGTTGCTTTTTTATTAAATACGTTAATATATTTATATAGTATGTTAGGAATACGTAGTACCTACACTGTATATACTTTATTAATACGCGCTAGGTGCTTTAAGCTTCTACTAGTTATTTATTAAACCCCTAGAAGAAATAATTCTAAGCTAGTATATTCTATGTTATTTTTAAAGTCCCTTACTATAGGTTTGGCTTAATCTATAATTAAGCATTTAAGGGTTAATAGTATACTATCGTGTAAAGGGTAAGAAGTAGGTTTAATTAATTACGTCTTGTCTATCGTACAAAGGGGCACTAAGGGCTATATAAAGTCTCTGCCTCTTAGCGCTAACCTAAGTAGTAGGTCCTTGTGCGGGTCCCTATAGGTAGGTAGGCCCCTACTTTACCTAGTGCTACTTATACGATAAACTATATAGACACTAGTAACTTTTCTTTTATGTAATAGCCTATATCTATTATACACTTCTCTTTCCTGTCCTTCTCTATCTATATAGTTAGCCTTCCCCTATTAGAATAGGTTATAGGGTAGGTGCAGTGTCACTATATAGTAGAGGTCCTATTTGCACCTACTCTTATACAAAGAGGTAGTAATAGCTAACCTACTTAGTTCTTACTTTACTCCTTTGCATAGTAGTAGAGTTATATTATATAATAAGACTCCTTTTAGGTATATGCCCTATGCGCAAATAGAAGGTAGAGTGTTAAGTAATATAATACTTAGCGCTAGGTCTTAGTAAGTAGGTATAGAAGGATCGCTCCTAGTTATATAATAAAGGTATATAGTAGAAGTAAAGTATAAAGTAGCCTTCTATACTTCTTCTTTATTACTCTATTAGTCTTATTTATTTTCCTCCTCTTTTATGTAATAGTCTTTATCCTCTAGCTCTCTTTTAAAGTTAAATGTCTGTACAGTTTATTGTACAAATAGCACTAAGTAAAATAGGGGCCTGCCTACCTATAGGGACCCGCACAAGGACCCACTACTTAGGTTAGCGCTAAGAGGCAGAAACTTTATAAGGCCTTACCTACCTATAAGGACCTGCACAAGGACCCCCTGCTTAGGTTCGCGCTAAGAGGCAGAGACTTTATAAAGCCCTTAGTGCCCCTTTATACAATAGACAAGACGTAATTAATTAAACCTACTTCTTACTCTTTGTATAATAGTATACTATTAACCCTTAAATGCTTAATTACAGATTAAGCCAAACTAACACTAATTAGTGGTTAATTCTAATTAACTGTAAACTAGTAAGGTCTAAAGACAGAGCGCCCTATAAGCTGGATATATAGACTCTATATTATTACCTTTACTAAAGATTAAATTTTAGATTATATAATAAGCAGAAACAAAGCGCGCACATCTATAAAAAGTTGTATAATCTAGTCTAAGCTATTCTACAGAAAAGAAAGGAGATAATACCTTTACTAGAGATTAAATTTTAGATTATACAATAAGTAGAAATAAAGTACACATATCTATAAAGAGTCGCACAATCTAGTCTAAACTATTCTATAGAAAAAAAAGGAGATAGTAAGCACATTTACAACCCTAAAAAACACGTTGCATAATTAAACTAGTAATAACTAAACGTAAACACGTCGCACGATTAAACTAGTAATAACTAAACGCAGATACGCCGCACGACTAAGAAAGATAATAATAATATAGCCTTAAGACTAGGAGACTTCCTAGAGAAACTACAACCTAAGGATGTTATATAATAATTAATACTACCTCTTTAGTAAGAAGATAAAGTAACATAGCTTTAATAAGTAGAGGAAGTAATAAACATTAAGGCTATTACCTTAAGAGGAGAAATTGCACAAAAGTACTTAGTAGATAGAGTAGATCTACATAGCTACCTACCCTCTTCTCTAAAATAGCTAAACACTTATATAGTATATATAATTGCGCAATATCGCGCGAGCAGTTTTAAAGGTAAAGAGGTAATCTCTTCTTTTACTAAAGATTTTAATAACTAGAAGAAGAGAACCTTTAATAAGATTAGTTATATAGTAAAAAAAGAGCTTATTACTTTTCTTATAAAGGAAGGCTTTGTCGCTACTAATTCTATAATAAAAGACACCTATATAAAGAAACTCTTTAAACTGTCACAGCTTAACTATAAGCTATAGACCCTTTATATAATAACGCTATAACTGTAACCTAAGCCACTTTACATAATCCTAACAATGTAACCTACACTATTTATAGGTAATATATATATATATAGAGCACAGCTAGGGCCTATCCTTATATATACAAGGACAGAGACACTATATATAAAGCCACACTAGTAGTAGTAGCCTAAAACCTAGACTACTTTTACCTAACAAACTATATTATACAAAGAGGCTAGACACTCCTAGTCTTCTTAATAACTAGGAGATTATACTTATATCTAGCCAGATAAGATTATTCTTTTTTAGAAGGCTTAGAGTAAAGAGAATAACTACACTAGTAGGCTATATAACATCCTAGTAGATAAGGCAAAAGTCTTTAAAGAACTATACTATAGGCTAGGTATACTACAGGACTAGTATGTAAACATCTTCCTAGGAATCCTTTCTAATTATGCGAGTACCTACTACCTACACAACATTAGACTAGAACTTCTATAGAATAAATTGTATAATAGACTAAATAGGCACTTTAACACTAGTGTTAATTATAATTAGTACTAGATAGACTAGACCACTCTTACCTTTAAACACTATAAAAGGGATAATCTAGCTATTATATCGCATAAAACTCTAGAAGTAATAATTAATAAGCTTACCTTAGCTTAAAAGGCTGTTAGATAAGGCTTTAGTAGTAAACTATAATTATACACTACTATTATATAAGTATACTGCGACTATCCTAACCTTAAATAAGCTATATTTAACCCTAAAAACACAGTAGAAGGCTTACTTAGTAACCTTTATGCGTTACTCTAAGTTACTAAAGATAGGAAGAAGTTATAGTTCTTCTAAGATAGTAAAGAGGTGTACTACACTAATTAATAATATAATAATCCTAATTATATAAAAGGATCTAGCCCCTCTAGAGGCAGATTAACCTTTAGACTAAAAGGAAAGAGTAACTTTAAAAGTTTAAGCTCTTACATAAAGTAGAAATGCTTTATATACTATAAAGAAGGATACTAGTCCACTAACTATCTACTAAGGAATACCTAGTAAGCTAGAAGGTAATATATGTTGTTATACGCTAACTTCTATAAACATAAACCCTCTGCTATAAATATATAAGTATACATCCTTAACTTTAAAGGAGAGCTAGAGGAAGAAGACTATTATATAAAAGAGGAGGAAGATAAATAAGACTAATAAAGTAATAAAGAAGAAGCATAGAAGGCTACTTTATACTTTACTTCTACTATATACTTTTATTATACAACTAGGAGCGATCCTTTTATACCTACTTACTAAGACCTAGCGCTAAGTATTATATTACTTAACACCCCACCTTCTATTTACACATAGGACACATACCTAAAAAGAGCCTTATTATATAATGCGACTCTACTACTGTATAAAGGGGTAGAGTAAAAACTAAGCAGGTTAGCTATTACTACCTATTTACACAAGAGTAGGTGTAAATAGGACCTTTACTATATAGCGACACTGCACCTACCTCACAACCTATTCTAATAGGGGAAGGCTAACTATATAGATAGAGAAGGATAGGAAAGGGAAAGTATATAATAGACATAAGCTATTATATAAAAGAAAAGTTACTAGTGTCTATACAGTTTATTGTATAAATAGCACTAAGTAAAATAGGGGCCTGCCTACCTATAGGGACCCGTATAAGGACCCACTACTTAGGTTAGCGCTAAGAGGCAGAGACTTTATAAGGCCCTACCTACCTATAAGGACCCGCATAAGGACCCCCTGCTTAGGTTAGCGCTAAGAGGCAGAGACTTTATAAGGTCCTTAGTGCCCTTTTGTACAATAGACAAGACGTAATTAATTAAACCTACTTCTTACCCTTTACACAATAGTATACTATTAACCCTTAAATGCTTAATTGTAGATTAAACCAAACCAACATTAAAGATATATACTTATACATTTATAGCAAAGGGTTTATGTTTATAGAAGTTAGCGTATAATAATATGTATTACCTTCTAGCTCGCTAGGTATCCCTTAGTAGATAGTTAGTAGACTAGTATCCTTCTTTATAGTATATAAAGCATTTCTACTTTATATAAAAGTTTAAACTTCTAAAGTTATTTCTTCTTTTTAGTCTAAAGGTTAATCTACCTCTAGGGAGGCTAGATCCTCTTATGCGATTATAATTATTATATTATTAATTAGTGTAGTACACCTTTTTACTATCTTAGAGAAACTATAACTTCTTCTTATCTTTAGTAACTTAGAGTAACGTATAAAGGTCGCTAAGTAAGCCTTCTACTATATTTTTAAAATTAAATATAGCTTATTTAAGGTTAAAATAGCTGCAGTATACTTATATAATAGTAGTGTGTAATTATAGTTTACTACTAAAGCCTTGTCTAAGAGCCCTTTAGGCTAAAGTAAACTTATTAATTATTACTTCTAAGGCCTTATATAATATAGTAGCTAGATTATCCCTTTTATAGCGTTTAAAGGTAAGAGTGGTCTAGTCTATCTAGTACTAATTATAATTAACACTAGTGTTAAAGTGCCTATTTAGTCTATCGTACAATTTATCCTATAGAAGTCCTAGTCTAATATTATAAAGGTAGTAGGTGCTCGCACAACTAGAAAGGATTCCTAAGAAGATATTTATATACTAGTCCTATAGTATGCCTAGTCTATAGCATAGTTCTCTAAAGATTCTTATCTTATCTGCTAAGATATTATACAGCCTACTAGTGTAGTTATTCTCTTTACTCTAAGCCTTCTAAAAGAGAATAATTTTGTCTAGCTAAATAGAAGCATAATCTCCTAGTTATTAAAGAGACTAGGAGTGTCTAGCCTCTTTATATAATATAGTTTATTAGGCAAAAGTAGTCTAGGTTTTAGGCTACTACTACTAGTGTGGCTCTATATATAGTGTCTCTATCCTTGCACGTATAGGGATATGCCCTAGCTGTGCTCTATATATATATACATTACCTATAGATAGTGTAGGTTACATTATTAAAATTATATAAAGTAGTTTAGATTACAGTTGCAGCGTTGTTATATAAAAGGTCTATAGCTTATAGTTAAGCTGTAATAGTTTAAACAGTTTTTTTACATAGGTGTCCTTTATTATAGTATTAGTAGCGACAAAGCGTTCCTTTATAAAAAAAGTAATAAGCTCTCTTCTTACTATATAACTAATTTTATTAAAAATTCTCTTTTTCTAGTTATTAAAATCTTTAGTAAAAGAAGAGATTACCTCTTTACCTTTAAAACTACTTACGTAATACTACGTAATTATATACACTATATAAGTATTTAGCTATTTTAGAGAAGGGGGTAGGTAGCTGTGTAAATCTACTCTATTTATCTAGTACTTTTGTGCAATCTCCCCTTTTAAGGTAATAGCCTTAATATTTATTACTTCCTCTACTTATTAAAGCTATATTGCTTTATCTTTTTACTAAGGAGGCAGTATTAATTATTATATAACGTCCTTAGGTTGTAATTCCTCTAGAAAGTCTCCTAGTCTTAAGGCCATATTATTATTATCTTTCTTAGTTGTGCGACGTGTCTATATTTAGTTATTACTAGTTTAATTGTGCGACGTGTTTACGTTTAGTTATTACTAGTTTAATCGTGCAACGTGTTTTTTAGGGTTATAAATATGCTTACTATCTCCTTTCTTTTCTATAGAATAGCTTAGACTAGATTATATAACTCTTTATAGATGTGCGCGCTTTGTTTCTGCTTATTATATAATCTAAAATTCGATCTCTAGTAAAGGTAACAATACAAAGCCTACGCATCTAGCTTATAGGGCGCTCTGTCTTTAGACCTTGCTAGTTTATAGTTAATTAGAATTAACTACTAATTAGTGTAGGTTTGGCTCAATCTGCAATTAGATATTTAAGGGTTAATAGTATACTATTATATAAAGAGGAAGAAGTAGGTTTAATTAACTATATCTTGTCTATTATATAAAGGGGCACTAAGGGCTTTATAAAGTCTCTACCTCTTAGTGCTAACCTAAGTAGTAGGTTCTTGTGCGGGTCCCTATAGGTAGGTAGGCCCCCACTTTACCCAGTGCTACTTGTACGATAAACTGTACGGACACTTACAGTAATAAGCTTTATTAAAGCTAAAGTATAGCCCTAGCGCTATATTTATAAGCTATAATTAAGGTCGATATTTTCTTCTTATAGGAAGGGGTTACCAAGTAGGAGAGAAATCTCTTTCTTATTAACGCTATAAATAGTAGTTTTTATACTACACTCTACACCTATATTATCTATAATACGTACCTAGAGCGTATAGACAGCGTTAGGCCTTTACTTTTAGGCCCTAATCTATTCTAGTTTAGTGAGCTTAGTCCCTTTAATAGGCTTTAAGTCTATTATCATGGTAATAATCTAGCTAATTAGGCTAATATTAGCCTATAGGTTGAAAATTATTTAGAGTTCCTTCTTTACACTAGTATTTCTAGCTACGCTATATATGCACTTTATATCTAGTTAAATGTAAATTAGTACGCGCCTTACTATACTATACCTAAGTTATAAGTAAGGCGTAGCCTTTTCCTATATAATTAATTTATACAGGAATCTAATTAGAATTACTACTTCTATATTTATTAATATAGTAACTAGTCTTATAGCACTTATAGTAAGTACTACTTTTCTTATTATAGGTCTTACTACTACCTTTAAATATTTAGTAGTTTAGCGTAATATCCTTCGATTTCTTTAGTATATAATATAGGCTTAACTTCTATATTATAAGTGTATAGCGTAGGCTTTGCTTAAGTATAGAGCCTAAAGTAAGAAGGTCTTCCCTAGTTATCGGCACCTAATAGTAGTTAGTAATAACTCTTTATAGGTTAAGTTTAAGCTTAGAGAAGAGATGCTACACTCTTTACTTTTTAGTATAAGGTATAAGCTAATTTGTAAATATATTAAGGTAGATTATAAAGGAGTAAATAGTTTAGTTCTTTTACTATATTACCTAAGTATATACTAGAGCTACTTCTAAGCTGTAGTTTACTAGGTCTAAAAGTAAGTTAAATATATACTACTTAAAGTACTTCTAAATAGGTATTTCTTCCTTAGCTTTAAAGGTGCGCTTATTATATATATACTATAGCTCTCTTAGGTCAACTATAAGGTACTATATTAGCTAGATAACCTTATCTCTATCTAGCACAAATTCTTGTGGTAAAAGGTAAAAGGCGACTTTATAGAAATAAAACGATTTATAATATTTCTTAAGGTTCTTACTCTTACATTTAATAGTGTCCTTAGGTTAAAGCGCACGCTTAACATATATTACTATATACACTATAGGCGCGTCCTACTTATATATATTAGTAGGTAGGATTTTAATATCCTTAGTAGCAGCTACTATTCTAAGGGTTTAGCTTATACTTTTAAGTTAGGAGATTTTATCTTCTAAGGTATAAAGTTAATATATAGCGCAAAGTTTATTACGCTTTTGTTTTATAGCTAGAATACGCTACTTAGGTGTTAAAAGTAAAGTTAAGTTATATATTACTAGCTCTCTTTCTATATACTAGGTAAGAGGATCTTTACTACCTTTAGGGGCTTTAAGTAAAGTCTACCCCCTACTAGTAGTTTATATTACTCTAGGAGCTATCTTTAGACTGTTGTAGATAAAGTATTATTATATAAAGTCTAGTTATAGGTAATAGTATTTGCGTTACACTAGAAAGAATAGTAAAAGGATAACTATATAGTATTAGTAGAATAATACTTATCTTATATAGAGTTAGGTGTAGTATAGGTTTTACGTAGCCAGCTCACTTAGCGCATAGGCCCTTTATAGGGCCTTGCCGCTAGATGCTATAACACTATAATAATATTATATTTTACCCGTTATAGAGTCCTAGCTTCTACTGTTCTATATTTAGGTAAATGTCTAAAGAATTCTCGAATAAGTAGGTTAGATATATTTACTAGGTGTACTACTGCTTTATTATTTATATTAGTAAAATTAGATAGTAGGTAAGTATTATAAGTAATAGAGTAAATCCTACCTACCATTTCTACTATTCTTAGGAAAGCTAAGTTAATTGATATAGCTATTATTTTATAGAGAAAGAAGCTTACAGCCTACCCCTTAAGATTCTCTTTAGATATTATAAAACCTTTCTTTATAAGGGAGGCTTATAGTTTATTTTATATACTCTTCTAAAGGGTCTTAAAGATCTCTTTTTTCTTATCTATTTTCTTATTTAACTTTAGAGCATACGCTAAGGTCCTATAGTTACTAGATTTCTAGATATAATATTAAGTCCTACTATATATGTAAGTATTACTTATATGCTTTTCCTTTGATTATAGTGTACTAGTAGTAGCAAAAATCTATATATCTCTATATAGGCCGCAACTTATAGATTCCTAAGTAATTACAGCGAAGATAGTCCCTAGAGCTAAAAGTTTAATAAACTATTTACTACTTAGAGTGTCTTCTATAATTAATTACTACTTTTCTTATGCCTAGTATAGGGCGTATTTGCTTACTACTTCTAAAAAGTCCTATATAGTATGCTACCCTTATACGTTTAAAATCTAGTAGGATTTTATTTTTATATAGAGTACGTGCCAATTGCAAATGTACTATTTTAGAAATTAGGTTCTCTAGTAAGCTTTATTAAAGTGATCGCGACACTATTTATAGATAAAGTTAGCTATACTTACTAGAAATAGGGCCAGGAACAAGTGTAATAATTATATAAGAGCTTATAAAGTAGGTTTATAGTTCTCTACAATTACTATTATTGCTAGGGCAAGTAGTTCTAGATCTACTATAGTATTAACCTACTTCTAGAGCTCGTAAATATAGTTATTACATACTTACTAGGTCCTTATAATTATATTACATAGCTAAAATGTATTTGTATACTTAGCTTTATCTCTAGCGCTAATAGTTCTTACTAGGAGATGTAGCGTATGTATTATATTTTTATATAAGAGGTTTATATCTTTAGGGTATTCTAGATCTGTTTTATTTTATACGCTAGAGCTAAGCGCGTAGAACTGCAGCTATATATACTAGTTTAGCTAGAATACTTTATTATGAAGAATACGTATAGGAACAGCTACAAAAGAAGCTATAGTGTTTAAAAAGTAGTTAGGAAAGACATTTTAATAATAAAAGTAGCTAAGTAGTATTTTTGTTCTTATTTTAACTACGTAGAGAGAGACTTTCTATATTTAAAAGTGCTAGGCTTATAATTATGGAAATATACTAAGAATACTACTTAGGATAATGAATTATATTATTACTAAATAGAAAAAACCTACTTAGTAGTCCCTCTTACATAGGCCTAGTTTATATAAGAAAGTAGTATGCTAAGTAAGAAGCTTATAGTAGTTAGGTAATTACCTCTTAGGTAATCGCCCTGTTTATGTCATAGGGTCCATGGCCCTTACCTATATCCTATATGCGCCATAGTAGATCTATAACTACTTACTACATAAGGCTTTTTAGGAACTTATATTACACGTGTAGTATAAGTAGCCTAAATAAGATACTATATAGATAGATAAAGAAATATAGAATAGTCCTACGTAGCGCAGTAGACCTATAGCCTAATTAGAGTAGAATATACATATATAGCTACTGCGTCTACTTACTTAATAGAGAATAAGTACTAAGGCGTAATAGGCGTAGGTTTAAAGTTAACTTATAAGCTTATATTAGTTACTTTATATGGCGTGTAGGCGTATACGCAAAAGAGAACTCTTTCACACATACGTAACAGATAATCTATATACTATAGACCCTTATTTCCACACACCCCCTAGATTATTAACGCGTACTATAGTTAGTTTATAGTCTTTAACATGTATAGTAGTTAGTTTTTTCTAAGGACACTCCTCTTACTTTATAGAGTTAGCTACTAGCCCTAAAGAGCTCTTTAGTAGTTTATACTCTATAAGCTTCTAGCATGACTTAAATAAAGGGTCTTAGCAATAGAAAATCTCTGCAGAATTAGCGTTAATAGAATAACGCGTAAACTAGGCTTATAACTATGGCGTATAGGTGTATGTGCAAAAGAGAACTCTTTCACATATATATAATAGATAATCTATATACTATAGACCCTTATTTCTACACTTTATTAATTACGTAGCTTTTAATATATATAGTACATAGGCTCTTGTTAAATCCAAGAGGGTAGCTAGTCCTAAAGGGTTAAGGTTAGTTCTTGGGCAGGAGTACTTACGGAAGGTGGAAGGTCTTATTAATATGTTAGTATCTTAATAAAGTGTAATAAGTTAACAATTTGGTCTACTAGAATCTAAATAATAGATTAATAAATAGATTAAACACAAGTATAGAGAGCCTATCTTCGCGTTCCTATGTACTTTAAGTGATTAGTGGACTAATTACTCTAATTAAACTAATTAAGCATTAATTAGTTACTTAGTATATTTAGTGCTTAGTCTAATTAGTTGTCTTAGCGCTCGAGTTATACTAATTAGGTTACGTGACCTTTTGTGCTGTGCCACTTAAACAATAAATATAGATATATATAAAGATCCTAAGAGGCCTAGCCTTTAGATCTTAATATTATCTCCCTTCTTACTAGGATTTGTCCTTAAATTATGTAACTATGTCTTATGCATAGTTATAACTAGAGCTTACCCTACGTTATAAGTAGCGTTAGCTTACTTATATTATGCCTAAACAACCCTCTAAGTCTAGCACTACCTATTACTATTATCTAACTAATTTTATTAACTCTTTTCGCGAAGTTATAGTTAAGAAATACGTAATATATATAAAATATAACTATGTTTACAAAGTTTATATTTAGTGTAGAAAATCTAAAGAATATATTTATTAAGATTAACGTTGCGATATGCATATTTTAGAGTCTAAGTTTAAGCATTTATTAGTAGAGAAAGAGAAATTATGTGTATAAATAAAAAAGTTAAAAGAAATGTAGGAGGCTACGTTTAAAGCCTATAAAAAGGCGTTAGAGAAACTATAAGTTATACGCACACGCAAAGATTAGTTATATTAGTAAATAAACTTACTAGATAAGCGTGCTAAAAATGCGATAGTAGTTAAGAAGAAGAATATTAAAAAGGCTAAATCTTATAAGGCTATTAATCTAGTAGTTAATAAGCCTTTTTTAGGGCCCTTCTTATCCCCTATAATATAGAGCGCTTTTAAGGATTTCCTATTAGAATTTTAGAATAATCTAGTGCCTTTACTATCTTAGGTATAAATCTTGTTATATTATAAAAGTTATTAGTAGATTTCTCTAATCTTTTATTAATAGTTTCCTAGGTAGTTCTCTAGTTCCTAAGTGTTTTCGCTATATAGGTAACCTTTTTACTTAATAAGGTACACGTTGCTATACTAATTATATTCTAGAATTCTTTTAACCTTAAATTTATTTTCTTCCTTAGTTCTGTCGTAGAAGGCGGTTCTAACTAGTGTATCTAGGTCTGTTAGTTCTAGTAGTGATACGTAGAATACTAGGTGTATTTTTGCATCTAGCGGTAATTCCAACTTATAGTTTACTAGTAATATTTACTTAGAAATGTAAAATAGTCTAACCTTACTATAATCTAGTTTCTTATATTTCTTCTTTTAGGTTTAAAGGTTCTTTATAAGTAGATATACTTTATCCCCTTTCTTTAGCTAAGGTGCTATTTTTTGTTTTTAGTTTTAGTATAAAATTAATAACTACTAAGCTTTCTTAAGATTCTCTTAGAGTTATTAGTATATTTTCTTTATATTTTCTACTATATCTATAGCTTCTTTTGCTTTAATTGTTGTAGGAAATTATTAATTAAAGAGACGTAGGTGTCATCTATAGTTTATATAGAATAGTCTATACTACTAATACTTTGTTATTATAGGCTAACTGTGCTATAGATAGTAATAAAACCTAGTTATTCTTTTAACTGTTATAGTAGATGCGTAGGTACGTTTTTATAGTTTAGTTCGTACGTTCTGTCTATCTGTCTATTTATAGATAGTAAGCTGTTAATAGCTTTTATTTTGTTCTAAGTAGTGCTATAAGCGTTATCTAGTAATTTAACGTAAAGAGCTTATCGTTATCGCTAATAATTATTTTTAGGATTCTGTAATATCTAATTAGTTAGTCTAGGATAAGAAAAGCGAGTTCCTTTACTATTATTCTTTTAAGGCATAGAATGAGCTTAATATACTTAGTTAGTTAGTAGACTATTACTAGTATACTGTCGTATTTAATTCCTGTTGTTAGATCCTTAGAGTTTAGAATTCCTATAATAAAATCTATAGTAATATCTTCCTATAGTACTGTTAGTATTCTAATTGCTTACATCTCTCTATATTTAAGATATATACTGTGTTTATTTCTCTAGTATTCTACATATTTGTAGATATAAGTTATTACAGCTTTCTTAATTCCTTTAAAGGTGTAATTCCTTTAGATAAGTTCTATTGTTTTTGTAATGCCTAGGTGTCCGTATATAGGGTTATTATAGTATTGTTAGATAATCTTAGTCTATAGATATTCTAGAACTTCTTAGTTAATTACTAAAAGTTAATTTAGTTCTACTATTAGTTTTAGAGATCTATTTTTGGCTTTGCGAAGGATTGCGGAGAAGGTTTTTACCTTTTTTTCTACTAGATTACTTTGTTAGCTAAGAGCGTCTACTCTACTACTTTCTTTTCTAGCTATATAGATAATTTTAAACCTATACTACCTAGTAGTCTATAACTATCTTTATTATTGTAGTATAAGTTCTTTTGTCGTTGTGAACCTTAGAAGGTTTTTATAATCTATATAGATTTCTAGTGTTAAGTAACTAAGCGCGTAAACCCTCTAGTGCTTTAAGGCTTTAATAATAGCGTAGAGTTCTTTATTATATATATTGTATTGTGTTTTAGCGTTACTAAATTTGCATAAGTAATAGGCAATTAGGTACTATTTACTATTATATTTCTATTTAATGTAGGCGCCTAGCGTAAGATTGCTAGCGTTTATTTTAAAGCGTAGTGGTTTATTACTTCTAAAATAAATAAGGATAGTGTCTGTATAGTTTATTGTACAAATAGCACTAAGTGAAATAGGGGCCTACCTACCTGTAGGGACCCGCACAAGGACCCACTACTTAGGTTAGCGCTAAGAGGCAGAGACTTCATAAGGCCCTACCTACCTATAAGGACCCGCATAAGGACCTACTGCTTAGGTTAGCGCTAAGAGGCAGAGACTTTATAAGGTCCTTAGTGCCCCTTTGTACGATAGACCAGACGTAATTAATTAAACCTACTTCTCACCCTTTATATAATAGTATACTATTAACCCTTAAATGCTTAATTGCAGATTAAGCTAAACCTACACTAATTAGTAGTTAATTCTAATTAACTACAAACTAGCAAGGTCTAAAAATAGAGCGCCCTATAAGCTGAATACATAGGCTCTATATTGTTACCTTTACTAGAGATTAAATTTTAGATTATATAATAAGCAGAAACAAAGCGTGCATATCTATAAAGAGTTACATAATTTAGTCTAAGCTATTCTATAAAAAAGAAAGAAGATAGTAAACCCTCTTATAACCCTAAAAAACACGTCGCATAATTAAACTAGTAATAACTAAACGTAAACATATTGCACGATTAAACTAGTAATAACTAAATATAGACACGTTACACAACTAAGAAAGACAATAATAATATGGCCTTAAGACTAGGAGACTTCCTAGAGGAACTAAAACCTAAGGATATTATATAATAATTAATACTACCTCTTTAGTAAGAAGACAAAGTAATATAGCTTTAATCAATAGAGGAAGTAATAAATATTAAGGCTATTACCTTAAGAGGAGAGATTGCATAAAAGTACTAGGTAGATTAAGTAGATCTACACAACTACCTACCCCCTTCTCTAAAATAGCTAAACACTTATATAGTGTATATAATCGTGTAATATTGCGTAAGTAGCTTTAAAAGTAAAGAGGTAATCTCCTCTTTTACTAAAGATTTTAATAACTAGAAGAAAAGAACTTTTAATAAAATTAGTTATATAGTAAAAAGAGAGCTTATTGCTTTTCGTATAAAGGAAGGCTTTATTACTACTAATACTATAATAAAAGACACTTATATAAAGAAACTCTTTAAACTGTTATAGCTTAACTATAAGCTATAGACCCTTTATACAATAACGCTATAACTATAACCTAAACTGCTTTACACAATCCTAATAATATAACCTACACTATCTGTAGGCAATATATATATATATATATATAGAGTATAGCTGGGGCCCTTCCCTATACATGCGAGGACAGAAACACTATATATAAAGCCACACTAGTAGTAGCAGCCTAGAACCTAAACTACTTTTACCTAACAAACTATATCGTACAAAGAGGCTAGACACTCCTAGTCTCTTTAATAACTAGGAGATTATGCTTCTATCTAGCTCGACAAGATTATTCTCTTTTAGAAGGCTTAGAGTAAAGAGAATAACTATACTAGTAGGCTATATAATATCCTAGTAGATAAGATAAAAATCTTTAGAGAACTATACTATAGGCTAGGTATACTATAGGACTAGTATATAAACATTTTCTTAAGAATCCTTTTTAATCGTGCGAGCACCTACTACCTACATAATATTAGACTAGGACTTCTATAGAATAAATTGTATAACAGACTAAATAGGCACTTTAACACTAGTGTTAATTATACTTAGTACTAGATAGACTAGACTACTCTTACTTTTAAACACTATAAAAGGGATAATCTAGCTACTATATCATATAAGGCTCTAGAAGTAATAATTAATAAGCTTACTTTAGCCTAAAAGGCTCTTAGATAAGGCTTTAGTAGTAAACTATAACTATATACTACTATTATATAAGCATACTACGGCTATTCTAACCTTAAATAAGCTATATTTAACCCTAAAAATATAGTAGAAGGCTTACTTAGTAACCTTTATGCGTTACTCTAAGTTACTAAAAATAGAAAGAAGTTATAGTTCCTCTAAGATAGTAAAAAGGTATACTACACTAATTAATAATATAACAGTTTTAATCGCACAAGAGAATATAGCCCCTCTAGAGGTAGAATAACCTTTAGACTAAAAGAAAAGGGTAACTTTAGAAGTTTAAGCTCTTACATAAAGTAGAAATACTTTATATACTATAAAGAAGGATACTAGTCTACTAATTATTTACTAAAGGATACCTAGTAAGCTAGAAAGTAATACATGTCGTCGTACACTAACTTCTATAAACACGAACCCTCTACTATAGATATATAAATATATATTCTTAACTTTAAAGGAGAGCTAGAGGATAAAGACTATTATACAAAAGAAGAGGAAGATAAATAAGACTAATAGAGTAATAAAGAAGAAGCACAAAAGGCTACCTTATACTTTACTTCTACTATATACTTTTATTATATAACTAGGAGACATCTTTCTATACCTACTTACTAAGACCTAGCGCTAAGTATTATATTACTTAATACTCTACCTTCTATTTACGTACAGGATGTATGTCTAGAAAGAGCCTTATTATATAATATAACTCTACTACTATGCGAAAGGGTAGAGTAAAAACTAAATAGGCTAACTGTTACTACTTATTTATACAAGAGTAGGTATAAATATAACTTCTACTATATAGTAACACTGTACCTACCTTACAACCTGTTCTAATAGGGGAAGGCTAACTGTATAGATAGAGAAAGACAGGAAAGGGAAGTGTATAATAAATATAAGCTATTACATAAAAGAAAAGTTGCTAGTGTCTATATAGTTTATTATATAAATAGCACTAAGTAAAATAGTGGCCTACCTACCTATAGGGACCCGCATAAGGACCCACTACTTAGGTTAGCGCTAAGAGGCAGAGACTTTATAAGGCCCTACTTACTTATAAGGACCTATACAAGGACCTACTGCTTAGGTTAGCACTAAGAGGCAGAGACTTTACAAGGTCCTTAGTGCCCCTTTATACGATAGACTAGACATAATTAATTAAAACTACTTCTTACCCTTTGCATAATAGTATACTATTAACCCTTAAATACTTAATTATAGATTAAGCCAAACCTATAGATAGGTTCTATAATACATGCTGTCTTAAGTAGTTAGAATAACATTCTACACTTATTTATTTATTTAAAGGGTACGTCCTTCTTTATAAGATTTATTAAAGGTATTATAACCTTTACGTAATTTTAGATAAATTGTTAGTTAAATCTATAGAATCCTAAGAATCCTTAGATGTTCTTAGCTATCTTTAGTATTAGCTAGTTCCTAATGTATTTAACTTTACTTAGTACTATCTTAATTCCTTCTATAGTAACGATATGTCTTAGGAATCTAAGTTATTTAACGTTAAACTTATATTTCTTAAGTTTAATATAAAGGTATGCTTTATGTAGTGCTTTTAATACTATCTATATATGCTTAGTATAGTCTAATTTGTTTTTAGAAAAGACGAGGATATTATCTATATACGTAATAATAAATATGTCTAGATATTTATAGAGTACATTGTTAATAAGTGCTATAAAAGCTACTAGTGCGTTTATAAGTCTAAAAGGCATAACCTTATATTTAAATAGTCTATAGCGTAATTAAAACGCTATTTTCTATTCTTTACATTTCTTAATTTGTATAAGGTAGTAACTGTTTCTTAAATCTATTATTCTAAATATCTTAGCTTGAGATAGTTAATCTCGTAACTCTATAATGTTTAGTAGTAGATATTAGTTCTTTATTATTATGTTGTTAAGTTATTAGTAGTTAATGTATAGTCTATCTAATCCATCTTTTTTCTAAATAAACATAAAAGGGCTTACTACTAGTAACTTTAATAGTTATATATATCCTTTCTTAAGGTTTGTCTTAATAAAATCACGTTTTTAAAGGAGTTCTTCTCCTATCTTACTATATAGTAGTCTAAAAGGTAGCGTCTTTCCTTCTTTTAGGTCTATTGTAAGATCCTAGGGTTAATGTTTAGGTAGGTTTACTTTTCCTTCCTTTTCTGTAAATATATGTATCTATTTCCTATACTCTCTTAGTAAGGTAAAGGGTGTGCTGTTATCCTCCTTTTTGCGCTTCTTAACCTAGTAGTTCCTACTAGCGTCTGCTAAGGTGTATTTCTGTTTTTTAACTATCTGTTGCAGTATTATATTATTAATAACTCCCTTATTTACTATTATTTTTAGTTAATACGTAGGCTTTACTTATAATATATAATTATAGCGTTTAAATAATATTTTCTTTATACCCTAGTTAATTTATAGGTTGTGTATTATTAACTAAGGTAATTCTAAGACTAACTTATACTTAGATTCTAGTAAGATATCTAAGGTAAGCTCCTCTCTATATCCTTAAACTATTATTATGGTAGTAACTGTTACGTACCAGATAACAACGTGGGACTCGGGCGCTTATGAAGGTGCGATGAAGCGATAACAGGGTTACAAACGTAACAAAGAGACGCCAAGTAACTTAGATTAGGTCACGTGATATGCTTAGTTACTTAGCAGCACTAAGTAGTAGAGCTAGTTACGTAAAGTGCTTAGTTACTTAGTGGCACTAAGCAGCAGAGCAGCCTTAGTATATAGGAACGTAAGGATAGGCTCTCTATACTCGTGTTTAATCTATTTATTAATCTATTGTTTGGATTCTAGCAGACCAAATTATTAACTTATTACACTTCGCAAGATACTATTATATTAACAAGACTTTCTACCTTCTATAAGTACTCCTGCCTAAGAACTAACCTTAACTCTTTAGGACTAGCTACCCTTTTAGATTTAATATCTTAAACACCCTTAATATAAGTACTTTACAAACTCCTACCTCTTCTACAGCTTTAGGTGCCGCTAAGATTACTCCTATAAAGGATAGCAGTAAGGCGTATAAACCTAATCTCTACTTTAGCGAACAATCTTAAACTAATATCTAGATTCTTTAGTTAGACCTCTACTTCTTTAACTTAGATAAACCCCTTAAAGATAAGAAAAAGGTTATCTTTGTAGTAATATATATACGAGGAGATGTAGGATTATAGATCTATCTCTACCTTAAAAAGTACCTAGGAATAGACCACGATAATAATAACGATAATTACATAAACAAACACGCTAATATAGTTAACATTATTAAAAATTATAATAACTTTAAGAAATGCCTTAAATAACTCTTTAGAATTGCTAATAAAGACTCTATTATAAAAGTAAAGATTTAGACTATAATTTAGAAATAATTAGTAGCTAAGTATATAGCTAAGTTTTGTAGATACGCTGTGCAACTTAACTAGGATAATAAATCTCTTTAAGACATGTACAAATAAGGACTTAAACAGAAACTATATAAGAAACTCCTACATAGTAGTGCACAAATTACTAACTTTAAAAAACTATATAAAGAAACTATTAGAATTAATAGAGAGTAGTTTTTATTATAATAAGAGCTCTACTAAAACCCTAGAGTAATAAGCTTTAGATAACTAGTAAAAGTGGTTTATAAGAACCTTGTTAGAATTGTCTAAAAGCAACAGCTAAGGAACTACTAGAGATACAAACTAATAGAAGATGTCTAGTTTAACTATATAGGTAAAGGAAAAGAAGGAAGGATAGGCCCTAAGTAGCCTAATAAACGCGTCTCTAATAGAAGTTAATAACTAATAACTAAGACCTGTAAATGCTTTACATGTAGCAAACTAGACTATATAGCTAGGAACTGTAGATTAAAGAACAAAGTCTATTAAACTAAGTTAAATATACTAACTATTAAAGACTAAGAACCTAATAAAGAATAGGAAGTTGTTATAACGCTATTTAGTTACTAACGCGTTACACTAGAGTAAAGTAAGTAATTAGATTCACCTAACTTACAACTATATAAAGATCTAGAAGACAACTCTAATGTATACTATAATATAGAAGATATAGAAGAGATACTAAGATCTCCTACTCCTTACCTATAAAGTAGGCGGGAAGAAGATAACCCTATATTACCTAAGTATAAACTAAATGTTTAGGACTATATAGAACCCTACTAGGCACTAAAAGGGATGCGACCCTATAAAAATAAGGAATTAGACTACGTACTAAAGTACTACCTAGACTACTAAAATCCTATATACTAATTTTGTATATGGACGCAGTGCGAAGAACTAACATGTACATAATATAAGGTAGAGAAAGAGGAGAATAAGAAATAACCTAAAAGGAAACTGCGCTATAGATAGATATAGACAGACTACTCTATCGCAGCTTGCGATAAACACCTCTAGGATAAATAATAAGTAAAATACTTTCCTTACTTTACGCTAAAAGGCAACAAATACTATAATATACTTATTAATAGAGACTATATATAACTGTACTAGTATACGTGTCTAAACTAAGACTATAAATACTACTACATAGCTAAATGTTTAGATAGCTTTGTAAACTGCCCTACGTAAGAAGTAACAATAGAGTTACTAATTTAACTAGTACACAGGAATAGTAAAGACTATAGGAGGAAAAACAGAAGAACATCCTTATAGGAAGAAAAAGAAGACAATCTACACAAGCTATATACTTAAGAATAATAATAGAAGCAGATACTTAGAAACGCATACTAGGCACTAGAACTTAACTACAACCTACACAAACAGATGTCTTTTTTAGGCCTAAATTTAGACAAGAAAACGCCTTTATTAAATTAAATACTATAGTAAGCACAGTATTAGTTAAGCTACTAGTATAGCTTAAAGAAATATAGGCTTAAGCTCTTATAGACTTAGGAGTAGAGAAGAACTTTATATCTTATTAAACAGCAAGATAAGCAGGACTTATAATATTAAAGAAAGAAGTACCCTATATTATCTATATTGCGAATAGATCCCTAATGCCTAAGACACCTTAGATATACTAGGAGGTTACTACCACAATAATAGTCCAAAGATATAGAGAGGAACTTACCTTAGATATCTTACTAGAATCTAAGTATAAGTTAGTCTTAGGATTACCTTAGTTAATAATACATAACCCGTAGATTAACTAGGGTATAAAGAAAATATTATTTAAACGCTGTAATTATATATTATAAGTAAAGCCTACGCATTAACTAAAAATAATAGTAAATAAGGGAGTTATTAATAATATAATACCGCGATAGATAGTTAAAAAATAGAAGCACACCTTAGCAGACGATAGTAGGAACTACTAGGTTAAGACGCGCGAGAAAGAGGACAATAACACACCCCTTACCTTACTAAGAGAGTATAGGAAATAGACACACATATTTATAGAAAAGGAAGGAAAAGCAAACCTACCTAAATATTAACCCTAGGATCTTATAATAGACCTAGAAGAAGGGAAGACGCCACCCTTTAGACTACTATATAGTAAGATAGAAGAAGAACTCCTTAAAGAACGTAATTTTATTAAAATAAACCTTAAGAAAGAATATATATAACTATTAAAATTACTAGTAGTAAGCCCTTTTATGTTTATTAAGAAAAAGGATAGATTAGATAGACTATACGTTAACTACTAATAACTTAACAATATAATAATAAAGAACTAATATCTACTACTAAACATTACAGAGCTACGAGATTAACTATCTTAAGCTAAGATATTTACAATAATAGATCTAAGAGATAGTTACCACCTTATATAAATTAAAAAAGGTGAAGAATAGAAAACAGCGTTTTAATTACGCTACAGACTATTTAAGTATAAGGTTATGCTATTTAGACTTACGAATACACTAGCAGCTTTTATAGCCCTTATTAATAACGTACTCTGTAAACATCTAGACATATTTATTATTATATATATAGACAATATCCTTATCTTTTCTAAAAACAAATTAGACTACACTAAGCATATATAGACAGTACTAGAAGCACTAGACAAAGTATGCCTTTATATTAAACTTAAGAAATATAAGTTTAATATTAAACAACTTAAATTCCTAGGACACATTATTACTATAGAAGGAATTAAAATAGCACTAAGTAAAGTTAAATGCATTAAGAACTAGCTAATACTAAAGATAGCTAAGAATATCTAAGAATTTTTAGGATTCTATAGATTTAATTAATAATTTGTCTAAGATTACGTAAAGGTTATAATATCTTTAACAAATCTTACAAAGAAGAACGTACCCTTTATATAGATAAATAAGTACAAAATGTTATTCTAACTTCTTAAGACAGTATATATTATAGAACCTGTCCTTGTTTATTTTAGAAGTAATAAACCACTACGCTTTAAAATAGACGCTAGCAATCTTACGCTAGGCGCCTACGCTAAATAAGAACGTAATAGTAAATGGCACCTAATTACCTACTACTTATATAAATTTAATAACGCTAAAACGCAATACAATATATATAACAAAGAACTCTATGCTATTATTAAAGCCTTAAAGCACTAGAGGATTTACGCACTTAGTTACTTAACGCTAGAAATCTACATAGATTATAAAAACCTTCTAAGGTTTATAATAACAAAAGAACTTACGCTATAATAATAAAGATGGTTGTAAACCACTAGGCAGTATAAGTTTAAAATTATCTATATAGCTAGGAAAGAAAATGGCAGAGTAGACGCTCTTAGCTAACAAAGTAATCTAGTAGAACAAAAAGTAAAAACCTTCTTTGTAATCCTTTGTAAAGCTAAAGATAGATCTCTAGAGCTAATAGTAGAACTAAATTAACTTTTAGTAGTTAACTAAGAAGTTCTAGAACATCTATAGACTAAGATTATCTAACAATACCACGATGACCCTATATACAGACACCTAGGTATTACAAAAATAATAGAACTTATCTAAAGGAATTATACCTTTAAAAGAATTAAGAAAGCTGTAATAACTTATATCTGCAAATGTGCAGAATGCTAGAGAAACAAATACAGTACACATTTTAAATATAGAGAAATGTAAGTAATTAGAATACTAATAGCACTATAGGAAGACATTACTATGGATTTTGTTATAGGAATTCTAAACTCTAAGGATCTAATAATATGAATTAAATACAACAGTATACTAGTAGTAGTCTACTAACTAACTAAGTATATTAAGCTCATTCTATGCCTTAAAAGAATAACGGCAAAAGAACTCGCTTTTCTTATCCTAAACTAACTAGTTAGACACTACAGAATCCTAAAAATAATTATTAGTAATAGAGATAAGCTCTTTATGTTAAATTATTAGACAACGCTTATAGCACTACTTAGAATGAAACAAAAGCTATTAACAGCTTACTATCCATAAACAGACAGATAGACAGAACGTACGAACTAAACTATGGAAACGTGCCTACGCATCTACTATAATAGTTAGAAGAATAACTAGGTTTTATTACTACCTATAGCACAGTTAGCCTATAATAACAAAGTATTAGTAGTATTAGGACATACACTATTCTATGTAAACTATAGAAGACACCCACATCTCTTTAATTAATAATTTTCTACAACAATTAAAGCAAAAGAAGCCATAGATATAGTAGAAAATATAAAGAAAATACACTAATAACTCTAAGAGAATCTTAAGAAAGCTTAGTAGTAATTAATTTCATACTAAAATTAAAAACAAAAAATAGCACCTTAGCTAAAGAAGGGGGATAAAGTATATCTGCTTACAAAGAACCTTTAAACTTAGAAGAAAAAACACAAGAAACTAGATTATATTAAGGTTAGACTATTTTACATTTCTAAGTAAATATCACTAGTGAACTATAAGTTAGAACTACCGCTAAATGCAAAGATACACCTAGTATTCCACGTATTACTACTAGAACTAGCAGACCCTAATACACTAGTTAGAACTACCTTCTACTACAGAACTAAGAAAGAAAATAAATTTAAGATTAAAAGAATTCTAGAATATAATTAGCATAGCAACGTGTATCTTATTAAGTAGAAAGGTTACCCACACAGCAAAAACACCTAGGAACTAGAGAACTACCTAAGAAACTATTAATAAAAAATTAAAGAATTCTACTAACAACCTGCACAGTATAATAATATTTATACCTAAGATAGTAAAGGCACTAGATTATTCTAGAATTCTAATAAGAAATCTTTAAAAGCGCTCTATATCGCAGGGGACAAGAAAAGACCTAAAGAAGTCTTATTAACTACTAGATTAACAGCCTTATAAGATTTAGCCTTCTTAATATTCTTCTTCTTAACCGCTATCGCATCCTTAGTATGCTTATCTAGTAAGTCTATTTACTAATATAACTAATCTTTATATGCGCGTGCAACCTATAATTTCTCTAATACCTCTTTATAGGCTTTAAACGCAGCCTCCTACGTTTCTCTTAACTCTTTTATCTATATACGCAATTTCTCTTTCTCTACTAATAAACACTTAAACTTAGACTCTAAAACGCGCACATCGCAATATTAATCTTAATAAATATATTCTTTACATTTTCTAGACTAAACGTGAATTTTATAAATATAGTTATATTTTATACATATTAAGTATTTCTTAACTATAACTTTGCTAAAGAAGTTAATAAAATTAGTTAGGTAATAGTAATAAGTAGTGCTAGACTTAGAAGGTTATTAAAGTATAATATAAGTAAGCTAACGCTACTTATAATGTAGGGCGAGCTCTAGTTATAACTAGGCATAAGACATAGTTATATAATTTAAGGACAAATCCTAGTAAAGAGGGACATAATATTAAGATCTAAAGGCTAGGCCTCCTAGGATCTTTATATGTATCTACATTCGTTATTTAAGTAACACAGCACAAAAGGTCACGTGATTAGATTAGTATAATTAGGGCGCCAAGATAACTAATTAGACTAAGCACTTAACATACTAAGTAACTAATTAGTACTTAATTAGTTTAATTAGAGTAATTAGTCCACTAATCGCTTAAAGTATATAGGAACGCGAGGATAGGCTCTCTATACTTATATTTAATCTGTTTATTAATCTATTATTTAGATTCTAGCAGACCAAATTGTTAACTTATTACACTTCGTAAGATACTATTATATTAACAAGACCTTTCACCTTCCGTAAGTACTCCTGCCTAAGAACTAACCTTAACCCTTTAGGACTAGCTACCCTCTTGGATTTAACACTCTTATAGACTTAAGAGTAGGAAGGAACTTTATATTTTATTAGATAATAAGATAAATAGGACTTATAATATTAGAGAAAAAAGTACCCTATATTGTCTATGTTACGAATAGATCCCTAATGCCTAAGACACCTTAAATATACTAGGAGGTTACTACTATAATAATAGTCTAAGGACATAGAGAGGAACTTACCTTAGATGTCTTACTAGAATCTAAGTATAAGTTAGTCTTAGGATTACCTTAGTTAATAATACACAACCTATAGATTAACTAGGGTACAAAGAAAATATCGTTTAAACGCTGTAATTATGTATTATAAGTAAAGCCTATGTATTAACTAAAAATAATAGTAGATAAGGGAGTTATTAACAATATAATACTGTAATAGATAGTTAAAAAACAGAAATACACCTTAGTAGACACTAGTAGGAACCACTAGGTTAAGAAGCGTAAGAAGGAGGATAATAGTACACCTCTTACCTTACTAAGAGAGTACAGGAAATAGACATATATATTTACAGAAAAGGAAGAAAAAGTAAACCTACTAGAACATTAACCCTAGGATCTTATAATAGACCTAGAAGAAGGGAAGACGCCACCTCTTAGACCACTATATAGTAAGATAGAAGAAGAACTCCTTAAAGAATATAATTTTATTAAGACAAACTTTAAAAAAGAATATATATAACTATTAAAGTTACTAGCAGTAAGCCCTTTTATATTTATTAAGAAAAAGGATAGATTAGATAGACTATACGTTAACTACTAACAACTTAATAACATAATAATAAAAAACTAATATCTACTACTAAACATTATAGAGTTACAAGATTAACTATCTTAAGCCAAGATATTCACAATAATAGATCTAAGAGACGGTTACCACCTTATACAAATTAAAAAAGGTAAAGAATAGAAAATAGTGTTTTAATTACGCTATAGACTATTTAAGTACAAGGTTATGCTTTTTAGACTTACAAATGCACTAGTAGCTTTTATAGCACTTATTAATAATATACTCTATAAACATCTAGATATATTTATTATCGCGTATATAGATAATATCCTCGTCTTTTCTAAAAACAAATCAGACCACACTAAGCATGTACAGATAGTACTAGAAGTACTAAATAAAGTATACCTTCGTATTAAACTTAAGAAATGCAAGTTTAACGTTAAATAACTTAAATTCCTAGGACACATTATTACTATAGAAGGAATTAAGATAGCACTAAGTAAAGTTAAATATATTAAGAACTAGCCAATACTAAAGACAGCCAAGAATATCTAAGAATTCTTAGGATTCTATAGATTTAATTAACAATTTATCTAAGATTACGTAAAGGTTACAATACCTTTAATAAATCTTATAAAGAAGGACGTACCCTTTAAATAGATAGACAAGTGTAGAATGTTATTCCAACTCCTTAAGATAGTATATATTATAGAACCTATCCTTATTTATTTTAAAAGTGATAAACCACTACGCTTTAAAACAGACGCTAGCGATCTTACGCTAGGCGCCTACGCTAAATAAGAATATAATAGTAAATAGCACCTAATTGCCTATTACTTATGTAAATTTAATAACGCCAAAACACGATATAACATATATAATAAAGAACTCTACGCTATTGTTAAAGCCTTAAAGCACTAGAGGATTTACGCGCTTAGTTACTTAACGCTAGAAATTTATATAGATTATAAGAACTTTCTAAGGTTCACAATAACAAAAGAACTTACGCTACAATAACAAAAATAGTTATAAACTATAGAGTAGTATAAGTTTAAAATCATCTATATAGCTAGGAAAGAAAATGGCAGAGCAGACGCTCTTAGCTAATAAAGTAATCTAGTAGGAGAAAAGGCAAAAACCTTCTCTACAATCCTTTGTAAAGCCAAAGATAGATCTCTAGAACTAATAGTAGAACTAAATTAACTTTTAGTAATTAACTAAAAAGTTCTAGAACATCTATAGACCAAGATTATCTAACAATACCACAATAACCCTATGTACGGACACCTAGGCATTACAAAAACAATAGAACTTATCTAAAGGAATTACACCTTTAAAGGAATTAAGGAAGCTATAATAACTTATATCTATAAATATGCAGAATACTAAAGAAATAAACATAGTATACATCTTAAATATAGAGAGATATAAGTAATTAGAATACTAACAGCACTATAAGAAGACATCGCTATAAATTTTGTTATAGGAATTCTAAATTCTAAGAATCTAATAATAGGAATTAAATACAATAGTATACTAGTAATAGTCTACTAACTAACTAAGTATATTAAGCTTATTCTATGCCTTAAAAGAATAACGATAAAAGAACTTGCTTTTTTTATTCTAGATAGACTAATTAGATATTACGGAATCCTAAAAACAATTATTAGTGATAGAGACAAGCTCTTTATGTTAAATTATTAGATAACACTTATAGCCTTACTTAGAATAAAACGAAAACTATTAATAGCTTACTATCTATAAATAGACAGATAGACAGAACGTATAAACTAAACTATAGAAACGTACCTACGTATCTACTATAATAGTTAGAAGAATAACTAGGTTTTATTACTACCTATAGCATAGTTGGCCTATAATAACAAAGTATTAGTAGTATTAGGACATACACTATTCTATATAAACTACAGAAGACACCTATATCTCTTTAACTAACAATTTCCTACAATAATTAAAGTAAAAGAAGCCATAGATATAGTAGAAAATATAAAGAAAATATACTAATAACTCTAAGAAAATCTTAAGAAAGCTTAGCAGCAATTAATTTTATACTAAAATTAAAAACAAAAAATAGCACCTTAGCTAAAGAAGGGGGATAAAGCATATCTACTTACAAAGAACCTTTAAACTTAGAAGAAAAAACACAAGAAACTAGATTATATTAAGGTTAGACTATTTTATATTTCTAAGTAAATATTACTAGTAAACTATAAGTTGGAACTACCGCTAGATGCAAAGATACACCTAGTATTCCACGTATTACTACTAGAACTAGCAGACCCTAAAACACTAGTTAAAACCACCTTCTATTACTAAGCTTAGGAAGAAACTAAGTTTAAAGTAGAATAAATCCTATAAGTACATAATGCGTATATAGACACTAAAGAATACCTTATTAAATAGAAAGGGTATTTGTCTAGTAAAAACATATAGGAACCTAAGGAAAACCTATCTAACTGTTAATAATAGATAAACAACTTCTATAATTAAACGCTAGAAATTATAAAAAGATAACTAGAACGCACTTAGGAATTACTACTAGTATAAGGGCTAGCTTATAAAATAGACTAGTTAATTACCTTAGCGCCTAACAGCGTGTTAGGATTTATTAACGTAGTAGCCTACGCTAACTCCTTTTGCGCCTTAAGTGCTTCTAACTTGTTTATAGTACTTATACTATAATTAAATAATTCTTATTCTTTCTAACGTAATTTCTTTTACTAATTATGTAAACGCACTATCTTTTCTTATACCTAATAGGCGCGAAGGAGAGCTGCCTTAGCTAGGTCTTCCTTAATATAGAGCTTTGCTTCCTCTTTAGCCTCTAACTTCTCTAACCTCTCTATTTTAGCATCTATTCTTAAATAATCTAGTAAAAGGATCTCTTTAGGCTTATACTTCTAGTTTTCTTACTTAATATAGTTAGTACACTAAGAGTATAAAGAAGAAAAATAATAAGTATATTTCTTCTTAGTATAGTACAAATAGGTAATTATTATAAAAACGTAGTCTTTTTTAAGATAATTAGCTTAACTATAGCAATATTAAATAGAACAAGATAATAACTTTATAGCTAGTTAACTTATAAGAATATTAAGCTTAGAGGGGGAGGATAATATTAGGATCTAGCTATATATAAGTAGTAGGGCGTAAGCTTATTAGACTACTAGTCTGCTAGAGTTAGCTAACTAAGTAGTTAGATAATAGGTTATAGGTTTTAAGGGTCCTAAGGACTACACAGGCCTTACCTATACAGGAAGTTTAGAACGCGTAGGACTTGCCTACATAGGACTCTAGGATATATAGGACTCTAGGACATATGGGACTCTAGGACATATAGGATTCTAGGAAGTGTGGGACTACTTAGTATATAGGAACGCGAGAATAAGCTTCTTATACTTATATTTAATCTATTTATTAATCTATTATTTAGATTCTAGTAGACTAAATTGTTAACTTGTTACACTTTGTAAGATACTATTATATTAATAAGACCTTCTACCTTCTGTAAGTACTCCTGCCTAAGAACTAACCTTAACCCTTTAGGACTAGCTACCCTCTTGGATTTAATAATTAGGTTTATACGCCTTACTGCTATTCTTTATAGGAGTAATCTTAGTGGCACCTAAAGCTATAGAAGAGGTAGGAGTTTATAAAGTACTTATATTAAAGGTGTTTAAGATGTTAAATTTAAGAGAGTAGCTAGTTCTAAAGGGTTAAGGTTAGTTCTTAGATAGGAGTACTTACAGAAGGTAGAAAGTCTTGTTAATATGTTAGTATCTTAACAAAGTGTAATAAGTTAATAATTTAGTCTGCTAGAATCTAAACAATAAATTAATAAATAGATTAAACACAAGTATAAAGAGCCTATCCTCGCGTTCCTATATACTTTAAGCGATTAGTGGACTAATTACTCTAATTAAACTAATTAAGCACTAATTAGTTGCTTAGTATATTAAGTGCTTAGTTTAATTAGTTGTCTTGGCGCTCTAATCACACTAATTAGGTCACGTGACCTTTTGTGCTATGCCACTCGAACAACGAATGTAGATATATATAAAGATCCTAGGAGGCCTAGCCTTCGGATCTTAACAGTTCTAAAGCTTAACTAAGTTATATTAACACGCAACGTACTATTAAATAAATTATTATTTTATAAAAGTAAAAGTAATACTACTACACTTTAAAAAGAGGCTATAAAGCTTATTAACCTCCTCTAAAAACTATAGACTAGTAAGTAAAGGATCTATCTAGCTTAATATAATTATAAGAGCTAGGCTTAGTAGATATAAAACGAGCCTCTAAGCTACTACTTAAGAGTGTAGAACCTTATTATATAAATTACTTTACTAGCTAGTAGAAATCTAAGTATAAAGGTAACACTATTATATATATAGTAAGCTTAGCTAGTAAGTTACTAAAAGACTATATAGCTACTTTTAAGTATACTAGCCTTATCTCTCCTAAGCCTACTCTAGAACTAATATAGAAAAAGGCTTATAGGGGAAAGGAATTTCTATATAGAAATAAACGTAGGCCTAATAGCTCTTAGTATAGTACTACTAAAGAAATAAGCTTATTAGCGCTATAAAACTAGCTTAAGAGTAGACTTACTTATTCCTTTACTACTAGTTCCTAATTACGCCCTATTACTTTCTAGTAATAGGTTAAATAGCTAGTAAATATATCTACTATACTAGATTACCTAGACCCTAATTACTTAAAGATAGATTCCTTAGTGTAAGTAAGTAGGCGCTTATATATATACGCTTTAGAATATAGCCTTTTAGGCTTTTACTTCTTGATTAATAGTTAGAATAAGCGCTAGAATACGTTTTAGAATATATACGTCCTTTCTATAACTAACACTAATACGCTTTTTACTATTAATTTAGTAGTAGTAAGTATAGTATAAATAAAGAAAGATAAGTAGATCTAATATAATAAGTATTCTAAACACTTTAGATAGGTAGGTCCTAAGCTCTAATTAAGTATAAGTATAGTATTAGTACTAGCACACCTCTCTTAGAGCTAGGAGCCCTTCTTAGGCCCTATAAGTAGTGCTAGTGGCGAACCTAATCTACGCTTAGCACCTAGGGGGTGTGTAGCGCCGTATAGGATACGGGTAGAGCTATAGGCCCTATAACACGAATAGGGCGATTACCTAAGAGGTAATTACCTAACTACTACAAGCTTCTTACTTAGCTTACTACTTCTTTATGTAAACTAGGTCTATATAAGACGCACTACTGAGCAGGCTTCTGCTGTTCAGTGACAATACACTTGATCACCCTAAGCAGTATCCTCAGTTCATCTCCACAGCTACAGTATACCGTCTCCTATCTACGTATTTCAACCTCGGGATCATACCACCCGCCCACCTTATTCGCCCGATTCAGCACCACCCTCTCACCCATCCCCAAATCCTCCAGACTACTATCCCACATCTCCAGCCCCATCGCCCTCCTCCCCTCTTCTTTGACTAAGCTTTCCAACTCGTCAATACCGACACGGCCAACATGCTTGCTCTCCCCCTCGCCGCCGCCAAAGTCCGGAGACGGCGTCCCATCCACGAAGCAGGACCGCTGGCGATTGAGATATTTCGCGTTGTCCTCGGTCAGCGGACACGCAGGGATGTACAGGACCGACGAGTCCGAAGTGCCCGCGTGCGTGCGGTCAACCGCGTGGATGGTGTCGCAGTGCCAGGCGACGTAGTCACCCGGTCGGACGACGGGTACGTGGATCATGCTCTGCTTGAGATGCAGATGCGGGTGCAGGAGGTGCGAGAGTTCCTGGCCGTGGCCGGGGGACGCGCCGTGGATCCAGGATGTCGGGGTGGTGTCCATCTTCCAGTTGTCTGAGGCCAGAAAGGACGCAGAGGAGGTAGTGACTTCGTCGGCGGTTTGTGCGCCGGGAGCGATACCTTTCTGGGGACTGAAGAACGGGCGGAGGAGGTAGTATGCCGTGGCCTTCGCAAGAAGGGGGTTCACCAGGAGTGTGCCCTCGCCGGGTCCCGTGGTCGAGAGTGACAGCCAGCCCTGGAACATGCGGAACGCGCTGCATGCGCCCACGCCCTGATGTAGATCCGACACAACGTTGAGCCGGCAGCTGGACTCCCATGGGTCGAAAGCGTCCCAGTTCCCCTTCCAGACGGTGTCGTAGACCTTTCCGCGTCCGTAGCCGTTCTCGTCCCAGCGCTCAACGCTCCCCCCGTCGACGTGGGGCCCCAGAGCAAAGCGCGCATCGCCGGGGAGCCGCATGCGGAGGCGGTCGGCGTAGGATATGGGGTGGCGGGTGGAGATGGGGGTGTGTGGGTTCGTGGCATGCCAGTAGGACATGAGGAAGCTCTGGGCCTTGAGCATGTTGGGGTGGCCGCGGGCGAGCAGCTGGGCGCGGGACCAGTACAGTTCGAAGACCTGGGGTTTGTCGGCGGGGAATGCTGCGCGTGTCAGTACACTGTCTCTCCTACAAGCGATTGATACATACCTTTGGTCTGGGGATTTGCCCGGATGTACTCGCTCAGACTCTTCTTCCACCCCAGCGCCTCCTCCTCGCTCACCACGCGACGCACAACAGCAACGCCCCTCTTACGGAGCTCGCTGCTGAACTCTTCGGGCGCATCGTCGATGTCCCTAAAGTCAATCTCGGGAATGATGTTCGAGCCCTTGTCCACAATCAGCTGCATCTCCTCGCGCAGGTCCTTGAGCAGGCGCTCCCACGACTCTCGCACAGCCTCTTCATTTCCTTTGATCAAGCGCGTCTTCAGACGGGCATGCTCGGGTGCAAGCGGTGTGAATTGCTGGCCCGACAGCGACGCAAAGGCGTCTGAGATGTCGCCCTCGCGCTTGGACGCAGCGGTGCGTGCATGACGCAGCGTTCGGATGGGTCGCGATCGGACGGTTCGCGCCATGGACAGCATGGTGGTCGGCCTCCTGCTGCTGCTGTTGCTACTTCAATGTTCCAACGTCGTAGTTGCTCCCGCAGAACCGTCTCCTCCATCATATACTCTGCAATGCTCCGACAGCTCTTGCTAGGGTTGTCGAGCTCCGCAGCGCATGTTTCGATGAATGACGGCTGGGTGGCCCTAGCCTCTTCGGAAGTCGAGCCTCTGACTGAGCCTCTTCGGAACGCTAGCCTCTTCGAGACCCTAGCCTCTGCGCAATCCTCGATGGGGAAACGCGTCCGCCAGCCACGCTAAGCCGCTCTTGGGCGGTGCGGGGAATTGTCGTCGCTGCTGAACATGGTGACGTTCTGGAAGGTTTCCGACGAGGATTTCGCGGTGAGCCTCACAATCGCATAGGAATCGACGAGTACGTCCTGTAGGAAGACTGCTAGCCCAATGGGCCTACGGAGATACCTAGGTAATACTCGCCTGAGCCTCCCGCGCCCACCGCGCCCATCGCGCCGCAGCACCACCTCACTACCGTACCCCGCCATCACGCCGCGCCCCTCCTGGATTGACGCAGGTTGCAATCCCGGCCCGCACACCCATTCACCGCCCCCGTAGCTGCGCTCTGCACTGGCAGAACAACGCCTGAACCTCGCAGCAGCACGGCGTTGAGCACACAGCACGGCTTGCGGGTGGATACCACCCCCAATGGCGTTATCTTCTCACGGAAAAAATCACTCGACATCCGAGCGAGCGCTGTATCTGTGTGCGAAAATTGCTCGAAGCGTCTTAACGGCGCGTGTGCTAATGCCATGGGATGGGACGCGTCGAGGATGCCGTACCGCCGTGCATCTACGCCCGCCGATATATGTAGCCCGGATGCCCTCGAGCTGGCCGCCTCCATTGCAGCACCTCCCCAGTCTTTTCGTGTGATTCTCAACCCCTCAAGGAAACATGACGGACTCGCAAATCCCCAAGGAGGAGTATGTGACGGATTCACACCTCCCCAAAGACTTCCGCTGGGGCTTCGCAACAGCATGGTGCGTGAGCTCCTCTCCCTCCAATTGACCCTCCACCAGCCACCACCCCACTCACAGCCACCCCACACAGCTACCAGATCGAAGGCGCCCCCAAAGCCGACGGCAAAGGCGAAAGCATCTGGGACGTCTTCGCGCACATTCCGGGCAAAGTCTGGGACGGCACCAACGGCGATGTAGCCTGCGACAGCTACAACCGCACAGCCGAGGATATTGAGCTGCTCAAGTCGACGGGCGCGAACACCTACCGCTTCTCGCTCTCCTGGACCCGCATCATCCCGCTAGGCGGCCGCAACGACCCCGTCAACGAGGCGGGTCTGCAGCATTACGTCAAGTTCGTGGATGACTTGCTCGCCGCCGGCATCACGCCCATGGTCACGCTGCTGCACTGGGACCTGCCCGACGGCTTGTACAAGCGGTACGGCGGGTACCTCAACAAAGACGAGTTTGCGCAGGATTTTGAACACTACGCGCGTGTCGTGTTCAAGGCTTTCGGCGACAAAGTAAAGTACTGGATCACCTTCAACGAGCCGTGGTGCAGTTCGATTCTCGGGTTCAGTGTTGCGAGCCACGCTCCAGGACGCACCAGCGATCGGACCAAGAGCGATATTGGCGACAGCAGCAGAGAGCCCTGGATTGTAGGACACTCGCTGCTGATTGCGCACAGCAGGGCGGTCAAAGTGTACCGTGATGAGTTCAAGGAGAAAGACGGTGGCATTATTGGCATCACACTGAACGGTGCGTACATGGCGTTCCTCATTGGGGGCCCCACGAAACCTTATACATCCTGCCTCAACCACCAGCTCATACGAGCCCAAGGGGGAACGTGGCGATACGAGCATGGGCTGCTTACCTCGACGGATGTGCAACGAGAAGACTTGGCTGACAAGACACGTTGTAGGTGACTATGCGGAGCCGTGGGATGCGAACGATCCTCGTGATGTCGACGCGGCGAACCGCAAGCTGGAGTTCACCTACGGGTGGTTTGCCGACCCAGTGTACCATGGCAAATACCCCGATGTGATGCGTAAGCAATTGGGAGACAGGTTGCCAGAGTTTACAGCCGAAGAGATTGCGCTGGTGCAAGGTAGCAACGACTTCTTCGGCATCAACTCGTATGGCGACAACTACATCAAGCACAGGGACGGAGAACCTGCTCCGGACGACTTCTACGGCAACTTGGATGTCCTTGATCAGAACAAAAATGGCGATTGGATTGGTCCTGAGACAGAGTCTGTCTGGCTGAGACCGAACCCCCGCGGCTTCAGGAGTCTGCTGAACTGGCTGAACAAGCGGTATGGCGGACCGACATTCTACGTGACAGAGAACGGTACAAGTCTGAAGGGAGAGAATGACAAACCTCGCGAAGAGATTCTGAATGATGAGTTCCGCTGTTGGTTCTTCAGGGGATACATCGGAGCTCTCGCAGACGCATACACGAAGGACGGCATCGACATTCGGGGCTACACTGGATGGAGTCTCTTGGAGTACGTATCCCATCTCATCCTGTCTTCTTCACCGTCGAATGTCGATGTGTTCACTTCTTCGACACGTCGATTCCTGCTTATGGGAAGGCTCCCGAGAGCATTGGCTTTCCACTAGCTGCCTACCAATTGCGGACGCTGTCGGTTGCGACCAGCATGGCCTGGCGCTTTTTCTAGAACGCGATAGGAGATCCCCGTGCTAACACGGTGTACCTGCAGTAATTTCGAGTGGCACGAGGGCTACCGGACGCGCTTCGGCGTCACGTACGTCGACTACGAGGGTGGCCAGAAGCGCTACCCGAAGAAGAGCGCACACGAAGTAGGCCAGATCTTCGGAAAATACGTCAAGAAAGACTAGATTGCTTGCAGCCGAAAGCGCGAGGCGAGATGGACCGGAGGCATCCTGCATTCGATGATTCTAGGTGGCTTCCAGAATAGGGTGCACCTTGACGTGGTGAGCGCGAGGGTCCTACGTGCAGTAACCTTTGTGCAAGTGCGCGTGCGGGTGTCGGTATGATGTGCGCGACGCTGGAAGATCGGCCCAGGGTATCCATGGAAGGAAGTTCTGCGGCCGACACAGCGTGCATTGTGATGGAGTCTTTCTTGGAGCCAGTCGGGGCTGGTCAAGAAAAAGCACTGCTCTCAATAGACTGATAGATCTACACCGGCCGCGACAGGCTTGTTCATCTGCTCTTGCAAATCTCTCCTCACAATCATCATGCGACATGATGGACGATGTAAAGCATCATGGCGGCTGTGAACATACGTGTAGTGTAGTGAGTATTTGCAGGCTAATGTTTCGGAGATGAAGGATCCACCAGGGTTATTCGAGTTTAGAGTTCAACCTCGGAGGGTGATCAAACCCTTTTCTTCCTGATAGCCGCTGGTCGCCATAGGTATCTTTCTAGGTTGGAGCTAGAAGTAGATGGCAGATCGTGTGGCGCTTGGGGTCTTGCAGAATGACTCGTTATCCGCCACCAAACTTCCACGACCCCTGGCCCGCTGTCGTGCAACCTGAGCGCAAACTTTAATTGCACACAAGCGGGCACTGCTGTGTTGAATACGTCTCAGTAGTAGCGACCCCGTGGCACATGCTCGCGGTCCCTCTGCTGGCAAGGATTGAGGGGCAGGTTGAGGAAGACGTCCTTCACTGTCCGCTGTAGGACGCTCTGTGCGTGCAATGTTGTCGAGAGACTACGGTACCCGTGCTCGTCGTCCTCGCTTGGTGGTAGTCTGGGAGCTAAGGCACATGCGGCCAAGCGCGAGAGCGACTCATCAGTTGGCCGTCCAATGAAGGTACCAAGGCACCTCTACCGCATAATCTCATATAATTGAGCTTTTCTAGGCTCAAACAGATGGGCTGGTCCTGTGCAGTGATTGGTCAGATCCACAGACAGCCCCGCCGTCTCTATCCTACCGCATAATCTCAAATAATTGAGTTTTTCTAGGTTTAACTAAGAAGGTTGGTCCTGTACAATGATTGGACAGATCCTGTTATATGCGGGGAAAGAAGCCCTGATCTCTCTTCGTACTCACGTGATACCCACTGATATGCGTGGTTAGAGAGATTCTGTGAAGCAGATAGTGCGTGCGGAGCGGGGCGTTCGTAGGTAGCGTGGCTGGAATCAGCATGACATAAATAAGCCCAAGGCTTTCTAAGCGTCCTAAAGCGCCAACACCAGGCAGATGATGCGCGGGACTTGGAGCAACGAGCGGGAGAGAGCAGCCGGTAGTTCAAAAATCGTTCGGCGGCTAGGTGATCCGGGCGGCGCCTGCTGTGCTGGATCTGCCCTCTTTGCCGGCTCTTCCCGTCAGAAGCGCTGAGGAACGATGGTTTGGAGGTGAAAAATGCACGAACACTAGGTAGGGACGGAAAACATCGAGCGGACCAAGGTCTTGTGCGAAGTCAGCACGAGATATCTGCTGATCCGCCGAGGAGCCACAGTTTCGCAATTGAGTGGCATCCTATGAGGGTGCTACGTAATACCTAAGACGGTCCCACCTGGGCGAACAGACAATCTGTTGAAGCTTGGATTGCGGCCGTTGTGACAGCGTCTTCAAGTTGAGCAAGGAACGGCAGAGGGGGCATCGCCGCGGCGGCCATAGTAGACGTAGACGGCTCCGGCGAGAAGATGCCATATACTGGCATGTTCCTGCAGCCGTCGGTAGCGCTTTAGCTCTCTGCTTGTGGGAAGGCGCGACGGGCAACGATGATCCTGGGGGACACCCCGTGGAGGTTCTCGCGATAGAACTATCGTGGTCTACAATACTGTGTAACCCATGGTTACGACAGGGCCAGGCGCAAATGCTCAGCCGCCGCTTCCGTTGATGCAAAGACAGCATATACACTTCCCTCTATAATCGATATCTGACTTTTCGCAGCTGTAATAGCAACTGTAAGAACACGCCTCCAGCGATGAGAGCACTGCGCAAAGAGCCGCGAAACACTACGGGAGAAACAAACCAGCACGCGGAGAGTTACGAAAGCTATTCACTAGTTGCGGCTGTTCCTGGGGCCATCTCGGGACAATTACGCAGACTGACAGCGGCGTGATTTCCTCGAGTGTATACCCCCTATGTAGTTCTGTGGCGCGCTAGAAACGCTATCGTACTAGAAACTGCAGCGACTGACGACATCACCACCTTGCGCCATCGCCCAAGGTTGCATCCGCTTCGTGGATCAATACACATGTCAAGTTTCATATTCTGTCGCATGCAATGATGGTCCACCGACGATCAGCCGTTGGATCAAACGTTGACCTGCCGCTGATCCCTCGCTCACCAGAACTTGCTTCAGCCTCACTTCGTGAGATGGATGTACGGCCTGTTCAATAGCGCATCGAGGTTCCTTCAGGCTTTCTGTCCATGCCGAAAACAGAAGCATACCGACGCCGTGGCGGTGTTATCGCTCCGTGCGCAGGCAGGCCGCAAAACGTGACAGTGTGCATTGACTGCCCTTACCGAGACTTTTTGATTTTACGAGACGTGTTTCACTCCGTCTACAGGAGCGCTTCGCAAGCCTCGACCCTGTTTCGCGGATGCTGACGAGTGTTTCGCCGCAGGACGGATGGCATCCAATTGAGTTTTCTCGAGGCAAATGTCAGTGACGGTGAAGGCGCGGCTGGGGTTGTCGGCGACGATGACGGCTCTCTTGCCGTTTGGCAGACGATCCTTGGCTGTGGCGCTCGGCTATGGGCAGCACTAGCTCAGAAGTTGGAGCACCACAATGCTCTCCACTGGGCGACGAAGACGGCCCTCAATCTGGCACTGCACGGTGGTCGGAGACAGCTATTGCGACCTCAGCACAGGGCAAGAACTGGTTGAGCGACGGTGATTGCGGCGGTCAGAGGTTTGAACGGGCTCGGTGAGGAGTCTCCTGACCGTCGTGGCAGGGGGACGCGCGGGCAAAGATCAATGCCTCATCTCGTTTGGACGTCGGGCTGGAGGTGACTAGTCTGAGCAGCATGCGCGCTGAGAGGGCTCGCTGCAGACACGTCATTGGCCTTCACCGCTGGTCGGGGTGGATGGCTGCAAGTAGTCGTCGATGATGGTTCGCATGCTAGACCATGGGCGGGAGTCGTCCACGATGCTGGCGGCGGTCGCGGTCGTGGTCGCGGGCGTTGAATGGCATGGCATCATTGCGGGACAAATCTCCGCGAACATTCCATCGGGAGATGGCATAATGGTCTGTGACGGTTCCGGCTGCCCCTTAGTACGACGACGACGCAAGAGAGATGATGCCAAGGGCGTGGGGAGCTCTGACGGGCACCCGTTTCGTCGCACTGCATGCCCTATGATCGACATGTTCCTAGTCGCGCGCTGGTTGCCGGCAGCGACGGTCGCTCGGACGCCGCGCTGGCCAGCAGCTCGCAGCTCGCCGACGAGACGACGGCCTGGCTGAAGTGAAATAGGTGGGCGGGTGAGCGGAAGGGGCGGTGATGGACAGGACGCGCACTAGGCGCCGGGCGGGCGTGTGCAGGTGCAGGTGCAGTGTGGTGCGGTGCGGTGCGGTGCAATGCAGTGGCTAGTGTAGCAGAGCAGGGCAGCCAGCGCGGCCGAAGAATCTGATGCCTGATCCGTCTGCACAGACAGGCTTTAAATGTGGGGCCCGCCAGAAGCGGGCTAGAGCCGACGATGAACCTGGCCGGCACGTGGAGGCTGCTTGGCGGCGCACACGCTCGCGCACAACAAAACCGAACGCCCATATGTTCAACCCCAGGTGCCGGGCTAGGTTCCTTCGAGCTGCTCCTGCACGTCGCCCAACGGCGCTCGCGACATTCCCACGGCGCACAGCGTTGAGCGCAATTCTCCCGATCCCTCCCATGTCGTCTGGGTGGGCGTCCTCCACGGCACGGCCCTGAGCGTAGGCGGTGAAGTGAATAGGCCTCCCTGCCGCCGGCCATTGACTTGCCTGCCAATCGCCTCAACCCCATCCCAAAGGGGAAGTGGGCCGATCTATCCGTTCTCGACGGCGCCAGCGGTGGACGTGGACGAGCGCGAGCAAGAGGATGCTGGCTCCAAGACAGCCGATGACGGCTCCCACTCGACGCGACGCCATGCGAAGCCTTGCGCACTGCTGTGCCCACGGGCCACGACGCAATCGCCGCTTCTAGTCACCATCCAGAAGCCCTGCCCTGTGCGAAGGACGCTCCGGCTGTCTTCTGACACGGCCATCCTCGCGCGCCGACGTAGTCGTCCCAGCATAGCAACAGCGCCGACACTTCAGGCCATGGATCCGCTTCCTGCAGTCTCCGTTCAACGGCGCCTTGCAAGTTGATACCTCGTCCCCCTTTGCGCGTCACAAACTTTACCTGGTTTCACACCTGCATTTCCCCGCAGGGCGCACGTGCTGACCACCGACGGACTGGGACCCTTCCAGGTCCCGCCCAGGGTGCCTACTAGTGCCTTCGAAGCCACTCGCAAGGGTCCCTCGTGAAAAGAAGTGCTATTATCCTTACAGAGATCCTGTTATAGCCCTCCTCCCTGCTGGTCCAAGGCCTCTGCGTTTTGTTCATCTCTCCCTCTACCTGTACATCTTCCCATCTGCCCACACAGCTATTCCTACTCGTCAAGAATTCATACTTGCTGCTATACCACCTGCTGGTCCGAGTCCCCTCTATCCGTGCTTTTCGCACGCGGCACAACTTATACCCACCCATAGCCGTCCTAAAGCCTAGGACGTCCTCGTCATCTTGCGCGCGGGAACTCTGGAAGTTGGTCCCGAGCCGCTTACATAGCGACCACTTCCCGTCTTAAACCCTCTGCCGCCCCAGCGGATCCTCATGACTTCAGTAATCCATTATCGAGACCCTATTGCATACCGCAACGGCGACCTGATGGGTACGAATTATGTTCCACCGCACATGGCTTCTATGAACCGATCGCCTGTCTACGATGACCACTCCTCTGGTTCCGAGCGAAAGCAGTCCACGCCTGGAGCTAAAAAGCGGCCTTCTCGGGCTGGCACCCGTAGCGTCACCACATTGACTGCTGCACAACTCGAGCGCAAGAGAGCCAACGACCGCGAAGCGCAGCGAGCCATCCGCCAACGTACCAAAGACCACATCGAAGGTCTCGAGCGTCAAGTGCGCGATCTCACCGCGCAAATTGGTACCAACAGCTCCACCAAGATGATGGAGTTGATGCGGCGAAACGAGGAGCTGGAGCAAGAGAACGCATTGCTCCGAGCGCGTCTTTCTCATGCTGGACAGGCATTAGGTATGCTGGAAGGCGCAGGTACGTCAATTTCTTCCGGCGGCACGGTTCAGTCGTTCACTGGGACGTATTGCTTTTTAACGTTGCGCCGGTATCTGTCTTTTGGGTAACCGAGCATTTGCTTTTGCGTCTGACGGACAGGGTCATGCAGCACCCTAAATGGCGATAGCTTACTCCTGGCGTTTTATCTTCTTCCAACTCATGCATACTGACACCTCGACCAGGCAATGAACAGGCCGGCCTGCTAGCTGCGACTGGAGGCGCCCCATCGCCTAGCGATCGCATCCAGATACTGAGCCACGCGCGTCGTTCTTCAACTGGAACCGCGAGGAGCGTTCACTCTGTACCAGAGATTACTACAACGCCGGTGGTTCAACCTGCGCCATGGCAACAGCAACAACAGCATCCACAACCTCCCCAGCACCAGCAGCACGCCTACTCTTCTAATGTACCTTCGCCTCACGTCGAACACCCCCCAGCAAACTGGAGCTCTCATCCATCTGCACACCCTTCGCAGCACCCGGTGTCGCTTTCAGTGCCCGAGTCATCGTTGCACGCCGTGGAGTCTGGAAGCATGTCCTATCCCACTCAGTACTCCATGGATCACAACACCAGGGCCATGTCTTACCCTCTGGAGAATGCGTCGCTTGTCACATCCCAGGCCATGCAGATCGGTGGTTACAACACGCCAACATCGAATCCTTCGACCCACTCATCCGACTATCACAGGCAAATGAGCGTCCCCATGCACAATGCACCACCGGCTGGGCACGGCCAGCATCCGCACTCATACTCCAGCCCCGCACATCACACATACGTGCGCCAGAGTAGCCACCCGGGAGAGATGCATATGATGGCTCCCGGCTCGCATCAACAATCCCACATGGTCAACGAGCAGGGTCAGATGATGTATCACCTCCCGCCGCACATGAAGGTTGAGCACTAGATGGAGGGATTTGCTATCGCTCGCTGGGCTACCGCCCGCACCGTTACAGTGGGGACGAGGCGGTGAAGGAGCACATCGCAACTTGGCGGTGACGAGTCGTCTTGTGACTCTACCTTGCATTTCATTGCATCGAAGAAAGGCCTGGCTGCATGCGGAACCGCCGATCGCTCTAGGCACGACTCCAGAAGCTTTCAGAGACGTCCTCGCGCGCCCTCTCTGAAAATGTCTGGAACGGATAAGCCGCCGCGCGCTATTCCGGCGTTTCACCGGGGAATGACGGTTCAGATCGGAGCGGACTGCCGAGACACACCAATACACGATCCTTCCGCAGCTTGGTCTCGGTTTTGGGCCGCCATCAAGACACCCGTTCATGTGCTCTCGTGTGAGCATTCCACGATCAACATGCGGAAACTTACTTTCGCTTGGCAAAGGCTTCAGCGGAGAAAGCTTGCGAGGCTGGCAAGGCGGGGCCTGTGGCGTTCCTATCCCTGCATCTCGTCATCCAGGAATCTGCACACAGCTCGCGTCGATTCTCTTGGTCCCAGCCACCTTTGCCTGGGATTCCTAGCTGCGGAGCCATGCAGCCGCAGTTATACCGAATTTCGACCGGATGCACGGGCGATACCTAGCAAACTCCAAATAGATCTCCAATCGAGTTGGAGTAGGAGGAGGTAGTCGCCCAGCGCTAGCGGCTCATGGCTCTCGGGCTATCGAATGAGCTTGGCAAGCATGTTTCATCGCGCATCTTCTTCGCGTTACCTTCTGCTAGAACAACGGCCCCACCGCAATCACTGCATCACATCAACCACGGTCTAGTGGCAGCATGCCTCATCTTGATCGTCATCACGTTTCTCGGACTATCGCCGAGCTGTTCGGTGGGGATGCTCCCGACGTGTGATGAAAAGTCCATCGCTTGTTGATTTTCTCCCAGGTCGGCAGTCAGGTATGAACATCACGAGGCCGCCGCTTGCTGCGCTCTGATCTGCGCCAGCAACTTGGGATACTGCTGGAATGTCAGTTGAACTCCTGACGTGATCACGGGACGAGACGTACCCAGCGCTCGCCGACATCCGGATGCGACTTGATCCGGTTCATCAGCGTCGCTTCCCCCAGATGCCCCCAGCGGCCTTTGACAAATGTAAACTCTACATCATCCTTCCGCGCTTTCCGAGCCTCGTCTCTCAACTGCAACACCGCCTCGGGCACATCCATGGCTTCGAATTGGGCGTCGTAGCTTACACCCTGGAAGAATGGAACCGAGTATCTCGCTCCTTCACCCTTGCGTGGGCTCAGCACGCGGTGCGTGGTTGACGCACAGACGCCATCCGTCAACGCCTCCATGCCCTGTCCAATGGCCACGACCAGCGTCCCTGCAATCGGCTTGCAGTCGACCCATTCCCCGCGAGCGTTCTGCGCCTGCAGCCCAGGCTGGTCGCTCGCCTGCAGCAGGTACGAAGTCAGCATGCTGTCCTTGTGCGGGCCGACGCCCTGCCGCTTGATCTCCCACTTCTTCCTGTCAATCTCGCTGGCTCCGTCGGGCAGATGGGGCACGTCGATTTCAGGATACTTGACGATCTTCAGCTTGTGCTGCTGATCCTCGTCAAAGAACTTGTCGAATGCATCTGGGGCGAGTCCAATGGCCTCGGCGATGAGGCTGGTGAAGAGCATGGAGATGTTGCCCATGCGACTCATGTACTCCTCGTACACGGAGCGGAATGCAGGAAGATGCGTAGACGACGGCCACTGGTTCGGGGCGAGCAAGTTGTGGTACAAGGGAGCGTCTGGACCCGGAAGGGGTTGCGGAGTCGACAGGTCAAGTTGCTCGCGGTGGTCGGTGTTGAGGGCGGTGGTCTCGTTGTCGAGCTTCGTCCGTCAGCACACGTCCGTCTGTGTTGTTTATGAACGCTCTTCTCATCTCCCTCTATCTATCTACAACACTGTACTATGCGGCACTAATTTTAAGAGGGGGAGGGCGGCGGTGGCGGTAATGGCAGGGAGGATCTCTTTTTTCGGTTGCTTTGGCTTCGTCGCAGCGTTCATGAATACACGATTCGGTCCGGTCGAAAGAAGATACCCACTATCTCTCGTTGGTTTGGTTTGTGTCTGGCGGTGGCGTTTGTCCTTTTCTCTCGTTTCGTCCTATTTGGCATCCTCGCATGGCTCTTTCGTTCCGCCTAGCGACATGTATGTTGTATGTATACGTCTTTTGATGCGTCATGCGTTTCCCTTTTTCTTCACGTCTTTCGTTTTGACGGTCAAGACCGGAAGCATTAATAGTTGCATTTTCCTTGCGCGCATTGCATCGCATATAGCATCGCTCTCGGATACCATCTCTTGCTCTACGCCGCACACGATGGGACGTGGAACGCAATCAAAACCATCTTTTTTCACTCCAGACTCATTCTTCCACCCTTTGATCCTGCACCCCTCCTCCTGGCTACCGTCCACCGCGCCTTGAACCAACAACGAGAAGGGGAAAACTCACCCTGCTCCACCCCAAAAAGCTCCGCTCATTCTTCATCTCAATCGCTTCCTTCTCCCCGATGCCCAGGTCCTCAAAGAACCGCCTACACTCCCGTACCACGTCGTCGACCAGCCCCTCGGGCAGACCCGTTTCGCTCAAGTAGAGAAATCCGACGTTGAGCAGGGCATCGCGCAGGGCGGCGAGGAAGGCGGGTTTGGTGGAAGGGGAGAGGGCATGGGAGAGGGGCAGGATGGGGATGTGCGTGAAGGGTTTGGGTTGGGGTTCGGCCATGATGCGATCAGAGGGATGGTGGAAGGGACGGACGGAGGAGTGGTTTGAAGGAGCCTGATGGCATGCGGAGGGGGGAGTCTTGAGGCGTGTGTTTTGCGAGCCTCTTTCGGGTTGATGCGATGCGGGGTCGTGGGCGCCTCGCTGCTGTCGCATTTGAGCCGCAGATGGCGTCATCCAGGAACCGACGCACAACACCAACAGCAGCAGCAGCTCGCCTCGTCTTCTGCTTCTTTCTTTCTCGTGTTGGTCGACAAGGGAATGCTGCTTGGGCAGCGGGGTGCGAGCCAGCGGCGCCGTTGAGGAGGAATACAGTGGGCCGGCTGGCGGCGTGCGGGACAGCCGGCGGCACCTCTGGTGTGTTGTAGAGTTTAGTATCGCGCGAGCCACTTGAAGGTCAGGCCTAGGGCTGCGAGCTTGAGGCCTGCGATGAGGAGGAGGGAGCAGGCCTCGAAGAAGAACATGGTTGGTTTCTACGTGGGGAGAAGAACGACGGTGCGAGGAAAAGGACGCTGGCTTGTGATTTGAAGCTCCGCTCAATGTGTGGCAGACGGAGGTGTATGCTCTGGAAGAATGTGGCAGACGGAGGTGTATGCTCTGGAAGAATGTGGCAGACGGAGGTGTATGCTCTGGAAGAATGTGGCAGACGGAGGTGTATGCTCTGGAAGAATGTGGCAGACGGAGGTGTATGCTCTGGAAGAATGTGGCAGACGGAGGTGTACGCTATAGAAGAGTGTGGGAGACGGCGGTGTATGCTATAGAAGAGAAGTAGTTCGAAAATGTACACCTGGGCCGTGTAGAGAGAGCAAATCAGGCACGAGCAAGTTCTGTCGTCGAGCCAGAGCATGCCACGCAAACGTCCGCCTTTTAACAGACAAGGCCATGGTGCGCCCCCATGACACTGGATGGAGCTCAGTCGTCCCTTCCCCTCTTTCTTTCCCCGGATTCCATTCCCGCACGCGACACCTCAGACATTTTCGCAAACCCCCCCCTCCCCATCAGATGAGCGCGTTCCACGTGCGCCTGCGTTGTTGGCCAGCGCCGCTGTCCCCGAGGGGCATGATACGACAACGTTGACCTACACCCACCCACCTACCTACCTGCCTACCTACCTACCTGTCTACCTACCTACCTGCCTACCTACCTACCTGCCTACCTACCTACCTACCTGTCTACCTACCTACCTGCCTACCTACCTACCTGCCTACCTACCTACCTGCCTACCTACCTAGCATCGAAGTGCATGCGAGCTGAAACTGTCCACCGGACCCCGTTACCTTCAGCTCACGCCTCCACCCACCTCCCGGCGCGTAGCCAGGGCATCCGCCTCCTCGCGTTGCACAGGCGTGCGATCAAACTCGTCTTCACCGATGAGCTTCGCAGCCCACCCTCCCCATCCAGCGCCCCGGAGACGAAGCCGATGCAGATGCGGCGCACTTACTCGCGGATCCCTCCGACGCCCCGCGACCGCGACCGCGACCCTGGGCAGCTACGGAGTTGGGTGGTCGGCAGGCAATTCTACGACACGAGCCGACACCCACCGGGCAGGTACGGTGTGGTAGGTAGGCCTGCCCGCCCAGCGGAGGAATAGATGAGACGAAATGTCCGATGGGCGTGCCGTGGGCTCGGGAATGCTGGCTCGACCGGACGCCGGTGCTCGTGCGCGGGTGGGTTCGCTTGGATGAAGTCGCGGCGCGAGAGATGAGATGGGATGGGATGGGATGGGTATAGGTACCTACCTGTATGACGTGCCGAGTCGTGTCAACTCACCTTCCCCCGACCTTCATCCTCAGCGTAAAGATACCAGCCTCCTATACCTACCGTACCTAGGCCGTGTGTCGAGATCGCAAATACCTACCTGCACGATACGGTAGCATGGCTTCCCATCACCCCACCACCCCACTCAGGCACCGTCGTTATGCATGCAAGACACCCAGTCTTGCATGCCACCAACCCGGTTCTAGGACATCACATTGACATCTCATGCACCGGGGCGTGAACACGGCCTAGTCCACTCGGCAGCGGCGTCCAGCTGCTTGTTTACGCAGCCAGCAGGCTAAGAAACCAAACCTTGCACCCGCCATGTCATGTATCAAATGCCTAGCAGATGGACATTCACTTAATGAATGAATGATTGGATAGATTTTTTGGCGCCAAGGGGATATAAATATCTGTATATCTGTGCAAAACCAGGAGTCCTGTGAAAAGCTAGCTACCATCCTGTACCACACAGCCCATGTCGAACCCGTCCAGTGCTAATCGTTACTGCCGTTAAACCAAGTCGTGATTGTCGTACCTCATAGCTCGTTGCTTCATCGCTTTTCGCGCGGGTAGTATGCGGGCTGCCCTTCAAGAGACTCTCCTATACCCGTCGCACTGTAGCTCGGCGGTGCAGCGTTGCCAAAGCCGACCGTCGCCGCAGGGCCGGCGCTGCTCTGTCCGGGCGGTATGCCGTTGTTCTCGGCGCCCTTGCCTTGGATGAGGTCCGCCTCGTTGATGACGCCGCCGTCCCCGCCGCCGACCAGCACCGTCTGCTCGACGCCCTTCTTGTCGCGCACCTTGCCCACCACCATGCCCTTGGCCACCGAAGTGATGATGGCCCTGCGAGAGACGCCCGTCACGTCGATGTACACAAGACCCACGTTCTTGACACCACCCGCTAGATCTCCAGCGAGCCCGCCGGCTTCTGCGCCGTACTTGTGGCCGATGGCTGCGGTGGCTGCGGCACCGCTGTGCGTCAGCAGCGTCTTACCACCGTGGGCGATGCCGTCGGCAACCGTGGAGAATGCTATCAGAGACTTGTTGAGTAGACCAGGCTTATAGTCCGGGTTGGGGGTGCCATCGGGCAGCACTGCCTTGGCTGACCGCGGACCCTTGCCCAGTGCGCCTGCGGTGAAGTTCTGCGCATGCTTTGTGATGGCGCCGACCGTCTTCGAGGAGAGACCGGCGACGCTGGTGGTTAGGGTGTTGATCTTGCGGACGCGCTCGTGCGTAGTCGTCTTGAAGACCATGGGCTTCTCGGCCGGCTTCGTCTTGTGCATGAACGTCTCGGCGCCTGAGATCAGGGCATTGCTGATGTAGGTCGAGCCCGTGACGATGAGGCGCGAGGCGGCGGCCGAGTTCTGCACGATGCTGGAGTTCTTGTAGGCGGGCAGGCGGGCCATGCCGAGGTAGTCCTCGGACACGGGCTGGACCTTGATCTTCCTGCCATCGGCCGAGACGACAATCTCCACGGGGTCTTGTAGGCGTGTCAGCACTGTACCTACAACAACGGTCAGGACAAGACTCGGGCCACTCACTCTTGGAGCCCTGCTGCAGGCGCGGGTCTTCGATGATCTGGGCGCCGTTGCTCAGCTCGCCAACCACGCTGCCGTTCTCTTCGTCGACGAGCACGATCTCGCCGTGGCTGGCAGAGCCTCCAGCATATCCCTCGCCGGGCGCGTAGTCGGCGGGATTGTATGGCTTGGCGGCGGCGGCGGCCTTGGAGCCACGACTGGCCTGCGGGGCCTCGGCGCGCTCGAGGAAGGCGGTGCACTGGGCAAGGATCGTTTCGAACGTGTCGACGTCCTCCTGCGTGACCGTGTTCGCGCCGCTGCCCAGGGGCGGGAACTCGATGCGCGTAAAGGCGCCGCTGTCGGGGCCCAGGTCCCATCGCGGGATCAGGTAGCTGCGCGGCGGCTGGTGGTAGATCTGCGTGGTCGCGGGCAGCGGGAGATCGAGCTCGGGGGGCAGGTTCAGGTGGAGGTAGAAGTCCTCCTCGGGCGCTTCGTTCTGGGGGTCCACGTTGCTGAGGTTGGCAAAGGGCGAGTTGGTAGGCACCATCAGCAGCGACAGCGTCTGCGCGCCCGAAGGCGTGAGAGGCTGCTCCTCACCCTGCTGGATGTGGTAGGCTCTGATGCCGCCAATGGAGTAGAGCAGTCGGGGGTCGCCGTGGCTCATGGTGAAGGTCTGAGGGATTGCAGCTGGCGGGGTAGGTATGCAGAGGGGCGCGGATGCGGGCAGAAGGTGCAGACAAGGGAACAGAGATGCAGTCAGGCGTGGTTAAATAGCACGTCTTGGGGGGTTAAGAGAGGAGGGAAGGGGGCAGTGTAGAGTTATCTGGGCGCGTGTGCCGCAAGACGGGCCCTTCTCCTGCGGCCTGCTTGATTCTACAGCATGCAACTGGGAATGTTGCGCGCTTAGACTAATTGCAATGGACCATCTTCCGGCATACCGCACGTCAGATAAGCACGTCAGCGGAAGCCGGATGTCCAATCACATGGCGCCTGGCTGCGGGAAGCCCTGTGGCGCAGGCATCGCTCCCATTCGACAAAATTCTAGAAAGTGATGTACCGCCACATCTCCATTGCTCCTGCCGTTGGCGTCGCTCGCGGAAGGGACCACCGAATCACGGGACCATGGAGCACGCACTCCCTTCATCTAGCAGGGCCATCGGGAAGACTTTGACCACTCGCACTCGCACTCACACTCGCACTCGCACTCACACTCGCACTCGCACCCGCACTCGTCCACCATGCCCGTCGTCTCACTCCCGCCCACCGCAAGGCTCTGGTCCATGCAGTTGCAATGCCGTTACAATCCCTGCTAATCCTAGCGGTGAGCCTGCAACGTAATTTTTTTCTTCGCCTCGACCTTTGCTTCTTCTCCATGTTACACCAGCAAACAGACTGTGGGTGGCGACCCTTGGGTGAGCTGTTGACGTTTCGAACGGCCATCGACATTCTCTTCTCTCCTCGCCTCGGGCCCTTTACATGTACCTCCCGCCAGCATGTTGCTCTCACGTGTTCCGAGTGCTGGTCCTCCCCGGTTCGTCAGGCGTGTTGTCCTTGACTGGATGCCATCGCTGAACTTCATAACCCTCCACTACATCTATTTCATTGGGACATGCCTCCTTTCCAGTGCCATCTTCTATGCCGCTTCCACCCCACCACGGAGCGTCAGCTACACCGACTCTCTCTTCCTGGTGACAAGCGCTATGACCGAAGCCGGGCTGAACACCGTCAACCTGTCCAGCTTGAACACCTTTCAGCAATTCATGCTCTTCCTCCTCATAATGATGGGCTCTGCCATCTTCGTCTCGGCTTTCGTGGTTCAAGTCCGCATGAGAGCGTTTGAGCATCGATTTGAGTATGTGGCCGAGTGCCGCCGACGGAGAGCAGAACGTCGCAGACGAGGCTCAAGGTCTCTCGCACGACGCCTCTCGAGGAGCCTCTCCCGATCCGGCGCAAGAGACGGTCAGGACGACCATCGTTCTCCTGTCGATGACCAACCCAAGCCAATGGTCGAGGACGCAGACGAGGGCTCCGTTGTGGGCCATCTTGCAGAAAAGGAGCAGCTGCATTCTGCGACACCAACGCATCTCATCACGTATCGCAGTGAGGCCGGCGAAGAAATTCACATCGAGCCAATGTCAAGCCAAGAGAGTGGCGCACCAGCTCACATATCTTTCGGACCGAACGTATATCATCGTGCACAGGAGCCCTCCTTGACCCATCGTCGTCTTCATCGCTTGGTGGGTGTAGGCGCAGACTCGCATGCTACGATCAAGCGTCGCCCGCAAACAAGCGCCTCTGCTGCCACAGGCGACTTCCAGTCTGATGCTGCCACAGTGTTATCCAACAACAATCTGCCATTTGAATCTTCTGGCATACTGTCTCGGAACTCGCAGCTCCATCATTTGACTGAAGAAGAGCGGGAGCAACTTGGCGGCTATGAGTATCGTGCTGTCATTTTGCTCTCATGGCTCGTACCCGCATACTACATCCTCTTCCAGCTCTTTGGCTGCATCGGTCTGGGCGCCTACGTCGCCATGAACAAGCCCATGCTTACGCGAGCGAATGGCCTCAATCCTTGGTGGGTGGGCGCCTTCAATGGCGTATCCGCCTTCAATAATTCCGGCATGTCGCTCCTCGACGCAAACATGGTGGCCTTCCAGAAGTCCGCCTACGTACTGATCACCATGGGCATGCTCATTCTCGCCGGCAACACCGCATACCCCATCTTTCTCCGCCTCATCGTCTGGACATCTCTCAAATTGGTTCCCAACTACAACCGCTTCGACGACTTCCGCAAGACGCTGCAGTTCCTGCTTGACCACCCCCGTCGTTGCTACACCAATATGTTCCCCTCACGACATACCTGGTGGCTCCTAGCGTGTCTTATCTGCCTCAACTGCGTCGACTGGGCGGCCTTCGAGATTCTCAACATTGGTAACACCGAAATCACAGGCAACCTGTCGACAGGGTACGAAGTCCTCGATGGCCTCTTCCAAGCTACCGCTGTCCGCAGTGGTGGCTTCTACGTCGTCACCATCGCCCTCCTTCCCATCGCCCTTCAGGTCCTCTACGTGATCATGATGTACATCTCCGTCTACCCCGTCGTCATCACCATGCGCAACAGCAACGTCTACGAGGAGCGCAGTCTCGGCATCTACACCGACGACCCGGGATACGCCGCCAGTCAAGCCTCCTCCGCCGGCATCCTCGGCAAGCTCCGCAAAAAAGTCACCGGAGAAGCCTTCGAGCATACGAAGAGCTACTTCGTCCGGCAACAGCTCCGCGCCCAGCTCGCGCATGACCTCTGGTCCGTCGTCCTCGCCGTATTTCTCATCATGATTATCGAAGGGTCGAACTTTAAGGCGCACCCCGCTGAATTCAGCGTCTTCAACGTCGTCTTCGAGACCGTTTCGGCTTATGGGTGCGTCGGCATCTCCGTCGGCTTCCCCGGCTCCGACTTTAGCTTCAGTGGGAGTCTACATGTGCTGAGTAAGTTGGTGCTGTGTGCGATTATGGTGAGAGGACGACATCGGGGGTTGCCGGTTGCGATTGACAAGGCGGTGTTGTTGCCTGGAGAGGGCGTGGATGAGGCGGAGGAGGAGGATGGAGAGATTCGAATGGAGAGGGTGACTAGTAGGGGGAGGATCGTTTAATTCGGTCCGTAATTGGATGGACGAGAGGGGCAGAGCTAGATTAGGCTGGTAGTAGGTAACTCTGTCGCTATCCCTGTTTCCCAACAGAATTACCTGTCTGCCTATGGGGCATAGTGTCTCAGAAATACAGATAAAGATAACCAGACCATTTCGACACACACACTAGAAAGACCTAGATTCGGGCATCATACGAGACTCTTCCTTTCTTTTTTTTCGCCTTCTGAAAGGTATTCCTGCCCCTTGCCCTTCCCTCGCATCCGTTCCATCCGATCCGGACTCACAATCCCACTCTCGCCCGAGCATACATCCACCTCGAGCACCTACATCGATGTAGCTCTAGTCCCCAGATCACATGTCGTCGTGGCGCAGGGAGGCGAGCATCGGCCGAGATTTTGGTCCCACTGGAATAGGCAATTCATATGGGAGATTCAACATGCCCTTTTTTTTTTTTTTTTTTTGTGTTGGTTCATCAACGGGGGGAAATCCTTGAGCATCTTCACCGTGAAAAAAAAAGGACCATTACCAAGCAGGTTTCTGGAAATTTTGGGCTCGAAGGGTAGGTACGGCCAGATCTGGCAAGGTTGGTACGATACTAAAGGAGCTTCCATGTAGCAAGATGAGAACGCGGCCTCGTCCTTTCATTCTTCGCATTCCCTAGGTACCCCCGAGTGCAAGGATGTTCATTTCATGTTGCCTACCCGCAACGTGGAATCCCCGTGGAATCTATCTGGTCCTTCCATCGTGAACCGAGAACGGGGGATGTATAACCGGAATCGATTTCGGTGGACGATTAGCCTTTGTCTGCGTTGCTTATGGCTGGTACATTCCGAACATGACGCTTAGTGGGTGAACGGATCGATGAATGTAAGATCATAATAGAACCAGAAAAAGCATTTCGGTCGGAAGATGTGTGTAGTTGTTCGAACATTGACTAATACTATTCATCAAATTGGTATTTACTATAAACTAAACTAACATGAAGACATCAGTCTTCTGGTATCGTATGCTTCCCCTTTTTTCATATCCTTCAGCACCCCACGCTCAGTACGCAACCATGGCGTTCAAACCCGCAGTCTCACGGTCGAAGTTCTTGTGCTGGGATATGGCAAAGGTATACGCGTCGACAAAGTCCATCGCGCCCTTGGCCATCTGAATAGCCTCCTTGAAGCTCTGTGGGGTGACCTGGCTGGCAGTGACGACGCCGTAGCTGTCGACGACCTCGCCCGAGGTGGAGAAGTCCATGCCGGGCAGGTCGCACGCGTCCTTGACGAACTGAATGGCCTCGCCGGTGGCGCCGATGGCCTTGAGATGGCCAAAGGCCTCGCGCACCCAGTGGATGGCGCGGCCGTTCTTGCGGAGCGTGGCGACCGACTCGGCGCCGCCGGGGACGAAGACCGAGTCGAACATGGTCGAGCGCATGCCCTCGAGATGGTGGTCGGCGACAACGCCTTTGCCGGTGGACTTGTCCTCGCCCGCGGCGAAGATTTTGTTACGGCGGGGGGCAATGGTGAAGGGAAGGGCGCCGGCAGCGGTAAGAGCGGCCTTGATGCCGTTGTAGGCGATGGCGTCGTAGCCGTCTGCGATCATGATGGCAATCATGCGAGTGGCGATGGTGGGCTTCGCAGGAGCGAAGTCGAGCTGCGAAAGACCCTTGGCTTTCTTGTTGTGCTTCGGACGGCTGGACTCCTTGGGAGGCTCACCACCGACCATCTCGGCGACGGACTTTGCGAGATCGAGATCGATCTCTGCGATGCGCTGAGTCATGCGCTCGTAGACAATGGGATCGTCGCAGTGGTCGAGCTCGAAGGCAAATGCGTTCATCATGTGAGTCTTCTCGGGCTCGGACATCGAGTTGTAGAAGAGCTCGGCCTGGTTCTTGTGCTCCTGGAACTTCTTGCTGCGGAGACGCGTCTTGATGCCAGCAACCTTCTCCTCGTAGTCGACATATCCGCCCTCCGCCTTGGTGGCAGGAGGCACAGATTGGAAACGGTTGGGCCAGTAGTTGACGGTACCCTTGGTGATTGTGTGCCGCATAGCGCCGTCTCGGTTGTGGTTCATGACGGGGCAGACAGGCTTGTTTATGGGCAACTCCTCCCAGTTGATGCCGAGACGGCTGAGCTGGGTGTCCTGGTAGGAGAAGTTACGGCCCTGGAGAAGAGGGTCGTCACTGAAGCCGATACCGGGCACAAGGTGACCCGTGGCAAATGCGACTTGCTCGGTCTGAGTGAAGTACTCATCTGGGTTGCGGTTGAGCTCAAGCTCACCAATGTATCGGATGGGAACCAACTCCTCGGGCCAAACCTTGGTAGCATCAAGGATATCAAAATCAAAATCGTCCTCCTTGCCTTCGGGGATGCACTGGATACCAAATTTCCACTTGGGGTATGCGCCGCTCTCGATAGCAGTGTAGAGATCCTTGCGGTGGAAATCAGGATCTTGCCCAGCAATCTTTAGGGCCTCGTCCCAGACCAAACTGTGGACACCGAGCTCAGGCGTGTAGTGGAATTTGACGAAGTTCCTCTCGCCCTTGGCGTTGATGAGTGTGAAGGTGTTGACACCGAAACCCTGCATCATACGGAATGAACGGGGAATGGAACGATCCGACATGGCCCAGAAGTGCATGTGGGTGGTCTCAGGGTGCAGGTACTGGAAGTCCCAAAAGTTGTTGTGTGCAGATTGTGCCTGAGGAATCTCATTGTGAGGCTCGGGCTTACCGGCGTGGATAACATCGGGGAACTTCATAGCATCCTGGATGAAAAAGACGGGAATGTTGTTTCCAACGATGTCCCAGTTACCCTCCTCTGTGTAATGCTTGACAGCGAATCCACGCACATCGCGGACGGTGTCTGCGGAGCCACGGCTACCGAGGACCGTGGAGAATCGAACGAATACGGGTGTCTCGCGGGAGGTATCTGTTAGGACCTTCGCAGATGTGACGTCTGCAGCTGACTCGAGGAGAGTGAACTTTCCGAAGGCCCCGACACCTCGTGCATGGACAACGCGTTCGGGAATGCGCTCGTGATCAAAGCGGTGAATCTGTGGTGGTAAGTAAACGAATGTGCAATTGTTGGATGTGGGTGGCGACGGACCTTTTCGCGTGAGAATCCATCTTCCAACAGCATAGGACCGGTCTTATCGTCCGTGGCGACCTTCAGCCAGTCGTCTGTGTTGGTCTGCTTGGTGCCCCAGTCGGACGTTATCCTGTAGCTCGGGTCGTGAACATCTTTGGTGTTGGCGGCCAACTGGGCAGCCTTCGTGTCTTTTGCGCTCATTGCTTCTTGGATCTTCTCTCTGCCTTGGGATAGAATGCTGGACGCCATATTCGTGTTTTGGTGGGAGTCAATTGCAAAGAGTTCCAAAAATTATGCTGGGTAAAGGGTCGTGGCGGGGGATCGTATATAAAAAAGGAAGCTGTCGTCGTCATGACATCATTTTATTGCACGAACATGACCTTTGCCTGCATCGCTACGCGACGTTGACAGGCGCTCGTCTGAACGGGCACCTGTAGCCGTTCTTTTGGCACACATTTGGACGCGCTCCTGGTCTACTGGGCCAATAGGCGATTTGATGACGACGAGCAATGACCGGGAAATGCTCGATGATGTGAATTGCGGAGTCGCACTAATGGCTAATGCGGGTCGCCCATGCCAGAATCGAGAATTCGATGCTGAGAAATGGGCGTCGTTCGTGCTTCTATCCCCTTGCACATTTTACCTAGGTATCGATGACGAGCCGCGAACCAAGGTCGGAGAACTACCGGCGCGCCCTCTCTTCAGCGAAGTGTTGATTGACCTAGATACTCCATTACTCCCGTAGTTATCGGTCTGCGAGCACTTGGTGGCTGTTGACGAAGAGATGGCCCCTTTTCCAGCAGCTTTTCGCCACATCGCAGGGACGGATCGCACGAATGAGCCCCAGTAGACTATGCGGTGGAGTTGATATCATCATCGCAGAGATGCCGAGGGTGGCCGAGGGTCACGTGATTGCCCCTCCCCACGTGGAGAACTGGGGCATGGTCATCCGCACGGACCTGGTGGCTGAGTGAAGCGCTTCCTCTGAACTTGGAAGTTCGGCATAATGAAACAGGTGATTGAAAAGACAACGAGACAAAGCTTGCACAACAGTTCAGATGGAAAGACGGCTCGGCATCGCAGAGGTAGGTGCCTACCTACTTACAGCGCCCTCGGAACCGCGGTCCAAGTTTGAGCTGTGCCAACCTCGCGATAGGTATGGCAACACCCGCAACATTGCCGGCAAGTGGGCACCCTCCACAGAATGTGGTCCGAGGACTGAAACTCGAGATTCGCTTATGTAGGGCTTCGTCTGTGATAGTAAAGCCTCAAGGTGCATCTGCATACCATCAACCTACCGCATTGGACGCATGGCGCAGGGGAGGCGAGCGAGCGCTTGAAGACCGGGGCAATGCTGGAAAGACGCATTTCGTCAGGCTTTCTTTCTCTTCGGCCGGTGACCTGCTGTATTGGACCTGGCCGGCAATGAGCTCTCGACGAGAAAATGGACGGAAGAAAGAATGGGCGCAATAATCAGATGGCTAGCAATAGGAGATGGTACACGATTTAGATTAGATGATGGTATCCACCATGCATGGAAACACGAGAGTATTGTTCCATCCTTTGGGTGGAGACAAGAAGCCGTTTCGGATGGATTCGCAGTTCCAGCGTTGCTTTCGGATCCCGCGTGGGAGGACTCGCTGCTGGTGATCACAATCGAGCAAGGTGTGGACGACCTCCTGCTGGGCCGGGCTCTTCTCAAGGACTTGTGCGTCCATGTCGTGGGTCATAGGTCGCGGACGATGATGCCCAGGGTCGCGGCACCTTTCACGGCGCATTGCTGGATCGTCCACGTCGTTTACGAGCCATGCGCTGTTAGGAATACTGAGACATATCAGAGCTGTTGACATTGGTAGAGCACGAAAGCGTTGCAGGCTGGCAAGACCATGGCGCATGTGACAGGCGTCTTCCGGGCCCGCTCTTGCATTATGCTCAAGTAAGTGCATGTATTGCGGCACCCCGCATTATGCACAGTCAGACAGACGAGGATCCAGTGGGGAATGGCGATCAAACGTCAGATTGCCAATGGAGCCTCGGTCTGATCGCGGAAGAAAGGACCGAACGGCGCCACGACGGAGAAGAGTCGTCTTCGCAGCGAGCCGAAACAGTATCTATCGGGCAGGTCCCGGGCCCAGCAACTGTGCCACGATTAGGATATTGAAGGTGATGGCGCGAAGGCTGTAGGGATCATCTGGAAGCGATGGGGCGTCGAATAAAGAAGGAGACGAACGATGAAACGACAGACCGTCTGTAGCTAGCGCCAGAGATGTCGTCTACTACGGCGTCGCGGAAGACGGGCGGTGCGAGAGGGAAAATGGACCCTGGCGCATCCACATCGCGAGATGACAGGCACAGTGGATCGACGTGCGCCTTGCTCGGCCCGCGGCGCTAGCACCCGAAGAGGGAAAGACGGGCCGTTTGATGAGAAGACACGACTTGTGCGCTCATGTAGAGGGAATGATTGCTTCCACGATGATCTGCCATCCTTCCATCAGCGGGATCCACAGGGCGGCGCCAGCGCAGTCTACAGCAGCTCGCGACGACAAGTCTTTGTTCGATGCATCCGTTCAGTCTACAGGCAGCCCGAGAGGACACGTGTTGGGGGCATGATGCATCATGGACGCGTCTCCGGCGAAGCAAGCGACTGGAAGCGGCGTCTGGCGATGCTCTGGCCGTGGTGCTGTCTCTCTATCAGTGGACGGCAGCGCAAGGGCGGCATTTGGTGCAAGCTCGCGATGTGCCACCCGTTGCTGCACGCTTGCGTCGTGTGTCGTGGATCCCCTCAGGCTCGAAAGAAGGCCCCAGCCCGACCGGGGTGCCATGTGCGGACGCTCACAAGCAGAGCAGCCATGGGGTGACGGTCATGGCACAGAGCGGACCAGCTGTGCGGTCATGAGGAGGGCAACGTCACGGGCGCGCTCCTCAACAGCTGCAGCAGCACGGCGGATGCGGGCGCCCGAGGCTCGGTGCTGTCAATATACCTGCGCGCCGGCACGCGTTGCACAGGGCTCGTCGTCGTGTACTGGAGTGGTCTGTACTGGAGGAGTCGTGTACTGGAGGAGTCGTGTACTGGAAGAGTCGTGTACTGGAGGAGTCGTGTACTGGAGGAGTCGTGTACTGGAGTGGTCTGTACTGAAGTGGTCTGTACTGGAGTGGTCTGTACTGGAGTGGTCTGTACTGGAGTGGTCTGTACTGGAGTGGTCTGTACTGGAGTGGTCTGTACTGGAGTGGTCTGTACTGGAGTGGTCTGTACTGGAGTGGTCTGTACTGGAGTGGTCTGTACTGGAGTGGTCGTGTGCTGGAGTGGTCGTGTGCCGGGTCGTAGTAGGTATCTTCGTACCAGCGCAGGGCAGGGCTGACTAAGGTAGACCGTAGAGGCCCAGGATCTGGCATGGCGGTCAATGTGCGCCACGGGCATGGGAAGCACAGGAGGTGCGGCGCTCAAGAGCAGGTAGGTAGGTGACGGGTGGCGGGTGACGGTGACGGTGACGGGTGACGGGCAGCCTGTGCCTCTCAAGATGATGGCTCGCGGTCCCGGTGCATGGCGTAGGCTGGCGTAGGCTGGCGGTCGACTGAGTCTGCCGCACGCCGCACGCCGCACGCCGCACGCCGCTCGAAGCCGCGCCCCTAGCCGCGACCCTAGCCCGTCACCAACACAGCCCATTGCCCACTGTCCACAGCCCATTGCCCACTGTCCACAGCCCATTGCCCACTGCCTACCGCCCATGCCCACAGCCCACAGCCCATACCCACAGTCCATGCGGGCTGGCCAAGGAACATTATGCGGGCTGGACAAGGAACAGGATGCGGGCTGGACAAGGAGCAGGATGCGGGCTGGGCAACGAGCAGGATGCGGGCTGGGCAAGGAACAGGAGCAGGGAGCAGGCCACAGGGCGCAGGGATCAGGCCCGCGGATTAGCACTTGCAACGGCTGTCCGCAGCTCTTCCATGTTGCAACAAAACGGCAGCAGTAATTAACGGCGTGCAAAAGAGGCCCGTCTGCTCGGAGCGTGAAGGCCTCGAAGTTATAAAACACCCCACGCCCCTAAGCCCAAGCCCTCCCTGCATTCTCCCACTTGTAATTAATTCCTCGCACCTCGCGCTGGTGTCGTATTCGCACAAGAGGTACCTCGACCTCTGCTGCCGCCCTCCCCTTCACCTTGACCGTCCACCTCGGCCGTCCACCTCGACCGTCCACCGCCAACATCCAACATCCAACATCCACCGTCCACCGTCCACCGTCCACCGCCCAGCGCCTACCCTTCATCGTCCACCGCCCACTGTCCACCGCCCACCGTCCACCGCCGGACCCTCTGCCTCCCTGCCCCGCCATCCGCTCTCGTCGCCTGTCGCTGCCCTCGCCGGAAGAGCCATAGGTATCACATCACCGGCCCGCGTCGCTCGCCAATCGATAGCACCAACCCAAACCGCCCCCCCCTCCCTTACAACAACAGCACCCGCCAGCATGTGCACGAGAATTCACCACACGTATGCCTGCGGCCACGTCGTGTCGGAAAAGGCTCCCTGCGCGGCCTCACGGTCTGCGAATTGCGGCGAGAACAAGGTCAAGAACGTCAAACACGACGAAAAATGTGACCGCTGCGACCACTAGCAGGTACGCGCCCCTTGTTGCACGACGTGCCACCGCAGACTTTATCCGGACGACATCCCCATGACGGCCGGTGGCACGCAATGGGGTGTCCTCAGCGGGCTTGCATCCTGCGCTCTTAGCAGCGCGGCCCGACATCTACAACGCCTGCCGCCAGCCCAGAGCCTCGCGGCTCGCGGTCGCCAGGCTGGCTGGCTGGCAGGCAGCATTTCACGGCGTCACGGAGACAAAAGCACAGGCGTTGGCTGGCATTGGAGTTTACGGGGCCTGGGACATAGTGAGTCTGGCGTTACGGACCAGTCCGGCCTTGCATCGCACTTCACATCTTGTATTACTCATCGCGTTTTCCTCCATTTCTACGGGTTTCTTTTTTTTCATGGCTTCTGTTCCGACCTGCGGGCAGATGGGGGAAACGGCCGCCTTGTTTCCTTCGACTCTATTTCCTACTCTGCGACATGTTTCGACACGCCTCTGTGACGCCAAGGCGGGGCTGCGGGATCAGACAGAAAAGCGATTCAATTAATACAACGTGCGCGCCGGCGACCGTGTCCTGAGAGACGGAGTCGCTACGGCTCGCCAATTCCACTTCAGCTGTCCTTGCTTGTTGTAGAGTTGAGTGCATTTTGTCTGCGTCGGGCCAATCACCTCAAGATGATCTACCAACCGGTGACGAACGTCTACAGGGCGCGGATGCAGCACCGTTGTTCGCCAATCGGTACGGCAGCGTTGCCCAGGCCGCCTCTAGATGACCACAGGCCGTGTATTCCAGTCGCCTCGGTCCAGAGCTACACGGCTAACACTACATCTCGATACCAGTTTCGCAAGTCAGCCTAATTCCCCGTCGATATTGTTCACCTTGTCTAACCATGGCATCCGTGACGCTCTGGGCTTCTGACAGACGAAGTGGTGTATGCCCAGTGGGGTGATAGGCCGCGATAAGTGCGTATGCAGCGACAGCACCACGCCCCCCTCATGCCGCCAGGATATCAGATGCGTTACTGTCGACCAGGAAATCACAGCACGGCTGTCAGATTGCGGCGATTCTCTCATCCCCATGATCTTCCCGCAGTGCACGCAGTGCCCGGGGTCGGCCCGTAAGCCACGTACATGACACCGCCCTGTGCTATGCACTGCCGACAACGTATTGTCGTGACCTGAGACCGGAAGTCTTGCTCAACGCGACCCAGCCAACCTCACCGTAGTGTCATGGCCGCCGTGCACACCCTGACAAGTTTGCATGTGATGATGTTGCAGCAAGGCCTGTAGATGGAATGGAGGCGATCTTCATATAGCCGCGTATCAAGGTATATTCATCATCGATAAACCACAGCTTCCACATCCGGTCACTCACAGCCCTGCACTCAGTATGCAACAATCGGCTCAATCGAAACTCAACACTGCATCCACAACCGAGACGGGTGCGATGTCGTGATCAGGTGCGTATAATTATATAACTATATGGTGCGCGTAATTTGCGTCAAGCAGCAGCGGACTTGGATGTGCACACAGCGCGCTTCTTCACCCTTGTCCGTCTTGGCTACTATATTCGCCTTACCGTGTATGCACGTGCGTCCATCGGCGTTTAGCCCTGGACGCTTTTGCAAGGCTTGTTCGCTTGTTGCGAGGGGCTGCTGTATGTACGCGCTGGACTGTGACGCTTTGCAGAAGCGATGCTTCTTCGCTATGGCGTGCATGATCAAGCATATGCATCGACGCCATGCGGCTCTGCTCAACGTTCTATCTAGGGCAAGTCTAGAAGCTCGTCTTGTTTGCAGGTGCTTCAACCACTGCATCCGCGGGTTGTGGTGGTAAAACGCGTCGTGATTCCAAGCCATCCAGGAACGTAGACTTGCACTTGAGGTAGATTGTCCGTAGAGAGCCCTGGCGTCGTGATTCTGACTGCATGAAGTGCGGTTGGCGGTTGCGGCAATCGCTGTTATAACCATGGTTAGTGTTGGTGTGCAAGGAACGTACATACCTAGGTAGGTGTGGCTGCTGGCCCAAGCGCAGCTCCCGGTCCGGCTTGATACTTGGCGCGGACCGGTACGGTAGGTAAGCGTGACTTCAGCTTCCAATTTACCCACAACCACCCGTGCCGAAGATCGATGTCGATTGATATCAACTGGGAGAAGCTGACGGGCGGCTCAGATGGTTCTTCGCGGGCGGAGTCGATCCGAGCCTTCATCCATGACCGATTCCAGCAGGTGACGCTGCCGCGTTTCATCCGCTCCGTCCAGGTACATTCATTCGACTTCGGGAGCATTCCGCCCGAGATTGAGATCAAAGACATCTGCGATCCACTTCCCGACTTTTATGAGGAGGATGAAGATTACCCAGACGATGACGAGGATGCGCAAGCACCTGACGATCGCGGGGCTAGCAACGGCCCTCAAGCCCGCCCGACGAAGGAGCGAAGGGGAGGGGCAGAGAGAAGATTGCCTCAGGTAGAACAGCTTCCTCCGCATCAATCACGTCTAGCGCCGCCGTTCGGAAACCCCAGAACCCCCGGCCTTCGCACCACACTGGCGCCTGTCGAACAGCTGGGGAGCCCCTTCATCCCGAGGGCCTCCACGCCTGGCATTCCCGGAGGAACTTCCAACATGAACTATTTCCATCTGCCACTGGGGGCGGGCCTATCGGGGACAACCACGCCTCTTGCTGCCGTTGCCGGTGCACAGCTCCAAGGTTGGTCCGACTTTAACAGCATGCGACCGACCACCCCAACCAATATGCATCTTCGCCACGCTCCGTCAATGAACTCTCTCACCCTGACTCCGCAGTCGAACCCAGACCCCACCACGCGGCCGTCCTCGCAACACCAGCATGATGCAGACCGACGGAACTCTGTAGCATCGAATCAATCATTAGAGGACAGCTACGACAGGACGCCATCTCCTTCCATCCCCCGTATGCGAGAGCAGAGCCCCGAAGACATCCAAGTAGTGTCACACGTTCAGTACTCGGGCGATATCAAGATGTCGCTGACTGCAGAAATCCTGTTAGACTACCCCATGCCAAGCTTCGTCGGTATACCGCTCAAGCTGAACATCACCGGGCTAACCTTTGATGGCGTTGCCATCCTGGCGTACATCAAGAAGCGGGCTCACTTCTGTTTCCTGTCGCCGGAAGATGCTGATGCGCTGATTGGAAGCGAAACCAGCCTTGACTCCCTATCGTCCGAGGCGCAGAGGCAGGTTCAACGGCTACGGGTCGGTGGCCTGCTGGAGCATATCAGAGTCGAGAGCGAGATCGGAGGGCGGGGAGAGGGCGGACAGGTGCTGAAAAATGTGGGCAAAGTGGAGTCGTTCGTCCTGGAACAAGTCAGGCGCATCTTCGAAGACGAATTCGTCTACCCAAGCTTCTGGACGTTCCTTGTATGATACGCTCAGCAAACAGCTAGGTCGGGAGCGCACCACCAAGACAGCAAAGCAATCCCTGGAACGCATCAGCCGCCAGACTGCCCTGCCTTGCTGTCACCGATCATGGAGCAAAGGTGGAATAGGCACGCAAGCGCTCCACTTGGTGCAAAGGAGGAACACGTCGGTAGGGACGCAAGCGCTCCACTGGGTGCAAAGGAGGGGATGGGAACAGCGGGTTAGCCGACGTGCAGCTGTCAGTGCGCCTCGAGAAACTTTGTACCTGCTGTCAAAATGCAAGCAAGCGCTAGCGCCGTGTTCCTTTGGCGACGGTGATACGGCACAGCATCCCTATTCCCCAGCGTTGAGAGGCAGGTTGCAGTGCATGGCGGGTACGTGTAGGACGGAGCGGGCCTGGCAACGACGCCTTTACCTACAGAAAGGGCTCTCCGGGAGCATGCTCAAATGGGCGTCGCACCAAAAACGTGGGTTGGCCTTCTGCCACTCGCGGCTGGGCGCAGAAACGAAGCAGCACAAGTTTTTTGACCGCTCTAAAGTTATCACGGTTACCTACTGGCAGTGGCAGCAGCAGCAGCAGCAGCAGCAGCAGCAGCAGCAGTCACAATGTCAGGCCATGGGTGTGAGACGGGAGACGAAGGGAGCACGCCCCAGCGAACGCCTGGGTACCTACTACAGTATCTAGTATCTACCGTACCGTACCAAGGTACCTACCCGTCGCCTTCATGTTCCGCAAAGTGCGACGGTCACTGACCTGTCAAAGCCAGTACCCGCGCGACACCCGTGTGCTGATGCTACTCGACACGGCACTCCATCGCGCAGTGCATCCTTCGTCATGTACACGCGCGGTCGTGTGCGCCGCCCTGCCCCGTTGCGTGTAACGGCGTCTCCTGCCCGATATCTCCCGCGAATCCCGTGGCTCCCGCCTCGACAGCTCGACGTGCCTCCTTGCAGTTTCCATGGTGCATACGACCACCCGCCCCGAGTAGCGAATGTGTCCTGTCGACTGTGGAGCGCATCCCCTCCATGTAACGCTGGAGCTGCTTTCAAAGAGGTGCAGCGGCCTGCAGTGGGGAACACGGGTACTTCGGACGGCAACGTCTGCCCTTGATTGCGCGCAAACGACCCAGTTCGCCGTGTCCGTATCGATGCCATTCTTGGCGTGCGGGCCAACACTTTGCGGGGTGCAAGGGCGTTTGGTGATCAGACTTGGAAATACGGTACCTATCTACCTACCTCTAGGTTCAGCAAAGCCCTGGAGACCTGATTGGCGTGCGTCGGACATTGCGCTCGACATGCGGCCATTTCCAGAACGCTCTCACATGCTGCTGTTGCTCATGTTCTTGGCCAGCTAGATACTAGGTAGGTACCATGTCCGGGGCTCACTGCCTTACACGTGACTGGGTTCGCACTTGGAGGCTCGCCATTGACCCGAGGTTCTGTCGGCCCTACCTACGGTACCTACTACCTAGTCTACCTGCCTAGTACCGTACCTAGGTAGACTACCTATGGGGCTTGACGGCTCTAGCAGCACCTCGATTCCCACATCAGTCCAGGAGAGATTCTACTCAAGTCCGAATCAGATTTCGTGCGCCTGGCAATCCGAAAACTCTCGCATTTTGGACATGCGCCACCTTTCGTGGCTGTCTTGGCCAAGACACCCCTCCTTATGTCATCGCATTGCGGGGCAGCAGGGCAACCTTTGAGAGCTGAAACAGACGTTGCGTCAACTGATCAACAACAACTACCTCCCTACCTAACTGATCAACAACAACTGAGCAGACCCCCATCGCTACACCCTGCTCCTACACCGTCTCCCCTACGCTTCACCTGCCGCACTCTCCCTTCGTGCATTAATACTTCCCTCTTGAGATCACGTTTCACCATTCGCGCAGCTTGAAGGCAGGAGCTCCGCTAGGTTCCCCCCAACTGCAAAATGACTCGCCAACTCGCATTCAGCGACATGTGGCTGCCATGCCTCATCCTTCTCGTGCTCTGCGCCCGCCCGACGGCGGCCTTTGGGGCAGGCAACATTGCCAGCGTGAGCAAGATCGAGGGGCAGAACTGGCGCCACGGAGATATCGAGGACACGCTGCTCACGCTGCTCATCTCGTCGCGTACAGGCAAGAAGTTCAGCAAGATGGACGTCAAGAGGGTCTACTTTGGCAATTGGCTGCGTGACTACTCGCAGGCCGTCGACGTCGGCACCGTCAAGATGGTGTCGGCCGAGGCGATTCGCATCCTGCTCTGGGTCCTGGGCTTCCTGAGCTTCGGCTACGGGACCAAGGAGTTCGAGGTGACCAGGGACAGGCTGGGGTGCTACCGCCCCGAGGAACACATTGACAACCCGAAGGTACGCGAGGAGTGCGTCCTTTCAAGGTCGACCTGACTCACTGTTGCAGGACTACGCCGACAACCTTGATGCGCGAGACTACGACCGCCGACTACGCGGACCCGTTGATGAGAGCCTCGAGCTGGCCGTCGACGAGCGAACTGGCCTGAAGAACTACATTGCGTCGGAGGATCTGGGCATCACCACGTCAGCTGGCATGGTCCGCGGCCTGCTTCGCCGCTGCATCGACCTTGGGCAACAATCTGGCGGCCGTGGACCCGACTTCTACGAGGCCCTGCGGCTCCTCGGAACGGCTACGCACTGTCTCGAGGACTACTCGGCCCACTCCAACTACACCGAGCTCTGTCTCATCGAGCTCGGTGCTCACGATGTCTTCCCGCACGTGGGCAGAGACGCCAGATTCCAGATCGAGGGCGTTCAGGACCCCGTGTATCCCATTATTACCGGAACTTTTGGTGGTGTTGACTTCTTGCACTCCGTGTGCGGAGAAATTACCGACAAGGCCACGCAGTCTGAGCTTCAAGAACTCGAAGGTGCCATCAACGATGCCGACAGCAAGCAAAACAAGAGCGCAATCAAGGATCTTCTCTCCAAGCTGCCCAGCGGCATCTTCGGTGACAAGGATCAAGCTGGAAAGGCCGATGAGCTTGAGGATAATGCGGAGGCTGCCAAGATGGACAACATGCACATCAGCCCCAAGGAGCCCGAAGAGTTCACCCAACAATTGGATGCGCTCGTCGGCCAGATCTACCCCATCATGGAGTTCCACGATGAGATCATGCAGTCCATTTCCGAGTTTATAGAGAAGATCCCAGTCCTCCCTGAGCTCATCGAGCAGCTACAGGACCAAGTCAACATCTTTGTGTTCAGTCTGCTTGCTCCTTTTGTCGTGCCGATCATCACTCAGGTCAAGACCGAGCTTGAGACTGGTTCCAGCGAGGTCATCGCCAGCTCGCGCGAAAAGCAGCACATTGTCTTCAACGACGATGACTCGACCGACCCAACTCACAGTATGCTCTCCAAGGATCACTTCAGCAATTTGCTGAACGAGCCCGCTGGGAGAGTGGCGTCCGAGGTCCTGAAGTGGGCAGTCCCTCAGGTCGTTGCCTGCTGGGACGGCGAGGCCGATCCGGAGCAGACCATCGACACCATTATTCAGGCTGTGTTCCATCACCCTGCGCAGCTTAGGCACCACGACCACCTTGTCGAGCAGGGCCGTACCATCATGTTCAACACTGTCAGGCAATGGTGGGAAGAGAAGGGAGACGGCCAGCACCAACTCCTCGAGCAGCTCAGCCGCGAAGGTGTCCAGCAAGGCTTGAACCACAAGGAGGGCCCGAAGGACTCTGGTCACGGATGCTGCAAGCCTCTCGGTATGGCCAACGACTTCTCCTTCGGAAGCAAGAGTGGTGAAGGCAACTCCCAATCCCAAAAAATTGGCGACCAGGCCGGAAAGTTCGCCAGCGAGGCGGTCGGCGGCGGCGCTCTTGGTGGTCTTATTGGAGGCCTTATCGGTGGCATCGGTGGTTCTCTTCTCGGAGGTGCATTCGGACATGAAGAGAAGGAGAGCAAGAACGAGAACAGTTACGGTGACGACGGCTCATACACGCAGTCTTACTCCGAGTACGGCCATCACGAGAAGAGCTCGTACGACGACTCTGAACGCTATGGACAGGCCTCATACGAGCAGACGCAATACCCTGGTGGCGGACGCCTCGAGGAGTACTATCGTCACGAGCAGGACACGAGCGGCGGATCGTACGGTTACGAGCAACGCGTTGAGACGAGCAGCTACGGTGGCTCGGGCGGATACGAGCGCCACGAGGAGCGCCGTTACGAGAGCGGTGGTTACGAACACCAGGAACAGTCCGGCTACGGGCAGTCTGAGTACAGGCACCAGGAGCCCTCCGGCTACGGCGGTCAAGAACAGCCCTCGTACGGCAACGACTCGTACGGCTATCAAAGCTACGGCGGGCGCCCTCTGCCACCGGGAGGTTTCGGAGGCGAGTCTGAAGGATATGATGGAGGCCAGTCGTACGGACGTCGCAACGAGGATGAGTATGGCGAGCGGAGGCAGCAGTATGGTGAGGGTTATGGCGAGGAGGGCGGATATGGACGCAGGTACTAGATTTGATGTTGGGCACCCTGTTGGTTAGGCATGTGAGTGGGTTGGTAGGTACCTTGCTGAGGGGAGCAGAGCTGAGCTGAGCTGCGAGGCGGTCAGGTAGGTAGACGCATCACCACGATTGACGGCCATCATGAAGAATGAAGAAAAAGCGTTCTCGCGCCATTTGTTGGAATATTGGGGTTGTGCGAAGTGTAGTCGATGTGGACGAGACCAAAGACGAATTGTGTATTACGATACCCTACTGACTTCCCTAATACAAAACGTATCCCTATACATATGGGTTCTCTCCGGAACATCTACCAAGCTCCCCTCACGCCAACCCAAACTTCCCTTTCGATGCCGTGTCCGGTTCCAAGGTATGACTCCTACCCATTGCAGCCGACGTGTCTACAACTACGGTACTGTACGGGCACGGCAGTCTCGTCGGTGGCTGCCTTACCTACCTACCCAGCCGCTTGGGGCCACATCGCATCAACACCACAACACACATGCTACCCACGCGCAAGAGTAGGCGTCAACGTCGAAGAATCGAGCAGAATCTCGAAGTTCTTTGCACAAGGACGGCAGCCTAGCCGCCGTACATAGGTGTATATATATCCTTCCCTTTTCTGCTACAGAGCACCGTCATTCTCAACACGTAGTCGACGCCTGCTTTCCCGCCCCCAACGAAAACACCGCGGCGCATTTTATTATTTGTCGACCATCCACCTTCACCACAACATAACCTCCTCATCTCCCCCATCTGACCAAGCAATAATGCCTTCCACACGCAATCGCAAATCCCACGCCCTCCTCCGCCCCCGCCAACGCACCACCACGCGTCCCCCACCCCGCTGGTCTCCTAAACAAGTCTACGCATGGGCCGTGCTCTTCGCGGCCAGCGTCCTCGCGGTGATTATCCCCACACAAGCGCCTCGGACCGGTGGTGAGTTGCGTTAGGTTTCTCCGTGCCGGACTGGTTCGAGGTGCGCTCTCTTCGGCGTGAGTTGCAAGGCTGACAAGAGTGTTTTATTTGCAGCTGCACACCCGGCGCTGGAGCACAAGTGGGACAAAGGGGAGGGAGGGACGGTGGGCGTAGCGATTCATCTGGGGCCGGAGGGTGGGTACGTCGTCCAGCCCGGCTGTGGAATCCACCACTGGCACTGCAGAGGGACGGCTGATGCCAATGCAGACTCGCGTCCACATACGACAAGAACGGATCCACGATCAACGTCGCGCGCACCCCCGGCTCTCCTGCCTATGCGGCCTTCATGCGCGACGCCTCCTCCCTCCCGCGAGCCCGCCCTTGGACGCGCTTCTGCGACACGGTCGCCAACCTGCAGATTGAACTCCCACGTCTTATTCCCACGCCGCTTTCCTGCCTCTCTCCCGCTGTCCTCGTCGTCCGCCCGCTGATTGCCGCGCTCAAGGCAGAAGTGGAGGCCCACCTGGGCACGCGCATCTGCTTCGCCGCGCTGGTCGTTGACGACACGAAGCGCGGTGCGTTGCGCCAGGCAGCCGCCGCAGCGCTGGAAAGCGTGGGTCTGGCCACCGTGCGGGTGACGCGCGGAAAGCTATATCGATTTGGCGGGTGCTTGCCTTTTTCCCGATATGAAGTCGACCATGTCGCGAGCCACTCCCTCTTCCCCATTGTAGATGGGCAGGTCGCGCGTATGGAGCCGCTCCCTGCGGAAGGGGAGAAGGCGTGGACGGTGCTGGTGGTGCACTACGAACCGCACAGCTTCCACACGGCGCGCTTCTGGATCGGGGGAGAACAGGAGGTAAAGGCTCCATTCGGTGCCGAGATCCAGGTCCAGGCCAAACCGGCGACACTTGGGAAAGGAAAAGAGCGTGTGCGAGCAGTGCCGGGCGGGCTGGCGGCCCCGGTCATCTTCCAAGACGCAGACAGCACGTGGGTCGCACTGGAGGCCCATCTGCGCGCTGAGCGGCCATACCCAGAGGCTCCGCCGCACATCGACCGCCTCATCCTCTCCGGTCCGTCGGCCCACGACCCCAAGCTTCACGCCCTCTTGACGGACATTCTTGGGGAGAGTCTCACGGACAGCGCCTACGTAGATGAAGATGTCTTCACGGCTGCGCGGGGCGTGGCTGCAGGAGCGTACGCTGCCATGCAGGACCCATCGTTCGGCACACAGTATCGGGGATGGCCTGTGTTTGCGTGTCAGTGTGCCAGTGGACTCCACGCCAACCGGTGGTCGGATGTGCTGGCGATGGCACGGTGGGATCTGACAAACAGGGTCATGTACGATGCAAGAAATACGGCGGAGTAGTTTCGATGGGGCTACTCGGGAGGATGGGGACATGAACTACACCGTCTCCCTGGTGGACTTTTTAACGGTTCACGCCATCTTCACAGTGGGCCTCTCAGCGATTTGTGGCCGGTTTTGATTTGGTATGCTGGAGTTGCGGCGTTCGTGACATTGAGATGGAAGGCCGGTGCTGCTGTCCACACGAGAGGAGAAAGTTTGCATGTTTCCCTTGCGCTTGGCCATGATGAAGTTTGACCAGCACGTTCCAATGCTGGCCCTGGCTTGCAGTGGCGGAGAAGGTTTCTCGTCCCAACGAGTCGCATCTTTCCGTGGCATCCCATCTACGTTGTGGATACATGTGCATCTTCGGTGGACTACAGAATCAGTCCTCTTGTTTTCACTTTCCTCCAACGCCAGTCTCGGTATGAATGATCGTGCCGGGACGATTACCTTGAGTCCAGTCCTAGATCATTGGAATCTCTTCATCTCTCTTTTCTTTACATCTTTCTTCGAGCCTCAAAACGTCAACAACCGCTTCCCCGGACTCTTCCCCAGCGTCCTCGGCGTAAGCCTCTTCCTCACATTGATACTCGGCAGCGCCTTCGATGGCGACGGCGGCCCCGCGCAGACAGCGTCGCGCCATGCGCATATCGCGGAATAAGTCCATAGGGAGTCTTCCCTTGTGATGAACGCTGTGAATTGCACGGGTCAATATGGATCATATGGCGGGGTCACAGTATGGGCGAACGTACTTGGACATGCGGCTTCGGGAAGCTCGATATTGAAGCTCCCATAGGCACTATCGCCGGCGTCTTCGTCTTCGTCTTCGGACTTGTCTTCCTCTGAGTCCTTCTTTTCTGCGTCGCTCTTTTGCTCTCCCCTTTGCGTCTGGCCCTCAACCTCTGTCTCGAACAACGAACTCTCTTCACCTCCACCACAACCCATGTACGCTTCCCGCCCACGGTCGTTTTCGTACCCGACCCCCTCCTCCCGTTCTGAATCTGCATCCGACTCCGAATCTTCCGGCACCTCTACAACCACGACGTTCTCCAAGAAGGGATAGATCCCAGCCAGGTCCGGCGTGCACGTTTGCTTCCGCGGGCTCCTCTTCTTCCTGAGTGTGAGATTCGACGCCGCCCTGCTCACACGCGCGATAATGAGTCTGGGCCGATGTTTATCCTTTCTGCATTCGTCAAGTAGGCTTCGACTTGATGCGCCGATCTGCTCCCGCTCCTCCTCCTGCTCTGCGCCTGCCCGCACATCGCCTGAACTCGTCTGCGAGCCTTTGGCGCGGGATGATGTCGGCGATGAGGGCGTGTACGTGGATTCCAGACCTGCTGAAGCTGGAACGGGAGCGGAGCATGCGCGCGGCGACGGTGCATGCGCAGGTGCAGACGCAGGATTGGGGTTCAGACGCGCCATCGATGGCTGGTGTGGGCGGGATGCGATGCGCTGGGCTGCGATGCGATGCGATGATGCGGTCAGGAGGTAGGTACCTATGCCGTCTCAAGACCCGCTCTGCCCGCCTCGCGCAACGTCTCGCCTCGTCTCCTAGTGGCATGACTCCACCTCGATAGGTGTGGAGATCGTGCGTTTTCATAAAGCGGCATAGGGGGTGCCTAAAGGGGCTCCGCTGGCTCCGCTTGTCGCGACATAAGCCACGACACGTATCCACATCCAATGCCGCGACAAGCTGGCCGGCAACGCTGTCTCATCCTCTTTCCATCATACCATCGCTTCGCCTGCTTCGTCTCTATCATACCATCGCTTCGCTTCGCTTGCTTCGGTCTCTATCATATCATCGCTTCGCCCGCTTCAGTCTCTCTCGACCTTGAGCTGCGCTGCTCTGCTGTATGTTGACTCCGCCGCAATCTTATGCACGACTGTCCCGCGTGCATAACACAACACTGCACAAGTCATGTGTCGTAAGAGCCTTTCGCTGCTGCCGAGGATCCCGAACATATCGATACAGACACAGTCCTCGGTGCGCACACGGCGTCGCACCCACCATGTGGACCCTCGAGCGGTTCATCTGCAGCCCTACGCGCACGCACGCGCTTTCGGCGACAATGCCGTTACCGGTGCGGTGAGGACTGGGAAGCCTCCTCTTTGTCGTGATCTGATGTGATTCTGAAGAGAAGCAGAGCACGACGTCCGCGAAGCACCGGTTGCTAGGAGATGACTCGTATTCAGAGAGAGAGAAAGAGAGAGGGAGCAATCGTGATGGCTTGTGCAGATGCCGCGCCCGCCTGAATTACCGTACCATATATGGTCAGCGCGCACTTGTCAGCTTGCATCGCTGTGCCTTCCGGAAACCTAGCCATCACGAGGGCAGATGAGTACCTCCTAAGTAGAAGCCTGCGGGAGAGGGGATAGCTGGCGTTGGCGGCGCGGTAATGTGCGTGTTGTGGTTGAGAAATGCGAGGTTGACCTTCACCCGCCCGCACTCGCTCATGTCCAGGGCCTTCTCTTGGACGTAATGCGTTGCAAAGAACAACCTGTCGCGTATTGAGTCCAGGGCGGCGCGGAGTGTCAGTCGTCTAACTACATATGCTCCTGCCAGCGGGTGGTGTAGAGGAGAGAACAAGTGTGGCAGATTCTCCAGGTGTTGCGAAATGCCTATTGACGCTTACCAACTACTCCGCAGCGCCTTCCGCCGAAAGCGACAACACACATGCAGGCAGAGAAAGGTTTTTACAGGGTTATACATTGCACTCGATTCGGCGTCGCATTTCGACGTATTTCCCTCCCCAATTACAATATCCGCCCCAGGTAGCCATGACGTTGCCCTCCGCAATCATCAATATCAGATATTAGAACAAGTATGAAGCAGAAAATAAACTCGTTCCGAGTCCAGTCAGGCCTGGCTCAGTCGCAAGACGCTGAAAAGCTGTCAAAGCATCAAACACCTGTCGGACCGAAAGCCAGATTTGCCTCAAAATGGAAGGATACAGCGAACATAACTCCACGCTCTTTCCCATGTCAAGTAAGCAACCATTACGCGTAAAGACCTCCGAAGAGAGTGCTGCCCATCCAATCGAAAGATTCAACGCCGACTCAATGCAAGGCTTGGACAAAGGAAATTTTGAGGGAATGTACCATTGGTTTCATGTTCCAGAGATGATGCGAAATCGGTATTCCCTGGGAACGTTTGGCCAATTGGAATGAAAAGGAAAGCATTGCGCTGATGGTGGTTGACGCGTTGCTGTCGTATCGCCCAGCGCGATTTGCGAGGCGTAGAGGAACAACTCCAACCCTTTGCGACGAAGGGCTTCACAATGTTGTCAGAAAAAATTCCCTAATCCACCAGACGTTTCACTTACCCGAGCTTCTCACAACGTCCCAGCTGCATGCGCAATCAAAACAGGCAGCAGAATGCCCGCGGTTATACCGACGTTAACAGCAATTCCCACGCTGAGTGCGAGCCTCTTGGGTTCCGGCGACACATGAGAGAACCGACCCTTCGTCACGTTGACGATGACTGAATCACCCTTCCAGCGATAGAGGATAAGCGCTGGTGGAAGAATACAGAAGATCGCAAAGATGGCCCACGACAATTTGCGCCGCGCCTCTTCTTCGACAGGATTGAAAGCACGCTCGGGACAGAGAAGATGAGGAGAGTCTTCGTAGGCAAGCACTGTCCGCAATGTCGGCCGACTGGCGGCATGGCGCAGGGGCGTGTGGGTATTGCTGGTGGACGGCCGTGCGCTATGCTCCGTTCCAAAGATGCGAGAGTCGTTTATGCTCCTGTCCTCCGAAGACAGCGTTGCCGCACTAGAAGCAAGTACCATATGCCTAAGCTTCGTCTGTCCTGGAACGGCAGCACGGCTGCCTCGGCGACGTGGGTCGCGAGGCGTTATGGGAGATCGCAGTGACAATCGACTCGCTCGACGGTCGGGATCCGCGAAAGGTGACTCTTGATGAAGAGTAGCCTGGAAAGGCGTACGTTCGTACATGTCAGGCGGTGTATGCACGCGTGGCATATCACGGTTCACATTGCCTCGGCGCTCAGAACCTGCAAGGCTGGAGCCCGAAGTATCAATCTCGAGCCCGAACCTCACATCCGGGCGTGCATTGGCATTTCGAGCAGCAGCAGACTTGTTGAATATTCGATATCCGGTATGCTCTTGTGTAGAGGATGCGAGCGGACTTGAGTCCAGTATGGCTCCATGACTGCTGTCATCAGCTACACTGCTGCCAGCATCATTCACTCCCGTTCCAAGAGGAGTGCCAGTCAGATTTCCTTTGGGTCCGATGACCGTAAACTTTTCAAAAGAGTTCTCGCGGCCGCGAGGAGTACTGGGATCACTGTTCGTAACGTCCATCGTGTCCGTAATGGGGAGTGTGATGCGCATGGGTTGCATTGAGCCCGGGTCGTCCTCCGAGAAGCGCGTGTTATCCTGACGTGTGTACTCATCTTCATACAGAATTTCATCATTTGGACCTGATGCAAGTAGCTCCTGGGTCACCTTGTCGCTCATTTCATAAGGACTCTTCCAGGGCTTGTAGGGAAGATACTTTTGTCGTGGGCTGGGACTGCTGCCATGCACGCTCGGGCTAGAGCTGCTGCCATACACATTCGGGCTTCTTCCATAGAATGCAGGAACTGTTAAAGAAGCCGGCGGGCTCGACTGCATAGGGGTTGTCATCCCACCCAGTGCCATACCAGGCAGACTGGCACCAACGGGAAGCTGTGGCGGAGACGAAGTGAAGGGATTAGAATGGTTGCGCAGAGGTGGCGGGTGTCGATACTGGAACGTACCGGGCTCGAGCGGAGAGTCTTCGTACGCAGGGAACGTTGTGGAGAACCCCTTGCTGTCACGGCTGGAATGACTACCATCAGAGGTACTGTAGTCTGCCAGGCTTTCGCCAACTGACACACCTGACATGCCTGACACGCGGGCACTGAGGGGCGGGGTTCCGCAGTCCATGGTTTCCCAATCGGTAGGGTCCTCGTCTTCGTACCCAATCAATCCAGATGACTCCTCTGGCTCCTGCTGTTTTTCGTTGTCATCGAGCTCGTTATTGTTATTGCTTTTGCTGCGTAACAGGTTGTGACTGGAAACCCGCTTCGACCACATAGCTGGAATTGCTTCGGACTTCTGTTGACCACAGGCGTTGGAGAATATCTCTTCGGCCTGCTCCAGGGCCTCAGGAGGAGTCGAAGAAGCGCCAGGCTGAGAGTAAGAAGATGATGCCGGTTGGATAGGCGGTGAAGGGACCTCAAGAAGGACTCGAGTGTCTCCGTAAGATGGAGACTGCGATGAACTATTTGATGGGTCAGATAGCTTTGGTGACTCGAAATCCTCGTCATATTGGAATGGAGGAGCCAAGGGAGCTGGGAAAGACGGCGGTAGTCCAGGATGAGTTGCAAAGGTAGCGCGTCCTACCTCTATAGGCGGTACTGACGACTTATCGTCATTATTAGATCCTGGCTGATTGAAGTTGAATTGGAATTGGCTACATCCGGATGTGGGTCCATTGATATCTGTTCGCTTAGATCGCGCCGCATCACTGTAAAGCTCTGTTGGAGCAGGTTGATGATCGATTGCCCCCGGGTGATTGCCGTAGAGCAGGGACTGAGAGGTGCCGGCACTAGCGCTGGCACTATCGCTGCCTTTGTACTGGTCGATGAATTTGCTCAAGGTATCCGTCTTCTCGCGCTCTAGATGCGTCGAGCGGTGAAACATCTCCTGCTCAAGAGGCTTTGATACGCGACGACTCGTACGTTGCGAGGCCGGATATTGCGGCAAGGCATCAGTCTTATATCCCTCCGCCAGCGCATTTGCATTTCCGCTCGTACCCCAATAAAAAGGATTGCTCGCTCTATTGCTGGTACGGCTCTGTACGACTTTTGATTGCGGCCGACTCTCACCCGAATAGGTCGATGACCCCGGATATATCGAAGAGAAATCGTCGTAGTAAGGTCGCGCTGCCAGGTCCGATTCCGAGGCATACGGGCGATTATCGTTGGCTCGTCCAGCCTGGCACGAAGGATCATCCGGTACCATAGGCGTCAAGGGTGCCGAGAAGTCGCGTTGCGCAGAGTACCGAGGTTGCTCGACAGATGCAGGAGAGTTTCGCTGGTTCAGGACATGAGTGTCCTGGCTCAGAGGTGAGACAGGCGTGACTGGTCCATCTGGAAATTTTGACGACTTGGGAGTCTCAACACGATAAGTTCGTTCAAGCGGGCGAGGGAACTCGCCCTCGAAGCTTGGCGAGGCAAGACTGACACAAGACTCAGAAAACTCTTGCAGCTCTTGTTCGTGTTCCTTCTCTGGCCCCTTGGAGAACCTCTGTGCGAGTGATCGGGTGAGGTTCTTCAAGGAAAATGGAGAATCGCTCGCGGCCTTTCGATTCGTGGGAGGCGAAGCGGGAGCATATGATGCGGGGCTCAAGGCCGGTGAAACGAACGCCGAGGAATCTGGGCTTTGAGCAGCTGGTGTTGGCGGCAGCGGGAAGTCGAGACTGAGGTGCGTGAGACGATTGTCGCCTCTCCTTGACCTTATGGATTCATAAGCCGAAGACAAGTCTCCGTAAAGCGGCCGTTTTGGGGCCATCTGATCTCGTCAGCGTTCTGCGGGTTACAAGGGCAAATTAGGTACCTCTGATAAGAGCGGGTCTTCGGAAGAGCGCAATGGCAAGTATTCGCTCGAGTCGAGCTCCCTTGATGGCGTTACAATGTTGTCCAAAATAAGCGAGCTGTGGGGGTTGACTAGGTCAAATGATGCGCCGCGGTAGTGAATGACAGCGGGCGTCGTCGGGGGGGTAGCCGGTGCTGTTGAGGCGAAACTGATGGTGTTTAAGCGCGGTGGTTCATCCTCGTCGATTGGAGTAGGGTTCGAAAAGTTCGGTGGTTGCGGAAATCGCGAAAGCGAAAACGACGAAGGCGTCGGCTGAGAGTCGTCGTTGGTTGTCGAATTTTTCAACGATGGGAATGACGTTGTTCTCAAAGGCGATAGTCGCGGTTGATTTGAAGTCACAGAGGCAAGAGGTGCAGGGGAAACGGGCATGGGACCGCGACCTGAAGTGGTAAACGGTTTTGGTAGCCTTTTTATCGGCTTAAACTCACACTTTTTCGCAGCTTCGATGTTCCGCCTGCTCGGTTGGGCAGGCTGTGATTGAAAGAGATCGTCTGCAGACAAGTCGTCCTGGTGTGGAGGAGACGGCGGAAGCCGTTGATGTGTAAACAATGAGTGAGTCTGAGCTTCGTTAGTTGGTATTTCTACAGCAGCACGAGCGGGCAATGACTCGAAAGTGCTTAACGCGCGTTATCGAAGGGAAGAGTGATTTCGAAAAGGAGGTGTACAGGTGGATAACAAGAGGCTTTACATACCGATTGAGATAGGTGGAGAGGTCGAGGCGGCGCTCGCGACAACGAGAGCGGTGTCCTTGAGACCGACGGCGCGCTCTCAGTCTCCTTCAGCCCGGACGCCGCGGGCTTCCTCCGTAGCGTTCTGCCAGGCGGAGTAGCTTGCGACGCGGGCGAGTTTTGTTGTTTGCGATACTCGTGTAGGGTGAGGTTGCGGACGGAAAGACGAGAGGACGAGGAGCTGTGGAGGGAGTGGTGTGGTGAGTGTACAGGTGTCGTCGGATTGACCGCGCGCAAACGCGGTGAATGCGAGTACGTCGCCATGTCTGCTGAGCTGCCGCCGTCACGGGCGTTTGTCGCCGCAGACGGCTTGAAATGGATGGTCTCTCACTTATGGTTCGGGCTGTTTGTCCCGGATATCGCCCGCTGTCACCTCGGTGGTGCTTGCGGGGGTCTTGGGCGATGGTTTCGTGAACGGCTATCACATACAAGTGCATTGCGGCTCCGAGGCCATGCGCAATGTCGCTGGCTGGCGACCTTCGAGTCTGGGAATGTCAGCTTCGTCGTTCCCATTTCAGGGTCGGGCATGGATTTGGTCGCCATGCACAGGAACTCGAGCCTGCCTCTCACTTACCACCTAGCTCTCTGACCTTCTTAGGCTGTATATCTCTTGCTTGTTGCGTAGTAGCTCTGCGTCCGCCTCACGGATGATGGCGATGCTCAACGAAACAATCGTCCAGTGTCGAGGTTGTACCTAACGAAGCTCTCCAGAAGCAGTGTTCAAGCTCGACTCGAGAAAGACAGGAGGGAAAGGTCCCAGATATAGGAAAACGCGCGCGCGCTCAATTAAAGGTACTAGACGTGTCGTGAGAGAGACAGGCAGTGTGCAACCCAAGACAGCGCAAGAAGCAGTCGCGCCTTACGCTCGGAAAGCACCACAGCACCAGGCCCTTCGAGGAAGGAAGCACCGGCGTTCACAACCTCGCGATGCAAAGAAAGACACAAGCCTTCGCTCCCCCCCAAAAAAAAGGACCTACCAGACAGCCCGTCACGCCAGCCCGACCGGTCCCTCCGCCGCCCCCTCGACGGGCCCGTCCCTCATCCCACCCCGGTGCCCTCCAGCCCAATAACTCCATGACAGCGCTCGTGTGTGTGAGGGCAGAAAGCAATGCAGCGACGTGTGTGGTCATGCGTTTGGGAAGGCGCTGGGTAGCCTGGAGCGCTGGCAGCCAATCACATCCCTGAAGGGCCCTCTGCGCCGCGACACTCTGAAAAGGGCTGCCCACTTGGCACTCCACTGCCCGTCATCTTGGGCGGGAACGTGCCCACAGCCAATCTGCCACTCCCGAGCGTTGGTGCGAGCGACGACGGCTGGGTTCAGCTGAGGCAAAAGGAGGCTCTTTGGGGTGTGGCGAGATGGGCTTTGGGGTCGAGGGCTGCTGTGTGAGGGCACCTAGGGAGAGCGTTGCACTGGCGCAGCGGTTCTTCGAATGGTCTTCGAAGGCGCCGACGCGTCGGTGCTCGACAGACAGCATAGCACCATGCGGAGATCATCGCTTGCACATCGTGGCTAGCTTGCTTTGGGGATGCTTTCTTGTTGTTGAGGATAGCCGTTCTGCCATCAGCTGACGGCATGCAATGTACCTGCATGAAGCTGCGTCTGGGTGGCGGCTTGCCCTCGACCTGCCTCGCGCGAGTGGCACGATGCGCGGTGGAACTTATACGATGCCGCTATTGAAGGTCTGGCTTTGCATGAGAAGGCTCTGAGCGGTGGCGCGCGGCTGGTATTGATAACATTCAGCGTTGATGATACATGAGGTACCTAGATACTGCGGGAGCAATGCTGCATTAGGTATACGGTAGACGAGCAGTCAAAATTCATTCAAGACCAAACGTGCTTCTGAAGCGCGACATGAATGCGTTCATCAGCTTGACTTCGACATTACTACCATGTTCCATGCGTGATTGGACTGACCGCCCGCGCGGTGCCAGTTGATGTACCACAGATTGTTGTACTTCAGCTCGAGCGGACCATGCGATGCGCCCATGTTGTGTGTACAGAATGGCGAACAGCCATGTGCGACTCTTCGAGAAGGCGCTTCGTTGTTGTCCTCTCACAGCAACGTGCCGCCACGCTCGCCCTTCCCAAGACAAAGGTTCGCCTCTGATGCGCTGGGGGTGAACATCTAGGTAGGTAGTTAACTCGGCCTAGAAGGTGTCTCGGCATCTTTCCGACTAGCAGAGCTCCAAAATCTGACGATACGCAACCACATGACTCTTTAATCGACGAACCCAAGGTACTGCTTGCCGGTTATCTCGAGAGGATCATCAATTATCGTGAGCGCTCCAGTCGGACGTCGAACTCGTGCTGCTGTGGAATCGGGAATCTTAGCGGTCGACATTTCCTCCTCGGATTGCACAGCATACTCGCACAAAAGTCGCTCTCGCTTGTATACCAATGGATGCTTTTGCGTGGACGATGGTCATCTGACCCCTTCTCTTCCTTACGTCCGACCATTGACTACCCTCTCTGTAGACCTTGCCCTTACCGTCTTTGCCGCTCTCTTTGTGTACGTCTACCTTCTCCTTCAGCGTATCGTCTGCCAACGCTCGGAGCGCTTGTTGAACCCCATACTCTTTTAGTTCGGACTGCGATCTTCTCCTCCTTATCGAATGTTGTCTTGCAGGGTCTTGGCTGCTGATCGGGGATCTAGAGTAGCGGTGCGTAGCAGGAGAGCGAGGAGTGCTGTGTTCCAGTGTCACTCTGACATTGAGACTTTCAGGTAATACAAGTTGGCGTTGGGGCGTCGGCGCGGAGGCTGGGGTAGGTCCGGACGGCTGACCCCAGGTGTTGATCTGTTTCTCGGGGGACATGGGCTCAGGTGAAGTGGTGGGAGCGGCCCCTGACACGCGATAGTCGTTTGCTGAGCCCCTAGGCTCATATTCACGGTACCTTGACCAGTTCCGGTCTCCTGATCTCGGATCCTCCGGCTTCGAGTCTGTTGTAGGATACATGGTTCCGGGCATGCAGACATACTGGTCAAGAGCTTGAGGTAGATGGGCAAAGTTGAACCCGCACCCCATTTTCTCGGGCAGGAACTTCTGACCAATATCCGTTTCCAAGTCGAGCGTGTAGTCTACATTAGGCAGGTATCTGGATAGATTGGTGTACCACTGTGGGTAATCCCCGTGCCAGGAGCTGACCGTTGCATCAAGGTCCACACTCAGGTAGACATTCCGAACATGGTCAGGCTTATGCACAAGCACGACAAAGTCAAACTCTCGAGGCAGTCCTGATCGTTGGGTCAGGTTTTCTTCGATCGTCCACACTGCCATAGCATCGTCGACGTCGAAGTCGGAACCCAATGGGCTCTTCAGGACCCTCAATGATCCTTGGATGCTCATCATATCGTACACCCGGTACGTCTTCTTAACGCCACCACTGGGGTTCAAAGTGGCACTCAGGGGCGCCTGTGAGACTCCGAGTGAGCTTGACAGATTGAAGTTCCACTGGAGGTTTTCTGGAGACACGGCTCCGTAGATCAGCTCAGGTGCATGTTTCAATATCCGCGGATGCGAACCGAGGGGTCTGTATCGCCCTTTCTCCGGATCGAAATCGGACGAACTGAAGTCAGTATGTACTGATACTTGGATGGTCGCTGCTCGGAATCGATGATAGTGGTGATCGCGAGGATGAAAGACAAAATGCACTGATACGAAGTACACGTTGTTGAGTGGGCCTTCATGAAGGGCTTTGCTTTGGTAGTGCCCGCGTTGGAGGCGGTTCACATGGGCAGAAACAAAGGCATCACCGGGCATGGTTCGCTCGTACAAACATGTTTGGTGCAGTTGCAGACGTTTGCGCGGCGCGTTTGGGTCCTTTGGTTTGAGGAGCACGGGGCGTTGTCGGGGCTTCGCTCTGCTCCGGTCGACCACATTCGACTGCTCAACATGGGTGCCGTTGTTCTGTACATGTTGTCCACGTAGACGGTGCAGCCATGAACTCATTGGAGTGGATCATCGGTGTGCCCGGATGCAGGACCACTGGTGGCACAGTCGTCCAGGGTCAGGCCACGGTGGAAGTTAGGTCCAAGGCCAGGTGGTATGCCAAAGTAGTCGGCCAGCGGTACGGCATAGGGCGTGCTAACGAAGGGGCAGTTTGGTGCATGCCAGAAAGCTGGTGATGCTGCAGGCCCCAAGGAAGGGGCGGTCGAAGCGCGCGGACACGAAACAGGAAGCGGCGGCCGACGCTCGCGGACACGAAACAGGAAACGACGAGGGGTCGAGCTCGCAACGCAAGCACAAGTCAGTCACAGGAGGTTCAGAGGGTTGAGGGAGATTCAAAGGCGACGCTGGCAGAAGGACATCTTGTAGGTAAGCAGCCGCACGTGCTACCTAGCCTCCGAAGGCTGCAGCACCCGTTCTCGGTGGCGGTCGCTACGCTACGGTAGGGAAGGGAGGTGGGAGGTAGGTAGATAGATGGTGGTCAGGTGCCTGGCGCCCGAAAGCTGATGGGATGAGTGATGGTTTTAGGCTTATCTATCGATGCCTCGTTATCGCGCCTTGCCAGGTACCGTAGTATCTAGACTAGATAGCAGGTAGGTAGACTAGATAGCAGGTCGGGAGACTAGACACAGGAGATACCCCGCGATGGGCGAAGTGCAACGGCGGGCAAGAATCTCGAGCCGCGCACTGGAGCTTCCTTCAGCTATCTACCTACCTAACGTTCCTTTGCTCTGAAGACGTGCTCCGACGTCTCCAACGAGACAGGATGCAGTTGTGTCCCAAAGAGGTGCGTGGCGGCTTGGCCCACCTGGGCATTGCTTGGTGTCGTCCCGAGACCCATCGGTGCTAACCTGTTCTGGACAGCTCGACAAGCTCGTCATTGCGCAGCTGGGGTTGCTGGCACAGCGACGTCTAGCCCGCGGTGTGAAGCTGAACCACGCCGAAGCTACGGTGCGTGACCATGGGCCCTTTGGCGCGACTTGCGACTGACATGCCTACCGTAGGCCTTGATCGCGAACAACCTTCAAGAGGTATGCTGATCACTACGCCGCGAATCACGCCCGCGATGCTGACCCCACCCAGCTCATCCGCGATGGTAATCATACCGTCGCTGACCTCATGTCCATTGGCACGACCATGCTCGGTCGCCGCCATGTGCTTCCCTCTGTGGTCTCCTCTCTCTCCGAGCTGATGGTAGAGGGCACCTTTCCCACCGGCACCTATCTGGTTACCGTACATCACCCTATCAGCTCTGACGATGGCGACCTCGAGAAGGCACTGTACGGCTCCTTCCTCCCCATTCCCTCCAACGACATGTTTCCTATCCCCGAAGCCAGCGTATACGAGAGCATCAACCAACCGGGTGCCATTGTGGCGGTCAAGGGAGAGGCCGGCATAATCAAGTTGAACGAGGGACGCAAGAGGATTCGTCTTAGGGTCAAGAGCACTGGAGACAGACCTATCCAGGTACTCTTCTTTGAAATCCGTCGCAGGGCGGACGGTTGACATGCGCAGGTCGGATCACATTACCATTTCATTGAAACGAACCCGCAGCTTCAGTTTGATCGCGTACGAGCGCATGGCTACCGTCTGGATATTCCCGCTGGAACCTCGGTTCGTTTCGAGCCCGGCGACACCAAAACGGTCACGTTGGTACAGATCGCAGGAAACCAGATCATCAAGGGTGGAAACCAGATTGCTTCGGGATTTATTGGAGATGTGACCAACAACATCGTGGACAACATCAAGGTGGGAGCTTTCTTGCACGAACCGGAACCAGCAGGAGATGCGGCACATATTGGCATCTGCACCATGGAACGACAGGCCTACATTAGCATGTTCGGACCCACCACAGGTGACTTGGTTCGACTTGGAGCCACGGATTTATGGATCAAGGTCGAAAAAGATCTGACGCGGTACGGCGATGAATGCTCCTTTGGTGGCGGCAAGACCTTGAGAGAAGGCATGGGCCAGGCAGGCGGAAGATCGGATAACGAATGTTTGGATACTGTGATTACAAACGCTCTGATAATCGACTGGACAGGGATATACAAGGCGGACATAGGCATCAAAGACGGAGTAATCACAGGCGTAGGCAAAGCCGGAAATCCGGATGTGATGGACGGCGTAGATGCTAACCTCGTAGTCGGAAACTGCACAGATGTGATTGCGGGCGAACATAGCATTGTTACTGCCGGTGGTTTCGATACTCACATCCACTTCATCTGCCCTCAGCAGGCTCAGGAAGCCATCGCCTCCGGTATCACTACCATGCTGGGAGGCGGAACAGGACCCAGGTATGTCGATGAGACACGCGGATCTGATCTTTCGCTGAATTGCGTAGTACTGGTACAAATGCAACCACCTGCACTCCCGGCAAAACGCACATCAAGCAGATGCTCCAAGCCATCGACGAGCTCCCTCTCAACTATGGCATCACAGGCAAGGGAAACGATGCCGAGCTACGCCCTCTACAACAGCAAGCGGAAGCCGGTGTTTGCGGTCTGAAACTGCACGAAGATTGGGGCAGTACTCCAGCAGCGATCGATGCCTGTCTAACAGTGTGCGACGAGTACGACATCCAGACTCTCATCCATACCGACACTTTGAACGAGGCAGGTTTCGTTGAGCAGACCATCAAGGCTATCAAGAACCGAACGATCCACACGTACCACACCGAAGGCGCGGGAGGTGGCCACGCCCCAGACATCATCAGCGTCGTCGAGCACGACAACGTCCTCCCCTCGTCCACAAACCCCACCCGACCTTACACCAAGAACACGCTTGACGAGCACCTCGACATGCTGATGGTCTGTCACCACCTCTCCCGCAACATCCCCGAAGACGTCGCCTTCGCCGAATCGCGCATCCGCGCCGAGACCATCGCCGCCGAAGACGTCCTCCATGACCTCGGCGCCATCTCCATGATGTCCTCGGACTCGCAGGCCATGGGCCGCTGCGGCGAAGTGATCCTGCGTACGTGGAATACGGCGCACAAGAACAAGGTGCAGCGCGGCACACTGAAGGAAGACGAGGGCAGCGACGCAGACAACTTCCGAGTCAAGCGGTACATCAGCAAATACACCATCAATCCGGCGATTGCGCAGGGCATGGGGCATCTGATTGGTAGTATTGAGGTGGGCAAGGTGGCGGACCTGGTCTTTTGGAAGCCAGAGAACTTTGGTGCCAAGCCGAAACTCGTTGTCAAGAGCGGCTTCTGCTCGTATGCGCAGATGGTGAGTCCTTCTCTGCCACTCCCATCCATGCAGACTTTAACATGTGCCAGGGCGACCCCAACGCCTCGATCCCCACAGTCGAGCCCATCCTCATGCGTCCCATGTTCGCGCCCCTCGTCCCCTCGAGCAGCATCACGTTTGTATCGCAGGCGTCGATGGCGTCGGGTGTTGTGGCCTCGTACGGGCTGCGCAAGCGCGTCGAGGCGGTCAAGAACTGCAGGAACATTGGAAAGAAGGACATGAAGTTCAACGACGCGCGGCCGAAGATGAAGGTGGATCCTGAGCGGTACACGGTGGAGGCTGACGGGGTGGTGTGCGAAGCAGAGCCGGCGGAGAGCTTGCCGCTGACGCAGGGCTATTTTGTGTACTGAAGTCAAGGTGCGGAGGCGACGAGGGGGACTTGTTTGGATATACTATATAGGCAGGACAGGATCTGGGGTGGAATATGAGCATGTTGAAGTGGTTGTGAAATGAGCATCCGTGTGTTTTGGATGGTGAAGTCAATCTGTTCTGGATGGTGAAGTCAATCTGTTCTGGATGGTGAAGTCAATCAATTCTGGATGGTGAAGTCAATCAATTCTGGATGGTGAAGTCAATCAGTTCTGGATGGTGAAGCTAATCTGTTCTGGATGGTGAAGTCAATCAATTCTGGATGGTGAAGTCAATCAATTCTGGATGGTGAAGTCAATCAGTTCTGGATGGTGAAGCTAATCTGTTCTGGATGGTGAAGTCATTCGCAAGATGCACAGTGGCCGATTTTGAAAAAGTGCGCTCTTTGTAGCTGACCTAGCAGTGATTGCTTGGGGTGGAACTGTTGTGGAAAAAGCGGATGAAGGGTATCATTGAGCGAGTTGGTGCAAGGTTTGGTGTGCATCGGAAGTCTTCCTTTCAGGCACTTCAGGCACTGTTTGTCGGGGTATGAAGAGAGTATGTGGAAGGAATGTGTAGCGTGATGAACCCACTATGACGGAAGAGTACGTGTACTTGCCACGAGTGATGGACATTGGAAAAAATTGTGAGGGATGCATTGTGGAGGAAAAGGCATAGGCGACGTGGAATGGGCTGGTTGTGGTGGACAATGATGGTGGGCAAGGCGCGTGAGGGTGGGCGGGCAACGGTGGGCAACAGGCAGGCAGGTGGACAGACAGGGTAGGTGGGTGGGCAGGTGGGCGGGGCAGGCAGGCAGGCAGGGTAACAGGCAGGCAGGGTAACGGGCAGGCAGGGTAACAGGCAGGCAGGGTAACGGGCAGGCAGGGTAACGGGCAGGCAGGGTAACAGGCAGGCAGGGTAACAGGCAGGCAGGGCAGCTGGGCAACAGGCAGGCAGGGCAGCTGGGCAACAGGCAGGCAGGGCCGCTGGGCAACAGGCAAGGCAGGTGAGCCGTCGTCGCGCGCAGGGTGCCCGAACGACTGGCGACTTCGGGCGGAGGGCGGCGCTGCGAGGGTGCGTGGAGAAGTGAAGTACCTAGCTAGGTTCGGCCAGGCGAGAAAGCGAGAACCGCCCGGTGCAGCAGCAGAGAAAGCGGAGGGCAGCGCTGCGAGGGAGCCTAAATGAGCGAGCCTCGAAAATAGCGGGCGAGCCTGGAGAATAGCGGGCGAACAGCGGCACGAGCACTAAATGAAGTAGGTTGGGCTGGGCGAGAAGCCGAGAACCGCCTGGTGCAGCAGCAGAGAAAGCGGAGGGCAGCGCTGCGAGGGAGCCTAAATGAGCGAGCCTCGAAAATAGCGGGCGAGCCTGGAGAATAGCGGGCGAACAGCGGCACGAGCACTAAATGAAGTAGGTTGGGCTGGGCGAGAAGCCGAGAACCGCCTGTGCTGCAGCAGAGAAAGCAGACCAGCAGCGCTGCTTTAGGCTGGCTGGCTGGCTGGCTGGCGGCGACGATGGCGGCGGCGGTGAAGCAGCTGCGCCAATTTCGGGCTGTCCGCCGCCAACCGCCTACCGTTATAGCCTGCCCACACCCCCCAACCACCCGCTTCTTCCACCCGACAACCACCCGTTGCGCGTCGCTCACCACCACCACCACCCACCCCGTCGCCCAAGACACCCACCGCAACCATGGCCCCTCGCAAGAAGAATGAGGAGGAGATCGAGCTCAACATCTCAAAGGAGCAGTTCAGAGGCACCCGCGACTCGGTAGGCGCGCCCTTTTTTCTTCTTCTCCATGTTGTTGTGGACGCACCGCGACGTGACAAGGCTGCACCACCAGGCTTGCGCCAGCCTGTCGCAACACATGGCGACACGGCTTATCATGTCCACGACGCGCTCAGACGCTGCGCATTTGCATCGCTGCCGTCGCGACGTCGACGCGCCTGCACCATGGCACCAATGCGGCCGCGTTCAGCACCCCACAGCGTGTCCATGTCCATGGCGTCGCCGCGTCAGGTCGCGTCCAGAACACATGGCACCACCGACGGAACGCAATGGCTGACACCCAAGCAGGTTCTCATGGCCCTCGCCAGCGTCCAGAAGGGACTGCACAATGTCTCCAACAACCTCAATGAGCTGATGCATGCCTACATCAAGCACACCGCCTCGGTCCTTTCCGGCGAGGATGGCGCCCTCGAGGGCCTGCAGCTCTCCGAGAGCGCCCAGCACATGATCGACGAGGCCGACCTCGCCACCAAGAGCGTCGCGAACCTGACCAAGTCGTTCGGCAGTGCGCCCGCTGGCAATGCCGCCGATGCTGACGCTGCCAAGTCCAAGAAGCGCAAGCGCGAGAAGAAGATCAAGGACCCCAATGCCCCCAAGCGCCCTCTTACCGCTGCCTTCTTGTTTGCCCAGAGTGCCAGGCCCATCATCAGGAAGGACCTGGAGAACGAGCTGCCGCCAGGCGCAAAGCTTGAGCCTAATGCTATCAACCTTGAGGTCAACAAGCGCTGGAACGAGATGACAGACGAGGACAAGGAGGTGAGCAACTGAACCAACCCCAAAGACGGAACCTCCACTGACTCCTCCCAGACATGGAAAGCCTCCTACCGCGATTCCTTGGAGACCTACAACAAGGAAGTAGCCGCCTACAAAGCCTCCCTCGGCGCCGCCGCTCTCGCAGAAGAGCCCGCCGCCGAAGACGACGCCTCCGAGAACGAAGCCGACCCCGCCGCCCTTGACTACGACGTCGACTCCGATGACGTCGACGCTTCGGACGACGAGCTCTCGCCCACCAAAGCACCCACCCCGCCCCCAACCCTCTCAGCAAACGGCAAGACCCCCCGCCCCAACAAGCGCCAGAAGACGGCCGCCGCGCCCGCCGTCAACGGCACCCACGCCCCCATTGCCCCGGCCGCCGGCCAGACCCCTGTCCCCCTGCCTGCCACCCGTGTCCAGGTCGCCATCGCGCCTCCCAACCCTGCCGAAGCTACCCCCGCGAAGAAGGACAAGAAGAGGGAGAAAAAGGTCGCTGCTGTGACACCCGCCGCGAAGGAGCCCTCGCCAGAGGAGAACAAGAAGGAAAAGAAGAAGCGGGCGACGCGAGGTACGGTCGAGGCTGAAAGCGAAGACAAGGAGAAGGAGAAGCCGACGCGCAAGCGTGACAGGAGTAAGCGCAAGAGCGAAGGGGCAGCGGCTTAGATCGCGGCGCCCCTTGTGCAGTCGGGCGATGGGGAGGAGAATGAGCCTGTGTGGGCGTGGTTGAGGAGGGTCGAGGAATTGTAGCGTGGCGTAGCTGTGCTAAGCGTGTGTAGGGTTTCTGTCGGCGACGGTGGCCACGAAGGGCTGGCGGGTTCCGCTTGCGCTGAGGAATGCAATCGTGAGTTTGGGGGGGGGGGGAGGGGCGGGCGTTTGAGGTGTGGAGAGATCAAGGCAAACCCTTGTCTTGCTCTGCTTTCCTTTGCACTGCAATGGCGTACTCCTGACTGGCTTCTCTCGAGGATGGGGTTCGAACACCGTGTGTCATCGTAACAGCATCACATCAAATTGTGTTACTTCCTGACCGCCATTCGTCTGTATGTATAGATAATAGTAGCCTTGTGTCGTATGCGTGTGGTGCGATATCGACACCGACATTACTTCGGTATGCGGTATGTGGTATGGGTGTGCGCAACTCCCATTAGGGGGGACAGACAAGAAATTCAAATTCAAATTGGACCATGGTATTTCCGAGGCTGCTGCTGTGGTATACTGAAATCTACTTACTGGGCTCTTGGGACGATGTGTCTTCCGGTAGGCACTACTGTGGGTGGGTCGGAGGGAGCTACATCGCTGGCTCTGTGCGCTCCTCATGGGTTGTCTGAGTGAGCTTCTCCACACGTATGATTTGAGCTTCAAGCCGGAAAGCTGACCCACATTGCATCAGCATGCCAGATAAACGTTGTTCTGCCCGTGGCTTTCTCACAAAGATGTGATCATCCGGCCCAAGGGGGCCGCCGTCGGTGTGCTCGCTGGACCGAAGATTTCTCCTCTCCAACGCCGGCCTACCGTGGAACAATTGTACATTGCCGAACCGGCTCGGCCTACATCCTACATCCCACACCGTATGAGAAACGCCGGAAAGAGGTCTGCTGTGTTATAAAGGTGGGGTTTGATGCCGATCTGTTGCCCAGCTCTGTTGATAGGCATCCGCCCCGGTCTACAGACAACAACATAGTCGACGGGTAGGTAGAGCAGCGCGGGCACAGCCAAGGGAGCCCAACGCGAGCACCAGCTGCGTTTTCGAGATCCTTCGGGAACTTCACTCCGGGGTGCTCGTTTTCTCGTTGAAGAGGGGTGCAGGAAGAAACTGAGACCTGTCCATGGTGTGGGCTTTGAGGGACACTGCCCGCCTTGGAAAAGGCGAGGCTCGTTGGACCAGAAATTGCCATGTCTGGTGCTGGACTCAAAGTGATAACACGCGTATCATTTTGCAGGCGGATTCAAGTTATATAAGCACCGGGAATATGTACAAGCATGGTACAGTAGGGTATTTCAAGGCATTTCTCATCTGCTCCCGCCATCGAACGGAACTCGAACGTCAATTCATGTCAAAGTATTTGTAAAGTCTATGTATCATACACATCCGAGGGGACTCGAAAATGGTGGTTATATTATGTTCTTAAATCCCGTCAAGTCGTGCTGTGTCGTTGTGTCATGTCATGTCATCTCATGTCATGCCATGCTCGCTCTGTTCGAAGTCAAGATCCATCCCTCCATCCATCGCTCCATGAATGTCAAATACCATCCAATCCAAAGCATACTCCAAATTAAGTCTGAAAGCCGTCAATCGGCGACCACTGCGAGAAAGACGCCTAGTCCATCCCTTCATTCGCACTCTCAAATCCCTAATCCCTAACCCCCACTCTCTTCCACCTCCGTCGTCACACCCACCCCTGCCTCACCCTCAGCAACCTTCCCCACCGGTCGTCCAATAACAGTCTCGCCCCCCTTCATCCCCGCCATTACCCCCCGCGCATACTCCATCCTCTTCTCCCGCAACCCCTCGAGATACTGCAGCACCAACCGCGCACACTCTTCCTTTGCCTTCTTCTTCCCAAATACATGACGCACCTCGCAATCCGGATCCTCGTGTGGGCCGCCATTCTTGAAGAAGCAGGACACAGTGTGGAAGCCCTGCGCGGAAGCGGAGGACGTCGCGTAGCGCCATTCTGGGGTGTTGAGGCCGAGCTGGGTAGCAAGGTGTGCGGCGCGCTGGGCGTAGGAGGATGCGCCGGGGAGGTTGTCGGCGATGGATGATGCGGGGGCGAGAGGGGTAGGGATGGTAGAGCTGGATGCAGGGACGCGAGGGGACTTGGCTTTCTTGATGCCGCCGAGGTCGGTAGCGGTGTCGGGCCAAAGACCTGCGGCCTGGAAGTCCGCGACGGCGCAGCTGGCGGCGTGCTGGCGGGCGGATTTCTTCGAGGTGAAGTAGGTGGTGCGGGATCCGAATGGATCGGGGTGGCCGTCGATAGTGAGCTCGCAGGAAAAGGATTGGCCGAGCTGGTAGTCGGTATATGTGGGTTGGGAGGAGGCGGTTGAGCGTTGGAACTCTGGTTGATGTTAGGATTCGTTGTTCCACCATGGGCCGGACGTACCTACCAAGCAGCTGTCCAATGTAGTTCACCACGGGCGCCTTGTCCTTCTCCACGACCTCGGGGTGTACATTCTGCGTCTTCTGCTTCTTCGCCCTGGGTGCTCGCTCCAGCTTTCCCTCAGATTCCAGCTCCTTCAGAAGATTCAGGCACACCTCGCACAATCTCTCCTTCGCCTCCTGCTTGCTTCCACACGGCTCGGTCACGTGCAGCTCTTTTCCCATGAACTCCGTGCTCACGCGGAAACCCTCCTCACCATCTCCGCTGAAGACAAAGTGCGGACGAGGGATTCCGTAGGCCTGGTACTTCTCATGCAATTCAATCATGAATTTGGACGAACGGGGCGCGAAGGCGCGAGGTTGGAGTTGAGCTTCGGGGTCGGGCTTGACGGCCGAGGCAGAGTTTTTGCGCAGGGCCTGGGCTTTGAACTCATCGATGGAGAGGATCTGACCCGGCACGTTGAAGGAGCCAGGGAAGGCGGTCATGGCGGGAGTCGTGTCGACTCCCATCTTCCCTCTCTTTCCGGAGTTCGCGCTACGTACCTATGAAATGGAGAGAGCGGGTGACGTGGGGTGCGGCGTCTTCCTGATGTAACGATGATTGTGGGTCTGAGGGAGTGGGGTGGAAAGCGAGAGGGAGAGACTGGGATGATCAAGATGGCTTTCCTGGCACAATGAAGTACCGCAAGAGGTCGTCGCCAGCTTGCATCATGGCTCGGTGGGGACCAAGGCGCGTTTGCTGCGAGACAGGGATTCGGGCCGCTTGTTGGGGGCTTTGCTGCTTGCGTCTACCTACCTACCTACCTTACCGCAGCCGCGCACCTGATTGCGCGACGACGCGTTTGGTTTGACCAGGCTTGGGTGTGCTTGGTGTCTGGACAACTTCAGGCTGTGGGTAATGAGCAGGTAATGAACAGTAAACAATGGGTGGTGAGTGGTGAGTGGTGAGTGGTGATTGCGAGCAAACACACAATGTTTCCACACTGCACTGGATGAGGCTAGTTAGGCAGGTACCGTACCGCACCGTGCCTACCGTATTTGTGCAACCAACTTCTCTGTGCAACGGAGCCACAATTCGAGCAGTCGCGTCCGAAGAAGAGGGGCAGGTGCAACCCGTGGACGGCGCGACACGCCCTCACTCCTCGCCTTCTCACGTCTCTCCTTTCGCCATCTTCTGCGCACAAGCTGCCGTGCTGAGACATACATGTGCTGATACAACCATTTCCCTTGCCGCCCATTAACAACAACAACCGTTACCTACCGTACCTACTGTACCTACCGTACCTACTGTGCCTACCGTACCTACTGTGCCTACCGTACCTACCTAGCCCAAGAGCTATCTAACAAACACAACCTACTACCCCACCGCGCATGAATCATAACATCATAACTGCATTATCCCTGTATCGTCCACAAGCCCCAGCGGCCCTCCACCCACCAACAATCCCCTATGCCAACTTCCTAGACCCTCCAAATCCCCCTCTCCCTCTCTCCAAAATCAACCTGTCCCAAGCCACCACACCCACCCCCACCTCCAACCTTACTATCTCTCCGCCCGCTCCCGACCCCCTCCGCACCCACCCCAGTATCCTCTCCATACCCAATACCCCCTCCCTGCATCTTCCACATGCCCCCAACTCCATCCAGCATTCCACCCCCCTCATCCATCATATCGCCCACCCCAAACGACTCCGCCGCGTTCTCAAGATGCGAGATGAGAGACGGATGGTGCCAGCTCGGCTTAGTTGCATAGCACCCGTTCGGCAGGGAACCGGACATGTTGGCCAGAGACGCGAGATCGCTAAAAGCATGGTCCGAGACGGACAGGGAGTGCTGAGTCTGCGGGTCGAGCCCCGTTACGGAGGAGAGGTTGGGCAAGGTGCTAGGCGTGTGGTGCGACAAGCCGTTCACATTCATGTTGACGTTGCCATTAGGGTTGTAGTTGTCGTAGACGGAGGCGCCGAGGTGTATCGCGGGCTCGAGACAGCCGCTGATGGTGATGTGGCCGCCGTCAAAGTCGAAGTCGTTGGCGTCAGGATATGGCTGCGAGTTTGCGTTGCCGGACGCGTCCTGGCTGTGCGATAGGGAGGGAAGGGAGTGTGTTTGCGAATAGTCGGTTGCGAGACTGGGAGCGGTGGCCGAATTGGGGTTGGAGAAGTCCGAGTTACCCATGCCCTCGAGGGCTAGGGCGTCGAGGTCGAGCTGTGGTTGGGTGGGACCGAAGGGATGATTGAAATCGAGCGGAAGGGTGGGGTACATGGAGTGGGAGGTGGGAATGGAGAGCATGGAGAGGGATGACGTTGCGTGGGTGGCGAGGAGCTCCTTTGCGTTACGAATGTGCGAGAGTTCCTCTTCTTTGACCCATTTGCTTTCCCTGCCATGTCCGAAGTTGGCAACGCGCCAGGTCATGCGGCCGGCTTCGTGGTTGTTGCGTGTCTGGCTGAAGCGCCAGAGGATTGTGAGCAGTCGGACTTGCTCGCCATCTTTGATGCCGTACATGTCTTGTGCGGCGGTCATGTTCTGTAGTTCTCTGCGGACCAGCTCTTCGTAGCGGGTGCGGGCAGCCAGTTCCTCCTGCGCTGACGCTTTGCCTAGCAAGTCACCCAGCCTTTGCATCTGATGGACCCAGAACTTGGAGCCGAAGTGAACGTGCATTACGCCCTGCTCTGCATGGTACTCCTCCTGCGTGCGTGTTTCCCTGACTTTCCCCTGTGCCCGATCTCCATCGGGTTGATCCGCCACCCGGCCGTTCTCAAAGAAGCGTGTTCGGCATTCTATCGAATCGTACAGAGAAAGGTCGACTTGTGATTGGAGGTCAAAGGTAATGCTCAGGGTTGCTCCTGCGAGCCGCTCCATGGTCATAACCTTGATACTGGCATCGCAGATGAGGACATGGTGATCCCTGAACTGTTCTGTCCGGTGAAATCGGAACTCGGGATATTGCTTGTGCCACGACGATATATCGGCGATGTGTAGGTCATCCAAGCGGGGCTTGTTGTTGCTTAATTGAGTGAAATCATGGGCGTGACGCTTTGCCACTTCGACAAACATGTCGAAGTTGGCTACTGTATACGGAGAATCGTCATGGCCAGATAGGAGCTTTGCAAGAGCGACTGAAGAAGGAAGGTAACCCATGTTCTGCTGTAAGCCTGAGTCGGTCTGTGAGTGGTCATACTTGGAAGATGCGTGTCGGTGCCGGTGATGGCCGAAGTGTGAGCCGTGACGTCCTCGGCCGCTGCGACCACCCATATCCTCGGTGGACATGTAAACCAAGACTGCTCTCCACGTCAGCGACCAGTGTTGCAGGCTCCATGACGCACTTACTCTGCGGCTGATCTGAAAGCATAGGCTTCAGCACCTGGATGTGACTTGAGACTTGCTTCCGTGTGCGGGGTTCGCCCGTGTCTCTGTGGATAGAGTCTGCTACCAACTCATTCCGGCCACGTAGTTGGCCATCTAACATTTGCTTTCGGCGGCCCATGGGTGGCCATCGGACGAGAGCTGAGATTATCAGTTTGAGCACGGTAACCAGGTCGGACGAGCATACCTCTGAAGAAAGCTTCTTCGAGATGGTCTGGCCACCGCTGCTCCTTGTTGTCCTTGGCCGATGCTGTTTCCGAGGGTTGGCGATCACGGTACTTCTGGTATTTGTCGCAAGCCTTCAGCAGCTTCATGAGCCTCTTTGTCTCAAGATCGATCTGGGCTTCCGATTTGTCGCTGTTGAAATGAGAAGCCAGATTACCCGTAAAGTAACCACCTAAACGACCGGCATAGATGGGAGTGGGTGAGCGTTTGCATGAGGAAGCATCCTCGCTGTATTCGTGCCGCCTGTTTGCCGATCGCTCTTGCAACACTCGGCTTGGTATGTATGTATCAGTGTCTGGTAGGGCTGGCGCGTTAGAGGGAAGGACGCATGAACGATGATGTAGTTCCATTAGGAGGGAATGCTCGTAGATGAAAAGAATAGGAATCTAACAATGTCTGAAGGAAGGAACGTGGAGCGGTCGGAGCGAAGGAATGACTGAAGAGAATGGTATGGACGTGGCGAAGCCGAAGCAGCAATGTAGGAGCACATGAAGCGGTGATATACAGCGAGTCTAGACGTCCGTCAGGAGGGCAGGATTCGCCTCTCACAAGGCACATCCGGTAACCACCAAAACGGAGCACACAGTCGCTGTGGTGACATAACGTCGAGATGAAATTAGGCTAACACACTATAGAGTCAAGCGTCGACCGAACCATTTCGCTTGTCGATCGTATAATTACGCCCACGAGGTTTCCACCAAGTGGAATGATAACATTGCTGGTTTGGTTGCGATTAGCAAGGCGAGCAAGGGCATGGGCAACTGCCGAAGATCTATTTCATTGGAGCGAACTGGCTCACGCACTTTGTGCGAGGGAGACGAGGCACGGGAATGTTCTAAAGTCGAAGAATGTCAGCAAGCGTAAACAAAACTTCAACGTTACAGGCGTGGCAGTGAGCGTGCGAGACTGACTAATGTCTTTCACGTTTAAGACATAGGGAGCAAGGCAGCAACGCGGTGTGGTATCCATGCGTTTGATTTCAATCCTGTGCAGGTAGCAAGGTCTCCTGTCGCGGGTAGCGAAATTTCAAGACCGCGATGCCAAGCGTACGTGACGCTGATGTCTTAAGTATAGAGCGAAAGGGCGAGCCCTGAAAGCCTCGCGTCCTTAGTCATGACAGCAAGGGGTGGGTCAAGGGACCGTTTGGTATCGCGACGCACAATTTTACCAGGACGCGCTGCCGGCTAAGCTTCGTCTAGATCGTCGGTACCTGCAACATTAAACTTTTTCCGTCCGCCTGACGTCAAACGCTGCAGGGCAACTTTGTTCGCCTGCGAACCAACTTTCTGTTGCATCTTCTCCAGCTCCAGTTCTGGGTCGTCCGCCTCAGACTCAGCAAAGCTGAGAACAAGGTGTCTGCCCAGTAAATGAGTGCCACGAAGTTGGCTCATGGCATTGGCAGCATCGCGCTTCGTCGAAAACTCGGCGAAGGCAAATCCACGAGAGGACGAATCGAATTTCTTCGGCACCCTGACCGAGCGCAAGGATCCGTAAGGGGCAAAGAGCGCGCGCACATCTTTCTTCTATATGCAGGTTAGAACGTGCAGCTTGGAATATCATGAAGGAGGGGTACGTACGGTAGCTTCGAAAGGCAAGTTCTTGATAAGGATCTTTGTCCCCGCAGCCTTCTTGGCAGCGTCCTCCTTTCGTCGCTCTTCAGCAGCGTCAGCTCCTCTGTGCGAGGCTTGTATCTTGAGGCTATGGCCTTCAAGGCTATAGCCATCCATGGCTCGCAGCGCCGCAGAAGCTGTTTCGGAGCTACTGAAGTCCACGAATCCATAACCGAGCGAGAGTACACCACGCTTGGGGTCGATCTTGGTTCGAACGACCGCACTGCGAAACCCACCCAATGGCTTGAATGTCTCAGAAAGCTTCTGTGTCGTGGTCGTAAAGTTCAAGTTTTTCACGTGTAGTGTAACCGTGTTGGTCGATTCTGGCTCCTCTTCAAACAAGTCCTGGGCAGACAATACTGCGCCAGGCTTATCAGAAGCTGCAGTGGGGGCAGTTGCTGTCGCGCTTATCGCGCCTTCCTTGAAAAGATCTTTAGGTGCCTTTTCGAGGTATAAGATGGAGTCCTTCATCTTCTTGTATGATAGAGACATGAATGCAGACTTTGCTTGCCCTGCGTTCGCGAACTCCAAGATGGCAGTCATGCCTGTGGGTGGCATCAAGAACCTGCGAATGGTGCCATGCTCCTCGAAAAGTTGCCGTACCTCGTCTGAATTCACTCCATGGGGAATATTTTTGACAAGGATAGCAACGTCACCCTTTGCGCTTCTCTTGAATGCTTCAAGGTCCACACCGTTTTTCGTAAAGTACCCCTTAGTCTCCTGGATGATGTGTGCTTCAGCATGGGCTTGCTTGACCGCAGCATCCGCAGAAGTGGGATCCAAGAGCTCAGCCTTGCTGATGTTGAGACGCTCCGCCACGGTTGACAGCACGGCATCAGTGTTGAGATACAGCGAGTTCCAGTTGAAAGTCGCCGCGGAGGCATTCTTCTTCCTGAGCACTTCCTTCTGTTTCTTAAGTGGCAGCTTCGATATGGCAAACTCATCGAGTGCGTCGTTGCGTTTTGCCTTGCCCGAGATGATGTGGAGCAGTCTTCCTTGGAAGATAGTACCATCATTGTCAAGATACGCTTCCACCGCCTGGTCAGGATCCTCGAATTGCACGAATGCGAATCCTTTGCCCTTTCCGTCGACCTTCTTCGTTGGGACATGGACCTTGTATTGTCAGTAAATTGGCCAGAAATAATAGCAGTTTAAGGCAGGGCTGGGGGTCGCCAATTTCAGATAAGAGACACATCTACTAAAATAGTCTCCAAGTCAACCTCATTTGCAAAAGCATCAGTTGTCCCTATCATGATATTCATCACATGGCGGGGGTGGGAAAGAATGTATGCAAGCCTACCTCTTCGAGTGTGCCAAACTTGGCAAACTGTTCCCGTATGTCATCTTCAGTAATGTCGTAGTGAAGATTCCTCAGAAACAGTCGGCCAGTCTGGCGCACCTTGTCCTCTTCCGTCGGCGCAGCATCTTCATCCTGAGCTTCTTCTGCTGGTGCAGGCTCGGGCTGAGCGACTTCAGCTTCAGGCTGCTTCTCAATCGTATCCGCGTCGTGCTTGACCGCTGGCGGTAACGATGGGATGTCTTCGTCCTCCTCCACAAGATCAAGTACTCGATTTGTCCGTGACCGGAGCCAGTCAGCATCTGAGACAGGGCCAGCATCAGCAACAGGCGCATCAGGGAGCTCCTCGAAATCGTCAACCTGTTTGGGAGCGTCGTGGGCGTGGGACATGATCGATTCAGGCTCCACTGCAGGTTCCACTACCGGTGACGGTATTTGCTCCACAGTCTTCGGCTTCTTCGACAGCACCTGATACTCATCTTCGCTCTCGCCTTCCGGAATGACAATTTCTTCGGCTGGCTCCACAACAGGCGCAGACTGCACCCCCAGTTGTGGGTCATCGTTCGCCCACGCCTTCTGTTTTGAGGGTATTTGCATTACGTTAAGAAACTCCTTCAGCTTCGGGTCCTTCTCAACGTCCTCGCGTTTCCGCTTGAGGTTGATCTCTTGCTGTGGTTGTACGTAGGCATCGTCTCTCGGGGCACTCTGGTCGTACTTTTGCTGTCGACGCGATTTGGGCAGTTCCTTGTCCGCGATCTAGTGCTATCGTAAGTGCAATCCAGTGCTGTGCTTCGTAGGCTACTTACAGCTCTCGCGGGCTCAGCAAAAATCTTGGACATGCGGATGAAAGACTTGTTGAAGTATTTGATCGCGTTGGAAGCATCTTCTGGCGTCTTGTATCCGACGTAGCCAATGCGACGAGCGGGGAAGTACTTGACGTCCGTGACGGGGAATTTGGAGAAGTGTTTACGAACATCGTCCTCCGAGAACTTCGGCGGCAGACCGCGTACGAATATGCGCGAGGTCTCCATAGCTATTGTTGTTCTCTCTTGTGGCCTGCACTAAATGTGAGAGAGGTGTGAAGGTTGCTGGCCGCGATTTCCCAAATTTTCTAGCTAGCGGGCCCAAGCGAAGACGCTCGGTCGCACCTGCCGCGTTGTGCGCCAAGGCCGCGGTTCTCCTGCGCCAGCCCTGCGACATCAACACTCCACAAGCCCCCATACATCGCATACCACTGCTCGCCTAGTCTGCTCGCTGGGCTAAATCACCGTTCAATCTTATCATTCGGACCGCCCCAGCAGATTTCACCATGGCGAGCGAGAAAGACCTTCCGATCAAGCAAGAAGGTACGGGTGTACAGATGTTGTGTATCCTGAAGTTCAATTGACCACTAACACGTGCACAGCGCAGATCAAGTCTGCGGATATGGTAATGGGATTTCGCTGTACAGATTCCGCACCTTTTCTGACTGTCTGAGCCAGAGCGATGAGATGCAGCAGGAGGCCATCGAAGTTGGTATGGAACCCTTTGGAAGGCGCCTAAATACAAACTGACAGCCAGCAGCCCAGACCGCCATGGACCAATTCTCCATCGAAAAGGTGTGATTTGAGAGGCTGTTGAGCATTTATTGGAAGACTGACTGCCGCTAGGACATTGCTCAGTACATCAAGAAGGAGGTGAGCTTTCGTATCGCGTCGTCTTCTTGTTCTGCGCTGATATTGATACAGTTCGATAGCCGCAAGGGTGCAACGTGGCACTGCATAGTGGGTAGGAACTTTGGAAGCTTCGTGACTCACGGTACGCAAATGCATTGACAATGACAACATGCATAGATGTCTAACTAAGTCCTGCACAGAGACCAAGCACTTCATCTACTTCTACCTTGGACACTGCGCCATCCTACTCTTCAAGACTCAGTAAGCACATTTGCAATGGACTCGGGAACTCGCTCTGAACACTGGATACCCTACTTGCTTTCGGCCTTGTTTGATATCTTTATCACGCCTTACACTCACGCCAACCCTAGGCTATAAGATGTGTCGCCTTCCGAAGTCCCCGGACCCCGGATCTGAGGTCCTCCAAGATGTGGGAATGGAGTGACGCATTGGCCGGATTGCAAAGGACCTTTTGATATGACCGACACGAGTCTCCTTTCCCAAAACTGTGTCTAAGAGCAGGTATATACCTAATGGAATAATCTATATCTCAGAGCCACATACACACATCAATGTTTCAGTCCTGTTGTCGAGTCGTATGTACCCGCAGTAATTCGGAAGGTAGCAGAAGTGATAGATGGGTTTTGAACATTCCAACAATATCAAGTGATCACGCGTTGCTGCGTAAGATACCGAACGACTTGCATCATATATGCGCAAATTACTATAGACTACCCCGCGACGCGTGTGTAGTGCATGCCAAAGGATCGGGTTGGCGCTACACCTGGCCAAGTGTGGCGGAGCTTCATGGCGCCAAGTAGGGTTGTCGTCATGCTCCGCGTTCCGGCATACACGTTTCCCCAGCTCTTGCCGCAATACTCGTCACACATTACACACACCTTTCACCTGCTCAGACACATCTTTCTTTCACGCAGCACACTCCCTGACACCTGCGCAACCCGATATTTACTTGCGACATCCATCCCCGAGCTCCATCTATCGCGCGCATACGGCACCTTGCCCACGCTTCCACCCACACCAAGCATCGTATCAGCGCACCTACTGCAATCATGTTTTTCTTTTTCACATGCGGAACGCACAGTACGACCTCTTTCCCCGCCCTCCCTTCCTCTCTCTCTCTTTCTATCTCTCAAACTAACTCCCCACCCCAGCATTCACATCCGCTCTCAAAGGCGCTGAAGGCCTGACCTTCCAATGTCAAAACTGCGGCAACCATTCGGCGCGCCCGATGAAGCGCTGGGAATGGTTCACCTTCTGCTTCGTCCCCGTCATTCCATTCAGCCTCAAACCCTACAAGGAGCTCGGCTGCCATATTTGCAACTTCTGGCAGGACGTCAAGTACCGGCCGGACGTGCAGGCGCAGATCGGCGGAGCGAAAGAAGTTCCGCCGCAGGGACAGGGATACCAGATGGGCGGGCATGAGCAGGGCACAGGGAAGCCTGGGTATGGGCCGCCGCCGGCCGGGGTGCCGCATCAGTATCAGTAGGGCAGATCCCGACAGGTGAAAAAGACGGTGAAGGTGGAGCAGACGTTGAGGTTGGCACTAGCTGAGAGACGGAGGATTTGCACGAGGCCCAGGTTGGGACATAGGCTGCGGCTCAGGATCAAGGAGTGCCAGGGCCAGTGGATGCGCGGTGAGAGCAACATCTGCGCCTTCTTCTCGCACAGGTTGGTGTAATGCGGCGACAGAGGAGAGGCCTAGACGACCCTTTTCTTTGTGTCTTCAAAGCCACGCTGAGCGTTGGATATTGGGAGCACGGCATGGCGTTGGAGGGATATCATATACCAGGTTGCTTTTTCTTCATCATTGACATATTTCAATTCGCCATCCATTCACCCCGTTTCGATGTCCAAGGGTCCCGCTATCTGAAATGATATGTTCCGTGGTAACTCGCCGTGTAATACACGTCTAGTTTCCTGATAGGATAACGTAGTTAGGCATGTCACAAAGTCTTTAAGAGTCTGAGCTCTTCTTTCAAGGCTCTGTGGTCATATTTGCGATTGGATAATTGCTCTGCCACAACCTTGGTCATGTCTATTACTCCTTAAAACTCCCCCCCTCGCTCACATCCGGGTACACATCGAATCTCCTCTGCGTGTACAGCGGGATCCCCTTCCTAACCTCCTCAATCCTGCCCGCCTTCAACTCCTGCACCACAATCCCTTCCTTCTCGTCCAGCTGCTCCAGCACCTCCGCGTTCGGGTCCACAACCATGCTGTGTCCCCATGCATTATAATCCGCCTCCATGTCGCGACTCGGACTGCACAGTCCGACAAACACCTGATTATCCATCGCCCGCGCACGCGCCTGCAACTCCCAGTGCAGCGCGCCCGTCGTCATGTTGAACGCGCCGGGGTAAAGTAGTAAGAACGCGCCCTTGCGCGCGGCAATGGTCGCGAGTTCGGGGAAGCGAATGTCATAGCATATCGCGATGGCTATCTTGCCGTACTCGGGGATGTCGACTAGCGTAATCTTGTTGCCTGGAGAGAGCACATCGCTCTCCTTGAACTTGATTTTTCCCGGAATGTCGATATCAAAGAGGTGCACTTTGCGGTGCGTGGCCAATAGCTCGCCGCTCGGCGCGAAGGTGAGGTTCGTGTTGTACCACTTCTTTCCATGCGTCCCTTGTCCACTTTTAGCGCCGTCCTCTTCGACAAGCTCCGGTATGCTTCCACCGACGATGTATGCATTTGCTTCCTTCGCGAGCTTCGACAGTGCATGGAAAGTGGGCGACTGGTTTTCGGTAGGCGGCGAGGGGAGCAGCGTCTCGGCGTACTGCGGGAAGTACTTCGTTCCGTAGGGGCTGTTGAAACATTCGGGGAGGACGACGATCTTTGCGCCGCGCTCGGTAGCCTCGAGGACCTTTGTGCGCGCGTGCGAGAGGTTGTGCGCTTTGTCGGCGGTGCAGGCGAGCTGGACGAGGGCGACCTTGACGGATTGTTTGAGCAGCGACGCCATGGTGGCAGCTATGGGGGAGGCTGAGAGGGGAGGACGAAGTAGTGGGAAAGAGGCGGTTCAGGGCGGCTTAGAGTGGGATGAGGACATGTTTGGCTGATGGTGGGGAAGGAGAGCTCTGTGAGGTTGACCGTCAGCGGATAGGCCTCGGCTATACTTGCCAGGTGTGATGTAGCATGTGGTGCTCTCAACACCACCTCCACCGTGGACATGACCACGGCGATTCGGTATCGGCTTCAAGTTGTTGAACCTAAAATAACCCCAATTCACCCAAGATTAAACGCGAGGGATCCGACTAGACCTGACCTTCGATCCGGTACATGAACAACACCGGCCTCCCATTGAACTTGACAACTTGGGATTTGGAATGCAGGGTCTTGGATCAAGCGCTCACGGCGTAAGCATGATAGCCTCTACCCAGTAAGAAAAGATTTCAGGGTTTGTCCGGAAGTATACGAGTACGGGAATGTAGTAATTGCGTGCAGACGACGTCACTGCAGATATCCCTTCTTAATAACATATTGTTGCGTACCTACAGGCGCAGGTGCAAAAGAGACTTCTATCACACGTACGCGATAGATAATCTATATACCTTTGGGACCTTGTTTCCAAACATATGACATGGAACACATCGAGTGAACGCCTGAGCTGACGTTAGAACCCATTCCAGTCGCTGGTCAGAGCTGGCGACATTAAGATTGCAAACCTCACACTACCTATACCGAAGCTGATCAAGGGGAATAACTACGTACTGACTGTGCTTTCCGACCACATGGGCCATAACGGGAACTGGTTCGTCGGCTACAATGAGATGAAGACGCCGCGCGGGATCATAGGATATGATTTCCGAGGCCACACGCCTCCGAAAAATGGCACGTCGCGCGTGCTCGACGGCATGAAGTGGAAGATTACGGGCAACCTCGGTGGCGAGGACTTCCAAGGTGGACGGCGAGGCTCGCTCAATGAGGGCGCTCTCTGGGTTGAGCGAAACGGTTACAATCTTCCTGGGGCACCGACTGAGTCTTGGGAAGCGAGCAAAGGACCCTCAACGGCGCTGCAGAAGCCGGGTGTGACGTTTTACACCGCCACATTCACCCTCGCCATCCCACTCTCCATCGATGTTCCCCTCTCCTTCGTCTTCTACGGCGATGCCTTCAACGGGAAGAGGAAAGACTGGAGGGCGCAGCTGTGGGTGAATGGGTATCATTTTGGGAAGTTTGCAAACGGCATTGGGCCGTAGAAGAGGTTTCCTGTCCCACAGGGAATATTGAATTATAGTGGTGAGAACACATTAGGTGTGAGTATCTGGGCGTTGGAAAAGGAGGGTGAAATGCCGAAAGACTTTGAAATGGTAAGCGGGATGGCTGTGGAGAGTGGGTTTGGGGATGTGGAGTTGAATCCGATGGATGGGTGGGTGGAGAGGGAAGGATCGTATTAAGTGGGAGCTGATGGGGAAAGAGGGTCGCGGCTTGGCTTGCGGCTTCGGACACAATAATTCGTACACCGAAGTTGCACTTCACTTATCCTAGCGACGATACACGCGGGAGGTCTCAGCTGTATGATTCTTGCCATCTGTGAAATACGGTATAGCGCCGCGGGCACCAACACTTGGGCCCTAGTTAAGAATTATGAGCGTAAGACACTTGGACGAATGGGGGATCTCGCTAGGTTTGATGAACAGAGGAAGCCTTGCGGTTGTTTTGGTCCCAATTGAGATGGTGTCTATCGTGCAGGACTATAGATTACTGCATGTCGCAACCTCACCCCTCCACGAAGATATCACAACACGACATGTCGCTGAGGACGATGAATCCAGCACTCATAATCTCCTATACCCCCACATACACCGAAAACAACGTCTAAGTTTCCAAAACCTTGGACAGGATTGTATCATGCCCTCAAAGTCCCCAGCACCGTCACACCGTCACACTCAACATCTACTCTCGTCAAATCATGAATGCAAACCAATCAGGGCATATATGCGCTCGCAGAAGAGCCTTGTTCTAGATCATACCGGGATCTTCGCATGCGCATTCAAGACTACTGGAAAGTGGTCACGTTGTGAACTTCACTACATGTTAGCACAAATTTATGTACCAAGAGTTTCCATTTGGCGCCCATGCCTTGCTACAACGGAGATGACGATATTCCCATGTGATTGGCAATGTTCATTGATTGCACATGCGACTACACTTCACACAAAGTCCGGCACACAGCAACCAGCGCGGCCAACAGTCCGTACTATTGTCCGTAGTTTACTGTCCGTAGTAGCTTTTCAACCGTCCGTACCGTACTAGTCCTTCAACCGTAAGAGCAACCGTACCGTACTAAAGTTAGAACCGTAGTACTGCCGTTATTGTTCCTATTTAGGAAGGTGTGTCACGTATCTATTAGGCGTTAGATAGACTAGATCTAGACTACTTTAGGTATAGGATATACTAATATTATATCTAAGCTACTTCTAGTATAAATTAGATTAGACCTAAACTACTTTAGGTATAGTATATGCTAGTTAAAGTTAGTAAACTTAGACTATTTTAGTTATAGAATATACAAGATCTAGACCCTCTTAGGTATAGAATATTCTAGATCTAGATCTTTTTAGGTATAGAATCCTCTAGATCTAGACTACTTTAGATTAGAATCTACTAAGGCTAGGCTCTTTTAGGTATAAAATACTATTATTCTAGACTACTTTAGGTATATTAAATCTAAGAGGGTAGCTAGTCCTAAAGGATTAAAGTTAGTTCTTAGGTAGGAGTACTTATAAAGGTTAAGTAGTCTTATTAATAAAAATAATAGTATCTTATAAAGGATAATAAGTTAATAATGTAGCCTAAGTGTAATCTAAATAATAGATTAATAAAAAGGTTAAACATAAGTATAGAAAGTCTATTCTTACGTTCCTATATACTATAGTAATTAGTCTAACTAATTATAGTAATTAACGCAATTAGGCTATGCTTAGTAATTAGTGCTATAGTCTGCGTAGTCCACTTGGTATACTAAGGCTACTAATTATACTAATTAGGTTATATAATAGTAACTACGACACACGCGCTACTTTATAAAATAGTTATATATATAGGCTAAGTAATTTATACTTTAGATTTTAATATTATTCCCCTTCTTTCTAGGATTTATTCTTAAATTATATAACGTTATTATATACCTAGTTATTACTAGAGCAACTCCTTCGTTATAAGTCGTATTACTTTTGATACTATTATACCTAAATGTTTACCTACTACGAGTACTAATTATTACTATTTTTTATAAAACTCTATTAACTCCTTTATTAACGCTATAGTTAAGAAATGTGTAATACATACTAGACATAGTTATATTTATAAGGTCTACGTTTATTTTAGGAAATATAGCGAGTATTTTATTATAGTTAATATTATAATATTTATGTGTTAGAGTCTAAGTTTAACTAGTTACTTTTAGAGAAAAAGAAGTTATAAGCATAGATAAAGAAATTAATAGAAATATATTACACTGTGTCTAAGGCCTATATAAAGGTATTAGAAAAGTTACGTATTACTTATACGTATAAAGATTAATTACATTAGTGAATAGACTTACTAAATAAGGATACTAAGGATACTATTACTATAGAAAAGAAGAATATATAAGAGGTAGAGGTATAAGTGTGATAGGCTTAATGCTTAATAAGCCAAATTGCCAAAGAATACTTTTATAAATCTATAAGAAGTAGAAGTTAAGCTTCTACTACTAAACTTATATATCTAGGGTTAGAAGATTAGATTTTAAGAACCTAATAGGCCTAAGGTTAAAGTATCTAAAATAAGAATATCTACTAGGTCGTAGCCTAGAATATACCTCTCTAGCCCTAGTTAGGTAGCGTCTAACTTAGTAGCAATTAATTAAATAGATTAATTTTTATTATTAGTCTCTTATTACTATTAGGTACGAGGAGGGCTATTAGGTACTTAAAAAGAGAGCGTTAGTTCACCTATTATAAGTAAGCGTGTTATTTACGGCCTTAATCTACTACTCTATAATAGGTCTATTATTTTCGCGATAGGCAGAAGTAGGTGTAGTTATTCTAGTTAAGGTAAAGTGTTGCACTAGCGCTATTTACTAGCTTATTAATAAAACCTTTATTATTATTAATATAGGCTCTTCTCTACTAATCTACAGTAGTTTTACTTAGATTTCTCTAGATAGCACTTTATCCCACTAGCCACTTTTATTTCTTTTAATATTTTCCACTTTTTCGTGTTCTACTTAGCTTGTTTTCTATCCCTATTACTCTTATTTAAATTGTGAGGTCTAGTTATAGGCAATAGTACTTGCTTCGCACTAGGAAGGACAGTAAAAGGATGACTCTAGTAATATTAATAGAATAATACTTGTCTTATATAGAGTTAACGCGTGGCGCAGGTTTTGCGCAGCTAGCTCGCTTAGCGCACAGACCCTCTATGAGGCCTTGGCGCTAGATACCACAACACCACAACAATATCGTGATCTACCTGTTACATAAATAGCCTTTTCTAACTACTAAAATACGCTACGTAACTTAAAGTGTGCTTATACTAATAATAGTTAAAATAACACTTCTTATACTTTAACGCCTAGTACGCTTAGTTAGAATAGTAAGAGTAAAAAGTAGAAACTTATTAATAAAACCTATGCTATTACTAATAATCTACTAGTAAAAATAAAAGTAGAGTCTATTTATAAAGAAAGTTATTCTATTTCTAAAAGTTATTTCTCTCTTTTTCTTTTTTCTTTTTTCTTATTTCTTTCTTCTTTTTTCTTTTTTTATTATAGCGTCTACTACTATTTCTTCTTTTAGTAGTTTTTTTTAACTATTCCTTAGTTCTTTTAACCCCTAGGGGTTAAGAATTGATATATTTAGGCCCTTAAAAATAGCGTAATTATATATCTATATTGTAGGTTTGGCTTAATCTGTAATTAAGTATTTAAGGGTTAATAGTATACTATTGTGTAAAGGGTAAGAAGTAGGTTTAATTAATTATGTCTTGTCTATCGTATAAAGGGGCACTAAGGACCTTATAAAGTCTCTGCCTCTTAGCGCTAACCTAAGTAGTGGGTCCTTGTGTAGGTCCTTATAGGTAGGTAGGGCCTTATAAAGTCTCTACCTCTTAGCGCTAACCTAAGTAGTGGGTCCTTGTGCGGGTCCCTATAGGTAGGTAGGCCCCTATTTCACTTAGTGCTGTTTATATAATAAAGTATATAAACACTAGTAACTTTTCTTTTATATAATAGCTTATGTCTATTATACACTTCCCTTTCCTATCCTTCTTTATCTATATAGTTAGCCTTCCCCTATTAGAACAGGTTATAAAGTAAGTGTAGTGTCGCTATATAGTAGAAGTCCTATTTATACCTACTCTTATATAAATAGGTAGTAACAGCTAATCTGCTTAGTTCTTACTCTACCCCTTTATATAGTAGTAGAGTCGCATTGCGTAATAAGGCTCTTTCTAGGTATATATCCTATGCGTAAATAGAAGGTAGGGTGTTAAGTAATATAATGCTTAGCACTAGGTCTTAGTAAGTAGGTATAGAAGAATGTCTCCTAGTTATGCGATAAAAGTATATAGTAGAAGTAAGGTATAAAGTAGCCTTCTATGCTTCTTCTTTATTACTCTATTAGTCTTATTTATCTTCTTTCTCTTTTATATAATAGTTTTTATCCTCTAGGTCTCCTTTAAAGTTAAGGATAATCTTGTCTAGCTAGATAGAAGCATAATCTCTTAGTTATTAAAGAGACTAGGAGTGTCTAGCCTCTTTATATAATGTAGTTTGTTAGGCAAAAGTAGTCTAGGTTTCTAGTTACTGCTACTAGTGTGGCTTTATATATAGTGTCTCTGTCTTCGCACGTATAGGGATAGGCCCTAGCTATACTTTATATATATATGTATTGCCTATAGATAGTGTAGGTTATATTATTAGGATTATGTAAAGTAGTTTAGGTTAGGATTATAGCGTTGTTGTATAAAAGGTCTATAGCTTATAGTTAAACTATAATAGTTTAAAGAGTTTCTTTGCATAGGTGTCCTTTATTATAGTATTAGTAGCGATAAAGCCTTCTTTTATAAGAAAAGTAATAAGCTCTCTTCTTACTATATAACTAATCTTATTAAAGGTTCTTTCTTTCTAGTTATTAAAATCTTTAGTAAAAGAAGAAATTACCTCTTTACTTTTAAGGCTACTTACGCGATATTACGTAATTATGTACACTATATAAGTGTTAGCTATTTTAGAGAAGGGGGTAGGTGGCTATGTAGATCTACTCTATCTACCTAGTACTTTTGTGCGATCTCTCCTTTTAAGGTAATAGCTTTAATATTTATTACTTCCTCTACTTATTAAAGCTATGTTACTTTATCTTCTTACTAAGGAGGCAGTATTAATTATTACGTGACGTCCTTCGGTTATAGTTCCTCTAGGAAGTTTCCTAGTCTTAAGGCTATGTTATTATTATTATCTTTCTTTATTGTGCGACGTGTCTACATTTAGTTATCACTAGTTTAATTATACGACTTATTTGCGTTTAGTTATTGCTAGTTTAATTATGCGACGTGTTTTTTAGGGTTATAAAAGGGTTCACTATCTCCTTTCTTTTCTATAGAATAGCTTAGACTAGATTATGCAACTCTTTACAGATATATACACTTTATTTCTACTTATTATACAATCTAAAATTTCATTTCTAGTAAAGGTAACAATATAAAGCCTACATATCTAGCTTATAGGGCGCTCTGTCTTTAAACCTTACTAGTTTGTAGTTAATTAGAATTAACCACTAAATAGTGTAGGTTTAGCTTAATCTATAATTAAGCATTTAAGGATTAATAGTATACTATTGTATAAAGGGTAAGAAGTAGGTTTAATTAATTACGTCTTATCTATTGTATAAAGGGGCACTAAGAACCTTATAAAGTCTCTACCTCTTAGCGCTAACCTAAGTAGTAGGTCCTTGTGCGGGTTATTATAGGTAGGCAGGGCCTTATAAAGTCTCTGCCTCTTAGCGCTAACCTAAGTAGTAGGTCCTTGTGCGGGTCCCCACAGGTAGGCAGGTTCCTATTTCACTTAGTGCTGTTTGTACGATAAACTATATAGACATATATACTATTATTAAGCGCTAGTGTATTAACTATGCTTAGTGTAGTTATATTTAACTTTTAAAGCTAGCTAGCAAAGCCTCTACTTATAAGAAGTACTATATATATAAGCTTACTAGCTATACTAGCTATATAAGCTCTTTTTTAAGCCCTTTTGTATAGCTCCCATTACTAATTTATATTATAGATCTAGCCTACTCTAATTAATAAATAGCGTAAAAACTATACTAAAATCTTTATTAGTAGCGGCTACCTTTTCTAGAAGAACAAGAATAAGAGTAGTAAGTAGTAGTTAGAATTTATATTATAGCTAGACGCCGTTTACCAGTTAGTTAAGGACGCTATTATTACCGTTTATAATACTTTTAAGTAGTAGACGTAAGTCGCTACTACTACTACTATGCTTCCTAAAGTTCTTACTCTACTTACTTATACTACTAAAGGTGTTAAAGCTACTATTAAGCTTATTAAGCTACTCTTTATTAAGGTATAGAAGCTCTACGCTACTCTCCCTTTAGCCTTTATAAGTTCTATTCCTGTTTTATCTACTAGGCGTAGCTAATATTAAGATAGAAAAAAATACGTTACACTCTATTACTACTACTACTATTGTCTAAGAGTAAGAATAATAATCCTCCTACTAATAAACTAGTAAATAACGCTGCGGAGGCGGCTCTAATAGGCGTGTAGTCTATAATTATTTTTATAGCTGTTTTTGCGCAGCTATGTAACTAGTTAGGTTTTACGTAGTTATAGGAGGCTTAGGGGTAGTGTTATGCCTTTATAATTTATAGCTTAGGCTAGGCTCTACTAGATCTTCCTTATTTAGAAGAGGCTATATAGTAGGGACTATTCTAGATAACCGTTTTCTACGCAGTTTCTAGAATAACTTAATTCTACTACTACCTTCTAAATACTAGCTAAACGGCCTAGTTTTGTATACCTTTAGATCTGGGAGAAATAACTCTTATATAGACTTTACTCCTAGTTTACCTTATTAATCCCCTGTTACTAGAGGGAAGGTAGGCAGGAACGGCTAGGATAGAACCTTAGAGAATACTAGCCTAGGTTACTATAAAGTAATAGGCCTACTCTCTTTATCCTTTACTAGATAGATAATAAAAACCAGGTAAACTAGACTAGGCTAGAACGCTTATATAAGCCTCCTAACTTTATATCTCCTAGAGAGGTAAAAAATAGATCTTTCTAATAAAGTACATCTTTCTAGAGAGATATAGTCTCTAGAATTCTATTCTAGTAAGGAATTAAACTAAAGATTATATAACCTAAATAGTTTCCTTTAAGAAATGCACTCTTTCCTTATAGGGTTAAAAAGTTACCTATTATGGAAAACTCTATAGTAGCTTAAACTAATAGGTAAATACCTAAATAGTACTACTAATGAACTAATACGTAGTAGAAGGCTAGGCCGGGCTTATAACCTATAAAGAGGAAGTAAAGGCTAGAGGATAAAAGGTAACGTTTTAGACCTTCTAGTACCTTCTCTCCCCTAGTACTAGTTACCTAGAATAGTAGAGACTAGGGTAATAGAGAATAGATGAAACGTAGGTAAATAGACTAATAAAACCTTAGGTATTATAGTGTTATAGGTGCGTTTACCTTAAGTAAGGAATATAAAAGAATAAGTTAAGTTATCCTATTTAGAATCTATTATACAAATTTAACTACTCTAATTGTCTATTAGGTCTCTTTGTATCTTCTCTAGTTATTATCTATTCTATTCCCTAGTTAGCTATCTTAAACAACAGCTAATTGGCCCTATGTTTCTCTAACTCTCTATTATAGGCTAACCTTTACACTACATTTTCCTCCCTCTTTTCTAGGCTTAGTCCCTTAAGCGTACTATCTTACTACCCTTTTAACACCTTATTAGTAGTTACCTCTTAGACCTATAATTTCCTTAATCCTTAGCTAGCCACCTTTACTTAATTATTCTACCTACTAACCTATCACCTATCTACTACTTATATTCCTATAATTAAAGTTGTTTATTAACTTCTTTATATATTAGGCAGGGACGTAGCGTTAGTCTAATTTTAGGGCTATAATTTTACCTTAGCCTCTAGCTAACTAACTGTGCCTAATTATATTAACTACTAATCTATCGCCCTTTTACTACTTATATCCCTATAATTAAAGTTATTTGTAGGCCTTTTAGTATATTAGATAGTAATATTATAGTAATATCCTTTTATAAATACTTCTACTAAGCCGCTTAGGTAGCCTACGCTTAATCTTTAGGGTATATAACTCTAGGATTTCTTCTACTCTATCCTTCTTCTAACTCTTACTTTTACTCTCCTCCCTCTGTTTTAGTCCTTCTAATACCTATTTAACAACTCTACTGCAGTTATAGCTATAGTTAACTATACCCTAGGTAGAATAGCTACTTCTAGTGCTAGTAGTAGGAAGGGTAGTAATAATTTAAATAAGCGTAGCCCTACTAGCAATATAAAGGCGAACCTTGTTATCTACCCTTTTAAGTCTACTAAGGAGTATATTATTAAGTAGCGTATTTTATCCTAAAAACCTTTTATATCCTATTACTAACTTTTCTAGTAAGGGTAAGGGCTAATTAGCGTATAAACTATAATTTTCTATATAAACTAGCTTACTTTATCTATAACCTAGGTATATTAAGTGTTACTTTAGGTTCTACTCTTCGCACTACTAGCGTCTATAAGAATAATAGCTATTTAGACCTTACTATTTAGCAGTTTAATATTAGTAATACTTAAGTAGAGACTATTACTAAGTTCTTTAGCTTAGGTACTAAAAAGACTCTATTAAAGCGTAGATACTATAATACTAATATTAATATAGGTATCTAGTATACTACTGCCTCCTTTTATTTTCCTCCTTCTTCTCTAATTAACTATTACTACACCTACTACTAGAATAAGAGTAAGAGGAGTAAGCTCTATTTTAGTAGTAAATATAGGGTTTCCTATTTAGAAGGTATGCTACTAAACTAAAGAGAATATAATAAGTACTAGATAAATAGTAACTATATCTTTTATTTTTTTTATTATAAGTTCTAGTTCTAATTCCTTATTACCTAAGCTAATATCTCTTTTCTCTTAAGTAAGCTAGCTAACCCTATTAGTCCTTCTATAGACAATATTATTTTAGCTGCTAATATTCTTTCTACTAGTATAACCTACTTTTAGGCTCCTTCTAGTTATATTTCTAAGGCTGTTTTTGCCCTTAATACTCCTATTTTTAGGGAGCCTATAGAACCCTAATATACTATTACTATAAACTATAGTTCTTTTTCCTTAGCAGCCCTTTAAAATTATTTCTAAAAGTCTTCTAGAGGTTTCCTCTAGTCTCCTCCTAGTAGTGCTTTATTATTTTAGGGTTTTAGTCCTCTAGCTTAAGGAGGTTTTTATTCTAGCTCTAATTATAAATTATCTAGTCCTAGATTACCTATGCGCCTAGATTCTTTTACTAGAAAGAATACTTCTCTTTAGCCTTAGCTATTTTTTAGTCTACTTATTCTTAGTATTTTTATTCTAGTTCTCTCTTGCCTTATTAGCGATCTATTAATTAGGCTACCTAAAATTATACTAGATCTCTTCTTTAGTCTAAGGTAACTAGGGCCTCTAGCTCTATAGAGCCCTAAACTCTAAATACTTATTAGTTTAGCTACTACTACAAAGATAATATTACTATTAATAATAAAGAGGATAATAATTAGTACTCTAATATATTTTTAGCTAGTAACTAGGTGTTTTCTATTTCTTTTTCCTATACTATCTACCTATTTTCTTTATTCTTTTATATTAATTTTTCTAAAATCCTATTAAGTACTTTACTTCTACTATCCTTTCTCCCTTTCTTTTACTAACTGCCTATAGTTAGCTTTCCTAATTCTATATTAAGAAAGGATTAGGCTAGTTTAATTTAATATTAAACTCTAAAGTAGAGATATTTTAGTTTATATTAAAATCTAATACTTCTACTCTCTTTAAAATAACTACTTTTAGTAAATTACCTCTTGTCTATGTAAGTAGTATAATAGCCTATTAGAGTTCCTTCTTCTACTCTACTCTTCTAGTTCTTATAAGGCTATCTTTAACTTCTAAGCTAGAATTGCTATACTCCTCCCTCTCTTTAATTTCTTAATAGCGTAGTAGTTTTAACAGCTTTAGTAGTAGGGTCTAAGAGTTAATTAGTAGGTCTTTAGGCATAATCCTTATTCTTCCTTTTAGTACCTAAGCTTTATTATCTAGGATATACTAGTAGAAGCGCTTAAGGTAGTTACTATATATAGTATACTAGAATATAGCTCTATTAAGCTCTTCTAGTTAGTAATATAACTAGCTAGGGTAGTTAATAGAGATTTAGTAAGGGCCTAGCTAGTAATCCCTTATCTTTACAGCTGTTAACTTGTCTATAGCCCTAAATAAATTCTAAACTAGCACTAGGTCTTCTTTATAAAAGTTTTATTAATAGGCTTTACTAAAATCCTATTACTCTACTTCCTTAAGGCGCATTCTTCTTAACCTAGATAGTGCCTCTAAAAGTTTATTACCTCTCTATTCTAACTACTTAGCCCTTAGGGCAAGTAGATCTAATTAGTTTTCTACCTCTAACTATAGTAGGGTCTACCAGCTTTTAATCGCTAGTTTAATAGGTAATATAGGTTAAATACTAGTTATTATCTCTATAGGGGCTAACCCTATGCTTTATTAAATTAAAATCCTTTTAGCCTATACTACTATAAGTAAATTGCGTTCCTAATTATTTTCTAGCTTTGTAAGTACTATAATAAGTAATTAGTAATCTTATTTAACTAGTCCTTAAGCCTTAGAGTTATAGGAGGAAGCTTAAATATAGTATATCTTATAGTGTCTGGCTAGTGCTTTAACCACTAATTTGTTTTTAGGCCCCCTATCTACACTTAGTTAAGGAAATACCCCCTACCTATAAATAATATTCTTATAGAGAAACTTTACAACACTTTCTAAATCTACTCTAATAAGCGCTCTAGCTTTAGGCTATCCTAAGGCGTATTTCCTAGTAACAATAAGAAAGGATTTCTAATGCTTACTTATAGGTATGTAGGTAATATTAATAGTCTATCGTTTAAATAAGATCCTAGGGTTACTAACCTTAAGGCTTATCTCTATTAAATTACCTTATTTAGTAGCACAAATAGTATATTTCTTTAGCTTAGTTTAAATTATCTTAAACTAGCTCTCCTACTAGAACTAAAACTAGATTGTAGTATTTATAGCCTAGATTCCTTTATAGTAGAGGTGCTAGTAGACCTTCTAAATAAGTGCCTTTTAAATATCTAGGTTATTAATTATCCTTTAGATAGTAAGATTTAGGGTTAACGTCTTAAATAGTAGGTTCGCTTTTATAAAAAGGGTTTAGGCCTTCTTTAACTACAAAAGGCGGTTTTTCTAGGGTATTAGCCTATTAGGTCTTTTTCTAAATAGTAAGAACCTCGCTATCTCTTCTAATTTGTCTAAAAAGTCTTCGCTAAGGATCTAAGCCTTTTATAAGGTAAACACTAAGCTATTATTATACTTCTCTACTATATAGTCTATAAAGGGACCTAGGTCTTCTTCTAATCCTTCTAGCGCTGTCTATTCTTCTAGTTAGGGGTACCTTAATAATCTATTAGTAATAGTATTATATTTTCCTAGCCTATAGATAATTTTAAAGTCCTATAGTAGTATTATATCTAGCTATTAGTTTATAACTAATTTGAAGAGGTTAGTAAAAGCCTAGTTAAGCTGCGAAATTAAAGTATCTATATCTATTTTAATAATAAATTAGGTTCTATATAGGTACAGCGTAAACTTCTTTAGTACCTATACTACCGCTTTATATTTAAGCTTAGTTAAGTGCTACTTTAATTCTACTTTAGACTATAGTGTACTCTTAAACCACACTAGGTGGCGCTTCCTATTCTCTCCTACTTGCTTAATATAGGCTCCTCCTCCTTATAAACTTACGTCTACGCAGACGAAAATCTGCCTTTCTAATTTATAATTAAGAGTTATTAGAACTAGTGTAGTAGTAATACTCTCCTTTAGAATATTTATTAATTAGCGCTTAAGATCTCCTTACTTCTATTCTTAGCCTTTCCTAGTAAGTATATATAAAGGTTTTACTTTAATAGAAAAGTAGAAGATCTATTAGTAATAGTAAATATAAATCCTAATAAACTATTAAACTTCTTCTTAATTTGTGTATTCTTTCTAGTATTAAATCTTAGCTACTTTCTTGTCTTAGGGCAATCAGCTATTAGGCGATACCTTATATCCTATAATTTCTATTTAGTTTACTTCCTAGAAGGATTTTATTTCTAATATAGTAGTATAGGCCCTCTCTAGGTTAGTAAGTACCCTATCTAGCTATATAATATGTTTAAGCATAAATCGGCGTACCCTAGAAAGGGCTTCTTTGTCCCTATAGGTTAACTTTAGTCCTACTAATGCAATATTATTAATAAAGGGTAAAATATTAGGGAAATGCCTTTAAAGAATTGTTAACATAGCTCTCTAGAAAACTCCTAGTAAATTTATTACACCTTATAGCAGTGTGTAGTGACTTATAAGGCCTATAGGTGTCTAGAAAGCTATTATATCTCTTAAGGCTGTATAGAGCAGTATCTAGTTAAACCCTAAAAATAGATTAAATAAAAAGTAGATTACTCTACCTCTAATTCTCTCTAAAAATTTATTAGCTAAGGGTAGGAGATTAGCATCTCTTTCTAAAACCTTATTATAGAACTAGGTATTGTTAATTAATTAGTACCCTTTGTCTTCCTTTAGTACTAGGAACTAGGGGTTTTAATATTAGCTATTGTATATTTTAAGGACTTTTTAGTTAATCTAATCTAAAATTATTTAGTGTACTATAGACACTAGCTTTTTTAGGCAATTAAAGCCTCTTACTTACTAGGCTTTATATAGGATAGTCTAAATCTAGTACAGAGGCATAATATCCTTACTAATAGTTATTATCTCACTAAATTCCTAGGCTAGAGCTGCCTCCTAATAGAATATTAGCTTATAAATAAGTAAAATTTCTATAGGTTTTAGCTAGTCTCTAATATTTATCTCCTTTAGTTATTTAGGTGTTAATTGCTGCCCCCTTCTAAAATCTATATACCTAGGTTTAAACATTCCTAAATATATATTTAGTTAAGGTCCCTAAAAAGCTATTATAGCTTATTATTATTTAATAGCTCTTTCTCTCTAATTTAATATCCCTACCTCTAATAGGTGGTCTCCTCTTAGGTTATCTATAGGCTAAACTTTATTTACTACCTTCTTGTGTATAGTATAGGTAGTTCCTAACTACCTAGTTACTATTACCTAACGTTCTCTTGCTTATTATCTAATTAATTCTACTTAACTAATTTCCTACTTATCTTCTCTATCCTCTACCTCTTTATTACTAAAATACACACTATTAGGGTAACCCTATAGTAAGTGTACTTCTCCTATAAGCACACCCTTTAAGCGTTTTCTAAATCTTTATTACTTATCTTATAGTTAGAAAGTAGTAGAGTATCTAACCTAAAGAAAGAGACTATTCTTTTCCTATCTATAAAGATAACCCTATATAGGCATTAGCCTATTAGGGTAAACTCTATAGCTAACTAAGCAGCTATTATAAAGGGGGTGCCCAGGATAATAGGCCTTCTAACGTTTCTTATAATCTTAAAATAAGTGGGAATTATAATTAGTCTAACCTTAAGTAGTATACTATAGGCAGTTCCTATATACTTATCTAAATCTCTACTAGCTCCTACTATACCTAATTATTTTTTAATAGGTAAATAGCTCTAATCTTTGTTCTAGATTATAATATTAAGTGCCCTTATAGTAGTATACCTTATAATATTTAGCTCTAATTCTAAGTTAAGTAGAACCTTACAGTGGCTTCTAAGAATAGTAATAAAATAGGTAAGGAGTTTTACTAGAATACTCTAAACTCCTATCTATTCTTCTAGCTTAGTTTAACTTTAGAGGTTAACTTTATTAGCTTCTTCCTAATATCTATTCTCCACCTCTCTAATACTATATTAGGTACTCTGTATAGTATTTACTTATGCGATTTAGTATAGGCTAGGGCGTAACTTCTCTATTATTGCTTCTAACAGAATAGTAGGTTCTTAAGGGTAGTCCTAACTCTATTTTTCTATTAAAACCTATCTTTATTATATCTTTATAAAGATATTTCTTAATTAGCTCTTGTCTAATTAGTTATTAGGCTCCTTTTCCTTTCTAGAAAGTAGTTACTAGGCCTTTAAATACAGTTCGTTCTAAGAAAATATTAATTTAACTATAATACCTCTTACCTCTTAGGTTAGTGCTACTATTAGGATAGAATTAGTATTTAGAGTGTTAATAAATGCAACTAGCTCTTTATCTAATAGAGGAGTAAAGGCTATCTAAGTACCCTTTTTTCTGCCAGCAGCCCTAGCTTCTAGCACAGCTTAGATAATACTCTCCTCTATTATTTTAGTAGGTTTAGAAACCCTTTAGTTTACTTCTATAACTACTACTTATAGCACTAATTTATTGTTATTAATTACTAGTAAAGGAGATTCTAGGCGGAATTCTCTAATCTATAGCTAGGGATTAATCCTAAACCTTTTTTTCTAAAGGTCTCTTATTTAAGCTACTAACACTAGTTTACTTACTCTAGTCCCTATAACCCTTTTAATACCTAGTTAGTTCTCTTATTCCTATAAGCTCTTTTCTACTACCCTAGTCCTAGTAGTATTTACTTCCTTAGTTATATTAACTTCTCTAGATAGGTAGGAGACCTCTAATAGGGGAGCGTAGAAGGCTTTAGCCCTTCTTATTACTTCTATCTCTAGCTTCTAGTCTCCTTACTTACTACTTATTAACCTAAAATACAATTAGCCTAATTTATATTTAAGATTAGTAGAGGCTTTCCTATCCTCTAGGCCTAGCACCTAGCTAAAATTCTTCTTTAAATCTTTATTAGTAACGTTAAAATACTATTTAATCTCCCTAAGTAGGTACTAGAGCTGTACATCTCCCTAGGAGTAGGGTATAGGCCCCCTAGATTTCTCTATCTAAAGGTGTTTTAGGCTATAGTAGAAGTTAAAAAACTAGCTATTAGTGTTATAGATTTTGTAGTACTAACCTCTTTTAATAAGGCCTTGGCACTAGGGGCAGTTCTTTATAATATGTCTAGTTTCTTTATAGGTTCTATAACTATATAAAAGATAAGAATAAGCGCTATAAATATTATATTAAAGGTAATTACAGAGGCTATAACTTAGTATATCTAGAGTTACGCGCTATATACGCTTTAGCTAATATTTACAGGTACTAAAGGTAATAAATAGGCGCCTTAATCGCCTATACGCCTTTTATAATTACTACTATATTATAGTTATAGAGATCCTAGGTAGGTAGCGTAAGATAAATAAGCGTGTAAAGATAATAGGCTTAAAGCTAGCTTATTACTAAAAGTAATTTAACCTAGAGCTAGCTAATTGCTAGCGTGTTATAGCTTATATTAGTATACCTATAAGTATAGTAACCTAGGTGCCCACTACTAGCCCTTAGTATCTAGACTTAATTCTAGTAGAGTAGCGTTAGATTACTAGTGCTCCTAAAGTAGTTATTCCCCTTATATAGTAGATAGTAAGTTTACACTTTTCCTACACTTAAAATATATACTAATAGCTTACCCTAAATGAATCTAGCGTCTACTCCTCGCTGTAATAAGGGTAACTTAGATAATAGTAATAAAGAGAGTAGAAAGAAAGTTACGACTAGAGGTGTAGTAGGTAAGAATAGTAAAGATAATAAGGTTTATAAGAATAATAAGTAGGGGGGGCGTAGGCAGCGCGTAGTTTAGTTAAATTACTCTTTAGAAGCTAGTCTATAAGTTTTAGGTAGATACGCTTAATAAGCTATTAGTACTCTATAAGCTATAGTGATCTATAATAATATATCTTATATTTACGTTTTATATACTTTTATAATATTTTTTACCTCTTCTTTATATGCGCAGCTCTTTTCCTTTTAAAGATTTAAACTAAGTTATTTATATTTTTAAAATCTAACTCTAGAATTTAAATATCTTAGTCTTATTATAGCCTTTCTAGTAGAGTAGGTATTATTTTTACCCTTTTCTTATTTACTTAGCTAGGATTTCTTCTACTTCCTAGACTTCTTCTCCTTTAGGTGTAACCTCTAGTAGTTAGGTATTAATATCTTCTACTCCTAGCCTTAGTTTCTATTGTTTAAGAAGAGAAATGTAAAACACGTTATAAATATAATAGTGTAGTAGGAGGAGTAGATAGTATACCTACATTCTAACTACGTTCTACACTTAGAAGGGCCTAATAAATTTTCCTAATAGCTTTTTACTTAGTTATTAAAGTATATATATATTCTTTATAATAAGTAGGACTAAATCACCTCTTTAAAATAACTCTTACTTATACTTCTTATTATAGTACTAGCTCTAATACTTTTATACTAAGCGTAGGTGCTTTATAAGTAATACGCGTATACTGTGTATATATTTTACTCTCTTAACTATATCTAGTAGCTCCTTCTCTAGCCTACTATCTATAGGAGGTATAGTAAGAAAAGGGTGCTTACTATATATAGTATAGAAAGGCGTTATTTTTGTTAAATTATAGATAGAGTTGTTATATACAAATTAAGCTGTTAGGAGTAGTTTAACCTAGTTTATTTATAGAGATGTAATAAACATGCAAAGGTATTATTTAAGTATTTAATTCTAGCGCTCTACTTGCCTATCTATTTAAGGGTAGGAAGTAGTGCTAACCCTACGATTTACCTATAGTTAGGAGTATATTTCTGCCTAAAAAGTAAAAGTAAAAATAGAGCCACTATTAGATATAATACCTTTCAAAATACTAAACTTTAAGATAACCTCCTAAAAGTAGGCTTCTATAAATTTCTTTACATTCTATGTTTTTTGTGTAGGAATATAAATAGCCATCTTAGAGAAGTAGTATATAATTATAAGAATTATATTAAGCGCGCAGCTACCTTAATCCTTTACTAGTAGAAATCTAGTTATAAAGTCTAGTAAGACTTCCTTAAAGATATCCTTTAGTGTTAGAAGAGGTAATAGCTGGCTGTAGTTACTATACTTTAGAGTTTTACTCCTTTAGTAAATAGTATAAGTTCTTACATACTTCTAAATATCTTAATTTATAAAAGGCTAATAGTAGGTCCTTTTAATAGCCTTAAGCATTCGATATACGCTAAAGTGGCCTACTATATACGTGTTATAGTGCTAGAAGAAAATCTCTTACCTAGTTACTAGTTTATCTAGGATGTATAATTTGCTATTATACCTTAGGACTTCTATTTTATTAAGGCGATATACTTACACCTTACTACTACTTTAAGTGCTTTTTCTATATTCTAAGCTAGTAATACGCATAATAGCAAAGGCGTCCCTTTACTAAAACTACTAAACTTTAGTAGCAAAATTAGACTCTTTTATTATAAGTTTACAACTAACTAATACTCTAGCTAGTAAGCGTAGTATATATAGTGTATACACTATAGCACTAGTAGTAGGGACCCTTACAGCTTTATAAATCTTAGTAATATACGTTTTATATACGCCTAATAAGCTTAGCTTATTTATAGATCCCTTTATTCTACTATACGTAGTCCTCTATAGTATTTTATTCTACAGGGTAGGTAATAAATAGGTTAGTAATAAATTCTCCTATGCGTAATCTGCCCTTTATAATAGCCTATTTACTAGGTTTATTTTGTCTAGGCAGTGTTCTACTTTAAAATTAAAAGCTACTAGGTATATTACCTATTATACTTATTATAGGTTTAGCTTCTGTACAGCGCGTATACTACGTAGGTTATTATAGTTACTTAGCACTTAAACTATGTGCTATATACTATCTAGATAATGTTTCTGTTACTTAAAGTAGTAAATAATAGTAAGAAACTTAAGGTTGTATACCTTATAATTTAGCTTTACAGCTTAAAGTTTCCTTAATATAAAAGTAACTAGGTGCCACTTCTAGTCTTTATATAGCCGCGAAAGGATACTATATATTATAAGAGTAGATATGTTAGTCTCTAATTAGATTAGTAACGTAGGGTTAAAGTGGCGTAGAATAGGCGCACTTAAGAAGCGTGTTTTAAGTATTTTGAAAGTATTATTAGCCTTTACTAACTATTAGAACACTTAGTTTTTTTTAATTAGGTCTAAGGGTGGAGCAGTCTCTCGCGTATATACTTTAATAAATTGCCTATAAAAGTTTATAAAGCCTAGAAATAACTAGAGCTCTGAGATGCTAGTTAGCTACGGTTATTCTATGATAGTTACTATGTATATAGGATTAGCGCAGATTTCTTACATAGTTATAATAAAACTAAAGAAATAGACTTTACCTAAGGTAAATATGCACTTAGTTAAATTGATAAAAAGTTCAGCCTAATATAGTAATTTAAGCACAGCGTAGACAGTATACTAGTAAAATATAGGATCTTTATTATAGGTATAGATAAGTATATTATTTAGATACATAATATATATATAATCTAGGTATAGTGCCAGTGCCTTTTTAACATGTACCTAGAAGCTCGCAGGGGCATTAGTTAAGCTAATTAGTATTACGAGGTATTTAAAGTGGCTATAGCAAGTGTAGAATATAGTTTTCTACTTATCTCCTACCTAGATCTAAATTCTATAGTAGGCGTTATAAAGATTAAGGATTGTATAGTAGTATACACCTAATAGGCGGTTAAGGGTCTCTCTAACTAAAAGTAGTAAGTAATAATCCTTAATAGTAATTATATTAAAGCCTTAATAATCTATATAAAGCTATAGTGTACTATTTTTCCTAAGGGCGAATAGAATTAGTGCTCTAGCTAGGCTAGTGCTGTGCCTAATTTATCCCTTTTTTAAGATATTTTTAAGACACTTCTAAAGTACCTTAAGCTCCCGCTCTTAGAGATTATAGAGTAGTTTATAAGGAGGTTTGTTTCCCTCTATAATAGAGATAGCATAATTAGATTCCTTAAAATTTAGTAGGGTAGACGCTACTTTTTTATTAAATATATTACTGTATTTACGAAATACATGAAGAATACGCAGTACCTACACTATACGCGTTTTATTAATACACGCTAGGTGCTCTAAACTTACACTAGTTATCTATAAAACCTCTAAAAAAAATAATTCTAAGCTAGTATACTTTATATTATCTTTAAAGTCCTTTATAGTAATAAGCTATATTAAAGCTATAGTATAGCCCTAGTGCTATGTTTATAAGCTATAATTAAGGTGGATATTGCCTTTTTATAGAAAGGGGTTACTAAGTAAAAAGGGGATTCCTTTCTTATTAAAACTATAGATAGTAGTCTTTGTCCTACACTCTACTCCTATATTATTTATAATATGTATCTAGATCTTATAGGCAGCGTATATACTCTACCTTTAGGCCCTAATCTATTCTAGTTTAAGGAGCTTAGCCCCTTTAATAGGCTTTAAGTTTATTTTAATACCGACGATTTAGCTAATTAGGCTAGAATTAGCTTATAGATTAAGAATTATTTAGAGTTCCCTCTCTACGTCTATATTTCTAGCTGCGCTATACATGCACTTTATATCTAGTAAAATATAAATTAGTAGGTGCCCTACTATACCTAGGTTATAGGTAAGGCTTGGCCTTTTCCTGTATAGTTTACTTATATAGAAATCTAATCAGAATTACCACCTTTGCATTTATTAGCGTAGTGGCTAGTTTTATAGCACTTATAGTAGGTAACACTTTTCTTATCTTAAGTCTTACTACTACCCTTAGATACTTAGTAGTTTAGCGCCGTATTTTTAGATTTCTTTAATATATAACATAGGCTTAACTCCTATATTATAGGTGCGTAGCGTAGGTTTCGCTTAAGCGTAGAGCCTAGAGCGATAAGGTCTTCCCTAGTTATAGGCACCTAATAGTAGTTAGTAATTACACTTTTTAGCTTAAGTTTAAGTTTAGAAAAAAGGTACTACACTCTTTAATCTTTAGTATAAAGTGTAAGTTAATTTTTAAAGACATTAAGGTAGGTTACAAAGAAGTAAATAGTTTTTCTTTTTACTATATTACCTAAGTATCCGCTATAGCTACTTCTAGACTATAATTTACTAGGTCTAAAAGTAAGTTAGGTATATATTGCTTAAAGTATTTCTAGATAGATATTTCTCCCTTACTTTTAAAAGTGCGCTTATAGTGTGTATACTATAGTTCTCTTAGATCGCCTATAAGGTACTATATAACCTAGAACACCTTATTTCTATCCTACACAAATTCTTGTAGTAAGAGGCAAAAGGCTACCTTATAAGAAAAAAAAATTTATAATATTTCTTAAGGTTCTTACCTTTATATTTAATAGGGTTCTTAGGTTAAATGTGAGGTCTAGTTATAGGCAATAGTACTTACTTTACACTAGGAAGGACAGTAAAAGGATAACTCTAGTAATATTAATAGAATAATACTTATCTTGTGTAGAGTTAACGCGCAGCGTAGCTTTTGCGTAGCTAGCTTACTTAGCGCACAGACCCTCTATAAGGCCTTAGCGCTAGATACTACAACACCATAATAATATTATAATCTACCTATTACAGAACCTCCCTTTCTAGCTGTAGTCCTCTATAGCATACTATAGCCTTAATAAAAACTTTACCCTATAGAAAAGGAAAAGAGTGTCTATAGGGGTGCGCATTACATACGTAATAATAGCGTATTATAAGTAAATAGCGCGCGTTGTAAACACATTACATGTATTATTTATTATAGGGCTCCTACGCCTTCTATTTACTATAGCCTTTTATAATATAGGGTAGTAAGGCTATATAGTGTTAATATTATTTTAGTCTTCGTGTGCTCTCTACCTATATAATACACAGATAATATATTCTTAGCGTAAATAGAGCGCTTAATCTTTAAACAACCCCCTTAATTACCTAAGATGCTATACTACCTAGTACCTAAATATATTAAGAAGTCTAATCTCTATAATGCTACTACTTTTGCGTTTAGTAGAAATACTAAGCGTGTAGACTATAATATAGTGCTTATAACTTATATACACTATGCGTAGAACTTAGTAAAGCTCCCTAAGGACTATACTAAAGATAATAATAAGCGCTAAAACTATTATATTAAAGGTAATTGCGAAGGGTGCGACTCAGTATATCTTGAGTTATATATTATATATACGCTTCAGCTAATACTTATAGGTGCTAAAGGTGATAAATAGGCGCCTTAATCGCCTATACACCCTTTGTGACCACTACTTTATTATAGTTATAGAGACTCTAGGTAGGTAGCGTAAGATAGATAAGTGTATAAAAGTAGTAGGCTTAAAGCTAGCTTATTACTAAAAGTAATTTAACTTAGAACTAGCTAACTACTAGCGTGTTACAGCTTATATTAGTATACCTATAGGTGTAGCGACCTAGGTGCCTACTACTAGCCCTTAGTATCTAGGCTTAATTCTAGTAGAGTAGCGTTAGATTACTAATACTCTTAAAGTAGTTATTCCTCTTATATAATAGATAGTAAGTTTGCACCTTTTCTACACTTAAAACGTATACTAATAACTTATCCTAGATTAATCTAGCGTCTGCTCCTCGCTGTAATAAGAGCGACTTAGATAATAGTAATAAAGAGAGTAGAAAGAAGGTTACTACTAGAGGTGTAGTAGGTAAGAATAGTAAAGATAGTAAGAATAATAAAGATAATAAGTAGTAGAGGCGTAGGCAGCGTGTAGTTTAATTAGATTACTTCTTAGAAGCTAGCCTATAGGCCTTAAGTAAATACCCCTAATAAGCTATAAGTGCTCTATAAGCTATAGTGCTCTATAATAATATACGTTATATCTACATTCTATGTACTCTTATTATGTTTTTTGCCTCTTCTTTACATACGCAGCTCTTTTCCCTTTAAAAGTTTAAACTAGATTATTTATATCTTTAAAGTCTAACTTTAGAATCTAGGTATTCTAAGACTTATTATAGCCTTTCTAGTAGAGTAGGTATTGCTTTTACCCCTTTCTTATTTACTTAGCTAGGATTTCTTCTACTTCCTAGGCTTCTCCTCCTTTAGATGTAACCTCTAGTAGCTAAGTATTAATATTTTCTACTCCTAGGCTTAGTTTCTATTGTTTAAGAAGGGAAATATAAAACACATTATAAATATAATAGTGTAGTAGGAGGAGTAAGTAGTATGCCTACGTTCTAACTACGTCCTGCACTTAGAAGAGCCTAATAAATTTTCTTAATAGCTTCTTACTTAGTTATTAAGGCATGTGTATATTCTTTATACTAAGTAGGACTAAGTCACCTCTCTAGAATAACTTTTACTTATGCTTCTTATTATAGTACTAGCTCTAATACTCTTATGCTAAGTATAGGTGCTCTATAAGTAATACGCGTGCGCTATGTATACGTTTTACTCTCTTAACTATATTTAGTAGCTCCGCCTCTAGCCTACTATCTATAAGAGGCGTAGTAAGGATAGGGTGCTTACTATATACTAAATAGAAAGGCATTGTTTTTGTTAAATTATAGATAGAGTTATTATATACAAATTAAGCTATTAGGAGCAGTTTAATCTAGTTTATTTATAGAGGCGTAATAAACATGCGAAGGTATTATTTAAGCGTCTAATTCTGGCGCTCTATTTACCTGTCTATTTGAGGGTGGAAAGCAGCGCTAAGCCTACGCTTTACCTATAGTTAGTAGCATATTTCTGCCCAAAAAGCAGAGGTAAAGGTAGAGCCCTTACTAGATACAATACCTTTCTAAATACTAAATTTTAAGATAACCTTTTAGAAGTAGGCTTCTGCAAATTCTTTTATATTCTATATTTCCTATGCAGGGATATAGATAGCTATCTTGAAGAAGTAGTATATAATTATAAAAATTGCATTAAAAGCGCAGCTGCCTTAATCTTTTACTAGTAAAAATCTAGTTATAAAGTCTAGTAAGACTTCCTTAAAGATATCTTTTAGCGTTAGAAGAGGTAATAGCTAGCTATACTTACTATACCTTAGAGCTTTACTCCTTTAGTAAATAGCACAAGTCTTTACGTACTTCTAAATATTTTAACCTATAAAAGGCTAATAGTAGGTCCTCTTAATAGCCTTAAGCGTTCTATGTGCACTAAAGTGGCCTACTATGTACGTGTTATAGTGCTAGAACAAAACCTCTTACCTAATTACTAGTTTATTTAGGATGTATAATCTGCTATTGTACTTTAGGACTTCTATTTTATTAAAGCGCTATACTTATACCTTACTACTACTTTAAGTGCTTCTCTTACGCCTTAAGCTAGTAATACGTTTAATAGCAAAGGCATTTCTTTACTAAAGCTACTAAACTTTGGTAATAAGGTTAAACTTTTTTATTACAAGTTTACTACTAACTAATACTCTAGCTAGTAAGCGTAGTACGTATAGTGTGCACACTATAGCACTAGTAGTAGGGATCCTTATAGCTCTATAAATATTAGTAATATACGTCTTATATACGCCTAACGAGCTTAGCTTATTTGTAGACCTACTTACTCTACTATACTTAGTCCTCTATAGTATTTTGTTTTATAGGGTAGGTAATAAATAAGTTAGCTATAGGTTCTCCTATGCGTAATCTGCCCTTCTTAATAGTCTATTTACTAGGTTTATTTTCCCTAGACAGTGTTCCACTTTAAAATTAAAAGCTACTAGGTACATTGCCTATTATACTTATTATAGGCTTAGCTTCTATACAGCGCGCATGCTGTATAAGTTATTATAGTTACTTAGCACTTAAATTATGTGCTATGTGCTATCTAGATAACATGTCTATTACTTAAAATAGTAGACAATAGTAAGAAGCTTAAGGTTATATACCTTATAATTTAGCTCTGCTACTTAAAGTTTTTTTAATACAAAAGTAACTAGGTGCCACTTCTAGTTCTTAAATAGCTATAAAAAAATACTATATATTATAAAAGTAGATATGTTAGTCTCTAATTAGATTAGTAGTGTAGGGTTAAAGTAGCGCAGAATAGACACACTTAAGAAGCGCGTTTTAAGTATTTTAAAAGTATTATTAGCTTCTACTAACTATTAGAACACTTAGTTCTTCTTAAGTAAGTCTAAGAGAGGAGCGGTTTCTCGCGTATATACCTTAATAAATCGCCTATAAAAGTTTTTAAAGTCTAGAAATAACTAGAGCTCTTAGATACTAGTTAGCTATAGCTATTTTATAATAGTTACTGTGCGCGTAGGATTAGCGCGGATTCCTTATATAGTTATAATAAAACTAAGGAAGTAGACTTCGCCTAAAGCGAATGTGCACTTAGTTAAATTAATAAAAAGTTTAGCCTTACGTAGTAATTTAAGCACAGTGTAGACAGCGCGCTAATAAAGCGTAAGATCCTTATTATAGGTATAAATAAGTATATTATCTAGGTACACAACGTATATATAATCTAGTTATAGTGCTAGTGCTTTATTAATATATGCCTAGAAGCTTATACGGGCATTAGTTAAGCTAAATAGTATTACTAAGTATTTAAAGTAGCTATAGTAAGTTTAGAATACAGTTTTCTACTTATCTTCTACCTAGATCTAAATTCTATAGTAGGCGTTACGAAGATTAAGGGTTGTATAGTAGTATACGTCTAATAGGCGGTTAAGTGTCTCTCTAACTAAAGGTAGTAAGTAATAATCTTTAATAGTAATTGCGTTAAGGCCCTAATAATCTACGCAAAGCTATAGTGTGCTATCCTTCTTAGAGGTAAATAGAATTAGTGCTCTAGCTAGGCTAGTGCTATACCTAATCTATCTCTTTTTTAAGGCATCTTCTAGATACTCCTAAAGTACCTTAAGCTCCTACTCTAAGAGATTATAGAATAGTCTATAAGAAGGTTCCTTTCCCTCTATAATAAGGATAGCATAATTAGACTCTTTAAAATTTAGTAGGGTAAACACTACTTTTTTATTAAATACGTTACTATATTTGCGTAATACGTTAAAAATGTATAGTACTTACGCTACGCGCACTTTATTAATACACACTAGGTGCTTTAAGCTTACACTAGTTATCTATAAGACCCTTAGAAAAAATAAATCTAAGCTAGTATACTTTATATTATCTTTAAAGTCCCTTACAGTAACAAGCTATATTAAACCTATAGTATAGCCTTAGCGCTATGTTTGTAAGCTGTAATTAAAGTAGATATTACCTTTTTATAAGAAGGGGTTACTAAGTGGGAGAGGAATTTCTTTCTTATTAATACTATAAACAGTAGTCTTTATCCTACACTCTACCCCTATATTATCTATAATATGCACCTAGAGCGCATAGGTAGTGTAGGTGCTTTACTTTTAGGCCCTAATCTATTCTAGTTTAGGGAGCTTAGCCCCTTTAATAGGCTTTAGATTTATTTTAACAGCGATAATCTAGCTAATTAGGCTAATATTAGCCTATAGGTTAAAAATTATTTAGAGTTCCCTCTCTAAGCCTATATTTCTAGCTGCGCTACACGTGCGCTTTATAACTAGTAAAATATAAATTAGTAGGCGCCTTACTATACCTAGGTTATAGGTAAGGCTTAGCCTTTTCCCGTATAGTTTACTTATATAGTAATCTAGTTAGGATTACTACCTCTATATTTATTAGTATAGTAGGTAGTTTTATAGTACTTATAGTAAGTAACACTTTTCTTATTTTAGGTCTTACTATTACCTTTAGGTGTTTAGCAGTTTAGCGTAGTATCCTTAGATTTCTTTAATACATAACGTGGGCTTAACTCCTATATTATAGGTGCGCGGCGTAGGTTTTGCTTAAGCGTAGAGCCTAAAGCGATAAAGTCTTCTCTAGTTATAGGCACCTAATAGTAGTTAGTAATAGCCCTCTATAGCTTAGGTTTAAGCTTAGAAAAGAGGTGCTACCCCTTTTACTTTTTAGTATAAAATATAAGTTAATCTTTAAGGACATTAAGGTAGGTTATAAAGGAATAAATAGTGTAGTCTCTTTATTACATTACCTAAGTATGCGCTATAGCTACTTCTAGGCTATAACTTACTAGGTCTAAAAGTAAGTTAAGCATATACTACTTAAAGTACTTCTAGGTAGGTGTTTTTCCCTTAGCTTTAAAGGTGCGCTTATAGTGTATATACTATAGTTCTTTTAGGTCACCTATAAGGTACTATATTATCTAGATAACTTTATTCCTATCTTATACAAATTCTTATAGTAAGAGGCGAAAGGCTACCTTATAAGAATAGAAGAATTTATAATACTCCTTAAGGTTCTTACCTCTATATTTAGTAGGGTCTTTAGGTTAAAGCGCCCGCTTAACGTATATTACTATATACGCTATAGGCGCGTCCTACTTATATATATTAGTAGATAGGATTTTAATATTCTTAGTAGTAGCTACTACGCTAGGGGTTTAGCTTATACTTTTAAGTTAGGAGATTTTATCTTCTAAGGCATAAAGTTAATATATAGCGTAAAGCTTATTACGCTTCTTTTTAGTAACTAAGATACGCTATTTAAGTATTAAAGGTAGGCTTAAATTACGCGTTGCTAGCTCTCCTCCTATATACTAGGTAAGAGGGTCTTTACTGCCTTTAGGGGCTTTAGATAAAGTCTACCCCCTACTAGTAACTTATATAACTTTAGGAGCTATCCTTAGACTATTATAGATAAAGTATTATTATATAAAGTCTAGTTATAGGCAATAGTACTTACTTTACACTAAGAAGAATAGTAAAAGGATAACTCTAGTAATATTAATAGAATAATACTTATCTTATATAAAGTTAACGCGTAGTTCAGGTTTTGCGCAGCTAACTTACTTAGCGCATAGACCCTCTATAAGGCCTTGGCGCTAGATACTACAACACTACAACAATATCGTGATCTACCCGTTACATTAAAGTACACACTTAACGTATATTACTATATATACTATAGGCGCGTCCTACTTATATATATTAGGAGGTAGGATTTTAATATCTTTAGTAGTAGCTCCTATGCTAGGGGTGTAGCTTTTACTCTTAAGTGAGAAGATTTTATCTTCTAAGTTATAGAGTTAATATATAGCGCGAAGTTTATTACGCTTCTTTTTAGTAGCTAAGATGCGCTACTTAAGTATTAAAAATAAACTTAAGTTACGCATTACTAGCTCTCCTCTTATATACTAGATAAAAGGGTCTTCGCTGCCTTTAGGGGCTTTAGGTAAAGTTTACCCTCTACTAGTGGCTTATATAACTTTAGGAGCTATACTTAGACTATTATAGATAAAGTATTATTATATAAGGTCTAGTTATAGGCAATAGTATTTGCTTCACACTAGGAAGAATAGTAGAAGAATAACTTAATAGTATTAGTAGAATAATACTTATCTTATATAGAGTTAGGGCGTAGTGTAGGTTTTACGTAGCTAGCTCGCTTAGCGCAGAGGCCCCTTATACGACCTTAGCGCTAGATGCCACAACACTATAATTATATCTCAATTTACCCGTTATAGCTGAATAAGCACGTAGTAGTGAATAGTACCTAATTACCTACTACTTATACAAATTTAATAACGCTAAAACACGATATAATATATATAATAAAAAACTCTACGCTATGGTAAAAGTCTTAAAGCACTCGAGGATTTACGTACTTAGTTACTTAACGCTAGAAATCTATATAGATTATAAGAACCTTCTAAGGTTTACAATAATAAAAGAACTTACACTATAATAATTAAGATAGTTATAGACTACTAGGCAGTATAAGTTTAGAATTATCTATATAGCTAAAAACGAAAATAGTAGAGTAGACGGTCTTACCTAAGAAAGCAATTTAGTAAGAGAGAAAGTAAAAACCTTCTCTATAATCCTTTGCAAAGTCAAAGATAGATCTCTAGAACTAATAGTAGAACTAATTTAACTTTTAGTAATTAACTAAGAAGTTCTAGAACACCTATAGACTAAAATTATTAGATAATACTATAATAACCCGATATATAGACACCTAGGCATCACAAAGATAATAGAATTCATTTAAAGCAATTACACCTTAAAGGGAATTAAAGAAGCTATAATAACCTATATTCGTAAGTATATAGAATGCTAGAAAAATAAATATAGTATGTACCTTAAATATAGAGAGATATAAGTAATTAGAACACTAAAAGCACTATAGAAAGACATTACTATGGATTTTCTTATAGGAATTCTAAACTCTAAGAACCTAACACTAGAAATTAAGTATACTAGTATACTAGTAATAGTTTATTAACTAACTAAGTATATTAAGCTCATTCTATGTCTTAAGAGAATAATAGTAAAGAAACTCGCTTTTCTTATTCTAGATCAACTAATTAGACATTATAGAATCCTAAAAATAATTATTAGCAATAGAGGCAAGCTCTTTACGTTAAATCATTTAATAACGCTTATAGCCCTAATTAGAAGAAAATAAAAGCTATTAACAGCTTATTATATATAAATAGACAGATAGACAGAACGTATAAACTAAACTATAGAAACGTACCTACGCATTTACTATAATAGTTAGAAGAATAACTAGATTTTATTACTATCTACAGTATAGTTAGCCTATAATAACAAAGTATTAGTAGTATTAGGATAAATACTATTCTAAGTAAAGTATAGAAGACACCCACATCTCTTTAATTAACAATTTCCTATAATAATCAACGTAAAAGAAGCCATTAATATAGTAAGAAGTATAAAGAAAATATACTAACAACTCTAAGAAAATCTTAAGAAGGCTTAATAGCAATTAATTTTATATTAAAACTAAAAACGAAAAATAGCACCTTAGCTAAAAAGGGGTAATTAAGTATATCTACCTACAAAGAACCTTTAAACTTAAAAGAAAAAATATAAGAAACTAGATTATATTAAAGTTAGACTATTTTACATTTCCGAGCAAATATTACTAGTGAACTATAAGTTAGAACTACCGCCAGACGCAAAGATATAATTAGTATTCCACGTATTACTATGAGAACTAGCAGACCTAAACACACTAGTTAAAACCACCTTCTATCACTAAACTATAGAAGAAAATAAATTCGAAGTTAAAATAGTTCTAAAATATAATTAGTAAGATAGGACGTATCTTATTGAGTAGAAAGGTTATCTACACAGCAAAACCACTTAGGAACTAGAGAGCTAACTAGGAAACTATTAGTAGAAGATCTAAGAATTTTATTAATAACTAGTATAGTTAAAGTATATTCTTACCTCGGACAAGGACTTAGGTATTAACGCTATAGTGTCTACTATATCTAATTTTATCCACATTGCGGCTAAGTATCTAATAGCTATATCCGCTACTAGATAATCTAATATCTCTACTATTATATCTTCGCTATCTACAGCTATTTCTATAATAAGATATATTATTTTCTTACGTATACGCTCTTTAGCCTAAGCTAATATTTTCTTATTCTATAATAACTATACTATTAACATAGATAACGCTTTTTTATTCTTATTAACCTTCTTCTTATACTCTTTATAAGTCTTATCTAAGAACGTCTAATTTATATTTACATATAGATAACCTTACTATATATATTTAGAACACTTTAACCTAGATCTAGGTATAATATAACAAATAAGACCTTAAAAACTATAGTTAATATAGGAAGTTTCTATAATAATATTAGCGTCTCTAATTTTGCAGTAAAGTTAATGTTTCTAAGTAGTAGAGTTAGTGGGCATAATACTAACAGACGTACTTATAGTAAGTAGGATTAGTAGGTTAGCTTACGTAATAAAACTAAAACCTAGACATATAGTTTAAGAATAAACACTAGAAAAGAGGAAGATAATATTAGGATCTGAGACTCTAATAATAGCTTACTACTAGTTTTGTACTTAGGAGGGCACGTAGTAAGAGTCTAATATAGGTTATACACTAATTACGCCCTAAATAAGAGAATTGTATAATTACTTCCTATAGAGTAGTAAAGTGCTCTAGCTAGAGTAGAATTTCTTTAGTATATAAGAATGTAAGAATAGACTTTCTATACTTATATTTAATCTATTTATTAATCTATTATTCACAATCTAGTAGACTATATTATTTACTTATTACACTTTGTAAAATACTATTATATTAATAAGACCCTTTTACCTTTATAAGTACTCCTGCCTAAGAACTAACCTTAACCCTCTAGGACTAGCTATCCTATTAGATTTAATACCTACTTTACTAGTAAGTAATAGCTAGACAAGAGATATATACACTAGATAAACGCCCTAAGCTAAGTAAATATAATATTTATTTATAGGCCTAGGCAGACACTCTCTCCTACCTAGAGTAGGACCTTCTAAAAGACAGAGAGGATAATTGGTTAAACCTTTAACACTTCGCCTTACTTAAGGAAGGTTACTAGAATAATAGACAATAGGTGTTTAAGCTATAGAAACGCCCCTAGGGAGAGGGAAAAGAAGAAGCTATAGCTAAGGCTATAGCTACTAAAGGAAATATAATAGTAGCTTTCCTAGTAGAAGGGGATAATAGCCTTACTCCACTTTAGATAATAGTAGACGCAGATAAAAATAGCATATTATAGTATATAAAATAGTATTTACGTAAAGGCGCTAGAAGCTTTAAACCTGGATAGAAAATATTAGTAAGTATATTAGAATATTATCCATATAGTAGATTGTATAAGTAGTACTAAGTAAAGTAGGGGACCTGCCTACCTATAGGGGCCCGCACAATGGCCTACTGCTTAGGGTAGCGCTAAGAGGCAGAGACGTTATAAGGTTCTTAGGGCCCCTTCGTATAATAGACTAGACGTAATTAATTAAACCTACTTCTTACCCTTTAAATAGTAGTATACTATTAACCCTTAAATACTTAATTGCAGATTAAGCCAAACTAACACTAATTAGTAGTTAATTCTAATTAACTACAAACTAGTAAGGTCTAAAGACAGAGTGCCAAAAGCTAGATACGTAGGCTCTATATTATTACTTTTACTAGAGACTAAATTTTAGATTATATAATAAGTAGAAACAAAGCGTGCATATTTATAAAAAGTCACGCAATCTAGTCTCAACTATTCTATAGGAAGAAAGGAGATAGTAAACCCCCTTATAACCCTAAAAAACATATTACATAATTAAACTAGCAACGACTAAATATAAACACGTTGCATAATTAAACTAGCAATAACTAAATATAGACACGTTACACAACTAAGAAAAATAATAATAATAATATGGCCTTAAGACTAGGAGACTTTCTAGAGGAATGTTAGAATCCGGCCGCGCGCGAGCAGCAGGGCGCGAGCTTATTAGACCACCAGTCTGCTGGAGTCAGCTAACTAGGCAGTTAGATAACAGGTCACGGGTCCTAGGGGTCCTAAGGACCGCACGGGCCTCGCCCATACAGGAACTCTAGGACGCGTGGGACTTGCCCGCACAGGACTCTGGGACGCATGGGACTCTAGGACGTATGGGACTCTAGGACGTATGGGACTCTGGGACGTATGGGATTCTGGGACGTGTGGGACTACTTAGTATATAGGAACGCGAGAATAAGCTTCTTATACTTGTGTTTAATCTATTTATTAATCTATTGTTTAGATTCTAGTAAACTAAATTATTAACTTGTTACACTTCGCAAGATACTATTATATTAATAAAACCTTCTACCTTTTATAAGTACTCCTGCCTAAGAACTAACCTTAACCCTTTAGGACTAGCTACCCTTTTAGATTTAACATCTTAAACACCCTTAATATAAGTACTTTATAAACTCCTACCTCTTCTACAGCTTTAGGTGCCGCTAAGATTACTCCTATAAAGGATAGTAGTAAGGCGTATAAACCTAATCTCTACTTTAGCGAATAATCTTAAACCAACGTCTAGATTCTCTAGTTAGACCTCTACTTCTTTAACTTAAACAAACCCCTTAAAGATAAGAAGAAGGTTATTTTCGCAGCGATATATATATAAGGAGATATAGAATTATAGATCTATTCCTACCTTAAAAAGTACTTAGGAATGGACCATAATAATAATAATAACAATTACGTAAACAAGCACGCTAATGCAGTTAATATTATTAAGGATTATAACAACTTTAAGAAATGCCTTAAACAACTCTTTAGGATCGCTAACAAGGACTCTATTACAAAAGTAAAGATTTAGACTATAACTTAAAAACAATTAGTAGCTAAGTATATAGCTAAGTTTTGTAGATACGCTGTGTAACTTAACTAGGACAATAAATCTCTCTAGGACATATATAAATAAGGACTTAAATAGAAACTATGTGAGGAACTCTTACGTAGTAGTGCACAAATCGCTAACCTTAAAGAATTATACAAGGAAACTATTAGAATTAATAAAGAATAGTTTTTACTGTAACAGGAGCTCTACTAAAACCCTAGGGCGATAAGCTTTAGATAACTAGCAAAAATAGTTTATAAGAACCCTATTAGAATTGTCTAAAAGTAATAGCTAAGGAACTACTAGAGATACGAACTAATAGAAGATGTTTAGTTTAACTATATAGGCAAAGGAAAAGGAGGAAGGATAGGCCCTAAGCAGCCTAATAAACGCGTCTCTAATAGAAGTTAATAACTAATAACTAAGACCTGTAAATGCTTTATATGTGGCAAACTAGGCTATATAGCCAGGAACTATAGATTAAAGAATAAAGTCTATTAAACTAAGTTAAATATACTAACTATTAAGGACTAAAAACCTAATAAGGAATAAGAAGTTATTACAACGCCATTTAGTTACTAACGCGTTACGCTAGAGCAAAGTAAGCGATTAGATTTACCTAACTCACAACTATACAAAGATCTAGAAGACGACTCTAACGTATACTATAACGCAGAAGACGTAGAAGAGATACTAAGATCTCCTACTTCTTACCTATAAAGTAGGTGGAAAGAAGATAACCTTATGTCACCTAAGTATAAACTGAATGTTTAGGACTATATAGAACCCTACTAGGCACCAAAAGGAATACAACCCTATAAAAATAAAAAGTTAGACTACGTACTAAAGTACTACCTAGACTACTAAAATCCTATACACTAATTCTGTATGTGGACGCATTGCGAAGAACTAACATACGCATAATATAAGGCGGAGAAAGAGGAGAATAAGAAATAACCTAGAAGGAAACTGCGCTGTAGATAGATATAGACAAACTACCCTATCGCAGCTTATAATAAACACCTCTAGGATAAATAATAAATAAAATACTTTCCTTACCTTATACTAAAGGGTAATAAATGCTATAACATGCTTATTAATAAAGACTATATGCAACTATACTAGTACACGTACCTAAACTAAGACTGCGAATACTACTATATGGCTAAACACTTAGATGGCTTTGTAAACTGCCCTACGCAAGAAGTAATAATAGAGCTACTAATTTAACTAGTATATAGGAATAGTAAGAACCGCAGAAGGAAAAACAGAAGAACATCCTTATAGGAAGAAGAAGAAGAAGACAATCTACATAAGCTACGTACTTAAAAATAACAATAGAAGCGGATGCTTAGAAACGCATACTAGGCACTAGAACTTAACTACGACCTACACAAACAGATGTCTTTTTTAGGCCTAAACTTAGACGAGAAAACGCCTTTATTAAATTAAATACTATAGTAAGCACGGCATTAATTAAGCTACTAGTATAGCTTAAAGGAATACAGGCTTAAGCTCTTATAGACTTAGGAGTAGGAAGGAACTTTATATCTTATTAAATAGTAAGACGAGCAGGACTTATAATGTTAGAGAAAGAAGTACTCTACATTGTCTATATTACAAATAGATCCCTAATGCCTAAGACACCTTAAATATACCAGGAGGTTACTACCACAATAATAGTCCAAGGATATAGAGAGAAACTTACTTTAGATGTCTTACTAGGATCTAAGTATAAGTTAGTCTTAGAATTACCTTAGTTAACGATACACAACCTATAGATTAACTAGGGTACGAAGAAAATATTATTTAAACGCTGCAATTATACATTATAAGCAAAGCCTATATATTAACTAAAAATAATAGTAGATAAGGGAGTTATTAACAACATAATACCGCGATGGATAGTTAAAAAACAGAAGCACACCTTGGCAGACACTAGTAGGAACTACTAGGTTAAAAAGCATAAAAAGGAGGACAATAGCACACTCCTCACCTTACTAAGAGAGTATAGGAAATAGACACACATATTCACAGAAAAGGAAGGAAAAGTAAACCTACCTAAACATTAACCCTAGGATCTTATAATAGACCTGGAAGAAGGGAAGACGCTACCCTTTAGACCACTATATAGTAAGATAGGAGAAGAACTCCTTAAAAAACGTAATTTTATTAAGACAAACCTTAAGAAAGGATATATATAACTATTAAAGTTACTAGCAGTAAGCCCTTTTATATTTGTTAAGAAAAAGGATGGATTAGACAGACTATGTGTTAACTACTAATAACTTAATAACATAATAATAAAGAACTAATATCTACTACTAAATATTATAGAGTTACGAGATTAACTATCTTAAGCCAAGATATTTACGATAATAGATCTAAGAGACGGTTACCACCTTATACGAATTAAGAAAGGTGAAGAATAGAAAACAGCGTTTTAATTACGCTACAGACTATTTAAATATAAGGTTATGCCTTTTAGACTTATAAACGCACTAGCAGCTTTTATGGCACTTATTAACAACGTACTCTGTAAACATCTAGATATATTTGTTATCGCGTATATAGACAATATCCTCGTCTTTTCTAAAAACGAATTAGACCACACCAAGTATGTATAGGTAGTACTAAAAGCACTAAACAAAGTATGCCTTCGTATTAAACTTAGGAAATGTAAGTTTAACGTTAAATAACTCGAATTCCTAGGACACATTATTACTACAGAAGGAATTAAGATGGCACTAAGTAAAGTTAAATATATTAAGAACTAGCTAATACTAAAGATAGCTAAGAATATCTAAGAATTTTTAGGATTCTGTGGATTTAACTAATAATTTATCTAAAATTACCTAAAGGTTACGATACCTTTAATAAATTTTACAAAGAAGGACGTACCCTTTAAATAGACAGACGAGTGCGGAATGTCATTCTAACTCCTTAAGACAGTATGTACTATAGAACCTATCCTTATTTATTTTAGAAGTAATAAACCACTGCGCTTTAAAACAGACGCTAGCGATCTTACGCTAGGCGCCTGCGCTAAATAAGAACGTAACAGCAAATAGCACCTAATTGCCTATTACTTATGTAAATTTAATAACGCCGAAACACGATACAACATACACAATAAAGAACTCTACGCTATTATTAAAGCCTTAAAGCACTAGAGGATTTACGCGCTTAGTTACTTAACGCTAGAAATCTATATAGATTATAAGAACCTTCTGAGGTTCACAACAACAAAAGAACTTACGCTATAATAACAAAGATAGTCGTAAACTATAGGGTAGTATAAGTTTAAAATCATCTATATAGCTGGGAAAGAAAATGGCAGAGTAGACGCTCTTAGCTAACAAAGTAATCTAATAGGAGAAAAGGCAAAAACCTTCTTTGCAATCCTTCGCAAAGCTAAAGATAGATCTCTAGAACTAATAGCGGAACTAAATTAACTTTTAGTAATTAACTAAAAAGTTTCGGAACATCTATAGACTGAGATTATCTGACAATACCACAATAACCCTATGTACGGACACCTAGGCATCACAAAGACAATAGAACTTATCTAAAGGAATTACACCTTTAAAGGAATTAAGGAGGCTATAATAACTTATATCCGCAAATGTACAGAATACTAGAGAAATAAACACAGTACACATCTTAAATATAGAGAGATGTAAGTAATTAGAATACTAATAGTACTATAGGAAGATATTGCTATGGATTTTGTTATAGGAATTCTAAACTCTAAGGATCTAATAATAGGAATTAAATACGATAGTATACTGGTAGTAGTCTACTAACTAACTAAGTATATTAAGCTTATTCTATGTCTTAAAAGAATAATAGTAAAGGAACTCGCTTTTCTTATTCTAGACTAACTAATTAGACACCACAGAATCCTAAAAATAATTATTAGCAATAGAGACAAGCTCTTTATGTTAAATTATTAGATAACGCTTATAGCACTGCTTGGAACGAAACAAAAACTATTAATGGCTTACTATCTATAAATAGACAGATAGACAGAACGTACGAACTAAACTATAGAAACGTACCTACGCATCTACTACAATAGTTAGAAGAATAACTAGGTTTTATTACTACCTATAGCACAGTTAGCCTATAATAACAAAGTATTAGTAGTATTAGGACATACACTATTCTATATAAACTACAGAAGACACCTATATCTCTTTAACTAACAATTTCCTACGACAATTAAAGTAAAAGAAGCTATAGATATAGTAGAAAATATAAAGAAAATACACTAATAACTCTAAGAGAATCTTAAGAAAGCTTAGTAGCAATTAATTTTATACTAAAACTAAAAACGAAAAATGGCACCTTAGCTAAAGAAGGGGGATAAAGCATATCTACTTACGAAGAACCTTTAAACTTAGAAGAAGAAACACAAGAAACTGGATTATATTAAGGTTAGACTATTTTACATTTCTGAGCAAATATTACTAGTAAACTATAAGTTGGAACTACCGCTAGATACAAAGATATACCCAGTATTCCACGTATTACTACTGGAACTAGTAGACCCTAATACACCAGTTAAAACCACCTTCTACCACTAGACTAAGGAAGAAAATAAATTTAAGGTTAAAAGAATTCTAGAATACAATTAGCATAACAACACGTACCTCGTTAAGTGGAAAGGTTACCCACATAGCGAAAACACCTAGGAACTAAAAAACAATCTAGGAAACTATTAGCAAAAGATTAAGGAATTCTACTAGAAACAACTAGGACGCACCTATGAATTACCACCAGCATAAGGGCTAGCCTATAAAACAGACTAGTTAATTACCTCAGCGCCTAACAGCGCGTTAGGATTTATTAACGCAGCAGCCTACGCTAACTCTTCTTACGCCTTAAGCGCTTCTAACTTGTCTATAGTACTTATGCTATAATTAAATAACTCTTATTCTTTCTAACGCAATTTCTTTTACTAATTATGTAAGCGCGCTATTTTCTCTCGCGCCTAATAGGCGCGAAGGAGAGCTGCCTTAGCTAGCTCTTCTTTAATATAGAGCTTTGCCTCCTCTTTAGCCTCTAACTTTTTTAACCTCTCTATTTTAGCATCTATTTTTAAGTAATCTAGTAAGGGGATCTCCTTAGGCTCGCACTTCTAGTTTCCCTATCTAACGCAGTTAGTACACTAAAAGTGTAAAGAAGAAAGATAATAAGTATATTTTTTTTTAGCGTAGTACAAACAGGTAACTATTGTAAAAACGTAGTCTCTCTTAAGATAATTGGCTTAACTGTAGCGATATTAGACAGAACGAGATAATAACTTTATAGGTAATTAACTTATAAGGACATTAAGCTTAAAAAGGGAGGATAATATTAGGATCTAGCTGTGCGCGAGCAGCGGGGCGCGAGCTTATTAGACTACTAGTCTACTGGAGTTAGCTAACTAGGCAGTTAGATAACAGGTCACGGGTCCTAGGGGTCCTAAGGACCGCACGGGCCTCGCCTGTATAGGAACTCTGGGACGCGTGGGACTTGCCCGCACAGGACTCTGGGACGCACGGGACTCTAGGACGTATAGGACTCTAGGACGTATAGGACTCTAGGACGTATGGGATTCTAGAACGTGTAGGACTACTCAGTATATAGGAACGCAAGAATGAGCTTCTCATACTTATATTTAATTTATTTATTAATCTATTGTTTAAATTCTAGTAGACTAAATTATTAACTTGTTACACTTTGTAAGATACTATTGTATTAATAAGACCTTCCACCTTCTGTAAGTACTCCTGCCTAAGAACCAACCTTAACCCTTTAGGACTAGCTACCCTCTTGGATTTAATAAGGAACTATAACTTAAAGACGTTACGTAATAACTAATACTACCTCCCTAGTAAGAGGATAAAGTAATATAGCTTTAATAAGTAGAGGAAGTAATAAATATTAAGGCTATTACCTTAAAAGGAGAGATTATATAAAAGTACTAAATAGATAGAGTAGATTTATACAGCCACCTACCCCCTTCTCTAAAATGGGTAAACACTTATATAGTGTATATAATCGCGTAATATCGCGTAAGCAGCCTTAAAGGTAAAAAGGTAATCTTTTCTTTTACTAAAGATTTTAATAACTAGAAGGAAAGAACCTTTAATAAAATTAGTTATATAGTAAGAAAAAAGCTTATTACTTTTCTTATAAAGGAAGGCTTTATTACTACTAATATTATAATAAAGGACACTTATGTAAAGAAACTCTTTAGACTGTTATAGCTTAACTATAAGCTATAGACCCTTTATATAATAATGCTATAACTGTAACCTAAACTACTTTACATAATCCTAATAATATAATCTACACTATCTATAGGTAATATATATACATATAGAGCACAGCTAGGGCCTATCCCTATACATGTAAGGACAGAGACACTATATATAGAGCCACACTAGTAGTAGTAGCCTAAAACCTAGACTGCTTTTACCTAACAAACTATATTATATAAAGAGGCTAGACACTTTTAGTCTCTTTAATAACTAAGAGATTATGCTTATATCTAGCTAGATAAAATTATCCTCTTTTAGAAGGCTTAGAGTAAAGAGAATAACTACACTAGTAGGCTGTATAATATTCTAGTAGATAAGGTAAGAATCTTTAGATAACTATACTATAGGCTAGGTATACTATAGGACTAGTATACTATAGGCTAGGTATACTATAGGCTAGGTATACTATAGGACTAGTATATAAATATCTTCCTAGGAATCCTTTCTAATTGTGTGAGCACCTACTACCTATATAATATTAGACTAGGACTTCTATAGGATAAATTATACAATAGACTAAACAGGCACTTTAACACTAGTGTTAATTATAATTAGTACTAGATAGACTAGACCACTCTTACCTTTAAACACTATAAAAGGGATAATCTAGCTACTATATTGCATAAGGCCCTAGAAGTAATAATTAATAAGCTTACCTTAGCCTAAAGGGCTCTTAGACAAGGCTTTAGTAGTAAACTATAACTACACACTACTATTATATAAGTATACTGCAGCTATTCTAACCTTAAACAAGCTATGTTTAACCCTAAAAATATAGTAGAAAGCTTACTTAGTAACCTTCGTGCGTTACTCTAAGTTACTAAAGATAGAAAGAAGTTATAATTCTTCTAAGATAGTAAAAAGGTGTACTACACTAATTAATATATTATTATACGCTAACCTTTATAAATATAAACCATCTATTATAAATATATAAGTATATATCTTTAACTTTAAAAGAAGGCTAGAGGAAGAAGACTATTTCATAAAAAAAAAAGAAGATAAATAAGACTAATAGAGTAATAAAGAAAAAGTATAAAAGGCTACCTTATACCTTACTTCTACTACCTACCTTTATCGCATAACTAGCGAAGACATGTAGCATAGTAAAGATAATAACAATATAGAGGAACCTACATAACTATTTACTCTAGCCAGTTAGTATTATATAAAGTACTAAGGAGAACTCTAGGACATAGGCGCTATACAAGTGTTTATAGTAGGAAAGGACTAGCTTACTACCTACTTACATAAAAACCTAACTACTAAAATAGACTAGTTACTAGGATCTACTAATATTAGCTTTAAAGGGCAGGGTTTCTAGACATCTCTAGGCACTATATAAATTACTAACCCTATAGAAATAGTTACCTACTATATTCTAGACTCCCTAACACTATTCCTACTATCGCTAGCAAATACTCACAGACCTAGAGTATACTTTAATAATATTCTAGATATTATTATATAAAAGAATAGTATAATAGTTTTAGTTATATAAAAGTAAGGTTACCCCTTCTTTAACCTTAGTAATAAGGAATTAGCGCTCTTCTTTACAGAGATAGAACTCTAACACCTACACTACTATTTTAGACACTCTTAGACAGAAAGACTATATAAGCTTTTTACTTAGGTAGGATATAAAATAGAGAGCTCTATACTAGAAGAAGTAAGAAAGTTCTATTACTACTACTAGTTATATAACTAAGCGCTAAGACGCTTTAAGTTCTCTATCTAAAATAACTTATACTTTAACTATAAAATTATTATTAATATTATATAAATTAGTGAAAGGGATATCCTATATATTATTAATATAGACACATCCTTTTAGATAGTCTAATTCCTAAGATTAATAACTACATAAGACACCTAGAATACCTTAATAAGATGCTAGATTAATATATACTAAGGTCCACTAGATTACATTATCTATAACCTAGAAACTAACTTCGCTTCTAATAAGTTTTAGAATTATATAAAGATAGTTAGAGTAGAATATAGGTAAATACTAGTAGAGGTACACTAGGCTGTAGGTAAAATTAAAAGAGTATATATACTACTATACTAAGCGTATAATATTCTGAGAGCTAAGATTAATAGTTATATGGATAATAAGATAATGCTATAAATAGCAGTAAAGGCACTAAATAATATAGCTAGGCCTAATAGCATAGTACTTACCCTCCTAGTCTTTAGCGCCTACCTAAGGATTAATAAAAACTCCCGACTCTTACTAGAACTAATCGCCTAAGCTAATATAGTTTAGAAAGTAATAAAAATACTTAAAAAGGATAGAGCTAAAGTTAAAGTTACTTATATAATTAATACTAGGAATAGCCTATTATTACATAAAACCCTTACACTCCTACTTAGCTCTAAAGTTATAGCCTAGAGAGAAAAGAAGGGATAGTAAGAACTATATAAAATTAAAAGTATTAAAGGAAGAGATATTATTCTAGAGCTTAAAAATACACCTCTAAAACTACGCTATATATAGGTTAAACTATACTATTATATAACTAAAGACAGTACACAGACACTATAGGATATAGATACTTCTATAGCTGTATAAATTAAAGCTCTAAAGCCAAGGCTAAGGGGAAGACCTAGAAAGGACTAAACTACTATAGTTATATAATTAGGTAAAGCTTAACAAAGATTAGAAAAACTAAACACCTAGTTTATTACCTAGAAAGAAAAAGATAATTTTAAGCTTACACTAAAGCTTTATATAGATAGTGTTATTACTACACCAAGCCAGCCCTTTAAAGAATTAGATGTAGTAGAAATAAATACCCTTATTACTAATAGCACTTTTAAAATCTTATTATATAACCCTAATAAATAACCTAGCTATATCTTTAACCTACGTCTTGTATAAGAGATTAAAGGCGAGATAACCTAACTATATAAGAAATTAAGACTTGTCTTTACTAGCTGTTTAGATAAAGAAAAAAAGAAGATCCTTATATAATCCCCTACTATCTAGCGTATAAGCTAGAGGTTACTATTAGCTCTTTTAGTAACACTAATTTAGTTATATAATATATATATTAAGCTTAGTGTAGGTTTAGCTCAATCTATAATTAAGCATTTAAGGGTTAATAGTATACTATCGTGTAAAGGGTAAGAAGTAGGTTTAATTAATTACGTCTTGTCTATCGTATAAAGGGGCACTAAGGACGTTATAAAGTCTCTACCTCTTAGCGCTAACCTAAGCAGTAGGTCCTTGTGTAGGTCCTTATAGGTAGGTAGGGCCTTATAAAGTCTCTACCTCTTAGTGCTAACCTAAGTAGTGGGTCCTTGTGCAGGTCCCCACAGGTAGGCAGGCCCCTATTTTACTTAGTGCTATTTGTACGATAAACTGTACAGATACTTAGGGACATTACTTAGGCCTATATACAGTCTACTAATAAACCCCTTTGTACATTATACGCCTAACTACTAGTAGAAATACGCAATTTCTTCCCACTAAACACAATTCTATAAGTTATACGACCTCTATATAATGCAGTAGAATTAGGTCTCTACTAGTTTAAGACATACTACAACCACTATAAGGAGAAACTAAGAATGTATATATTAATGTACAATCTATACCTACTTATTACAAATAAGGGACCTAAGATATTTAGCATTACTAGACTCTAAACTAATAACACCTTTAGTGTGGTTACAGAAAGCTTTATATAATAAGAAGAGAAGCAGCTCTATACTATAAAATTTTATATAAAGAATAAAAGCGTCTTAACACAAAATAGGGCAATTAAGTTTAATAGAGATAAAATCCAACTTATCTAGGGTGTTATTACCCTAGAATAGAAGGGACAGGCTAAAGGCCTTTATATAATTAATCCCTAAGATAAAGACGCTGCACACTAATATATTACATAATAAGTAAGAGGTGTATATATCTCTTTAGTTTACTAATTAGAAGTAACATTTAATCTATCTATTACTGCGCAAATAATGGTACTAATAAAAGAAAATATTAAGGCACTAAACATGCGTTTAAACTAGTAAATTTAGAATATACAAAGAGAACTAAAATTTATTCTACTTAACCTAGGTCGCACGAAGCTATTTATCTTCATAGATAGCTCTTTTACTAATAATAGAGACATAAGCTTATAGCTTGGCTTTATTATTGTGCTAACAGAGGAATATTATATAATAACTTAGAACTTTAAGATCTATATTAATATTATCTACTAGAACTTAGTAAAGTATAAAAGAGTAACTAGAAGTATTCTAGTAAGCAAATTATATAGTCTAGTAGGCAGCTTTAATAATGTAATTGCATTAAGCATAACACTCTAATAGATTATATAAACACTTTAGATTTCCCTAATTCCTATTATAGTCTATACTAACTCGAAATCCCTATACAAATGCCTTATACGACTAGGCACTATAAATAAAAAACGCCTTATAATTGATATTATGTTAATCAGGGAGTCGTACAAAAAATAGGAAATCATAGATATTAGGTGAATTAATAGCAAAAACAATCCTACTAATACTTATACAAAGAAAGCACCTAACTAGAAACTCTAAATACTAATCTTAATAAATAAACTACACATTACTGTTAAGGCTTTAGTAGATTGAATTAATAAGGACTATATAATAAAGTAACTACTCTACTATATAACATTTCTTTTATTATTTTACTTACTATTTCAGAAAAAAAGATTTTTTCTTTTTCTGTCTAACTTACTACAACTTCGCACAGACACATTAACTTTTAGGCTATATAGCCCTACTACTAATTTAATATTATAGTTTTATTATAATAGAGAGAACACATCGTAGGAGATTATGTAAAGATATTGAAGAATATATTTTCTATATTAATAATTTAGATATCTAAAGACTAGGCCTACCTACCCCTTTATACAATAAAGACATTCACCCCTCCCTTATATATAACGCTCACAACGAGTAACGTGCAACTTCTACACATAGGCGCTATATAATCTAGACTTATAGCCTAGGATTATATGATAATCTAGAAACACCTAACTACTAGTATTAGTAGTACTATATAAGTAAGCATAAGACTTATTCTAAACTAAGCCATATAACTAGATAAGAACTGCTTACTAATATCCCTTATATTATATAACACAAGTAGCCCACTACTAGAGGTTTTTGCTAACTAGGATTTGCACAATTATTTTCTAGGAGGGTATCTAGGCCACCTTAGCCTCTTTATTCTACACCTATTAACATCGTATAATAAAATAAAAATGCTCTAGAAAATTGATTATATATCTACTACTAGGCTCTACATAAAGGCACTTAAACTAGGCAAACTAGTAGGGAGGTTAACCTAGATACGCAATCTAGTCTAGCCTATAATAACTAGTATAAAGACACTAGTAGTAAGGACACTAGCGCCTAATAAACTAATAGTGTTATTAGCTATTGTATAATAGCAAGAGTATGTATATATACATATATATATATATCTTATTAAAAATTAGCATTATATAAAAAAGCTATATATATTTACTAGTAATAGAGCACTAGCCACTAGACACTAGAACACTAAAAAGGATAAGATAAGAAAGGAGGAAGGTACACGTATATTAAAGTAGAATAAAGAAAAAAGAGTTTAGGGAAGCTAGAAGATATCCTGTTATACCTACTTACTAAGACCTAGCGCTAAGTATTATATTACTTAACACCTTACCTTCTATTTGCGCATAAGGTATATACCTAAAAAGAGCCTTATCGCGTAATACAGCTCTGCTACTATTAGGAGTTGGGCACGAGCAATGTAGCTTTAGCTTTAGATGTGAAACAATGGTGAATTGTATAGTAGGATGTAGGATAGAGGATAGACGAATCGCTGCCGGATTACTCTGTTAGCAATGGAACTATATAGCCTTGGATTAGGTGATCTCCACCTATATCTAGCTGGCCCTTACTATCCTAGAGCCTAGCCAGATACCTAGGGTTCTAATATTATCCCCCTTTAAGGGATCTCTCGTCTTAAGAGTAAAGTATTTAGTAAGTCCCTTTGCTATTTATCGCTATTAGTCCTTTATTAGCACTAACTAGCTCTACTAGCACCTAGTAGTTAGCGTAGGCCTTTAACTATCCCTACTTCTTCAACTTAGTAGTGAGCCTAATATTAGAGGATCTAAAAGGTCCTACTATTTCTAAAATGGCTTAATTGTAAATAATAAGGAGGACTACGTCCTAGTTTATTCCTATTTATACTATTTTGTTCTAGATAGTGCCTAAATTGTTATAATAAATTTATGCAGCACTTACGCGCCCCTTGTGTTAGATTGTAACTATTTCTGCCTAGGTAAGGTAAGATGTTACTATCTACACTAGTGTGGCATGTAACTACGCTAGTAACTAGCGTCTTAGCGATAGGGTAGTTATCCTATTGCCTAGGGCTCTTAGACCTATTCTCTCCTTATATTTTCTTATAGTAAGTGACATTATACGGCCCTTAGATTAGTACATTCTAGCGTAACTTAGCACTAACTGTACTAAAGAGTCGTACGTCGTACCTTTTTAGTATATATTTAACACTTTTTGTACATCTTTAATAATAATTGACACTAATTAGCACTAATAGGCAGAAATTAGTATTAGTTAGCACTAATTAGCACAAATTAGTACTAATTATTATAAATTATAATAGCTTTACCTAAGAAGCGCTCTTTTCGCGACTATCGTATTAATACGATTAAGACTAATAGACTTTGTACTAAAATACTATATATTAGATGTATTAGAATTATAGTAGAGCGTAGTGTTCTAGAATTAGACACTGCATGCGTAATAGACCTAAATAATAACAAATAGGAATTGTTATAATTTGAAGATTACCACTATAAGAAGTGTAGTAATTATTTAGATAAGGGCACCTTATGCTTCGCAGTAAGTTACTTTCTAGCGTTATTTAGCGCTATTTAGCACTATTAGGTACTAATAGGCGCATATAGCCCTTATTTAAGGTACTTAGGCTCCTTAAAACCCTTAAAGTCTATTTTAGGTCTGTCCTAGAAATAGACGTCTAAGCCTTAGTTGCGGCGTCTAAGAAAGCTAATACTGCAGCCTAAGTGTCCTATAAAGCTACTAAAGAGGAATATAAGGTCTAGTGTAAGGACCTAAAGTATATTACGGCTCTAGCTAATCTTGCTAAAGGCTAATTGCGACTTATAGCTAAACCTATTGCCCCTTTATTATAGAATAAGGAGAATGCGCTCCTTAAAGTGTAGAAGCTAAGAATAGAGGCTAATAAGAGGGTGATAGCTACAGCTACACGTATTATAGCAGAGCTAAATAAGTATAAGTACTATTTAGTGTAATTTAGCACAAATTAGCGCTAATTAGTATATAGGGACTTACGTGGGTACGCTAAGAAGTTCTAGGCCTATAATAGGGCCTTTATACTTAAAGATAAGTGCGCTAACTCTAGTGTAATTCTATATAGTTATTCTCGCTCTAGAAAGGCGCTTAAGGCTAAGGCTTATCGCATTAAGCGCGAAATAGAGTTAGAAGATAAGGTAATCTCGCTATATAAGGCTAAGGCTCTAGTATAGATACACTATAGTACTATTTAGAGCAAGTTAGTACTAACTAGTGTAATAGGTCCCTAGCTATCCTTGCGTAACTATCTTAACTAGCCTTAATATCTTTTTGGCAGAAACTACCGCAGCTAACTCCAAAGTCTAACTAGAAGCCACTTATAGGGACGCTAAGGTTATGTCTACACTAGCTACTTCTACTTTAGCGCGTTATAGCGTAAGGAGGCGTAACCTAGACTTATTTACTATTTCTAAGCCCCTAGCAGACTTCCTACCTATTAATGGTACTAATACGGAGAAGTTAGTGTACTTTAATTGCCATTTTATAACTTCTTTTTATACTAAGGGCCTAGCAACTTAAAGCAGCTCTAATAAGAGTTATTAGGATTAATTATTTAAATAAAGACGTAACATAGCACTACACAGCCTAAATAGGCACAATACGGCACAGTATAGCATAAATTGGCGTAAATAGGAACATAATAGCAGAATTTAGCAATAATAGTAATAATCTAGCGTTAGTTAATTTTAAATAGCACATTTGCCTAGCTTTTTAGGCTATTACCCACAAATAGGCGACATTTTAACATAGGTTCTTATTTTAGTTAGTTATTAACCCTATTTTAGGTAATAAGAGGCTTTCTGCCTTATAATAATATAATTTAATCTAGATTGTGCTAAATTATACTAATATGTACTAGATTGTGCCAGAATCGCGATATTACTAACATTATCTTTATCCTTTGCTAATTTTAAAGGGTGTCGCATATACTAATTAGTATTTCTGTACCTATTAAAACACCCTGCCTAACTAGCTAACTATCCACTAAACTCCCTATAGGAGACACGTGGGATTTTTAAAAGGATAAAAGGGTCTATAGTATCTAATTATAAGTTAATGTTCGCATATCGTACTAAATTGGGACATTTTGTGCTAGGTAGGTCTAACTTAGACTAACATTTTTATATAAGTTCTTAGCGTTTGCTAGTTTTCCCCTTTGAGGGAGGTTACCCACAACCTCTCTTCTTTGCCTCTAGAAGTGTAGTTATTAACCTTCTTAGAAATATCTTAAGCTTTTTCTAGAACTCTTTAAGCGCATTTTCACTAATTAATATAGTAGGTTCCTGAGAGTTTTCTTCTAAATTATATCTACTCTATTTAATAAGGTATTCCTATTATCCTAACTTATTTTGTTGTCTGTTAATAATATAGTCTACTTTATATACATTATCGCCATATTGGCGTAATGTGTCTTTAATTAGCAGTTGTTAGTAGGGTAGTTTCCCACGCAGTTTGTATAGTTCTAGTAGGAAAGGATAGAACACTAGATAAACCTTACCTAATTTAGGTAGGTTTACTTAGTAGGCTGTAGGTAGAGAGCTAATACACTTATCTACTACTCTAGGGCCTAGGAATTTCTAGTCTATCTTCTTGTTTAGTTGTATAGACTTTAGATTCCTACTTAAAACCTATACCTTGTTACCTTTATTAAGTTGTAAAGGGGTTCTCTTCTTATTAGAGATAGATTTTTAGTACTTCTGTACTACCTATAGCTTCTTTCTTATATTTACGCGTATTTCTATTAATCTTAACACTATTTAGTAGCCCCTTAGGCTTTCCCCGCCACCTAGTAGTATATTAGGCTAGGTTAGGTTAGAGGGATTATATCTAAAGCACACTTAGTATAGTGTGTACCCTATTACTAAATATTTACTATTATTGTACGTATATTCTACTAGAGAGATCTATATTACCTAATTATTTTACTCTAAAGAGTAGAAGATTCGTAAGTATTATTCTAGTGTTTAGTTCTAGCGTTCTGTTTGCCTGTTAGTCTAAGGGTAAAAAGCTAAGGTTAAAACCCTCCTTAAGTTTAGGTAATAATAGAAAGTATCCTAGTGTTTCGCTTTTATTACTAGTCCTCTATCCAAGAGAATACTCTCTAAATTACTATAAAGTCTAATAACCTCACGAATCTAAGCCTAAGCTAGGTTAGTGCTATCCTAATCCATCTAGGCTAGTACATAATAAGTTATCTTAGAAAATTAATTAACAATTACTAAGATAGCGTTATATGTTAGTCCTAAAAAGCGACTTAGGGGTAGATTAGTAATAAAGTCTATTATCACGTACTACTATAGATAATCTAGGATACGAAGCTACTGCAAAAGACTATAAGGCTTATATCTTTTATAGGTTGCCTATTAGCACCACTTATAGTTATAAACATAGTTAGCGACCTCCTTATTTATACTAGTCTAGTAAAACTTCTATTAAACGCGCTTAAGCGTCTAAGTTGCACTAAAATATTCTAAGAGAGGGCTATTATAGTAGCTCTTAATAGCTTTTATACGCTTTAAAGGAGACTTAAGCCACACTAGACTAGTTAGTTCTAAGCTACAGCCACTTAGACTAGATTGCGCTAACTTATTAACCTTATTATCTAATAAGTTTAAATCTTTAGATTTAATAGCCTCTTAGTCCTCTAGAGAGAGGTAGTTACTAAGACTACCCTTATCTAATCTCTTAAAGTAATGGGTATCTCTATAGGGCCTATTGCCCTATCTTATCTACCTTCTAGAGGGGTTAGTCTCTTAATAGGGCTTATTACCCTATCCTATCTAGTTCCTAGAATAGGTAGAGATAGTAGAGACTAGAGCGTATCTATTTTACCTTTCTAATAATAGATTAGCTAAAGGCTTAACAAAGGCTTTATTATTCTTCTACTTAGCATCCTAGGTGCTAAGCATATAGTCTAGGCGCTTTAATAGGCTATCTGCTAGATTTGTTAATCCTGCCCTGTAAGTTATAACAAAGTTATACTCACTTAGGGTGAGGTACAACTAGACGTAACGTAATATAAGCGTCTTAGGCTCTATAAACTATTAAAAGTTATAATAATCTGTTAAAACCTTAAAGTGTTAAGTTTAAAAGTATTAACGCTAGTGTTTAACTAACTTAATAATAGTAAAGAGTTTCTTATTATAAGTATTATAGTAGTACTGCGTAGTGCTTAATTTCCTTAAGAAGAAGTTAATTAGTCGCTATAAGCCTAGCTTGTCGCCTTTAGGCATAAGTTAGCTATAAATAGCACTAATTGCTCTACTTAAGGCGTTAGTCTTAAGACGTGTCTATTGTCTATGCTTAAAGTGCACTAGTGTAGGCACTTTAAGGAATGCGTCTTTTAGCGTCTAGAAAGCTTTAGTGCCTTTTAGCCTAATATCTAGGGCCACACTCTCCTCTTTTTACATCGCTAGCCCCTGCCTAGCGCTATCTAGCGCTTTTTTAGTTAAACTAGTAAGAGGTAGCGCTATTTAGGAGAAATTAGTAATAAACTGTGTATAATAGTTTATAAAGCTAATAAAGACGCGTATATTACGTATATAGGTTAGTTTTGGCTATAATTATATCGCATTAACCTAATCTGGGCTAATTGTGAGCCCTTCTAGAGAAACAACAAACCTAAGGTACTCTGTGGTAGTAGTGTGCCATTTACACTTCTTTAGGTTAATAAAGAGCTTTGCTTGGCGTAGCCTCTCTAGAATCTTCCTTATATAGGCCTTATATTCCTTTAGTGTATTAGAGAAGATTAATATGTTATCTAGGTATACAATATAGGTAACATTAATTAGGCTAGTTAGTATCTAGGTAATTAGGCCCTAGAACTAGGCTAGTGCGTTAGTAAGGCTAAAGGGCATTATAGTATACTTAAAATAGCTATATCTTATACAAAAAGCAGTTTTCCACTTATCTTCTTCTGCGATATAAACTTAATAGTACGCTTCTTTTAAGTTAAGCTTTATAAATATCTTAGCTTGTTTTAGTTAGTTTAGAGATTTAGTAATTAGTAGGAGAGCTCTATAATATTTAATTGTAATCTTATTAAGACTTTAATAATCTACACATAGGCGTAAGGTGCTATCTTTCTTCTTTGCAAAGAGTATAGGGGCACTAGCTAGGGATTTTAAATAGCAAATCTACTCTCTAGCTAAATACTCCTTAACGTACTTCCTTAATATCTCTAACTTAACTATAGAGAGGTTATACATAGGGTAATATAGAGGTACACTACCTTCTACTAAATTAATCTGTAAATTACAGTTAGTATAAGCGGCAAGGTCCTTATAGTCCTTATTTAAGGCTACATCTGTAAGATTAGAGTAACAGAATAGTATTTCTACTATTTTGTTCCTATCTGCGCCAAATGGTGCTAGTACATCTATATTGGATACTATACACGTGTATATAAAGATATAAGAGTCTTATATAGTATAATTAAACTACTTAGCGTCTTCTACTGTAATTTTTTAGTAGACTAGTACTTCCCTAGTGTCGCGTCTCTAAAATAGCACACGTTAGGTTATAATGTTTACCTTTAGGTTTACTTAATTAAACTAAGGTAAACCTAGAAGGATATTATAACCTATAAGGTTAGTAACTACATAGGGTACCTCCTATTATTACTTTTGCCTACGTAAGTCCTTAAGTTCTATTAATAGCACTATTGTGCTATAAACCTTAATATTAGACCTATTTACTACCTAGGCAGGCAACCCTATTAATAGTTTAATATTAACCCCCTACTCTTTCGCCTTTTATAGTAAAAGGAGGTTTAACGCCAAAGTAGAATCTACTAAGGCGTTAATAGTATCCTTTTTAACTCTAGCTAGGAGAATAAGTATTCCCCTTAGCTAGGTATAAAGCTAGTTAAAAGGAGATCCTAACTATCTTACTTCTAGGACTTTTTAAGGTGCCTTATAACTATTAATATATAGGTAGTAAGGGTAGCTACTACTCCTTCTATCCCCTACCTTTTCCTGCACCCTATTCTCTATTACGTGTAGACTAGGTATCTTAGGTTCTAGATAGAGCTGGCTTATCTAGAGTAGAGTAATTAGGTCTTAAGTAGCCTAGCTTTCTATAATACTAGTAAAAAGTGTTAGTTACTGGTAGTCTAGTGCTAAATAGCGCTAATTTAGGACTCTTAGTGCTATTACCCTGCTTTCTTAGTCTCTTAACCGCCTTTTAGGGTTTTTTGTCCCCCTTAGAATCTAGTTACTCTAGGCGTTAATATTCTATACCCTTTAAGTGTAGGTTGGGAGCTAAGGATCCTTAATTTGGCTTATTTATCTAATAAATAATTAAAGCCTAAAGTTTAATATCTATAACTATAACTTAGAGCCCTAAGGGGATTACTTATAGCTACTATTAGATAGAAGGTAGAAGTAAGTCTACGTATTCTAGCTTTTATTATTTAAGGTTTATTATTCCTAGCTTCTTCTAGTAACTTTATAGATAATCTAATAGCTCTAATAGGCTCTAATTTAGTTTCTGTTAGTATCTCTTAAGCTAATTATACGCTAACTAGCGTCTTTCTTTAGAAAATCTTAAAGCTTCTAGTATCTTATCTCTTAGGTTAGCCTAAGTAGGTAACTAGTTAGGGTCTGTTAATAACTAGGCTTAAACTTTAGTTCTCTATACTGTACGGCAGATATCTAACACATGCTAGAGGGCGTAGGTGACTTTAAAGTCCTTATCTACAAAGTAGTCCTTTAAGGACTAGAAATAGAGCTTATAGTTATCTCTCTAATAATTAAACTCCTATTAGTCCCTTTAGGTATATTTATACAGCTACTTTTATAAAGGTTATAATAAAAATACTTTAAGGGGATCTTACGTCTTAATAAGATCTCTTATAGGCTTATATAAGGCTTAAGTGTCTCCTGCCTCCTATTATTATATTATTTAATTAATTCTATTAAGTTTAGCTATATTCCTTCTCTCTTTAAGCTATTGTTTAGCTTTCTTAAGCTGTTTAAAGATAGTGCTAGAAGAATTATCCTTAACATCTAGAGGTATTCTAACTTAGCCCTCTCTAGCGCGTCTAGGCGCAGAGTAACCTTAATATATAGAAAAAGGAGCACGCTAGTCCTCTAGCTCACTTAGTATAAGAGATAGGCTTAAATATAAGAATTTCCCTCCTATAGGCTCCTAAGCGTTCTAGTATTAAGTATAAGAGCGCGTAGACTGCAAAGTGTCTACTATTATAGCCTAGTTATTATATGTAGAAGCCTTTTAAAACTAAACTGCTTATATATATAGTAAGCAATTTAAATGTTAGGAGTTAGGTATAAGTAATATAGCTTTAGCTTTAAATGTAAAACAATAGTAGATTATATAGTAGGTGTAAGGTCTAGTTATAGGCAATAGTACTTGCTTCACACCAGGAAGGACAGTGAAAGGATAACTCTGGTAATATTAATAGAATAATACTTATCTTGTGTTAAGTTAACGCGCAGCGCAGGTTTTGCGTAGCTAGCTTACTTAGCGCATAGACCCTCTATAAGGCCTTAGCGCTAGATACTACAACACCACAATAATATTGTGATCTACCTATTACAGAACCTCCCCCTCTAGCTGTGGTCCTCTACAGCATACTATAGCCTTAATAAAAACCTCACCCTATAAGAAAAAAAAAGAGTGTCTATAGGGGTGCATATTACGTACACAATAGTAGCGCGTTATAAGTAAATAGTGTACATCGTAAACGCATTGCGTGTGTTATTTATTATAAGGGTCCTACGCCTTCTGTTTGCTGTAGCCTCTTGTGATATAGGGCAACAGGGCTATATAGTGTTAATATTATTTTAATCTTCGTGTGCTCTCTACCTACATAATATATATATAACCTATTCTTAGCGTAGATAGAGCGCTTAATCTTTAAATAACCCCCTTAATTACCTAAGATGCTGTACTCTCTAGTACCTAAATATATTAAAAAGTCTAATTTTTACAATGCTGCTACCTTTGCGTTTAGTAGAGATGCTAAGCGCGTAGACTATAACGTAGTGCTTATAACTTATATACACTATATACAGAACTTAGTAAAACTCCCTAAGGACTATACTAAAAATAATAATAAGCGCTGTAACTATTACGTTAAAGGCAATCGTAAAGGGTATAACTTAGTATATCTAGAGTTACGCGTTATATATGCGCTTTAGCTAATACTTATAGGTGCTAAAAATAATAAACAGGCGCCTTAATTACCTATACGCCCTTTATAACTGCTACTATATTATAGTTATAGAGACCTTAGGTAGGCAGCGTAAGATAGATAAGTGTGTAAAGGTAGTAGGCCTAAAACTAGCTTATTACTAGAAGTAATTTAACTTAGAGCTAGCTAACTGCTAGCGTGTTACAGCTTATGTTAGTACACCTATAGGTGTGGCGACCTAGGTGCCTACTACTAGCCCTTAGTATCTAGACTTAATCCTAGTAGAGCAGCGTTAGATTACTAATACTCTTAAGGTAGTTATTCCCCTTATATAGTAAATAGTAAGTTCGCACCTTTGCTATACTTAAAACACATACTAATAACTTATTCTAGGTTAATCTAGCGTCTACTCCTTACTGTAATAAGGGCGACTTAAACAACAGTAACAAAGAAAGTAAAGAGGAGGTTACTACTAGAGGTATAGTAGGTAAGAATAGTAAAGTTAGTAAAGATAATAAGAATAATAAATAGTAGAGGCGTAGGCGGCGCGTAGTTTAGTTAGATCGCTTCTTAGAAGCTAGCCTATAGGCCTTAAGTAAATACCCCTAATAAGCTATAAGTGCTCCCTAAGCCATAGTGCTTTATTATAATATACGTTATATCTACGTTCTATATACTTTTATTATATTCTTTACCTCTTCTTTATATGCGCAGCTCTTTTCCTTTTAAAAGTTTAGACTAGGTTATCTATATCTTTAAAGTCTAACTCTAGAATCTAGGTGTCCTAAGTCTTATTATAGCCTTTCTAGCAGAGTAGGTATTGCTTTTACCCCTTTCTTATTCACTTAGCTAGGATTTCTTCTACTTCCTAGGCTTCTCCTTCTTTAGGTATAACCTCTAGTAGCTAGGTGTTAATATCTTCCACTCCTAGCCTTAGTTTCTATTGTTTAAGAAGGGAAATGTAAAACACGTTATAAATATAATAGTATAGTAGGAGGAGTAGGTAGTATACCTACGTTCTAACTGTGTTCTGCACTTAGAAAGGCCTAATAAACTTTCCTAATAGCTTCTTGCTTAGTTATTAAGGTATATATATATTCTTCGTGCTAAGTAGGACTAAGTCGCCTCTCTAGAATAACTCTTACTTATACTTCTTATTATAGTACTAGCTCTAATACTCTTATGCTAAGCATAGGTGCTCTATAAGTAATGCGTATACACTATACATACGTTTTACTCTCTTAACTACATCTAGTAGCTCCCCCTCTAGCCTACTGTCTACAGGAGGCGTAGTAAAGATAGGGTGCTTGCTATATACTATATAAAAAGGCGTTATTTTTATTAAATTGTAGATAGAGTTATTATATGCAAATTAAGCTATTAGGAGCAGTTCAACCTAGTTTGTTTATAAAGGTGTAATAAACATACAAAGGTATTATTTAAGTGTCTAATTCTGGCGCTTTATTTGCCTATCTATTTGGGGGTAGAAAGCAGTGCTAAGCCTACGCTTTACCTATAGTTGGTAGTATATTTCTGCCTAAAAAGCGGAGGTAAAGGTAGAGTCCCTATTAGATATAATACCTTTCTAAATACTAAACTTTAAGATAACCTCTTAGAAGTAGGCTTCTATAAATTCCTTTATATCCTATATTTTTTGTGCAAGGATATAGATAGCTATCTTAGAGAAGTAGTATATAATTATAAGAATCGCATTAAAAGCGCAGCTGCCTTAATCCTTTACTAGTAGGAATCTAGTTATAAAGTCTAGTAAGACTTCCTTAAAGATATCCTTTGGCATTAGAAGAGGTGATAGCTAGCTATACTTACTATACCTTAGAGCTTTGCTCCTTTAGCAAATAGTATAAGTCCTTACGTACTTCTAAACATCTTAACCTATAAAAGGCTAATAGTAGGTCCTTTTAATAGCCTTAAGCGTTCTACGTACGCTAAAGTAGCCTACTATATACGTGTTATAGTGCTGGAACAAAATCTCTTACCTAATTACTAGTTTATCTAGGATGTATAATCTGCTATTATACCTTAGGACTTCTATTTTATTAAGGTGCTACACTTACGCCTTATAACTACTTTAAGTGCTTCTTTTACGCCTTAAGCTAGTAATACATTTAATAGCAAAGGTGTCCCTTTACTAAAACTACTAAACTTTAGTAATAAGGTTAGACTCTTTTATTACAGGTTCACTACTAACTAATACTCTAGCTAGCGAGCGTAGTACATATAGCGTATACACTATAGCACTAGTAGTAAGGACTTTTATAGCTCTGTAAATATTAGCAACATGCGTCTTATATACGCCTAATAAGCTTAGCTTATTTATAGATCCGCTTACTCTACTATACTTAGTCCTCTATATTATTTTATTCTACAGGGTAGGTAATAAATGGGTTAGTAATAGGTTCTCTTACATATAATCTACCCTTCTTAATAGTCTATCTACTAGGTTTATTTTCCCTAGGCAGTGTTCTACTTTAAAATTAAAAGCTGCTAGGTATATCGCCTATTATACTTATTATAGGTTTAGCTTCTATACAGCGCGCATACTGCGTAAGTTATTATAGTTACTTAGCACTTAAATTATGTGCTACGTACTATCTAGATAATATCTTTATTACTTAAAGCAGTAGACAATAGTAAGGAGCTTAAAGTTATATACTTTATAATTTAGCTTTACTACTTAAAGTTTTCTTAATATAAAAGTAACTAGGTGCTACTTCTAGTCCTTAAATAGCTGCAAAAGGATACTATATATTATAAAAGTAGATGCGTTAGTCTCTAATTAGATTAGCAGCGTAGAGTTAAAGTAGTATAGAATAGGCGCACTTAAGAAGCGCGTTTTAAGTATTTTAAAAGTATTATTAGCTTCTACTAACTATTAGAACACTTAGTTCTTCTTAAGTAGGTCTAAGAAAGGAGTGGTTTCTCGCACATATGCTTTAATAAATTGCCTATAAAAGTTTATAAAGCCTAGAAATAACTAGAGCTCTTAGATGCTAGTTAGCTGTAGCTATTCTATAATAGTTACTATGCACGTAGAATTAGCGCGGATTCCTTACGTAGTTATAATTAAACTACGGAAGTAGACTTCGCCTAAGGCAAATATACACTTAGTTAAATTAATAAAAAGTTTAGCCTTACGCAGTGATTTAAGCACAGCACAGATAGTACGCTGATAAAACGTAAGATCCTTATTATAGGTATAGATAAGTATATTATCTAGGTACATAACGTATATGTAATCTAGGTGTAGTGCTAGTGCCTTATTAATATATGCCTAGAAGCTCGTAGGGGCATTAGTTAAGCTAAATAGTATTACTAAGTATTTAAAGTAGCTATAGTAAGTTTAGAATATAGTTTTCTACTCGTCTCTTACCTAGATTTAAATTCTGTAGTAGGCGTTACAAAGATTAAGGGTCGTATAATAGTATACGCCTAATAGGCGGTTAAGCGTCTCTCTAACTAAGGGTAGTAGGTAACAATCCTTAATAGTAATCACATTAAGGCCCTAATAATCTACATAAAGCTATAGTGTGCTATCTTTTTTAGGGGTGAATAGAATTAGTGCTCTAGCTAGGCTAGTGCTATGCCTAATTTATCCCTTTTTTAAGGTATCTTCTAGATACTCCTAAAGTACCTTAAGCTCCTGCTCTAAGAGATTATAGAGTAGTCTATAAGAAGGTTCCTTTCCCTCTATAATAGAGATAGCATAATTAGACTCCTTAAAATTTAGTAAAGTAGACGCTGCTTCTTTATTCAATACGTTACTATATTTGCGTAATATATTAGAAATACGCAGTACTTACGCTACACACGCTTTATTAATACACGCTAGGTGCTCTAAGCTTACACTAGTTGTCTACAAGACCTCTAAAAGAAATAAATCTAAGCTAGTATACTCTATGTTATCTTTAAAGTCCCTTATAGTAATAAGCTGTATTAAAGCTATAGTATAGCTCTAGCGCTATGTTTATAAGCCGTAATTAAGGTGGATATTACCTTCTTATAGGAAGGGGTTACTAAGTAGGAGAGGGATCCCTTTCTTATTAACGCTATAGATAGTAGTCTTTATCCTACACTCTACCTCTATATTATCTATAATGCGCACCTAGAGCGTATAGGCAGCGTAGGTACTTTACCTTTAGACCCTAATCTATCCTAGTTTAGGGAGCTTAGCCCCTTTAATAGGCTTTAGATTTATTTTAATAGTAACGATCTAGCTAATTAGGCTAACATTAGCCTATAGGTTAAGAATTATTTAGAGTTCCCTCTTTAGACCTATATCTCTAGCTATACTACACGTGCGCTTTATGCCTAGTAAGATATAAATTAGTAGGCGCCTTACTATACCTAGGTTATAGGTAAGGCTTAGCCTTTTCCCGCATAGTTTACTTATATAGAAATCTAGTTAGGATTACTACCTCTGCATTTGGTAGTATAGTAGCCAGTTTTATAGCACTTATAGTAGGTAACACTTTTCTTATTTTAGGTCTTACTATTACCTTTAGATGTTTAGTAGTTTAGCGTAGTATTTTTAGATTTCTTTAATATATAACGTAGGCTTAACTCCTGTGTTATAGGTGCGCGGCGTAGGTTTCGCTTAAGCGTAGAGCCTAAAGCAATAAGGTCTTCCCTAGTTGTAGGCACCTAATAGTAGTTAGTAATAGCCTTCTATAGTTTAGGTTTAAGCTTAGAGAAAAGGTGCTACACCCTTTACTCTTTAGTGTAAGGTGTAAGTTAATCTTTAAGGACATTAAGATAGGTTATAAAAGAGTAAATAGTTTAGTCTTTTTACTATATTACCTAAGCATACACTGTAGCTGCTTCTAGGCTGTGATTTACTAGGTCTAAAAGTAAGTTAAGTATATACTACTTAAAGTACTTCTAGGTAAGTGTTTCTCCCTTAGCTTTAAAGGTGCGCTTATAGTATATATACTATAGTTCTTTTAGGTCGCCTATAAAGTACTGCATTGCCTAGATAACCTTATCTCTATCCTGCACAAATTCTTATAGTAAAAGGCAAAAGGCCACCTTATAGGAATAGAAGAATTTATAATACTCCTTAAGGTTCTTACCTCTATATTTGGTAGGGTCCTTAGGTTAAAGCGCACGCTTAACGTATATTACTATATACACTATAGGCGCGTCCCGCTTATGTATATTAGTAGATAGGATTTTAATATTCTTAGTAGTAGTTACTACGCTAGGGGTTTAGCTTATACTTTTAAGTTAGGAGATTTTATCTTCTAAAGCATAAAGTTAATATATAGCACAAAGCTTATTATGCTTCTTTTTAGTAACTAGGATACACTACTTAAGCGTTAAAGGTGGACTTTAGTTATATATTACTAGCTCTCCTCCTATATACTAAGTAAGAAGGTCTTCGCTGCCTTTAGGGGCTTTAAGTAAAGTCTACCCCTTACTAGTAGCTTATATAACTCTAGGAGCTATCCTTAGACTATTGTAGATAAAGTATTATTATATACGGTCTAGTTATAGGCAATAGTACTTACTTTACACTAGGAAGGACAGTAAAAGGATAACTCTAGTAATATTAATAGAATAATACTTGTCTTGTGTTAAGTTAACGCGCGGCGTAGGTTTTGCGCAGCTAGCTCGCTTAGCGCATAGACCCTCTATAAGGCCTTAGCGCTAGATACCACAACACCATAACAATATCGTGATCTACCCGTTACAGTAGGATATAGAATAGAGGATAGATAAATCGCTGCCGGATTACTCCATTAGCGATAGAACTATATAGCCTTAGATTAGGTGATCTCTACCTGCATCCGGCTGGCCCTTACCATCCTAGAGCCCAGCCAGGTACCTAGGGTTCTGACAGCTACCATATAAGAGAGTAGGGTAAAAAATAAGTAGGTTAGCTATTACTACCTATTTACATAAAAGTAGGTGCAAATAGAACCTCTGCTATATAGTAATACTACACCTACCTTATAATCTGTTCTAATAGGGAAGGCCAACTATATAAATAGAGAAGGATAGGAAAGGAAGGCGTATAATAGATATAGGCTATTATATAAAGAAAAGTTACTAGTGTTTATGTAGTAGATTATATAAGTAGCACTAAGTAAAGTAGGGGGCCTACTACTTAGGACAGCGCCAAGAGGTAGAGACTTTATAAGGTCCTTAGTGCCCCTTATATAATAGACTAGACGTAATTAATTAAAGCTACTTCTTACCCTTTATACAATAGTATACTATTAACCCTTAGATACTTAATTATAGATTAAGCTAAACTAATAAATATACTATTAACGCTAAAGGCTATCTCCTATACTAAGATAGATAATAGATTCCTAAGTTAGAACCCTTATAAATAAGGATTATTACTATAGCGCACACCTCCCTAGCCTTAGGCTATATAGGCCGCGAAATAACGTATAATATTATGGCGAGAGACTACTTCTACCCTAGAATAGTAAATAACGTATAATAGTATATTAGAAACTGCAACATCTATAGACGTATAAAACTATAGTAGAAAATTAAGAAAGAACTACTAAAATCCCTCTTACTGCTAGTGTTAAATCTAAGAGGATAGCTAGTCCTAAAGGGTTAAGGTTAGTTCTTAGGCAGGAGTACTTATAGAAGGTAAAAGGTCTTATTAATATATTAGTATCTTAATAAAGTGTAATAAGTGAACAATTTGGTCTACTAGAATCTAAACAATAAATTAATAAATAGATTAAATATAAGTATAGAGAGCCTATCCTCGCGTTCCTATATACTAAATAAAGGCCGCTTTATAGGGAGCGCTCTATAGAGAGCGCTCTATAGAAAGTAGTTATATGTGTTATACTTTATACAAAGTAATTAAGCGCTCTATAGAGAGTAGTTATATAACTCCTTTATTTAAGGTATAGCTAGTATTAAATCCCCGCTTAATCCCTACTACGCGCCCACTAGGTATAAAACTGGCTTTTCGCCATTATATGGATTTTAGATCCTAACAACTAGATTAAAAGTAGAGAGATATTACTATAGACTTTATTATAATATTACCTAAGAGTAGGGGTTGCACTAATATTATAGTAATTATAGATAATTAATAAAGGACCTAAAGTTTATTAGACTTCTAGACCTTAAGGTCCTAATAGTAACACAGGCCTTTATCTAACACTAGGTTAGTAACTACTTTTTACTGCACTTAATAACTTTAGACTATAAAGGATAGTTTATAGATAAATTCTAGACTAAGCTATACTGTCTAATAGGCATTAATATAAAACTATTTACTATAGAACACTTTTAGACAAGTAGCTAAATAAAGCGTATAAATTTAGTTTTAGAAGCATACCTATAGGTATACTATAACTAGTAATAAATAGATTAGTATAAATAGTTACTGCTCGCGCCGATAGCTATAAAGGGCTAGAAGGCCACCTTAATAGGAGTTAGCCCTTTCTTCTTATTATATAGCTGGGATATAAACCCTATTAAGAGGCTAGACTAGCGCTAAATAGTAAAAGAACTAGGTATATACCTAAAAAAAGTCGCGTAAGCTATAAAAGAGAAGTTTAGAAATGTACTTAACTTTATGTAAAGCTATATAGTACTTACTTAATAGAAATAGAAGCATATAGCTAATAGACACTAGAAGAACGCGCTAATTCTTCCTGTTAGTAATAAAGTATAGTTAAAATATAGTAACTACCTTAAAAATCCACGCCCTAGCAAAAAAGTAGATTAGAAGAATAGGAAATTTACTTTAGTTATATTAATTAACTCCTATATAGTTAATTAAATTATTTTAAAGACTATACACTTCTACTTCTACGTTAATAGGCTTAAACTGGCGTCTAACAACCTACTCCTAAGCTAGGTTAATAATAATTCATAACCTATAGCAATCCTTATAGAGGAGGGTAAAAAGGAGTACACTATTATAGATATTTATAAAGAGAAGTGGCCCTAGTAAGGTAAAAGGGTAAAATACCTAGTGTAATAAGAGGGCTACTTCTAGTAGACATAGAAACTATAAGAGGTTTTAAGTAAAATATTAGCTCTAGATAGATAGGAAGCGTTTACAAAACTATACTAAAGACGTAATAGAAAGCTCCTAGTAGGCTTCTATTATGATATTCTATAAATTGCCCTCTTCTAAGGCCGATTAGCTGCTACTAATTAAGGCTAAAGAAGAGAATAGAGAGACTCTAAATAGGCGAAGTAGGTATTACTAACAGCGAAATAATAGTTACGTAATAGTATAGGAGAAATAAGAGAATAGAGTATATTTAAAACATATAGCTAGAAAACTAACTATAAATTATAGGGGTAGGACATTACTTTTACGCCTCCTATAACTATTTAAAACCTAACTAGTTACACAGCTACGCAAAAACAGCTATAGAAATAGTTATAGACTACACGCCTATTAAAGGTATCTTTAAAGTATTACCTATTAGTTTATTAGTAAGAGGATTTTTGTCCTTACTCTTAGATAGTAGTACTAGTAATAGTAATAGAGTGCAACGGGTTTTCTTCTACCTTAATATTAGCTACGCTAGGCAGACAGAATAAGGATAAAACTTATAGAGGCTAAAGAGAGAGTAGCCTAGAGCTCTTACACCTTAATAAAAAGTAGCTTAATAAGGTTAATACTGGCTTTAACACCTTTAGTAGTATAAGTAAGTAGGGTAAGAACTTTAGGTAGCGTAGATACAAACGTAGTAACCTAAGTCTACTACCTAAAAGTGTTATAGAGAGTAATAATAGCGTTTTTAACTAATATGTAGAAAGCGCCTAGCTATAATATAAACGCTAACTACTACTTACTACTCTTATTCTTATTCTTTTAGAGAAGGTAGGCGCTGCTAATAAAGATCTTAGTGTAGTCCTTACGCTATTTATTAGATAGAGTAGGCTAGATCTATAACACAAATTAATAATAGAGGCTATAAAAAAGGATCTAGAAAGGAGAAGCTTACTTAGCTAGCGTAACTAGTAAATTTATAGACGTAGTACTCCTTATAAATAGAGGCTTTACTAGTTAGCTTAAAGAGGTAAACGTAACTAGACTAAGCGTAATTAACGCACTAGCACTTAATTATAGCGCGTAGGTATATAATAGCGCTATTTTAAAGGGCCTATATATGTTAATCTTTAACTCCTAGGGCTTAAAAGAAATTAAAAAAAAATTAGAAAGAGAGAGGCTAAAAGTAGAAAAAGAGATAACTTACCTTATAAGTAGGCTATACCTTAACCTTCGATAGCAGTTTATTAGTAATAACGTAGGCCTTACTAAATAGTTCCTACTTCTTACCTTTACTATTACAGCTAGGCGTGCCTAGCGTTAGAGTGTAAGAAGTGTCCTCCTTACTATTATTAGTGCGAGTATACTTAGAGTTATAAGGCGTATTATAATAGTTAGAAGGGGCTATTAGAGTAAGAGTAATAGGGGTAGAAAAGAAGCTAAGTAGAATATAAAGTAGTAAAAGATAATAAAGAGAATAAAAGTGGCTAGCTAAATGAAAGACTATCTAGAGAAATCTAAGTAACAAAAGTGTAGGTAGGTAAAGAAGAGGCTATAATAATAGTAGTAGAGGTTTTATTAATAAGCTAGTAAATACCACTAGCGTAACACTCTACCCTAAAAAAAGTAACTACGCCTATCTCTACCTTCTACAAATGAGAATAGACCTATTATAAGGTAGTAGGTTAAGGCCTAGGCGACATGCTTACTTATAGTTAAATAAAAGTAACATCCTTTACCTAAGTACCTAGTAGTCCTCCTTCTACCTAATAATAACAAGAGACTAATAATAATAGTAAATACGGTTAACTAACTACTACTAAGTTAGACGCCGTCTAATAGGGGCTAGGGAGATATATTATAGGCTATGCCCTAATAAATATTCCTATTATATACGCTTTAACCTTACGCTTATTAGGTCCTTTAGATCTAATTCTCTAATCCTAGATATATAAGTTTAGTAGTAGAAGCTTAACTTCTACTTCTTATAAATTTATAAAAGTGTTATCTTTAGTAATTTGGCTTATTACGTATTAAGCCTATTATAGATATTTTATTTGAGCCATCAACACTAGTTTACTTACTCTAGCCCCTATAACCCTTTTAATATCTAGTTAGTTCTGTTATTCTTAAGAGCTCTTTTCTACTACCCTAGCCCTAGTAGTATTTACTTCCTTAGTTATATTAACTTTTTTAGATAGGTAGAAAACCTATAATAAGGTAGCGTAGAAGGCTTTAGCCCTTCTTATTACCTTAATCTCTAGCCCCTAGTTTTCCTACTTACTACTTATTAACCTAAAATATAATTAGCCTTTCTTAATTAGGTTGTAAGAGCTTCTAAACAACCTATTATTATGTTATATATAAAGGGTTAGCCCTATAAGTTTATTAAAAGCGTATTAGTTATTAGCAAGCTTATTAAGAATAAGACTAGTAGTAGTAGGACTAGAAGCCTTCTATTGCTTATATTCTTTTATAGTAAGGGTAAGTCCTCCTATCTTTGTAATAACCTCTTAGACTTATGTATCTATTTCTTCCTTATAATCTTTATTTCCTCCTATTCTTGTTTTCTCCTATACCTTAAAGAACTTCTTAGGTAGTAGAATAAATAGGGTTACTAGCAAAGTAGTTTTAGAACAAGCTAGATTTATAGTAACCTATCTCTCCTTTTGCTATATAGCCCTAATTGCCTTATTCTAGTCTCTGTACTAGCGAAGGAAATCATACATTTCTTACACCTAATAGGTGTTTACATTACCTCCTTTTAGGCAACTTTCTATTAGTATTCTATATATAACTATAGTCTTATTATTTTAGCTAAGACCTCGAAAGGAAAGAGTCCCTTCTTCTTTCTACATAATTTATAATTAGGTAAGAGTAGCTTAGGTATAGCTGTTAAACTTATAGAAGTAGTTACTTAGTGTAATAGGCTGTTAGCTTACCTTATTAAACTAGCTCTTAAGGTAGGCTCTAGTTAATCTTTAGTACTTTAAGTCTATTAATAAGTACTTAGAGTAAAGTATCTTTTAGAAGTTTTTTTAGTTAACTAAAGCGCTTTTATAGGCTAGTAGTTTTCTAATATCCCTTTAGTAGGTACTTAAGTAGAATTAAGGTAGCTTTTATTTTTTAAGCTCCTTACTCTACCCTTTTCTTTCTACTTAAAAGTTATAGTCCTCTAGGAAGGTAGTAATATTAATACTACTAAAGCTTTATACGTTACTATTATTTAGGCTTAGAGTAAACTAAGCTATGTTTCTTTTCTAGAGGAAGCCTCTTTCTATTCCTAGTCCTTTATTCTTAAACTATTTTCTTTTGTCTATGTCTTCTAAAAGGTAATTAGTAATATTCTAGCTTATCTAACTAGTGCTGCTCTTAGTAGGGGTAGTTAGATAATTAGAATTATTATAAAACCTATATAAATCTCTTTTATCTGTTTTGTGTTTTTCTTCTATTATCTACTTATTTTTATACTAGTTTTCTATTGGCGATTTAGCTTTAGGTATACAGATAACAATCTCGCTTAATAGAATCCTACTACTAATACCTTAATTTCCCTTTTATTTCTAACTTAATTATTACTTAGACTAGAATTATTTAGGGTCTATTATATTCGCTTTTTCTAGGAGTCTAGTAGCCACTTCAAGGTCCTCTAGTCTATTACTCTTTCTACCTAGAAGCTGCTTAAAAGTCTATTAGTCTATTATTATTTTATTCCTAGGTTACTAATAACTACTTAAAAGTCTATATAGTCTATACTAGCACTAGATAGCTACTTAAAAGTCTATTAGTGTGTTGTTTTATTTCTAGGTAATTAGTAACTACTTAAAAGTCTATTAATCTGTCTATTTAGACAACTAATAACTACTTAAAAGTCTATATAGTCTGTTTATTATTGGAACCCTAGGTACCTAGCTGGGCTCTGGGATGGTAAGGGCCAGCCAGATGCAGGTGGAGATTACCTAATTTAAGGCTATATAGTTCTATTGCTAACGGAGTAATCTGGCAGCGATTCGTCTATCCTCTATCCTCTATCCTCTATCCTCTATCCTCTATCCTCTATCCTCTATCCCCTATCCTCTATCCTCTATCCTCTATCCTCTATCCTCTATCCTCTATCCTCTATCCTCTATCCTCTATCCTCTATCCTCTATCCTATATCCTCTATCCTACATCCTATTATACAATCCACTATTGTTTCACATCTAAAGCTAAAGCTATATTACTTGTGCCTTACTCCTAATATTTAAATCGCTCACTATATATATAAGCAGTTTAGTTTTAAAAGGCTTCTACTTATAATAACTAGGCTATAATAGTAGACACTTTACAGTCTACGCGCTCTTATATCTAATACTAGGACGCTTAGGAGCCTATAGGAGGGGAATTCTTATATTTAAGCCTATCTCTTATACTATGTAAGCTAGAGGACTATTGTGCTCCTCTTCCTACATATTAAGGTTAGTCTACGCCTAGACGCGCTAGAGAGGGCTAAGTTAGGATACCTCTAGATATTAAGGATAATTCTTCTAGCACTATCCTTAAATAGCTTAAAAAAGCTAAATAATAGCTTAAAAAGAGAAAGAATGTAGCTAAACTTAATAGAATTAACTAGATAAGATAATAATAGGAGGTAGAAGACACTTAAGCCCTATATAAGCTTATAAGAGATCTTACTAAAATATAGGATCCTCTTAAAGTATCTTTATTATAATCTTTGTAAAAGCAGCCGCATAAATATACCTAAAGGGACTAATAGGAGTTTAATTATTAGAGAGATAACTATAAGCTCTATCTTTAGTTCTTAAAGGACTACTTGGTAGATAAGGACTTTAAAGTCACCTACGCCCTCTAGTATATATTAGATGTCTACTGTACAGTATAGAGAACTAAAATTTAAGCCTAGTTATTAACAGACTCTAACTAGTTACCCACTTAGGCTAACCTAAAGGACAAAATACTAAAAGCTTTAAGATATCCTAAAGAAAGGCGCTAGTTAGTGTATAATTAGCTTAAGAGATGCTAATAGAGACTAAATTAGAGCCTATTAGAGCTGTTAGATTATCTACAAAGTTACTAGGAGGAGCTAGGAATAATAAACCTTAAATAATAAAAGCTAGAATATATAGGATTACTTCTATTTTCTATCTAACAGTAGCTATAAGCAATCCCCTTAGGTCTCTAAGTTATAGTTATAGATACTAAACTTTAGGCTTTAATTATGTATTAAATAGATAAGCTAAATTAAGGATTCTTAGCTCTTAACCTATACTTAAAAGGTGTAGAACACTAACGCCTATAGTAACTAGATTCTAGAGGGGATAAAAAACCCTAAAAAGTAGTTAAGAGGCTAAGAAAGTAGGGTAATAGTACTAAGAGTCTTAGGTTAGCGCTATTTAGTACTAGACTACTAATAACTAACACTTCTTACTAGTATTATAGAAGGCTAGGCTACTTAAAACCTAATTACTCTACTCTAAATAAGCTAGCTACACTTAGAACTTAAGATGCCTAGTCTATATATAATAGGGAATAGGGTGCGGGAAAAGGTAGGAGACAAAAGGAGTAGTAGCTACCCTTACTACTTATATATTAATAGTTGTAAGGCACCTTAATAAAGTCTTAGAGGTAAAATAGTTAGGATCTCTTTTTAACTAGCTTTATACCTAGCTAAGGGGAATGCTTATTCTCCTAGCTAGAGTTAAAAAGGATACTATTAACACTTTAGTAGATTCCACTTTAGCGTTAAACCTTCTTTTACTATAAAAGGCGAAAGAGTAGGGGGTTAATATTAAACTATTAATAGAGTTGCCCACCTAGGTAGTAAATAGGTTTAAAATTAAGGTTTATAGCACAATAGTGCTATTAATAGAACTTAAGGACTTACATAGGCGAAAGTAATAATAGAAGGTACCCTAAATAGTTGCTAACTTTATAGGTTATAATATTCTCTTAGGTTTACCCTAGTTTAATTAAGTAAACCTAAAGGTAAACATTGTAACCTAACGTGTGCTATTTTAGAGACGCGACACTAGGAAAGTACTAGTTTACTAAAAAATTATAGTAGAAAACGCTAAGCAGTTTAATCGTACTATATAAGACCCTTATGTCTCTATATACACGTGTATAGTATCTAATATAGACATACTAGCACTAGTTAGCGTAGATAGGAACAGAATAGTAGAAATGCTATCCTGTTACTCTAATTTTACTAATATAGCCTTAAATAAGGACTATAAAGACCTTGCCACTTATACTAACTACAATTTGTAGATTAATTTAGTAGAAGGTAGCGAACCTCTACATTACCCTATATACAACCTCTCTATAGTTAAGTTAAAGACATTAAGGAAGTACGTTAAGAAGTATTTAGCTAGAGGGTGGATTTACTATTTAAAATCCCTAGCTAGTGCCCTTATACTCTTTATAAAAAAAAAAAATAGCACCTTACGCCTATGTGTGGATTATTAAGGTCTTAATAAGATTATAATTAAAAATCACAGAGCTCTCCTACTAATTACTAAATCTCTAGACTAACTAAAATAAGCCAAGATATTTACAAAACTTAACTTAAAAGAAGTGTACTATTAAGTTTATATTATAGAAAGAGATAAGTAGAAAACTACTTTCTGCACAAGATATAGCTATTTTAAGTATACTATAATGCCCTTTAGCCTTACTAACGCACTAGCCTAGTTCTAGGGCCTAATTACCTAGATACTAACTAGCCTAATTAATGTCACCTATGTTATATATCTAGATAACATATTAATCTTCTTTAATACACTAAAGGAACATAAGGCCTATATAAGGAAAATTCTAGAGAGGCTACGCTAAGTAAAGCTCTTTATTAACCTAAAGAAGTGTAAATGGCACACTACTACTATAGAGTACCTTAGGTTCGTTGTTTCTCTAAAAGGGCTCACAATTAACCTAGATTAGGTTAATGCGATATAATTATAGCCAAAACTAACCTATGCGCGTAATATACGCGTCTTTATTAGCTTTATAAACTATTATAGACAGTTTATTGCCAATTTCTCCTAAATAGCACTACCTCTTACTAGTTTAACTAAAAAAGCGCTAGATAGCGCTAGGCAAAGGCTGGCGATGCGAAGAGAGAAGAGCATAGCCCTAGATATTAGGCTAGAAGGCACTAAAGCTTTCTAGACGCTAAAAGACGTATTCTTTAAAGTGCCTATACTAGTACACTTTAAGTATAGACAATAGACACGTCTTAAAACTAACGCCTTAGGTAGAGTAATTAGTGCTATTTATAGCTAACTTATGCCTAAAGGTGATAAGCTAGGCTTATAGTAACTAATTAACTTCTTCTTAAGGAAATTAAGCACTACGCAGTACTACTATAATACTTATAATAAGGAACTCTTTACTATTATTAAGTTAGTTCAACACTAGCGTTAATACCTTTAAGGTTAACACTTTAAGGTCTTAATAGATTATTATAACTTTTAATAGTTTATAGAGACTAAAACACTTACATTATGTTACGTTTAGTTATACCTTACTCTAAGTGAGTATAACTTTGTTATAACTTATAGGGTAGAATTAATAAATCTAGTAAACAGCCTATTAAGGCGCCTAGACTATATACTTAGCACTTAGGATACTAAGTAGAAGAATAGTAAAGCTTTCATTAAGCCTTTAGCTAATCTATTATTAGAAAGGTAAGACAAATATGCTTTAGTCTCTACTATCTCTACTTATTTTAGGAACTAGATAGGATAGGGTAATAAGCCCTATTAAGAGACCTACTCCTCTAGAGGCCTAATAGGATAGGGTAATAAGCCCTATAGGGAGACTAACCCCTCTAGAAGTTGGATAAGATAGGGTAATAGGCCCTATAAAGATACCTATTACTTTAAGGGGTTAGATAAGGGCAGTCTTAGTAACTACCTCTTTTTAAAGGACTAAGAGGCTATTAAATCTAAAGATTTAAACTTATTAGATAATAAGGTTAATAAGTTAGCGTAATCTAGTCTAAGTAGCTATAGCTTAGAACTAACTAGCCTAGTGTAGCTTAAGTCTCCCTTAAAGCGCACGAAAGCTATTAAGAGCTACTATAATAGTCCTCTCTTAAGATATTTTAGTGTAACTTAGACGCTTAAGCACGTTTAATAGAAGTTTTACTAGACTACTATAAATAAGGAGGTCGCTAACTATATTTATAACTATAAGCAGTACTAACAGGCAACCTATAAAAAATATAAGCATTATAGTTTTTTACACCAGCTTTCTATTCTAGATTATCTATAGTAGTATATAATAATAGACTTTATTACTAATCTGCCCCTAAGTCACTTCTTAGGACTAATATATAACGCTATTTTAGTAATTATTAATTAATTTTCTAAGATAGCTTATTATATACTAGCCTAGATAAATTAGGATAGCACTAACGTAGCTTAGGCTTAGATTTGTGAGGTTATTAGACTTTATAGTAATCTAGAGAGTATTCTCTTAGATAGAGGACTAGTAATAAAAGCAAAACACTAGGATACTTTCTATTATTACCTAAACTTAAGGAGGGTTTTAATCTTAGCTTTTTACCCTTAGACTAATAGGCAAAAAGAACACTAGAACTAAATACTAGAATAATACTTACGAATTTTCTACTCCCTAGAGTAAGATAATTAGGCAATATAGATCTCCCTAGCAGAATATACGTATAATAACAGTAAATACTTAGTAATAGGGTATACACTATACTAAGTGTGCTTTAAATATAATCCCTCTAACCTAACCTAGCCTAATATGCCGCTAGATGGCGGGAAAAGCCTAAGGGGCTACTGAATAGCATTATGTTAAAGTAAAACACTCACTTCCGTGATTCTTTCTGGATCCACTAATTCATATCACGGGATTCTTGCCAAGAGGCTCGTTTCTTTTGTATATAGTCTGCCCTTTTGGCATCCTTTCGTACAATTAGCTATTTGTATTCTTAACAACTCTACTCCTAAATATCCTATAATAGTTTAAGCCCTTTTTACCACAACAGTTATAAGCCTAGCGCTTAGAACGTAAGACAATTCTCCCTACCTACTTAGTAACGCTTAAATTATTATATAACACTCTATTTAGAACCTCTTTACGATACAACCCCCCTATTTCTAATTATAAAAATTATTAAAATAGCAGAAGTACAGCTTATTAATCGCGCTAGCTAGCCTTACTAGTTTGTCTAGCTTTAATTCTAAGTAAACTTAAAAGGAATCTAGAACTAAATTAACTTAGAGGCGATTAACGCTCTAGTAATTAATTATGTAAAGCTAGAACAACCTCCGCTCCTATAGAAACCATCACTAATTGCAGATACAGCCTCTGTGGCGAGTATTTAATTATATAAAGTAGAGCTTACTAAGTATAAAATAGATAAGGAGAGCTTTCCTTTACAAATAGCGGAATATAGAGTAGTAGTTTTAAACTAGTAAGTAGATTATACTAAGATACAGAATCTCTAAACTTAGGTAAACGCTATAGTATCGCCTAATCTACTTGCTCCTGCCATAATTACTCTAGTTAATATACACTATACTACGCTTTAGTCTCTAATTTAACTCTTAAAAGAAGATCTCGCACTAAATAAAGGAGCTATATAGAATAATATTTAAGCTTTATATCGCGCTTATCTTAAGAAGGCTAAGTAGGTAAGATAAAGTTCTAAGACCTAGTTTAAAGAGTGGCAGCTCCTCTATTAAAAAGCGAAGACCTACTTAATTAGTGAAATTAGTGGACCGCTTAGTACCTAAGATTTCCTAGATATAATCGCCGCGCGTATAGCACTAGATTAGGCCTAATTAATAAACTAACAGCTAATCTAGAATAAGACGCTAGGACAGAGTTAGATTACGCTAGACGATTTAGGGAAGGTATTTTTGGCGCTTATCTAGGAGCATTTAATCTAATTTAGTTCTAATAAAATAAGTGGGGTATTCGCCACTTTTAATGGATTATTAAGACAATCTACTAACTCTAATAGTTCTAGTTTGTCTAATTAGACAAAGAAACAACTAAACTGTCCCTATAAGCCCTATACTTATAAGTAGAAATTAATAGAGTGCTAAAGACTTTAAACTATAATAGGTAGATTACCCTAGGATAGAACATTGTTATTTAATCTTACTAATAAAGAAAAATTAGAGATTCTTAATTAACTTAAGTAGCCTAAGTAGTCGAACCTTTGTAATGCGATTACAAAGGTAAAATGGTGTTAAATCCAAGAGGGTAGCTAGTCCTAAAGGGTTAAGGTTGGTTCTCGGGCAGGAGTACTTACGGAAGGTAGAAGGTCTTGTTAATACGATAGTATCTTGCGAAGTGTAACAAGTTAATAATTTAGTCTGCTAGAATCTAAACAATAGATTAATAAACAGATTAAACACAAGTATAGAGAGTCCATTCTTGCGTTCCTATATACTTTAAGCGATTAGTGGACTAATTACTCTAACTAAACTAATTAAGCACTAATTAGTTGCTTAGTATGTTAAGTGCTTAGTCTAATTAGTTGTCTTAGCGCTCTAATCACACTAATTAGGTCATGTGACCTTTTGCGCTGTGCCACTCAAATAATAAATATAGATACATATAAAGATCCTAGGAGGCCTAGCCTTTAGATCTTAATATTATCTCCCTCCTTACTAGGATTTATCCTTAAATTATGTGACTGTGTCTTATGCCTAGTTATAACTAGAGCTCGCCCCACGTTATAAGTAGCGTTAGCTTACTTACATTATGCCCTAATAACCTTCTAAGTCTAGCACTACCTATCGCTATTACCTAACTAATTTTATTAACTCCTTTAGCGAAGTTATAGTTAAGAAATGCTTAATGTGTATAAAATATAACTGTGTTTGCAAGATTCACGTTTGGTCTAGAAGATGTAGGGAATATGTTTATTAAAGTCAATATTATAATGTGCGCGTTTCAGAGTCTAAGTTTAAGCGTTTGTTAGCAAAGAAAGAGAAATTACGTGTACAGATAAAAAAGTTAAAAGAAATATAGGAGGCTGCGTTTAAGGCCTATAAAGAGGCGTTAGAGAAGTTACAGGTTACACGCGTACGCGAAGATTAGTTACGTTAGTAAATAGACTTACTAGATAAGTGTGCTAAGGATGCAATAGCAGTTAAGGAGAAGAATATTAAGGAGGCTAAATCTTGTAAGGCTATTAATCTAGTAGTTAACAAGACTCCTTTAGGTCCCTTCTTGTCCCCTATAATATAGAGCGCTTTCAAGGATTTCCTATTAGAATTCTGGGATAATCTAGTGCCTTTATTATCTTAGGTACAAATGTTATTATACTGTGTAGGTTGTTAGTAGAATTCTCTAATCTTTTGTTAATAGTTTCCTAGGTGGTTCTCTAGTTCCTAAGTGTTTTTGCTGTGTGGGTAACCTTTCCACTTAATAAGGTACACGTTGTTATACTAATTATATTCTAGAATTCTTTTAACCTTAAATTTATTTTCTTCCTTAGTTCTGTGGTAGAAGGCGGTTCTAACTGGTGTATTAGGGTCTGCTAGTTCCAGTAGTGATATATAGAATACTAGATGTATCTTTGCATCTAGCAGTAGTTCCAACTTGTAGTTTACTAGTGATATTTACTCAGAAATGTAAAATAGTCTAACCTTAATGTAATCTAGTTTCTTATGTTTTTTCTTCTAAGTTGAAAGGTTCTTTGTAAGTAGATATGCTTTATCCCCCTTCTTTAGCTAAGGTGCTATTTTTTATTTTTAATTTTAGTATAAAATTAATTACTGCTAGGCTTTCTTAAGATTTTCTTAGAGTTGTTAGTGTATTTTCTTTATATTTTCTACTATATCTATAGCTTCTTTTGCTTTAATTATCGTAGGAAATTGTTAGTTAAAGAGATGTGGGTGTCTTCTATAGTTTGCATAGAATAGTGTATGTCCTAATACTGCTAATACTTTGTTATTATAGGCTAACTATACTATAGGTAGTAATAAAACCTAGTTATTCTTCTAACTGTTATAGTAGATGCGTAGGTACGTTTCTATAGTTTAGTTTATACGTTCTGTCTGTCTATCTGTTTATAGATAGTAAGCTATTAATAGCTTTTGTTTTGTTCTAAGCAGTGCTATAAGCGTTGTCTAATAATTTAACGTGAAGAGCTTATCTCTGTCGCTAATAATTATTTTTAGGATTCTGTGGTGTCTAATTAGTTAGTCCAGGATAAGAAAAGCAAGTTCCTTTGCCGTTATTCTTTTAAGACATAGAATAAGCTCAACATACTTAGTTAGTTAGCAGACTACTACTAGTATACTATTGTATTTAATTCCTGTTGTTAGATCCTTAGAGTTTAGAATTCCTATAACAAAATCTATAGCGATGTCTTCCTATAGTGCTGTTAGTATTCTAATTGCTTACATCTCTCTATATTTAAGATATATGCCGTGTTTATTTCTCTAGCATTCTACACATTTGCGGATGTAAGTTATTATAGCTTCCTTAATTCCTTTAAAGGTGTAATTCCTTTAGATAAGTTCTATTGTTTTTGTAATACCTAGGTGTCCGTACATAGGGTTATTGTAGTATTATTAGATGATCTTAGTCTGTAGATGTTCTAGAACTTCTTAGTTAATTACTAAAAGTTAATTTAGTTCTACTATTAGTTCTAGAGATCCATCTTTAGCTTTGCAAAGGATTACAGAGAAGGTTTTTGCCTTTTCCCCTACTAGATTACTTTGTTAGCTAAGAGCGTCTGCTTTGCCATTTTCTTTCCTAGCTACATGGATAATTTTAAACTTATACTACCCTATAGTTTATGACTATCTTTGTTGTCGTGGCGTAAGTTCTTTTGTTGTCGTGAACCTTAGAAGGTTCTTATAATCCATATAGATTTCTAGCGTTAAGTAACTAAGCACGTAAATCCTCTAGTGCTTTAAAGCTTTAATAATAGCGTAGAGTTCTTTATTATATACATTATATCGTGTTTCGGCGTTATTAAATTTGCATAAGTAATAGGTAATTAGGTGCCATTTACTGTTATATTCTTATTTAGCGCAGGCGCCTAGCGTAAGATCACTAGCGTCTGTTTTAAAGCGCAGTAGTTTATCGCTTCTAAAATAAACAAGGACAGGTTCTATAATACATACTGTCTTAAGGAGTTAGAATAACATTCTATACTTATCTGTCTATTTAAAGGGTACGTCCTTCTTCGTAAGATTTATTAAGGGTATTGTGACCTTTACGTAATCTTGGATGAATTGTTAGTTAAATCCATAGAATCCTAAGAATTCTTAGATGTTCTTAGCTATCTTTAGTATTAGCCAGTTCTTAATACATTTAATTTTACTTAGTGCCATCTTGATTCCTTCTATAGTAATAATGTGTCCTAGAAATTTAAGTTATTTAATGTTAAACTTGCATTTCTTAAGTTTAATACAAAGGTATACTTTGTCTAGTGCTTCTAGTACTATCTATACATACTTAGTGTGGTCTAATTTGTTTTTAGAAAAGATAAGGATATCGTCCATATATGCGATAATAAATATGTCCAGATGTTTGTAAAGTACGTTATTAATAAGTGGCATAAAAGCTGCTAGTGCGTTTGTAAGTCTAAAAGGCATAACCTTATATTCAAATAGTCTATAGCGTAATTAAAACGCTGTTTTCCATTCTTCACCTTTCTTAATTTATATAAGGTGGTAACTGTCTCTTAGATCCATTATTATAAATATCTTAGCTTAAGATAGTTAATCTTGTAGCTCTGTAATGTTTAGTAGTAGATATTAGTTCTTTATTATTATGTTGTTAAGTTGTTAGTAGTTAACGCATAGTCTGTCTAATCCATCCTTTTTCTTAACAAACATGAAAGGGCTTACTACTAGTAACTTTAATAGTTATATATATCCTTTCTTAAGGTTTGTCTTAATAAAATCACGTTCTTTAAGGAGTTCTTCTCCTGTCTTACCATATAGTAGTCCAAAGGGTGGCGTCTTTCCTTCTTCCAGGTCTATTATAAGATCCTAGGGTTAATGTTCTAGTAGGTTTGCTTTTCCTTCCTTTTCTGTAAATATATGTGTCTATTTCCTGTACTCTTTTAGTAAGGTAAGGGGTGTGCTATTATCCTCCTTCTCGCACTTCTTAACCTAGTGGTTCCTGCCAGCGTCTACTAAGGTGTACTTCTGTTTTTTAACTATCTGTCGCAGTATCATGTTGTTAATAACTCCCTTATCTACTATTATTTTTAGTTAATGCGTAGGCTTTGCTTATAATGCACAATTGCAGCGTTTAAACAATATTTTCTTTATACTCTAGTTAATCTACAGGTTGTGTATTATTAACTAAAGTAATCCTAAGACTAACTCATGCTTAGATCCTAGTAAGACATCTAAAGTAAGTTCCTCTCTATGTCCTTAGACTGTTATCGTGGTAGTAACCTCCTAGTATATTTAAGGTGTCTTAGGCATTAGGGATCCATTTGCGACATAGATAATATAGGGTACTTTTTTCTCTAATATTATAAGTCCTACTTATCTTGCTGTCTAATAAGATATAAAGTTCCTTCCTACTCCTAAGTCTATAAGAGTTTAAGCCTATATTCCTTTAAGCTGTACTAGTAGCTTAACTAATACCGTGCTTACTATAGTATTTAATTTAATAAAGGTATTTTCTCGTCTAAGTTTAGGCCTAAAAAAGACATCTATTTGTGTAGGTTGTAGTTAAGTTCTAGTGCCTAGTATACGTTTCTAAGCATCCGCTTCTATTATTATTCTTAAGTATATAGCTTGTGTAGATTGTCTTCTTCTTCTTCTTGCGAGGATATTCTTCTGTTTTTCCTCCCACAGTCTTCACTATTCCTATGTACTAGTTAAATTAGTAGCTCTGTTATTGCTTCTTACATAGGGCAGTTTGTAAAGCTATCCAAACATTTGGCCATGTAGTGGTATTCGTAGTCTTAGTTTAGACACGTGTACTAGTACAGTTATATATAGTCTCTATTAATAAGTATATTACAGTATTTGTTGCCCTTTAGCGTGAGGTAAGGAAAGTATTTTACTTATTATTTATTCTAGAGGTGTTCGTCGCAAGCTGCAATAGGGTAGTCTATCTATATCTATCTACAGCGTAGTTTCCTTCTAAGTTGTTTCTTATTCTCCTCTTTCTCTGCCTTATGTTATACGCATGTTGGTTCTTCGCAATGCGTCCACATACAGAATTAGTGTGTAGGATTTCAGTGGTCCAGGTAATACTTTAGTACGTAGTCTAACTTCTTATTTTTATAGAGTTACATTCCTTTTAGTGCCTAGTAGGGTTCTATATAATCCTAAACATTTAGTTTGTACTTAGGTGACATAGGGTTGTCTTCTTCCCGCCTACTTTATAGGTAAAGAGTAGAAGATCTTAGTATCTCTTTTACGTCTTCTGCGTTGTGGTATATATTAGAGTTGTCTTCTAGATCTTTGTATAGTTGTGAGTTAGGTAAATCTAATCGCTTACTTTATTCTAGTGTAACGTGTTAGTGACTAAATAGCGTTATAATAACTTCCTATTCCTTATTAGGTTCTTAGTCCTTAATAGTTAGTATATTTAACTTAGTTTAATAGACTTTGTTCTTTAATCTATAGTTCCTGGCTATATAGCCTAGTTTGCCACATATAAAGCATTTACGGGTCTTAGTTATTAATTATTAACTTCTATTAGAGACGCGTTTGTTAGGCTGCTTAGAGCCTATCCTTCCTCCTTTTTCTTTACCTATATAGTTAAACTAGACATCTTCTATTAGTTTATATCTCTAGTAGTTCCTTAGCTATTGCTTTTAGACAATTCTAATAGGGTTCTTATAAACCACTTTTACTAGTTGTCTAAAGCTTATCACCCTAGGGTTTTAGTAGAACTCCTGTTGCAGTAAAAACTACTCTCTATTAATCCTAATAGTTTCTTTATATAGTTCTTTAAAGTTAGCAATTCGTGCACTACTATATAAGAGTTTCTTATATAGTTTCTATTTAAGTCCTTATTTATACATGTCCTAAAGAGATTTATTGTCCTAGTTAAGTTACACAGCGTATCTGCAAAACTTAGCTGTATACTTAGCTACTAATTGTTTCTAAATTATAGTCTAAATCTTTGCTTTTGTAATAGAGTCCTTGTTAGTAATCCTAAAGAGTTATTTAAGGCATTTCTTAAAGTTGTTATAATCCTTAATAATATTAACTACATTAGCATAGTTGTCTGCGTAGTTGTTGTTGTTGTTGTTGTGGTCCATTCCTAGGTACTTTTTAAGGTAAGGATAGATCTATAATCCTACATCTCCTTATATATATATTGCTGCGAAGATAACCTTCTTTTTGTCTTTAAGGGGTTTATCTAAGTCAAAGAAGTAGAGGTCCAACTAGAGAATCCAGACGTTAGTTTAAGATTGTTTACTAAAGTAGAGATTAGGTTTGTGCGCCTTACTGCCATCCTTTATAGGAGTAATCTTAGCGGCACCTAAAGCCGTAGAAGAGGTAGAAGTTTGTAAAGTACTTATATTAAGGGTGTTTAAGATGTTAAATCTAAGAGGGTAGCTAGTCCTAAAGGGTTAAAGTTAGTTCTTAGGCAGGAGTACTTACAGAAGGTAGAAGGTCTTGTTAATACAATAGTATCTTGTAAAGTGTAACGAGTTAACAATTTAGTCTACTAGAATCCAAACAATAGATTAATAAACAGATTAAATATAAGTATAGAGAGTTCATCCTTGCGTTCCTATATACTTTAAGCAATTAGTAGACTAATCGCTCTAACCAAACTAATTAAGCACTAATTAGTCGCTTAGTATATTAAGTGCTTAGTCTGATTAGTTGTCTTGGCGCTCTAATTACACTGATTAGGTCACGTGACCTTTTGCGCTGTGCCACTCGAATAACGAATGTAGATACATATGAAGATCCCGGGAGGCCTAGCCTTCGGATCTTAACAAATGGAATAAGAAATAATCCTCTATTAAGACTATTAAGTATTCTAGTAGTATTACTACTACTCTACTAAACCCATTTAATCTACCTATGGATAATAGAGCATTAGGTGTCTACTCTACTCTACATTCTAACGCTTATTCTCTATTAGAATATACAATACTAGATAGTGCTATAGTAGTTCACCTAGTTAACAATCGCAAAAGACTTATTCCTAGGACATTTTAATTATTAAACAAGAGTGTAGAGGCAGGTACACAAAGCCTCCTAATTTTAGGAATTAGTAATAGACTAATTAAGAACGCTTTGTATAGGAAAAATAAAAGATTTACAGAAGATCTGCTGCTCTAAGGAGTAAGAGTAGTAGAAGGCTTTTATGTAAATATTATATTAGAAGCTCTTTTAAAGAAAGTAAAGATTTAGTACCTTAGTTTAGATTACACTCTTAAGATTAAAAGTCTAGAACAAAGTGTTATTTTAGTAGACCTAGGATGCGAGTATAACTTTACTTTCTTATAATATAAGCTAATCCGCTCTTATCTAATCATTATAAGTGTGACCACTAAAGGATTATCCTAGGTTAATATTAAGAGATTAGATTCTAAGGACCTCTGGCACCTTTAAGTAGGGCATATAGAAAGTAGAGCCCTATAAGCTCTAGTAACTGTAGCCTAAGGTGTAAAGATTACTAGAATATTAAGAAAGGATTGCGAGCACTATACTACTACACACGTAACCTAGGTAATCTCTAGGAGACCTAGAGAACAATTACCTAGGCTATTTCACTTATTATCCTAGGATCTATTTAATATGCCTACTACTTAAAATAAAGAAAACTAGGTTTTGCTAATTAAAGAAGATTTTAGTAAGAAATCTTATGTTTTTAATCTTAGAATAAAGACGCTTTCTAAGATAATAAGAGTGTAGTAGGATTTCTTAGCTCTTGTTAATATAAAATATAAGCTTTAAATTACAAAAATCTACTAGGATAATAATACAGCAACACTTCTATAGAGACGGAAATCCTAGTACAAATTTTTAGGCTAATTAGGAAAAGATAACAATTAGTAGACTACTACCCTATACGTATAAGCCTAATAGCGCTGCAGAAAGAGTAGGCTAGGAGCTTATAATAAAAATAATTAAAATGTAAATAAGTGCAAATCTGCCATTAAATCTCTAGCCTAAGATTATATAAGTGGCATGCTAGCTCTAAGGAATAATTTCTAGCCTAGTATTAGGCTATTAATTACCTAATAAAACGTTAGATGCTTAGTTTAGATAATATTTTTGTTATTTTAAACTAGTAAAAACACAATATAGAACAGCTAATCTTTATTTAAACTAAAGTGCTATCTACGCTTATAGCTACTAAGCTTACCCTTTAGATTAGGAGCGTGCAGCTAGGCAAGATAGAAGAGGATTTAAAGTGAATCCTAGGGGCCATATTAGATATCTAGTAGGCTATAAAGCTTCTAATATCTACTAAATATAGATTCCCTAGCTTAATTAGGTAATCACTACACGAAACGTAAGGTTTAATAAGTCCTTATTCTATAAAGGATTAGAGGAATAATCTATTCTAAAAATAGAAATATCAAAAATAGTAGAAAGCCTCTAAGAAGGAGAGCTAAATAATTTAGGAGAAGCGTATAAAGACGCGCTTAATATTCTTCTTAAAATAAATAAGTATATAAGAACTGCTACTAGACCTATAGGTGACCTTTAAGTAATTAAAAGCGAAGTAGGCTAGCTAAGCAATTAGGAACCTAAGGTACCTACTACTAAGTAAGCTATAGGCTTAGCTAGCTAGCAGCTAAGAATTTGCTTAAGTAAGAAAGGAAGTATAGGACTTATAACCCCTAATTAGCCACTAGAGCTAGGTAATCTTAGGGGTAATCTATTAAGCGATTAAGAGATATCTGGCAGCCACCAGAACACTACTAAGAGAGCTAGCCTGCTAGAATCTAGGGATTTAATACCCTATTTATCAGTAGAAACTAATTAGGTTACTAATTAACCTAGCGTAGATAACTTAATTACGCTAGACAAAGTAGATAACCTACTAGTGCGCTAAAGGTAAAGGCAGATCTATCTAGAGGTAAGTAAAATAAGTAGGCGAAATTGTAGTAAAGCACTAGAAATTAACTAACTAATAAATTACTATCTGCTATTGCAAAGATTAAGGAAGGAAAATAATTAGAATAATTAGCTAGGGGGTAGGTGGAAGCTAGGTGCTTATACACTAATTGCTAATTATCTTTAAAGTAATTTTAATATAATATTAGAGTACACGTTTATACTAGAAGTAGTAGAGGCCTAGTCTAAGTAAAAAGAATATATTACACTAAATATAATAGTATTTACTTCTATGCTTAGAAAGGCGCCTAGAGTGTCTTATACAGCTTAGACTTATAGAAATGAGCTTACACTAGAGCCAACCCTATAGAAACACCTTTATAATTATCTATATAGAAAGCTATTCCTCCTTACTACTTGTAAGGAGATCTTAACTTTATAAGATAAAGGTACCTAGATAGAGATTAAATAATTAGAGGTGTTAGAGTAACTACTCCCTTTAAAGTAGGTCTTTACCTATAAATTTGATTAAAATAGATACTTTAAAAAGTGTAAAGCTTAAATTATTGTAAGAGGAGATCTTTAGAAAAAGAATACTCTCTACTCTACCTATACTACTACCCTAGTAGTAAGATCTTTTTCATTAGCTGTAGCTCTAGCAGCAGAATTTAATCTAGAAATTTTATAATTTAATATAGTACGAGTGTTTCTAAATACTCTTATTACAGCTGCTAATCTAGTAACTTATAAATTACCTAATAGTTTTAAAAAGCCAGGAAAGTGTGTAAGATTAAATTAAGCTTTATATAGCTTAAGAGATTTACTACTTCTTTAGTATAAGAAATTTGCGGGATTACTTTAATCTTATAGACTCTTAGCTTTGCTAAAAGAACTATGCCTTTTCTTTAATAGTGATTAAAGTATTATTATTCTATTTTATATTAATGATATTCTTCTTCTCTATTACAAGAGTAAAGAGAAAGAAGCCCTAGATTTTGGAAGAAGATTGCGAATAAATACGAGATTAAATTAAAAGGACTAGTAGAGTGGTTCCTAGGTGTTTAAGTGATTAGGGACAGAGAAGTAAGATTAATTTCTCTAGTTTATAATACCTATATTAATAAGATTATAAAAAAGTTTAACCTTTTAAACTCTAGGAGCTTCCCTCCCATACCTCTATTAGTAGAAGATCTTGTTCTAAGCATAAGAGAAGCCACTCCTTAAAAAATAAAGCTCTTTTAAGAAGAGGTGGGATTAGCTCTCTATATAGCAATTATACTACGCCTAGATATAGCCTTTGCAGTGTTAAAGCTATTACACTTTTTAATAAATCTAAGCAAAGGACACTTTGCTGCTATTAACTATGTAATCCTTTACCTCTATTAAACTAGATAGTAGGCTATAGTCTTTGGTGGCTACAATAGACCTAATCTACTAATATATAGAGATACCTCTTTTACTAATAATCTAATATCACCGCGATCTTCCTATAGATATATTATCCTATTATTTAGAGGAGCTATCCTATAGAAAGTAGCTTAATAGAATATAATTACTACTTTAGTAATAGAAGCAGAGCTTCTAGCGCTTAAATATATAAGTAAAGAAGCTATAGCGATTAAGAGATTCTTTACTGAACTTACTCTAGATCTAGGACCTTTATAGAAGGTCTATTGTGACAATCTTTAAACTATTTGTTTAGTAATTAGAAAGAACGAAAGAATTACTACTTAACTGCGCCATATAGATATTTAGAATATGTAGTTGTAGTAAGAGCATACAAAAGAATTATTTTAAGTAGAATATCTTCTAACTAGCGAAATGCCAGCAGATAGCCTTATAAAGGCTCTTACTTATTAATAGTTTAATAGATTTAAAAGGCTATTAAATCTATAAGATATAAGCATAATAATTATAGAATAAGAGTAAGTAAGCAGAGAATTAATCTATTAACTACCTAGAATTATTAATTTAGAGCTAGAAAATAAGAAAAGAAAAACAAAAGAAGGAAAAAATTAGAAGGAGAATAGGAATTAGAGGAAAAGAAGATTAAAGAGCTTATCTATGAGCTTATAGACCCTTTTTCTCCTGTAGTTAATTATAGGGGTGCGAGAATCTCCTTTACAATTAGTAGTAGGAGATTCTCTCTATCCTTTTTCTCTCCTCCTCTTTATAGTAGGTAATTCCTTACCCTATCTACCTCCTCTACCTCTCCTTTAATTAGCAGTAGATGATAGCTTACCCTAGCCTTCCCTCTTTTAATTAGGAGGAGGAGAAGTACTTGCCTAGCCTTTACCCTACTTTAGAGCTAATAGGCCACTTATCTAGCTATTTTAATTAGTGTATTAGCTGCGACCGCGCTGCTTCTTGTTATAGGCTAGCCTTAGAGAGTGAACAGAACTATAAGAGCTAAAATGTAAAGGATGAATTCTAGGTATCAAGTCTCTATAGGGGGGTGTGCCGCTTATAAGAAGAGTTTTCCTTAGTAGGTCCACTTCTTTAGGGCGGTTTCTTTCCTTAAGATTTTTCTAAAGGCTAGGGCTATGCCCCAGCCTATCACATACCCTAGACCTTACTTAGTTTAAAACGTCTTATAGTTACAAGATAAGCCTTAGAGATCTTAGAAGTATTATACTATAGCGAGACAGTAGTATAAAGGCAGCCCTAAGGTAGCCTTAGGGTAAAGGCCTTTATTAGGCAGTTTATTTATTCACCTTATTATTATAAGGCGACAGGACAGCGCTCCTACCCTTTCTAATATAATTATTATATGTCTATTACCTTAGCAGTGCGTCGCTATTACAGTCTCTTTATATCTGTGTTACTCTACCTTCTTTCTTCCTTTCTTCACTCTCTCTTTTCTATACTAACCCTAACCTACGCCTATTCTAACTTCCTTAACTATCTACAACTACCTCCGTCCTCACCTCTTTCTAGCCCTAATCTAGTCCCCCTTCTATTCCTGCGCTATACGCCCCTATACTCTTATTAGCCTCCTAGCCCTCTTCTTTACTGTTCTGTTTACAGCTATAGCTAACATTAATATTATTAATAATAGCCTCTAAAGTGGCGCCGCTTTAGTAGATATCTTTAGTCCTAGCAGTAATAGTAGCAATAACCCTCTAGACCTAAACTAGCGCCTTACTAAGCCCAGCCATACGCACACTAAAGAGGAGATTAATAATACTAAGGTAAAAGAGATTCTCTAGAGCCTTAATACGCCTACGCAGTAGCCTAATAGCAGTAATTGCCCTTACCCCTTTATAACCTCTAAAAAGCGTATACTAGCTAATCGCCCTAACCCTATTACCCCTACTTATACCCTAAAGCGGCTCTGCGTTACTAAGAGCGTAGTGCTGTAAAAAGACAGTTTAGACAAAGAGCTAGCTAACCCTAATATAGGCCTTATGTGCATTAAATACATTAGGCGCCTAAGGTAGCTTAAGTGCAGGAAGTAAGTCTATAGCCTTATATTCTAGACTATTATTAATATTTATACAGCTGTTAACTATTGTAAGGCCACTCTTATAGCGCCTACTATCGCACTAAAGCCACCTACTAGTACAATTCCGCCCCCTTTGCTAATAACCTAGGCCTAAGGCGGGCTCTACGCCTCTAGATTAAATACATAGAGCAAGGCTAGGTTAATAGCAATTTACACATTTATAATACTAGAACATATAGTACTAACCCCTAAAAGCCTATAACTAGAACGCTGCCTACCTTTACAATAAAGTTCTACCACTTAGCCTAGTAGTATAAGTAGTACCTAAACTTAGCGCTTAAGAACTCTAGCCTAATCTAGGAGCTAAACTCCCCTACTATACCCCCACCTTAGCGTGGCAACAGAACAGTAGTCGCCCCCCCTAGTATAAATATAGCCCTAGTAGCACCTTTGCTCTAGATAACTCTAGCCTAGTGTAGTAGTAACTATAATTAGAATCTAGTAGCGTTAGCTAATAATATAGTGGGGTAGATAAATAATATAGAAAATTACATCTAGTAATCTAAGAAGAGTATAGGCCAGCGCCTAGATAAAATAATTTAGACCTAAGCGCAGACTACTAACCTACTTACCACTATTATAAAGCGACTTAGGACGGCTTTTAACTAACACTACCCTACCTTTTTAGTAGCCTTAGCCTAACAGCGTATACCCTTTAACCTATATTAAGAGCCTTATAGAGTAACTCCGCCTAAGCCTTTATCTAGGGCTAGCTTAGTGCACCCTTCTAAGTGCTACTACTACTAGTGCGAAGAGTAATATAGTTATTATAGCCCCCCTTTATTCCTATCTAGTGTTACTTTAGTGCCACTTTAGTTATTGCGACCCTAGGGCTAATAGCCTTTAGTAGTTTTTAGATAAATAGCGTTTCTACTAGGTTAGTAAGGGAATAAATTCTTAAATACCTATTATAGCTTCCTTTGTAATATTTATGTGTTCTTCCCTATAGGCTAGATAGAACTATTATTGTGCCTATAGTCCCCCTAAGCAGCCTTAAAGTAGTCTAGAGCTATAGTGTCTATAATATTTTTAACTAGCACCTAAGTTAGTAATACCTACCTAGTCTACTTTACTAGCGCCTATTATTATTTTCCCTAGGTGTTCTTAATGCGTAGAACCTCCTCCACTTTCTATTTATATAGGTCTAGGTCCGCTTCTTCTAGCTCTAAGGCCAGGTCTAGCTAGGCGTTAGCCTAGGTCTAACTAGGTAGGGGATCGTCCGCCGCTTACTTAAGGAGGTTAACGTAGACAGTCTTATAGAGATTGCTAAATAGGTCTAGTATTACTATAAGTAGGGATAGCATAGCTATTATAGTATACTTAACCTTAAGCTAGTTAAATTTCTTCTTTAGCTAGTTAGTTTTTACGTTACGTAGTAAGAACTATACCTTATCTCTAACTTAGAATCGCTTTATAGGGTGGTAGGTATAGTTTATAACCTCTATAGTGCACTGCTATTTATAGGTAACAGTAGCCTAGGCTAAAGCTATCCCTTTTTTAAAGTGGTCTAAGAAGTGCTTTGCCCTCCTAGTAGGGGTATAAGTAGACTCTACTAGTAAGGGGATTCTCTTAAGGAGATTAATGTAATATCTATTTAGTAGAAGGTTTAGGGTTAGGCCTATAGTAGTAGATGCTCTATTATTTAACGTAAGCTAGTAGGCTAGGAGGTAGTCTAGCCAGTCTGTCTATTTAAAGTTAACAATAATATAGAGGACTAAGAGTACCTTCTAGTTTACCCTCTCTATACCGCTGTTAGTCTAGGGGTAGTATACTATAAAGAGGAGTTATTTTATTCTAGTTAATTTACACAGCGTAGTCTAGAACTTTCCTAGCTAGTCTAAGCCTCTGTTTGTAATTAGTAAAGTAGGAAAGCTATAGAACTGCCACTATATATTATAGAAGTAGGCTACACAGTGCTCTACTATTATAGAAGTTATAGCTTCTAGTTATATATACTTTAACAGCCTATTAGTAATTATAAGTAGGTATCGCGGTACTACTATAGAGGCCTAGAGAAGGTTTACTATAAAATCTATTAAGAGTTGTGCCTAGTACTAGTCTATAATTAAGAGTGGCTGTAAGAGACTTTACCACTTCTACTAGTCTATATACGCTCTTACGCAGTAGTAATTACGTATAAATTAGGTAACGTCTTTATATATATTATCCTAGTAGTAGTCCTAGTAGATAATCTTAAACGTAAAGTTCTTTCTAAGATAGCCTATAACTAGAGACTCATATGTACGCTGTATAATAGCGGTAGTAAGAGGTTTCTAAGCTGGGACCTAAAGGACTTCTTACTATAGGAGGGACCTATACGCACTAATTGTGTAGTTCCTAATTTATTAGAAGGTGGCAGCTATTATAGGGAATATATAGTTGCTATAGCGCACTACCTTAAGCCTAATATAGTAGGGGGGGAACTCTGCTATAGCTACGTCCTAGAGTGCCTATAGATGCGTGTTAGTAAAAATCTAAGCCCCTACTAGCGCTATTAAAGATCGCGTCTACACTAGGGCAGTCTAGACAGTCCTAGGCACTATTAGCGGGGCGTTTATTCTTATCTACTAGGCTATATCCTACTTACGCCAGCTTAGTGCGTCTAGTCTAGCTACCTAGGATCTAGGCTAGTAGTAAAGGTAAAAGTAAAAGGTAGAGAGTAACTCTAACTACTAGTGCTAGCGCTTACTTAATTCTTAGATCTTTATAAAGTATTTAAGGTTCTTATAGTCTATTAGAATCTTAAAGGGGCATACTACTCCTATTAGCTCTAGTCTCTATACCTATAAGGCCTACACAATTATAAGCAGCTCTTTATTATAAATAGTGTAGTTCTACTAGGCTAGTGTTAGGGCTATAGAGTAGTAGGCTATAGGGTGCCAAATCCCCTTAATACGTTAGGAGAGGTAGGCCCTAGTAGCGCTGCCTAAGCAGTCCGCCTCTACTAGCGTGTTGCGCTCTAGGTCCTAGAGCGCCAGGATAGGGCCCTGTACAAACATGTCCTTTAGGGCCTAGAAGGCCTCTTATTCCCTAGGGCCCTATTAAAATAGGACCCCTTTCTTAGTAAGGGCATATAGGGGTGCGGCCTACTTAGAGAATTAGGGGAGAAAGTCGCGATAGAAGTTAGCAAAGCTAATAAAGAAGCGGACTATACGCACTATAAAGGGGGCGTCCTATTAATTAATTACTTATATCTTTACTAGATTAGGGCAAATAGTCTTGCCTACTATAATAAAATACCCTAGGTACCTAACCTCTATTATCGCGAATTTGCATTTCCCTAGGTCCACATATAGTCTAGCTTCCTATAGGAGTCCCAGCACTTATCACACATAGTCCCAGTGTTGGCGTAGGGGCCCTATTATATAGATAAGGACATTATCTAGATAAGCTATACATATATCGCCCAGGGTATCCTTTAGAGCGCCATTAATATAGCGCTAGAATATAGCAGGTGCCCTAGTTAGTCCAAATAGGACCACTAACTACTTAAAGAGGCCAAACTAGGTATAGAATATAGTATAGTGTTCTTCCCCCTCTATAACTCGCAGCTTATAGAAGGCAGTGCAGATATCTACTTTTATAAACTAAGTAGCCTAAGAGAGGGTGCGCAGTGTTTCTTTAATAAATAAAAAAAAGTACTAATCTAGCTTAGAGATCGCGTTAATCTCTTAATAGGTAATATATAGGCGCTATTTCCCCCTAGGCTTTAAGGCTAGAAGAACTAGAGCACCTACTAAAGAGGAGCTAGCTTATATCTAGCCTTTATTTATAAGTTCTATAAGTTAGCGCTAGAGTTCTGCTAGCTAATCTCTAGACATACTATATAGCAGGCCCTAAGGTAGTCTTAAGAGGGAGCCGCTTAGGGTCCACCTTAGGTCGATATAGTAGTCTAATGTGCTCTAGTACAGTAAAAGGCTAAACGCCTTAGTCTTATTAAAGATAGCAGCATACTCTACTAGTTCTAAGGAAAGAGTCCTACTATCTTTAGTAAGGCCTAGCCCTACTATATTATAAGGGGGTAGAGGTTCTACTGTGTAAGGAAGCGTTATTATAAGTATCTAAGTAATATCCTAGAGTAAAGTTAGGAATACCCCTTTCTAGTCTTTATCTAGAGTATTAAAGGGTGTCGCGTTGTCCTCTTTATCTACTAGCGTAGTAAGGAGGCCCTACCTCTCTACTGCCTAGGTATTAAGAGCGACAAGACCCCTAACTACGCTAATTCTATTTTTGCTGCTATAGATATCTACTACTACTCTAGACTTAGCTAGCTAGGGGGCCCCTAGGATTATATCCTAGTAGAGGTTAGGAATTACATAAGCGTAAAGGGTCTATTACTACCTAAATATATTGTAAGGCACTACCGCTATCTCTATAATAAGGGTCTATAGTAATAATCTAGCAGCCTATTCTAGTTCCTAGACTAGGATTATAATGCGCTATAGCAAGAGCAAATCTACTAGCCTAGAGCTAATTACTACGAAGCATTTACACCCTATATTAATTAGGGCCTCTACATACTATGTACTGTTAAAGAAGACGTAGAGGGTAGAGGTAGGCCTATTTATACCTACCTTAGCCCTAGCCACTCTAACTATTACAGCTTACCCTAATTATACCTCTATTAATACTGTCGCGCTTAGCCCCTATATTAGCGCTAGACTAGGGGCTATTTTTTTTTTAACTAGATGCTTATCTTATTATGCTAAGGTTAGGTTGCAATTACTTAGAGTAAAATTATATTAGGGCAGGCTCTAGCTATATAGTTAGGCTTACTACAGTAAGTGCACACGCCTACGTCCTAGCGTTACTAGAAGATATATTTAGGTATCTAGTTTAGGCGCTACTTACCCGCCTCTCTACTAGCTTAGAGCTAGGTTAAGGTTAAAGCTACTATAGGAGTTATACAAACATTACTATTACTATCCTTAAGAGGGGGCCAGCCACCCTTATAGGAGGTAGCTTAAGTAGTAAGCTTATCTTTTAGGGCCTCTATTTTAAGATCCGCCGCAATCTATAAAAACCTAGCAACAGCCGCGTTATAGTCCCCTTTAGGAACGTCACAATTAAAAGTAACTATATAGATGTCGCGCTAGATTGCGCGGCGTAACTTACACAGTTTCTTAGCATTACCCTACTAGCCACTGCCTACCTCTACTAAGGTCTGTTTAAAGCGGATATAAAAGTTAGAGAAACTCTCCCTAAGGCCCTACCTAATTATATTAAGGCGTGCTTTAGCCTTTTGCTAGGCGTGTTTATTAGTGTATATAAAGGTAAAGTACTATATAAATATCTACAGGTTAAACTAGCTGTCCGCCCCCCTAGTTTAGTAGAAGGCCGCTACTATGTCCTAAGAACCATTGTCTAGGCAGTTCTATATTAGCGCCTATTCCTTTTAGGGGGAGCTAATAAACTACTTATTAGCCTAGAGCTTATAATCTATTGTAACCTTCTAGGCCCTAAACTATGTCTTTAAGCCCCTAAACTTAGTTAGGCTTCAAAGCGGTTTACGCTACAGAATTAGCTAGTCTATACTAGTAAATAGGGATCCGCCCCCTATAGTAAAAGTGAATAGGCCTCAGGTAGTGCTAGCGTAGGCCTATTAGCGCATAAAGAGCTCGCGCAGCTCTTTATTCTAGAGTTATAGTATTTATATAGTAGAGTAGTCTTTATCTCTAGCAGTAATTAAGTTCTATAGTTATTCTACTAACTTAGCGATATTAGAGGCATCTATTAGTAAATTATTTTAGACTCTATTATATTTCTCTATTCCTTTAAATAACTCTTTTCTAGAAGACCTAGAATTTAATGTTATAGGCTAGCCTTAGAGAGTGAACAGAACTATAAGTGCTAAATATAAAGGATAAATTCTAAATATTAAGTCTCTATAGGGGGGTGTGCCGCTTATAAGAAGAGTTTTCCTTAGTAGGTCCACTTCTTTAGGGCAGTTCCTTTCCTTAAGATCCTTCTAAAGGCTAGGGCTATGCCCCAGCCTATTACACTCCTTAATAAGTAGAGTAAGAGAGTAATTACCTTATTCTCTACTAAAGATTAGCTAGAAGGGAGAGAGTAGGATAATAGCTATATACTAAGCTTACTCCTTCTAACTACTAGTAGAAAGAAGAGCTTATAAAGCTACTTTAACCTTTTTACGTAGCTTAGTAATTAGCCTCTCCTGCGAAAAGTATTAGCTAAACCAAGAAAGAATTTTAAAATAAAAGCTTATATTAGCACCCTCTAATAGTTAATAGTAGATACAATCTATAGCTAGAGTCTAAATATGCAGCTAGCTACAGAAATAATTTGTAAAATTAGCTAAAGTAATAAAATAATTCTATATATAGTAGTGTAAGAGGGGGTAAAGTAGGTATAGTAGCGCCTACCTAAGCTTAAAGTGTTATTATAGTAGCGTTTATTACTCCTTTTTACTAGAGCTCCCTTTAAGCAGCTTAAGTAGCTTACTTATCTAAAAGCACTAAGCGATCGCTAGAGGCCTAGAGCTAGGATAGGAGGAGCTAGTAGAGTAAAAAGAGTAAAAGGATCTTAGTAGAAAGATTAGGAGCTTTATTTAGCAGCTTTTATAGCCTTTACTACGCGTGCTTTAGCTAGGTTATTAGATATCTAAAAGAGTTAGTAAAGCTCTAAACAATAGAAAGAGCGCAAGATAATAATTAGAAGAAGAGAACCTACTATAAAGTAGTAAGATTTAAAGGCTTAAACTAGTAGGCTTAAATTAGATAAGAAGTTAAAGTGTTAAAAGTAAAGGATTAAAGAGAGAAGATTAAGCGCTAGTAAAGGGCTTATATACTCTACTGCCTATCTAATTATTAAGCGCTAAATGCGCTCCTTTCTTACTGCTTATTTTTTTTACTACTATTCCTTTTTAATTAAAACGCGCCTACCTATCGTACTTACTAGCTAGTAAGAGCGGGGAAATTACTTTATAGTTAATAGGAAGTAAGCGAAAAGAGTAGTAGAATAAAAGTGTTTACGCTCTAGGCCTTTGTGCCACGCTTATAAGCTCCTAACCCACTAGAAGAAGAGATTCTAGACATAATTTACGATAGGATTTGTGATTTAAAAGATAAATAGCGATTATTTTGCTATTACAATAAATAGGGGGTGATAGAATCGCTATTCTTAAGATAAGGAGATTTAAAAGAACAATTCTTAATAGTTTTTTAATCTTTAAACAGCCTTTAGATGGTTTTTTAAAGATCTTTAGGAAGGATTTAGACAATTAAAGATTACTTCTTAGAATAGGTAATCCGCTTTAAGTAATTACCTAGGGGGTGTGTTAAAGTAAAACACTTACTTCCGTGATTCTTTCTGGATCCACTAATTCATATTATGGGATTCTTGCCAAGAGGCTCGTTTCTTTTATATATAGTCTGCCCTTTTGGCATCCTTTCCTATAATTAGCTATTTGTATTCTTTACAACTCTGCTCCTGAATATCCTGTGATAGTTCGAGCCCTTTTTACCACAACACATTAAGATTAATATAAATACGCGTAAATGTAAGAAAGAAGCTATAGGTAGTATAGAAGTACTAAAAATCTATCTCTAATAAAAAGAGAACCCCTTCATAACTTAATAAAGGTAATAAGGTATAGGTTTTAAGTAGGAATCTAAAGTCTACACAACTAAACAAAAAGATGGACTAGAAATTCCTAGGCCCTAGAGTAGTAGATAAGTATATTAGCTCTCTACCTACAGCCTACTAAGTAAACCTACCTAAATTAGGTAAGGTTTATCTAGTATTCTATCCTTCCTTACTAAAACTATACAAACTGCGTAGGAAACTACCCTACTAATAACTACTAATTAAAGATATATTACGCTAACATAGCAATAATATGTACAAAGTGGACTATATTATTATTAGACAATAAAAAAGTTAGAATAATAGGAATATCTTATTAAATAAAGTAGATATAATCTGGAAGAAAACTCTTAGGAACCTACTATATTAATTAGCGGAAATGCGCTTAAAGAGTTCTAGAAAAAGCTTAGAATATCCCTAAAAAGGTTAATAACTTCACTTCTAGAGGTAAAGAAGAGAGGTTATAGGTAACCTCCCTTAAATGGGAAAACTAGTAAACGCTAAGAACTTATATAAAAATGTTAGTCTAAGTTAGACCTACCTAGCACAAAATGTCCTAATTTAATATAATATGCAAATATTAACTCATAATTAAATACTGTAGACCCTTTTATCCTTTTAAAAACCCCACGTGTCTCCTATAGGGAGTTTAGTAGATAGTTAGCCAGTTAGGCAAGGTGTTTTAATAGGTACAGAAATACCAATTAGTATATACGAAACCCTTTGAAATTAATAAAGGATAAGGATAATATTAGTAACATTGCAATTCTAGCACAATCTAGTACATATTAGTACAGTTTGGCATAATTTAGATTAAATTATATTATTATAAGGTAGAAAGCCTCTTATTACCCAAAACAGAATTAATAACTAACTGAAATAGGAACCTATGTTAAAATGTCGCCTATTTGTGGGTAATAGCCTAAAAAGCTAGGCAAATATGCTATTTAAAATTAACTAACGCTAGATTATTACTATTATTGCTAAATTCTGCTATTATGTTCCTATTTACGCTAATTTATACTATACTATGCCGTATTATGCCTATTTAGGCCGTGTGGTGCCCTATTACGTCCTTATTTAAATAACTATATCTAATAACTCTTATTAAAGCTACTTTAAGTCGCTAGGCCCCTAGTATAGAAAGAAGTTATAAAATAGTAATTAAAATACGCCAACTTCTTTATATTAGTACTATTAATAGGTAGGAAGTCTACTAAGGGCTTAGAAATAGTAGATAAGTCTAGGGTACGCCTCCTTACGCTATAAGGCGCTAAAGTAGGAGTAGCTAGTGTGGATATAACTTTAGCGTCCCTATAAGTGGCTTCTAGTTAGGCTTTGGCGTTGGCTACAGTAGTTTCTACTAAAAAGATGTTAAGGCTGGTTAGGACAGTTACGTGGGGATAGCTAGGGACCTATTGCGCTAGTTAGTGCTAACTTACTCTAAATAGTACTATAGTATATCTATACTAGAGCCTTAGCCTTATATAGGGAAATCGCCTTATCTTGTAACTTTATTTCGCGCTTAATATAATAAGCCTTAGCCTTAAGTGCCTTTCTAGAGTAAGAATAACTATATAAGAGTATACTAGAGTTAGCGCACTTATTTTTAAGTATAAAGGCCCTATTATAGGCCTAGAACTTCTTAGCGTACCTATATAAGTCCCTATATACTAATTAGCGCTAATTTGTGCTAAATTGCACTAAATAGTACCTATACTTATTTAGCTTTGCTATAATATGTGCAGCTATAGCTATTACCTTCTTATTAGCCTCTATCTTTAGCTTCTACACCTTAAGGAGCGTGTTCTCTTTATTCTATAATAAAGGGGCAATAGGTTTAGCTATAAGTTATAATTAGCCTTTAGTAAGATTAGCTAGAGCTATAATATACTTTAGGTTCTTACACTAGACCTTATATTCCTCTTTAGCGGCTTTATAGAACACTTAGGCTATAGTATTAGCTTCTTTAAACGCTGTGACTAAGGCTTAGACATCTATTCCTAGAATAAACCTAAGATAGACTTTAAGGGTCTTAAGGAGCCTAAGTACCTTAAATAGGGGCTATATGCGCCTATTAGTACCTAATAGTGCTAAATAGCGCTAAATAACGCTAGAAAGTAATTTACTATAAAGTATAAAGTGCCCTTATCTAAATAATTACTATACTCTTTATAGTAGTAACCTTTAAATTGCAACAATTCTTATTTGTTATTATTTAGGTCTATTACGTATACAGTATCTAATTGTAGAACACCACGCTTTGCTATAATTCTAATGCATCTAATATATAGTATTTTAGTATAAAGTCTATTAGTCTTAATTACATTAATATTATAGTTGCAAAGAGAGCGCTTCTTAGGTAGAGCTATTATAATTTGCGACAATTAGTACTAATTTGTGCTAATTAGTGCTAACTAATACTAATTGCTGCCTATTAGTGCTAATTAGTAATAATTATTATTAAAGATGTATAAAAAGTTTTAAATGTATACTAAAAAGGTATAACGTGCGACTCTTTAGTACAGTTAGTGCTAAGTTACGCCAGAATACGCTAATCTAAGGGCCGCATAATGTTACTTACCATAAGAAAATATAAGTAGAGAATAGGTCTAAAAGCCCTAGGCGATAGGATAACCACCCTACTACTAAAACGCTAGTTACTAGCGTAGTTATATACTACACTAGCGCAGATAGCGACATCTTACCTTACCTAGGCGGAAATAGTCACAATCTAACACAAGAGGCGCCTAAGTGCTACATAAATCTATTATAACAATTTAGGCACTATCTAGAACAAAATAGTATAAATAGGAATAAACCAGAACGTAATCCTCCTTATTATCTATAATTAAGCTATCTTAGAAATAGTAGGACTTTTTAGATCCTCTAACATTAGGCTTACTACTAAGTTTAAGAACTAGGGATAGTTAAGGGCCTATGCTAACTACTAGGTGCCAGTAGAGCTAGTTAGTGCTAATAAAGGACTAATAGCAATAAATAGCAAAGGGACTTACTAAATACTTTACTCTTAGGATAAGAGATCCCTTAAAGGGGGATAATATTAGAACCCTAGGTACCTGGCTAGGCTCTAGGATAGTAAGGGCCAGCCAGATGCAGGTGGAGATCACCTAATCCAAGACTATATAGTTCTATCGCTAATAGAGTAATCCAGCAGCGATTCGTCTATCCTCTATCCCCTATCCTCTATCCTCTATCCTCTATCCTCTATTCTCTATCCTCTATCCTCTATTCTCTATCCTCTATCCTCTATCCTCTATCCTACATCCTACCATATAATCCACCATTGTTTCACATCTGAAGCTGAAGCTACATTGCTCGTACCTAACTCCTAACATTTATCTATATACCTAATAGCTGCTGAAAAGTCTATTAGTCTTATTACTCTATTCCTGGCTATTTAGTAGCTATTTAAAAGTCTACTAAATAGCTTCTATTAATTCTCTAAATACTTATCGCTATACTTCTCTATATCCTTTTAAAAGCAGCCCTATATTCCTCGCCAAAAATGTAGTGTTGTAGGTGCGTTTGCCTTAAGTAAGGAATATAAAAGAATAAGTTAAGTTATCCTATGTAAAATCTATTATACAAATCTAACTACTCTAATTATCTATTAGGTCTCTTTATGTCTTATCTAGTTAGGTTTATTATTGTCCCCTCCTTTCCCTAATTAGCTATCTTAAACGACAGCTAATTGGCCCTATATTTCTCCGACTCTCTATCGTAGGCCAATCTTTACACTACAGTAGTAGGTATAGAAGCCTTCTATTACTTATATTTCTCTATAGTAAAGGTAAGTTCTTTTATCTTTATAATAACCTATTAGACTTACGCATCTACTTTTTCTTTATAACCTTTATTCCCTTCTATTCTTGTTTCCTTCTATACTTTAAAGAACTTTCTAAGTAGTAGAATAGGTAGGATTACTAGTAAAGTAGTTTTAGAATAAGCTAGGTTTATAGTAACCTATTTCTCCTACTACTATATAGCCCTACTTGCCTTATTTTAATCTCTGCACTAGTAAAAGAAAATCGTATATTTCTTACACCTAATAGATGTTTACATTACTTCCTCTAAGGCAACTCTCTATTAGTATTCTATATATAACTATAGCCTTATTATCTTAGCTAAGATCTCTAAAGAAAAAAGTCTTTACTTTTATCTACATAATTTGCGATTAAGTAAGGGCAGCTTAAGTATAGACTAGAGTAATAGAGGGTAGATCGAACGTAGGTAAATAGAGCAATAAAACCTTAGGTATGGGCTTAGAATTACTATCTAGGATAGAGAGTATAAGTAGAAGAGAACTCTTCTTATATATATAAAGTAGAGTTTCTAGAACATTCTACTTAGTAATTCTCTACTATCGATAACGTTATTTATAACATTACCTATAGTGTTATCTAGCACAGTGTTTATAGGGTTATCTATAACGTTATTATAACGTTATTATAGAAACTTTGAGAATATAGAAAAATAACTCTAGGAACCTTTAAAGGTTACCTATCCCATATACACCCCTTTAACCTTTAATAGGTTTCTAGGGGAATAAGTTTTCCTATTAAATTTAATAGGGATTTAACAATTTCGTTAGCTAGTCCCTTTAAAATAATTTGGAGGACTTCTTAGCCTTTTTTCTTTTAGGTTTTATTTAAACCTATAGCTTTATAAAAAGCTTCGAGTTTAGACTTATAGCCTTTGTAAGGATATCGGCTAGGAGACTGCTAGTATTAATATAAACTAATTTAATCCTGTTCTCTAGCACGTTCTATCTTAAAAAGTAATAGGTAATATCTATATACTTAGTTCTAGTAAAGTAAATAAGGTTTTTAGCTAAATCTTAAGTAGATTAGCTATTACTTTCTATAGTGCTTAAGGAGTTAAATTTATAATATTCCTTAAAAGGTAGAAAACTAAATAGTTCATTTATAAAGATATTTAGGTATAAAGACTCTTTAGTACCTTCTTTTAAAGTTATATATTCAGCTTCTACGCTACTTAGGGCAACAGGTTTTTGTAGTTTAAATAGCTAGGATATAGCTACTCTATTACTAGAGGTATCTAGTAGAAATAGGTTACTAATAGTTAAATTTCTAGAGTCTAAATCACCCCCCTAATTTAAATCACTAACTCCTATTTAGTCTAGGGATTTCGATTAGCTTAGAGATAAATCTAGTTTATAATCTTAGATTTTAACTAAATAAATCTATAAATAGTCTAGATATTTATAATATTCTAGACTAGGATTTATAAGTCTAATTAAGAATAGATAGTTAGATAGATTAGGCTACCTATCTCTTATTAGTATAAACTAGTTATTTCTATATTAGTTCTTCTAGATTTTTTACTAGTTTTAGCCCTATAGGTAGGGGTAGATGTTTTGGTTTATTCCTTTCCTTATTATGTTTTATAAGTATTTTCTTTGTAAAGGATTACTGGGAAAATTTAATAGTATTTAGTTCCCTATTTCTTATAATTACTATACCTAGGAATTATTTTATTTCTCCTAAGTTAGAGACTTCTAGGATAGATAAAATAGTTAGTTCCTTATATAGGCTATAAACCAGGTCTATAGTTTTGGTGAATACTAGTATATTGTCCTCATGTGTAGCCAATATAATAGGCTTTTCTTAGTAAACGATAATAGAATTCTCGCTTACTAGGTTTTTTAAAGCTAGGGTTACTAGTATACTCAAAAAGTAAATTTACCATTGTCTAGCAGCCTATTTTAAGCCATATAGTGCCTTATTTAGTTTTAGGAATATTTTTATAAGAAATAGATAACCCTTAAAGGTTCCTAGAGTTAGCTTTTCATATTCTAGAAGTTTCTAAAATATAATCTACGTAAAGTTTATTAGATAGGCTCATAATAAAAAAATCACTTTAATGTTACTTTAACATATAATATTACCCTTAATTTTTGTTAATTATATTACTAATAGGTGTAGCTCGTACTGCACTTATACTAAGGTATGCTGTGTTTATACAAGATTAAATTTAAGCGCGAAGAGCCTTAAACTCTAAAGTGTCTACTCTAAGATTAGGGACAGTAAACGCTTTAGGAGTTTTATAGTTAGCGTTATCTAGGGCTTCCTTATTTTACTATAATTACCTAGTATATTCTTCTCTATTATATTTACTCTTATAAATATCTATTATAGTAGATGCGGATAAGTACGTAGCGCTAGATCTAGTCTAGGTGCCAGTATTAGGCGAGGTATTAGTACTAGAAGAACTTATAGATGTGTTAAGTAGAGACTAAATAACCTCTAAGTCCTACTCTATAGAACTATTAAGAGGAAGCGATGTAAGCACATTATAATTAAGAATAATATTATAGTATCCTAAGTAGTTTATAATTAGGAATAATAACCACCTTTACGCTACATATTACCGCACGTAGTAGTCTTTTTAAAATTACTAGTTAACTTAATTAGGATTATCGCCATCTACCTAGATAGGCTTTAGAATAATAATCTCTACTTATTATAGTAGACTAAGGAGTTAAGTAAAAGGTATTACAGTGTTAACTGTAAAATTGCAGATATAACCTTTATAGTAGTATTAGGCGCCCTAGTGCGTACAAATCTCGATTATAACTTAAATACGTGTAAGTAGGCATTCCTCTATATTAGTAAGGGGTAGTAATGATAGAGGTAATAGGCTAGGATCTATATTACCTTTAGCTCTATAAAGTGGCACAAAATTAGCGCTACTAAGTTTATTTTAATCTTTTTAACAGTCTGCACATTCCCCTTAAACAATATCTATATAAAACTACCTGCGGTTACAAGTAAGATAGACAGTTAATTATATCTAATTAAGTTTAGTATAGAACTTAGATATATATACACTTTCCTCTAGGAGAAGCGTAGGCTCTTATAGGAAGTTTAGGGCCATTAAATCTATAGGTGGGTAAGTAGAATTATTCTACTAATTAGCTTAATTATTAGTAATTGCAAAATCCTTAGTAGTAACAGCTCTATTGTTAAATTTATTATTACTAGAAGTTGTAGGGCTATTAAAGACTAATATTTAGTCTAATCTAATACCTCTAAGGTAGGTGTAGGTTACTAAGGAGCAGATGCCGTATATTATGTATATATAATTATAGACGTAGTTATTAGCTATTATATAGCCGTAGTACTAGATAAATTGTAGACAAAAGTAGTTATAGTAATACAACTCTAGATAGAGGTTGCAGCGTAAGACCTATTTAATGAAATAATAGTTAGGGCAGTAATCTAAATGCCTCTAGAAGAGCTTATAAACTATATATTAAAGTATAAGTTAGTATTAAGGTGTAAGTTAGTGTTAAGGTGTAAGTTAGTGTTAAAGCGTAAGTTAGTATTTAAAGAGATTTAGTAAAGAGTTACAATAGAAATAGTAAGAATATTAGTAGCGTTAACGCTATATCTATAAAAGCTAGCAGATAATCTAGTATACTACCATTAAAGCCAAGAGAGCGCTATTTACAAAGAGGGTGTAGAGGTAAAAGAAGAGTGTGTTTTCCTCTATACTACGTATATTTTTTTATAGGTTTACTACTTTTAAAGGAATTAATAGCTAGATTAAGTATATAACTACACTTAGCGCAATAGAGAGCTGTATATTAGCTAGCTATTAGTTATAGACTGGCTAAGGAGTAGTAGGCAAAGAGAGGTTACTAAAGTCTTTAAGAAGTAGTAGGTGTAAAAAACTATACGCAAAGCAGTAGGATATAAGAAAATTTTACTAGGTATTAGTCTTAGTATTAGGCAATTTTTATGGGCAAAGAGCTAGCTAATAGTTAAGAAGTGTAGAGTGTTTATTGCGTATATTTAGCATAAATAAGAGTAAATATTATATAGCTATTTATGTGCTATTATCTATATAGTCCTAAAGGATAGGTAGGATAACATTACCCTTAAAATTGTTATACTAATCTACCTTATAAAGACGCTATTCTGCCTATTCCCAAAGCTTATAAAGTTTATCGATAAGAACTTCCTCCTAATCTAGATTATCTATATGTTGTAGAAGCCATTAATGCTATATAATAATAATTAAAGAGTATTTAATAAATATAAGCCACTAGAACCTTAACACTAGAGGGAGTAAAGTACTATTTCCTACTATCTTAGTATTTATTTATATAGGCACTATAATTACGTGCTAAAGTGGAAGGTTTAATAGTGTGTGTAGAGGCGGTGTAGATGCGTTAGGCAAGGTAAAGGTAGGTAGGAGAGATGTCTAGAGATCTCTATATAGTATTAGCTCTATAAGGTAAGGCGATTTATAGACACTAACCTTATTTTTATAAATATAGTAGCTACGTCTTTGTTTATAAGTAATTCTATATTATATATAATAGGCGCCTTACTGCTAGGGGGGGCATTACTATATTAAACTATTATAATAGTGTTTATAGGTGTTATAGTGGCATTATCTGTGTTACTAGTAATAGATAAAAAAGATAATAATAAAAAAGATAGGGTGTAAGCTATAGGTGCTGGTAAAGAAGGCAGCATTATTAAGGTAGAGGGATATTTTATTAAAAGTAGTAAGAAGGGAAGGTTGGCAGAGTTTTCTTAGTACTAGGTAGTAATAGTTAAGCCTACCTATGCGTGCGAAAAAAAGGGGGCTGCGCAGTAGTATAATTACGTATATGTACTTTAGAATTAGTAAAACGTTATTACGTTAGGTTTTAGGAGCTAATTAGCGCTCGTAAAAGTAGGCTTCTAGCCTACTTATAACGCCGTATTTCCGTGCTAATTAATCCCTAAGTTTTCTCTAGTGTATAAAGTTCTACTATAAGAAGCTTATTCTTCTCTCCTTACTACGTTTGTCTTTTATTATAAGTAATAATAACGTTATAATAACGGTATAACCCTATAGACACTAGGTAGCGTTATAGGTGACGTTATAGGTAACGTTATAAGGTAACGTTATAGGTAACGTTATAGATAGTAGAGAATTACTAAGTAGAATACTCTAGTGTAATAGCCTAGGGCTATGCCCTAGCCTTTAGAAGGATCTTAAAGAAAGGAACTACCCTAAAGAAGTAGACCTACTAAAGAAAACTCTACTTATAAGCAACACACCCCCCTATAGAGACTTAATATCTGGAATTCATCCTTTATATTTTGCTGTTATAGTTCTATTTACTCTCTAAGGCTAGCCTATAATATTAAATTCTAGATCTTCTAGAAAGGAGTTGTTTAAAGGAACAGAGGAACATAATAAAGTCTAGAATAATTCTCTAATAGATGCCTTAAATATTACTAAGTTAGTAGAATAACTATAGAACCTAATTACTACTAGAGACAAAGACTACTCTACTATATAAATACTATAACTTTAGAATAAAGAGCTGCGTAAGCTCTTTATACGCTAGTAGGCCTACGCTAGTACTACCCTAGGCCTATCCACCCCTACTATAGGAGGCAGATCCCTATTTACTAGCGTAGACTAGCTAATCCTATACTATAAACTACTCCTAAACCTAACTAAGTTTAGGGGCTTAAAGACCTAGTTTAAGGCCTAGAAGGTTATGATAGACTATAAGCTCTAGGCTAATAAGCAGTTTATTAGCTCCCCCTAAAAGAAATAGGCACTAATATAGGACTATCTAAATAATAGTTCTTAGGACATAGTAGTGGCCTTCTACTAAGCTAGGGGGGCGGACGGCCAGTTTAACCTATAGGCATTTATGCAGTACCTTACCTTTATGTACGCTAATAAATACGCCTATTAAAAGGCTAAAGCACGCTTTAATATAATTAAATAAAACTTTAGGGAGAGTTTCTTTAACTTTTACATTTACTTTAAATAAACTTTAGTAGAGGTAGGCAGTAGCTAGTAGAGTAACGCAAAGAAACTATATAAGTTATACTGTGTAATCTAGTGTAATATCTATATAGTTACCCTTAACTATAATGTTCCTAAAGGGGACTATAACGCGGCTATTACTAGGTTTTTATAGATTACAGTAGACCTTAAAATAGAGGCCCTAGAAGATAAGTTTACTATTTAAGCTACTTCTTATAAGGGTGGCTAGCCTTCTTTTAAGGATAGTAATAGTAACGTCTATATAACTCCTATAGTAGCGTTAACCTTAATCTAGCCCTAAGCTAGTAAAAAGGTAGGTAAGTAGTGCCTAAACTAGATACCTAACTATATTTTTTAGTAACACTAGAACGTAGGCGTATACACTTATTATTATAAGCCTAACTATATAAATAGAGCCTACCTTAATATAGTTTTACTCTAGGTAATTATAACCTAACCTTAGTATAGTAAAATAAGTATCTAGTTAAGAAAAGAGTAGCCCCTAGTCTAGTGCTAACGTAGGGGCTGAACGTGATAGTATTAATAGAGGTATAATTAGGGTAAGCTATAATAGTTAGAGTAGCTAAGGCTAGAGTAAGTGAAAATAGGCCTACTTTTGCCCTCTACGTATTCCTTAATAGTACATAGTATATAGAGACCCTAATTAATATAGGGTGTAAATGCTTTGTAGTAATTAGCCCTAGGCTAGTAGATTTACTTTTACTATAACGTATTATAATTCTCGTCTAGGAGCTAGAATAGACTACTAGGTTATTACTATAGACCCTTATTATAGAGATAGTAGTAGTGCCTTATAATATATTTAGATAGTAATAGACCCTTTACGCCTATATAATTTCTAACCTTTACTAGGATATAATCCTAGGGGCCCCCTAGCTAGCTAAGTCTAGAATAGTAGTAGATATCTATAGCAGTAAAATTATAATTAGGGTAGCTAGGGGACTTATTACACTTAATACCTAGGTAGCAGAAAGGTAGGGCCTCCTTACCACGCTTATAGATAAAGAGGATAATGTAACGCCCTTTAATACTCTAGATAAAGACTAGGATAGAGTAATTTTAACTCTACTTTAGGATATTACTTAGATACTTATAATAATGCTTTCTTATATAGTAGGACCTCTACCCCCCTATAATATAGTAGGGCTAGGCCTTACTAAAGATAGTAGAATTCTCTCCTTAGAACTAGTAGAGTACGCCGCTATTTTTAATAAGACTAAGGTGTCTAGCCTTCTACTATACTAGGGTATATTAGACTACTACATCTACCTAAAGTAGACTCTAAGCAGCTCCTTTTTAAGGCTACCTTAAGGCCTATTATATAGTATATCTAGAAATTAGCTAGTAGAAGTTATAAATAAGGGCTAGATATAAGCTAGCTTCCTTTTAATAGGGGCTCTAGTTGTTTTCGCCCTAGAACTTAGGGGGAAATAGCGCCTTTATATTAACTATTAGGAGATTAACGCGACCTCTAAGCTAGATTAGTACTTTTTTTTACTTATTAAGGAGATACTACGTACCCTCTTCTAGGCTACTTAGTTTATAAAGGTAGATATCTACGCTACCTTTTATAAGCTGTAAGTTATAGAGGGGGAAGAACACTATACTATATTTTATATTTAGTTTAGTTTCTTTAAGTGGTTAGTAGTCCTATTTAGACTTACTAGGGCACCTACTATATTCTAGCGCTATATTAATAGCGCTCTAAAGGATACCCTAGGTAATATATATACACCTTACCGAGATAATATTCTTATCTATACAATAGGTCCTCTGCGCTAACACTAGGACTATGTATAATAAGTGCTAGGACTCCTATAAAAAGCTAGACTATATATAGACCTAGGGAAATATAAATTCGTAATAATAAAGGTCTAGTATCTAAGGTATCTTATTATAGTAGGTAAGGCTATTCGCCCTAATCTAGTAAAGATATAAGTAATTAATTAATATAACGCCCCTTTTAAAGTGTATATAGTTTACTATTTTGTTAGCTTTACTAACTTCTATTATAATTTTCTTTCCTAATTCTCTAAGTAGGCGGCACCCCTATATGCCTTTACTAAGAAGGGGGTCCTGTTCTAATAGGGCCCTAGGAAATAAGAGGCCTTCTAGGCTCTAAAAAATATATTTATATAGGGCCCTATCCTAGCGCTCTAGGACCTAGAGCGTAATACACTAGTAGAGGTAGACTACTTAGGTAGTTCTACTAGGGCCTACCTCTTCTAATATATTAAGGGGATCTAGCACCTTATAGCCTACTACTCTACAGCCCTAACACTAGCCTAGTAGAACTATACTATTTATAATAAGGAGCTACTTACAATTATATAGGCCCTATAGGTATAGAGACTAGAGCTAATAGGAGTAGTGCACCCCTTTAAAATTCTAATAAACTATAAGAATCTTAAATACTTTATAAAGATTTAAAAGATAAGTAAGCGCTAGCACTAATAGTTAGAATTACTTTCTACCTTTTACTTCTACCTTTACTACTAGCCTAGATTCTAGATAACTAGACTAGACGCACTAAGCCAGCGTAAGTAGAATATAGCCTAGTAAATAAGGATAAACGCTTTACTAATAGTGCCTAAAACTATCTAGGCTACTCTAGTGTAGACGCGATCCTTAATAGCGCTAGTAGGGGCCTAAATCTTTACTAATACGCATCTATAGGCACTCTAGAACATGGCTATAGTAAAGTTTTCTTTTTACTATATTAGGCTTAAGGTAGTGCGTTATAGTAACTATATATTTTTATAGTAGCTACTATCTTATAATAAATTAGAGACTATATAATTAGTATATATAGGTCCCTCCTATAGTAAGGAGTCCTTTAGATTCTAGCCTAGAAACCTCTTACTACTACTATTATACAGCGCGTATATAAGTCGCTAGTTATAGGCTACTCTAGGAAAAATTCTATATTTAAAATTATCTACTAGGACTACTAGGATAATATATTTAAAAATATTACCTAATTTATATATTATTACTACTGCGTAGGAGTGTATATAGACTAGTAGAAGTAGTAAGGTTTTTTATAGCCACTCCTAATTACAGACTAGTACTAGGCGTAACTCTTAATAGATTTTATAGTAGAACTCTCCTAGGCCTCTATAGCAGTACCGCGATACCTGCTTATAATTACTAATAGGCTGTTAAAGTATATATAACTAGAAGCTATAACTTCTATAGTAGTAAAGTACGATACAGCCTACTTTTATAATATATAGTAGTAGTTCTATAGTTTTCCTACCTTACTAATTATAGATAGAGGCTTAGACTAGCTAGGGAAGTTCTAGATCATACTATATAAATTATGTAGAATAAGGTAACTCCTCTCTATAGTATACTACCCCTAGACTAATATTAGCATAGAGAGGATAAACTAGGAGGTACTCTTAGTCCTCTATATTATAGTTAACTTTAAATAGATAGGCTAGCTAGACTACCTTTTAGACTACTAGCTTATAATAAATAATAAAGTATCTACTACTATAGGCCTAAGCCTAAATCTTTTCTAAAACAAATATTATATGAATCTCCTTAAGAGAATTCCCTAACTAGTAAAGTCTAGTTATACCCCTACTAGGAGAGTAAGGCACTTCCTAGACTACTTTAAAAAAGAAATAGCTTTAGCCTAGACTACTATTACCTATAGGTAGTAGTGCACTATAAAGGCTATAAACTACACTTACTACCCTATAAAGCGATTCTAAATTAGAGATAAGGTATAGTTCTTACTACGCAATATAAAAACTAATTAACTAAAAAAGAAACTTAATTAGCTTAAAGTAAAGTATACTATAAAAGCTATACTGTCCTTACTTATAGTAATACTAGACTTCTCTAGTAATTTCTATAAATCTACCTGTTAGTTTGGCTTAATCTGTAATTAAGTATTTAAGGGTTAATAGTATACTATTGTGCAAAGGGTAAGAAGTAGGTTTAATTAATTACGTCTAGTCTATCGTATAAAGGGGCACTAAGGACCTTATAAAGTCTCTGCCTCTTAGCGCTAACCTAAGCAGTAGGTCCTTGTGCGGGTCCTTATAGGTAGGTAGGGCCTTATAAAGTCTCTGCCTCTTAGCGCTAACCTAAGTAGTGGGTCTTTGTGCAGGTCCCTATAGGTAGGTAGGCCCCTATTTTACTTAGTGCTATTTATATAATAAACTATATAGACACTAGCAACTTTTCTTTTATATAATAGCTTATATCTATTATATGCTTTCCCTTTCCTATCCTTTTCTATCTATATAGTTAGCCTTCCCCTATTAGAATAGGTTGTGAGGTAGGTATAGTGTCGCTATGCGGTAGAGGTTCTATTTACACCTACTCTTATATAAATAGGCAGTAATAGCTAACCTGCTTAGTTCTTACTCTACCTTTTCGCACGGTAGTAGAGTCGTATTGCGTAATAAGGCTCTTTCTAGGCATATGTCTTATGCGCAAATAGAAGGTAGGGTGTTAAGTAATATAATACTTAGCACTAGGTCTTAGTAAGTAGGTATAGAAGGATCGCTCCTAGTTATACGATAAAGGTATATAGTAGAAGTAAAGTATAAGGTAGCCTTCTATACTTCTTCTTTATCACTTTATTAGTCTTATTTATTTTCCTCCTCTTTTATATAATAGTCTTTATCCTCTAGCTCTCCTTTAAAGTTAAGGATAATATTGTCTAGCTAGATAGAAGTATAATCTCCTAGTTATTAAGGAGACTAGAAGTGTCTAGCCTCTTTATATAATGTAGTTTATTAGGCAAAAGCAGTCTAGGTTTTAGGCTGTTACTACTAGTGTGGCTCTATATATAGTGTCTCTGTCCTTACATATATAGGGATAGGCCCCAGCTGTGCTCTATATATATATATATTACCTATAGATAGTGTAGGTTATATTATTAGGATTGTGCGAAGCAGTTTAGGTTGCGGTTACAGCGTTATTATATAAAGGGTCTATAGCTTATAGTTAAGCTATAACAGTTTAAAGAGTTTCTTCATATAAGTGTCCTTTATTATAGTATTAGTAGCGACAAAGCCTTTCTTTATAAGAAAAGTAATAAGCTCTCTTCTTACTACATAACTAATCTTATTAAAGGTTTTCTCTTTCTAGTTATTAAAATCTTTAGTAAAAGAAGAGATTACCTCTTTACCTTTAAGGCTGCTCGCGTGATATTGCGCAATTATATACACTATATAAGTGTTTAGCTATTTTAGAGAAGGGGGTAAGTGACTGTGTAAATCTACTTTATTTACCTAGTACTTTTGTACGATCTCTCCTCTTAAGGTAATAGCTTTAATATTTATTACTTCCTCTACTTACTAAAGCTATATTGCTTTGTCTTTTTACTAAGGAGGTAGTATTAATTATTGCACAACGTGCTTAGGTTATAGTTCCTCTAGGAAGTCTCCTAGTCTTAAGGCTATATTATTATTGTCTTTTTTAGTCGTGCGACGTAACTGCGTTTAGTTATCGCTAGTTTAATCGTGCGATGTGTTTACGTTTAGTTATTGCTAGTTTAATTATGCGACGTGTTTTTTAGGGTTATAAATGTGCTTACTATCTCTTTTCTTTTCTATAGAATAGCTTAGACTAGATTATATAACTCTTTATAGATATACGCGCTTTGTTTCTGCTTATCGTATAATCTAAAATTTAATCTCTAGTAAAGGTAACAATATAGAGCCTGCGTATCTAGCTTATAGGGCGCTCTGTCTTTAGACCTTACTAGTTTACAGTTGATTAGAATTAACTACTAATTAGTGTTAGTTTGGCTCAATCTATAATTAAGTATTTAAGGGTTAATAGTATACTATCGTGCAAAGGGTAAGAAGTAGGTTTAAATAATTACGTCTAGTCTATCGTATAAAGGGGCACTGAGGACCTTATAAAGTCTCTGCCTCTTGGCGCTGACCTAAGCAGTGGGTCCTTATGCGGGTCCTTATAGGTAGGCAGGGCCTTATAAAGTCTCTGCCTCTTAGCGCTGACCTAAGTAGTAGGTCCTTATGCGGGTCCCTATAGGTAGGCAGGCCCCTATTTCACTTAGTGCTATTTGTACAATAAACTATATAGACACTACCCACATTAACCTCCTTAAGCGAGCGGTGGACAACTCCCTACCTAGCTAGACCTAGACTAATACCTAGCTAGGCCTAGCCCTAGAGCTAGAAGAAGTAGATCTAGACCTATATAAATAAGAAGTAGAAAAGGTCTTATATATTAAGAACGCCTAGAGTAAATAATAATAGGCACTAGTAAAGTAGACTAGATAGATATTACTAATTTAGGTGCTAGTTAAAAATATTATAGATACTATAGCTTTAGACCGCTTTAAGGCTACCTAAGAGGATAATAGGTATAATAATAGTTCTATTTAGCCTATAGGGAAGAATATATAAATATTGTAAAGGAAACTATAATAGGTATTTAGGCATTTATTCCTCTACTAACTTAGTAGAGACGCTATCTATTTAGAAACTACTAAAGGCTATTAGTCCTAGGGACGTAATAACTAAAGCGGCACTAAAGTGGCACTAAATAGGAATAAAGGGGGGCTATAATAACTATATTACTCTTTACACTAGTAGTAGTAGTAGCTAGAAAAGTGTACTAAGCTAGCCCTAGATAAAGGCTTAGGTAGATTTACTCTATAAGGCTCTTAATATAGGTTAAAAAGGATATATTATTAGGCTAGGGCTACTAAGAGGATAGAGTAGTGTTAGTTAGGAGCTATCCTAAGTTACTCTATAATAGTAGCGAGTAGTTTAGTAGTCTACGCTTAGGTCTAGGTTATTTTATCTAGGCGCTAGCCTATGCTTTCTTTAAATTACTAAATATAGTTTTCTATATTATTTATTTATCCCGCTATATTATTAGCTAACGCTACTAGATTCTAATTATAGTTACTACTACGCTAGACTAGAGTTATTTAGAGTAAAGGTGCTACTAGGGCTATATTTATACTAGAGAGGGTAATTACTGTTCTATTACTATAAGAAGGTAGGGGTATAGTAGGGGAGTCTAGCTTCTAGACTAGACTAGAGTTTTTAAGGGCTAAGTTTAAGTACTACTTATACTACGAGGCTAAGTAGTAGAACTTTGCTATAAAGATAGGTAGCGTTCTAGTTATAGGCTTCTAAAAGTTAGTAGTATATATTCTAGGATTATAGATATAGAAATTACTATTAACCTAGCCTTACTCTATATATTTAATCTAGAGGTGTAGAGCCTACCTTAGGCCTAGGTTATTAGTAAAAGGGGTAGAATTATACTAGTAAGTAGCCTTAGTGTAGTAGTAGGCGCTATAAAAGTAGCCCTAGAATAGTTAACAGCTGTATAAATATTAATAATAGTCTAGAATATAAGGCTATAGACTTACTTTACGCGCCTAAGCTACCTTAGGCGCCTAATATATTTAATATATATAAGGCCTATATTAGGATTAGTTAGCTCTTTATTTAAACTATCTTTTTAAAGGACAACGCTTTTAGTAATAGAAAGCTGCTTTAGGGTATAAGTAAAAGTAATAGAGTTAGGGTAATTAGCTAGTACGCGCCTTTTAGAGGTTATAAAGGGGTAAAGGTAATTACTACTCCTAGACTACTACGTAAGCGTGTTAAAGCTCTAGAGAATCTTTTTTATCTTAGTATTATTAATCTCCTTCTTAGTATACGTATAACTAGACTTAGTAAGGCACTAGTTTAGGGTTAAAGAGTTATTACTACTACTACTACTACTAGGACTAAAGATATTTACTAAAGTGGCGTTACCTTAAAGGCTATTATTAATAATATTAATATTTACTACAGCTGCGAATAGAAGGATAAAGAAAAAGGCTAAAAAGCTAAAAAGAGTATAGGGGCGCATAGCATAGGAATAGAAAGGAGACTAGATTAGGGCTAGAAAGAGGTAAGAATAGAGGTAGTTATAGATAGTTAAGGAAGTTAGAATAGGCGTAGGTTAAGATTAGTATAGGAAAGAGAGAGTAGAGAGGGGAAGAAGAGAGGTAGAGTAATATAGATATAAGGAAACTATAATAGTAATATACTGCTAAAGTAACAGACACATAATAATTATATTAGAAAGGGCAGGAGCGCTATCCTATTACCTTATAGTAATAAGGTAAATAAGCAAACTGCCTAATAAGGGCCCTTACTATAAGACTACTTTAGGGCTGCTTCTACACTATAAAGAAACTCTTACTAGAATAATAATAAATTTCTAATAAAAGAATAACGCCTATAACACTACTACCTTACTATAGCACTATATTCTTAAGATCTCTAAGGTATACCTTTTAACTATAAGACGTTTTAAACTAAGTAAGGTCTAGAGTATATAATAGGCTAGGGCTATGCCCTAGCCTTTAAAAGATTTTTAAGGAAAGGAACTGCCCTAAAGAAGTAAACCTACTAAAGAAAACTCTTCTTATAAGTAATATACCCCTTTATAGAGACTTAATATCTAGAATTTATGCTTTACATTTAGCACTTATAGTTCTATTTACTCTCTAAGGCTAGCCTATAACATCTAGAATCTCTACTTTATATATATAAGGAGAGTTCCATTCTATATGTACTCTCTATCCTAGATAGTAATTCTAAGCCTACACCTAAGATTTTATTACTCTATTTACCTACGTTTATTCTACCCTCTATTACTCTAGTCTCTACTATTCTAGGTAACTAGTACTAGGGGAGAAAAGGTACTAGAAGGTCTAGAAGGTTACCCTTTATCCTCTAGCCTCTACCTCCTCTTTATAACTTTGTTATAGTTTTGGCTTTTAATTATAGAACTAACTAGATCTTCGTCTAGTTTTGTAGGGCTATTTTCTAGGGTAAAGTTTTCTAGACCTTAAGGTAAATCTAAATAAACTTTTTCCTCTAGATAGGCGTTAGGAAAAGCCTTTTTCATACCCTATATATAAATTTCCTAGTTTAAACTGGAAAAATAGGATAATAGAAGCCTTATAAGACTAGATTTAGAGGTAGTAGTAAAGGTTTCTTTATAGTTAATTCTATACTTTTATAGGAATCCTTTAGCTACGTATCTAGTCTTGTATTTATTTATAGGGCCGTCTAGGTGATATTTCCTAGTTAAAACCTATATATCCTTGATAAAGAGTTTATTAGGTTTAATAACTAGGTCCTATGTTTTATTTTAGATTAGATTTTCTGTCTCTAATTTTATAGCTTTTAGGTAAAAATCTTTATTAGGATTAGTTAGAACTTATTTATAGATCTTTAGCTCTTCTATACTAGTAACTAGTATATTTTTTTCTTCTAGCTCTTTATATAGGTTTTTCTAACTTATATTAGTAGTTTTAGGAATTAGTTCTTTATTCCTATTTATAACTACTTTAGGGCTAGAGTCTTGTTAAGCCTTAGGAATATTATCTTCCTAACTAGGCTCTATAGGCTCTAGTTAATTATAAATCTCTATAACCCTTTCCTAATTATTTGGCTTATAGAGGTATCCTTCTAGTACCTTATGATCTCTAGTATATACTATTTTATTTTTGCTAGGGTTAAACAATAAGTACTAGTTAGAGTTATAACCTATTAGATAGTAGTGAGTAGCCCTAGCGTTTAGTTTATTAATATGACTACTAGGTTCTTTATAACAAGTTAGGGAACCACAAATCTTTAGGTTTTCTATATTAGGTACTTTATTATACTTTTAGAAGAATACTGTTTTATAGCCTATAAAACTATTAGAAGTTCTATTATGTAGGTAGACTCTAGTTAATAGAGCTTCTCTCTATATAACTTTAAAAAGATTAGATTAGATTAATAAGACTCTAACTTTATTTAATAGTAGCCTATTTATAATTTTTACAGCTCTATTTTGCTTAGGTGTATAGGGGCCAGAAAAACGAACTATAATACCTTTTTCTTCTAGGTATCTTATACAATCTTTTAATATAAATTTATTATGTAGTTATAGGGCTTTAAGCTTAGAAGAACTCTATAGTTCTACTTTACTTATAAATTAGCTTATAGCCTCTATAATATTTTCCCTACTTTTTAGGAGAGTTACTTCTAGAGATTTTATAAAACTATCTCTAAAAGTAATAAAGTATTTCTACTTTTTTAGCGTTTAACGATTTATAGGTTCCCCTATATCTCTATATACTAGGTCTAAGTAATTATCTACTTTAGTAGAATGTCCTCTATTAACCCGTTTAGTTAACTTGGCCTAGATACAGATAGGATAGGAATCTAGACTAGTTCTAGAGTTATCTAGATCCTTTTTATCTAGTTTAATACCCTGAGCGGATGCTTTAAGGGCTAATAGGACTTTATTATTAATATGCCCTAGTCTATTATGCCATAGTTGCATAGAGTTATTATTAATAACTATTGTCTTTATAGAATTAACTATTAAATTTAAGAGAGTAGCTAGTCCTAAAGGGTTAAGGTTAGTTCTCGGGCAGGAGTACTTACAGAAGATGGAAGGTCTTATTAATATCATAGTATCTTACAAAGTGTAATAAGTTAATAATTTAGTCTACTAGAATCTAAACAATAAATTAATAAACAGATTAAACACGAGTATAAAAGGTCTATCCTCGCGTTTCTATATAATAAGGCTACTTAGCTACTTAGTACTACTAAGTAACTAAATATATTACGTAACCTAATCTCAGTTACTTAGCGTTCCTTTATTACGTTTATAACCCTATTATTGCTTTATTACACCTTTATAAGCGCCTAAGTCCTACATTATTATCTAGTTTATAACATTATCCCCTCCCTTCCTATTCTTCGTTCTAAACAATTATGCCTACTAACCGTAATTCTATAAAGCGTTATTATAACCTTATTTTTACTATTAAAAAGTATAGTGTAACTATAGTATTAAAGTGCTCCTTCTACAAATCGTATTCCTACGTTTATAAGATCTATATTAGCTTAGGGAAGTGTAGTAAGTGCTAGAAATAAGGCTTAAAGTATAACGTGTCTGTTACTTAGAATAAGTTCTCGCGATTAATTTCTAAGAAGAAGAAGTTAGAGGCATAAGTATTAGAGGCGTAAAAAGAATAAAATACAGCGTTTAAAGCTATACGCATAGCGCGTATAAAAAAAAATTAGTTATTAAAGTAGTTAGCGTAGAATAAAAAGCGTGCTAGTAAGGTTATTACAGTAGAGACTACTGCCTTAACAGAGCTAGAGCTAAAGCTAGAGGAGAATCCAGCCTATCCTACTTAGCCTACTAGCCCTACGGAACTTAGTACGTCTATATAGTTAGTAATAGATAACCTCTTTTTAGATTTCTAGAATAACTTAGCGACGCTGCCCTCCTAGATAAGAATAATATTATATTGTGTCGTTTTCTATTAGAATTCTCTAATCTTCTACTAATAGTTTCCTAAATAACCCTTTAGTTTCTAAGTGTTTTTGCTGTGTGGGTAACCTTTCTATTTAACTAGGTATATATTATTTTACTAATTATAATCTAGGATTCTTTTAACTTTAAATTTGGTTTCTTCTTTAGCTTAGTAGTAGAAAGTTATTTTAATTAGAGTATTAGGGTCTGCTAGTTCTAGTAATAATACGTAAAATACTAGGTGTATCTTTACATTAGCTAGTAGTTCTAGTTTATAGTTTACTAGCAAGATCTGTTTAGAAATATAAAATAGTCTAACCTTAATATAATCTAGTTTCTTGTACTTTTTTTTTATGTACGAAAATTCTTTGTAAGTAGATAGACTTTATGCCCCTTCTTTAGCTAAGGTGCCATTTTTCTTTTTTTATTCTAGTATAAAATTAATTACTACTAAACTTTTTCGAGGTTCTCTTAGAGTTATTAGTGTATTTTCTTTATATTTTCTACTATATCTACAGCTTCTTTTACTTTAATTATCGTAGGAAATTGTTAATTAAAGAAATGTAGGTGTCTTCTATCGTTTACATAGAATGGTGTATGTCCTAATACTACTAATACTTTGTTATTATAGGCTAACTATGCTATAGGAAGTAGTAAAACATAGTTATTCTTCTAACTATTACAGTAGATACGTAGGTACGTTTCCATAGTTTAGTTTATACGTTCTATCTATCTATCTATTTATAAATAGTAAGCTATTAATAGCTTTTGTTTCGTTCTAAGTAGGGCCATAAGCGTTATCTAGTAATTTAACGTAAACAGGTTATCTCTATTGCTAATAATTATTTTCAGGATTCTATAATATCTAATTAGTTAGTCCAGAATAAAAAAAGCAAGTCTTTTTGCCGTTATTCTCTTAAGGCATGAAATAAGCTTAATATACTTAGTTAGTGAGTAGGCTACTACTAGTATACTATCGTATTTCATTCCTATTATTAGATCCTTAGAGTTTAGAATTCCTATAATAGAATTTATAGCAATATCTTCCTATAGTGCTATTAGTATTTTAATTACTTATATCTCTCTATATTTAAAATATGTGCTGTGTTTATTTCTCTAGTATTCTACACATTTATAAATATAAGTTATTACAGCTTCTTTAATTGCTTTAAAGGTGTAGTTCCTTTAGATAAGGTCTATTATCTTTATAATACCTAGGTATCGGTACATAGGGTTATCGTGGTATTATTAGATGATCTTAGTCTATAGATGTTCTAGAACTTCCTAGTTAATTACTAAAAGTTAATTTAGTTCTACTATTAGTTCTAGAGATCCATTTGTAGCTTTAGGAAGGATTACAGAGAAGGTTTTTACTTTTCCTTCTACTAGATTACTTTATTAGCTAAGAGCGTCTACTCTGCCATTTTCTTTTCTAGCTACATAGATAATTTTAAACTTACATTACCTAGTAGTCTATAACTATCTTTATTGTTATAGCGTAAGTTCTTTTGTTATTATGAACCTTAGAAGGTTCTTATAATCTATATAGATTTCTAGCGTTAAGTAACTAAGCGCGTCGACCCTCTAGTGTTTTAAGGCTTTAATAATAGTGTAGAGTTTTTTATTATATATATTTTATTGTGTTTTGGCATTATTAAATTTGTATGAATAATAGGTAATTAGGTGTTCTTTACTATTACGTTTTTATTTAGCGTAGGCGCCTAGCGCAAGATTACTAGCGTCTATTTTAAGCGTAGTAGTTTATTACTTCTAAAATAAATAAGGATAGGTTTTATAATACATACTATCTTAAGAAGTTGGAATAACATTGCGCACTTATTTATCTATTTAAAGGGTACGTTCTTCTTTATAAGATTTATTAAAGGTATCGTGACCTTTACGTAATTTCACATGAATTATTAGTTAAATGTATAAAATTCTAAGAATTCTTAGATATTCCTAGCCGTTTTTAGTACTCGCCAGTTCTTAATATATTTAACTTTACTTAGTGCTATTTTAATTCCTTCTATAGTAATAATGTGTCCTAGGAATTTAAGTTATTTAACATTAAACTTATATTTCTTAAGTTTAATGTGAAGGCATGCTTTATCTAGTGCTTCTAGTACTATCTAACTTAGTGTGGTTAGATTTGTTTTTAGAAAAGATAAGAATGTCGTCTATATACGTAATAATTAATATGTCTAGATATTTACAAAGTACGTTATTAATAAGTGCTATAAAAGCTGCTAGTGCATTTGTAAGTCTAAAAGGTATAACCTTATATTTAAATAGTCTATAGCGTAATTAAAACGCTGTTTTCTATTCTTTACCTTTCTTGATTTATATAAGGTGTTCACCGTCTCTTAGATCTATTATTATAAATATCTTGGCTTAAAATAATTAATCTCGTAACTCTATAATATTTAGTAGTAGATATTAGTTCTTTATTATTATATTGTTAAGTTGTTAGTAGTTAACACATAGTCTATCTAATCTATCCTTTTTCTTAACAAATATAAAAGGGCTTACTACTAGTAACTTTAATAGTTATATATATCCTTTCTTAAGGTTTATTTTAATAAAATCACGTTCTTTAAGGAGTTCTTCTCCTATTTTACTATATAGTAGTCCAAAGGGTGGCGTCTTCTCTTTTTCCAGGTCTATTATAAGATCCTAGGGTTAATATTCTAGTAGGTTTACTTTTCCTTCCTTTTCTATAAATATGTGTGTCTATTTCTTATATTCTCTTAGTAAGGTAAGGATTGTGCTATTGTCCTCCTTCTCGCACTTCTTAATGTAGTAGTTCCTACTAGCGTCTACTAAAGTGTGCTTCTATTTTTTAACTATCTATTATAGTATTATATTGTTAATAACTCTCTTACCTACTATTATTTTTAGTTAATGCGTAGGCTTTATTTATAATATATAATTATAGTTTTTAAACAATATTTTCTTTGTACCCTAGTTAATCTGCGGGTTATACATTATTAACTAAAGTAATCTTTAGACTAACTTATGCTTAGATTCTAGTAAGATATCTAAGGTAAGTTTCTCTCTATATCCTTAGACTATTATTATAGTTATAACCTTCTAGTATATCTAAGGTGTCTTAGGCATTAGTGATCTATTTACAACATAGATAATATAAGGTACTTTTTTCTCTAATATTATAAGTCCTGCTTGTCTTACTATTTAATAAGATATAAAGTTCCTTTCTACTCCTAAGTCTATAAGAGCTTAAGCCTATATTTCTTTTAGCCATACTAGTAGCTTAACTAATACTGTGCCTACTATAGTATTTAATTTAATAAAATCGTTTTCTCGTCGAAGCTTAGGCCTAAAAAAGACATATATTTATGTAGGGTATAGTTAAGTTCTAGTGCCTAGTATACCTTTCTAAGTATCTACTTTTCTTATTGTTCTTAAGTACGTAGCTTATATAGATCGTCTTTTTCTTCCTATAAAGATGTTCTACTGTTTTTCCTCCTGTAGTCTTTACTATTCCTATGTACTAGTTAAATTAGTAGTTCTATTATTACTTCTTATATAGGGTAGTTTACAAAGCTGTCTAAATATTTGGCTATATAGTGGTATTTGTAGTCTTAATTTAGATACATGTACTAGTACAGTTATATATAGTCTCTATTAATAAGTATATTATAGTATTTATTACCCTTTAGCGTAAGGTAAGGAAAGTATTTTACTTATTATTTATTTTAGAGGTGTTTATTATAAGCTATAATAGGGTAGTCTATCTATATCTATCTACAGCGTAGTTTCCTTCTAGGTTATTTCTTATTTCTTTTTTCTCTGCCTTATATTGTGCGTATATTAGTTCTTCGTAATACGTCTACATACAGAATTAGTATGTAGGGTCTTAGTAGTCTAGGTAGTACTTGAGTATATAGTCTAACTTCTTATTTTTATAGGGTTGTATTCCTTTTAGTGCCTAGTAGGGTTCTATGTAGTCCTAAACATTTAATTTATACTTAGGTAATATAGGGTTGTCTTTTTCCCGCCTACTTTATAGGTAAGGAGTAGGAGATTTTAGTATCTTTTCTACGTCTTTTATATTATAGTATATATTAGAGTTGTCTTCTAGATCTTTATATAATTATAAGTTAGGTAAATCTAATTACTTACTTTGTTCTAGTGTAACGTATTAGTAACTAAATAGCGTTATAATAACTTCTTATTTCTTATTAGGTTTTTAGTTCTTAATAGTTAGTACATTTAACTTAGTTTAATAGACTTTGTTCTTTAATCTATAGTTTCTGGCTATGTAGCCTAGTTTACTACATGTGAAGCATTTATAGGTCTTAGTTATTAGTTATTAACTTCCATTAGAAACGCGTTTATTAGGCTGCTTAAGGCCTATTGTTTCTCCTTTTCCTTTACTTATATAGTTAAACTAGATATTTTCTATTAGTTTGTATCTCTAGTAATTCCTTAGTTATTACATTTAGACAATTCTAATAGGGTTTTTATAAACCACTTTTACTAGTTATCTAAAGCTTATTACTCTAGGGTTTTAGCAGAGCTTTTATTACAGTAAAAACTATTCTTTATTAATCCTAATAGTTTCTTTATATAGTTCTTTAAGGTTAGTAATTTACGCACTACTACGTAAGAGTTCCTTATATAGTTTCTGTTTAAGTCCTTGTTTATATATATTCTAAAGAGATATATTGTCCTAGTTAAGTTATACAGTGTATCTATAAAACTTAGCTTTATACTTAGCTGCTAATTATTTCTAAGTTATAGTCTAAATCTTTACTTTTGTAATAGAGTCCTTAGTAGTAATTCTAAAGAGTTATTTAAGGTATTTCTTAAAGTTATTATAATTCTTAATAATGTTAACTACATTAGCGTGCTTATTTACGTAATTATTATTATTATTATTATTATAGTCCATTCCTAGGTACTTTTTAAGGTAGGGATAGATTTATAATCCTGCATCTCCTCGTATATATATTACTATAAAGATAACCTTTTTCTTATCTTTAAGAGATTTGTCTAAGTTAAAGAAGTAAAGGTCTAACTAGAGAATCGAGACGTTAGTTTAAGATTATTTACTAAAGTAGAGATTAGGTTTGTGCGCCTTACTACTATCCTTTATAGGAGTAATCTTAGTAGCACCTAAAGCTATAGAAGAGGTAGGAGTTTATAAAGTACTTATATTAAGGGTGTTTAAGATGTTAAATCTAAGAGGGTCGCTAGTCCTAAAGGGTTAAGGTTAGTTCTTAGGCAGGAGTACTTACAAAAGATAGAAGGTCTTATTAATATAATAGTATCTTATAAAGTGTAATAAGTTAATAATTTAGTCTACTAGAATCTAAATAATAGATTAATAAACAGATTAAACATAAGTATAGAAAGTCTATCCTTATATTCCTATATAATAAGGCTGCTTAGCTACTTAGTGCCACTAAGTAACTAAGCACATTACGTAACCTACTTAGCTATTTAGTACTACTAAGTAACTAAACACATTACGTAACGTAATCTAAGTTGCTTAGCGTTCCTTTATTACGTTTATAACCCTATCGTCGCTTTATTACACCTTTATAAGCGCCTAAGTCCCACATTGTTATCCAGTTCGTAACATTAACCCCTTCTTCTCTAGGATTAATTTTCCTAGGAAATAAAGGGTTAGGTGTATTACTAGAGGTTTTAAAGTATAATTAAGAACTTATAGCCTTATAGACTGTAACACCTTTTTTATATTCTCCTTTTATAAGGATATTTCTATTCGGGAATATAACCTTAAAGCCTAATCTAGTAAATTCAGATCTAGTCCTCTTTCTATAAGTCTATTTAGGCTTATAAGATTAACACCTAGTTCTAGCACAAATAAAATCTTACTTAAGGTTACTTTTTTACTTATTCTAGTAAATAGGAGTTCTATATTTTTAACCCCTTTTACTACTATAGAGTTATTAGAAATTTTCTATTGAATACAGTTATCTGTAGGTTATAAAGTAGTAAATAACTCCTTTATATAATAAGTATATATAGTAGTGCTAGAATCTAGTAAAAGTCTATTTCTTTAGACTTATTTTTAGGTATTTTAGTAGTAAGAATAGTCTCTCGTTCGTATTATTACTCCTTTCTTTAAGATTTCCCTTTCGAGCCTTACAGCTTTTAGCCTTTTTATTAGGAGATTTAACCTAGTAATTAGACTCTATATATCCCTCTTTACTACAGTAGGAATAAAGGTCTTTTTTAGTATTTTTTCTAGTAGTCATAGGCATTTCTACGTCTTTATCTTCTCTAGAGTTATTATTATTTACTCTAGGAAGTAGATTACTGTTATTAAAGCCTTTTCCTATAGAACTTATTCTCCTAGATTCGTCTAGGAGCTGGCTTACTATAGAATCTAAATCTAGGTCTTCTCCCATTTTATTATTTATCCTAATAGATTAAGTAACAACTGTAATAATATACTTATAATCCCTAGTATTTGGATTATTTAGAAGCAATGCTCCTAGGAATTTCTTATAAACATTAATAGACTTAGTCTCTAGGTTATTGACTAGCCTTTTAAAGCTATTAACGTAGCTTTCTAGATTATTTTTATAGCTAGTTAAAGTAGTGTTAATAAGGTCTTTACTTAGTATAAATTTACAACTAAATTCCTTTAGCTTATAAATTTCTTTTAACTTATTTTAAAGTATATAGGAATTTGTTATAAATCTAGTTTATACTAGAGGGCTATCTTCTAAGGAAACTTTTAAAATACTAGTCGCTTTAGGAACTTTTTGTAAAGAGGAGGTAGAGGTAGAGGATAAAGAGTAACCTTCTAGACCTTCTAGTACCTTCTCTCGCCTAGTACTAGTTACCTAGAATAGTAGATACTAGGGTACTAGAGGGCAGATCGAACGTAGTTAAATAGAGCAATAACACCTTAGGTATAGGCTTAGAATTGCTATCTAGGATAAAGAGTACACGTAGAAGGTAACTCTCCTTATATATATAGTAGAGACTCTAGAGTATTCTACTTAATAATTCTCTACTATCTATAACCTCACCTATAACGTTACCTATAACGTCACCTTATAACGTTACCTATAACGTTACCTAGTATCCATAGGGCTAGAACGTCATTATGACGTCATTATGACGTTATTATAACGTTATTATAGAAACCTTTAGAATATAGAAAAGGTAACTCTAGGAACCTTTAAAGGTTACGTATTCCTTACACTTTTCCCTATAAAAGGGCTTATTATTCTAGGGCTAGGTCTTAGATATTACTAGACATAACCTCTAGACAACCCTCTTTAATAAGGTAGGGCTCTATTTTAATAGGCTAAATTTTGTAGTTCTTAGAACTACTTAACTTAGGGATTTTAAATAGAAAGTCTTGTAACAGGTAGATCACGATATTGTTGTGGTGTTGTGGTATCTAGCGCCAAGGCCTTATAGAGGGTCTGTGCGCTAAGCGAGCTAGCTGCGCAAAACCTACGCTACGCGTTAACTTAATATAAGACAAGTATTATTCTATTAATATTACTAGAGTTATCCTTTCACTGTCCTTCCTAGTGTGAAGCAAGTACTATTGCCTATAACTAGACCTTATATAATAATACTTTATCTATAATAGTCTAAAGATAGCTCTTAGAGTTATATAAGCTACTAGTAGGGGGTAGACTTTACCTAAAGCCCCTAAAGGTAGCGAAGACCCTCTTACCTAGTATATAGGAGGAGAGCTAGCAATATATAACTTAAGGCTACCTTTAACACTTAAGTAGCGTATCCTAGTTGCTAAAAAGAAGCGCAATAAGCTTCGCGCTATATATTAACTTTATGCCTTAGAAGACAAAATCTCCTAACTTAAAAGTATAAGCCGAACCCCTAGCGTAGCAGTTACTACTAAGAACATGAAAATCTTATCTACTAATATATATAAGTAGAACGCGCCTATAGTGTATATAGTAATATACGTTAAGCGTGCGCTTTAACCTAAGGACCCTACTAAATACACAAGTAAGAACTTTAAGGAGTATTATAAATTCTTCTATTCTTATAAAGTAGCCTTTCGCCTTTTACTATAAGAATTTATGTAGGATAGAGATAAAGTTATCTAGGTGATATAGTACCTTATAGGCAACCTAAGAGAACTATAGTATATATACTATAAGCGCACCTTTAAAGCTAAGGGAGAAACACCTACTTAGAAGTACTTTAAGTAGTATATACTTAACTTACTTTTAGACCTAGTAAATTATAGCCTAGAAGTAGCTACAGCGTATGCTGAAGTAATATAGTAAAGAAACTAAACTATTTACTCCTTTATAACTTACTTTAATGTCCTTAAAGATTAACTTATATTTTATACTAAAAAGTAAAAGGGGTAGCACCTCTTTTCTAAGCTTAAACCTAAGCTATAGAGGGCTATTACTAACTACTATTAGGTGCCTATAACTAGAGAAGACTTTATCGCTTTAGGCTCTACGCTTAAGCAAAACCTACGCCGCGCACCTATAATATAGGAGTTAAGCCCACGTTATGTATTAAAGAAATCTAAGGATACTACGCTAAACTGCTAAATATCTAAAGGTAATAGCAAGACCTAAGATAAGAAAAGTGTTACCTACTATAAGTGCTATAAAACTAGCCACTATACTAATAAATATAGAAGTAGTAATCCTAACTAGATTCCTGTATAAGTAAATTATGTGGGAAAAGGCTAAGCCTTACCTATAATCTAGGTATAGTAAGGCGCCTACTAATTTATATCTTACTAGGTATAAAGCGCACGTGTAGCGCAGCTAAAGATATAGGTCTAGAGAGGGAACTCTAAATAATTCTTAACCTATAGGCTAATATTAGCCTAATTAGCTAAATTATTGCTGTTAAAATAAATCTAAAGCCTATTAAAGGGGCTAAGCTCCCTAAACAAGGATAGATTAGGGCCTAAAGGTAAAGTAGCTACGCCGCCTATACGCTCTAGGTGCGTATTATAGATAATACAGGAGTAGAGCGCAGGACGAAGACTACTATTTATAGCGTTAATAAAGAAGGGATCCCTCTCCTACTTAGTAACCCCTTCCTATAAGAAAGTAATATCCACCTTAATTACAGCTTATAAATATAGCACTAGGGCTATACTACAGCTTTAATACAGCTTATTACTATAAGGGACTTTAAAGATAACATAGAGTATACTAGCTTAGATTTATTTCTTCTAGGGGTCTTACAGATAACTAGTGTAAGCTTAGAGCACCTAGCGCGCATTAATAAAGCGTACACAGCGTAAGTACTGCGCATTCTTAACATATTACGCAAATATAGTAACGTATTTAATAAAAAAGCAGCGTTTACTCTACTAAATTTCAAGAAGTCTAATTATGCTATCCCTATTATAGAGGGAAAGGAACCTTCTTATAGACTACTCTATAATCTCTTAGAGCAGGAGCTTAAGGTACTTTAGGAGTATCTAGAAGATACCTTAAAAAAGGGATAGATTAGGCATAGCACTAGCCTAGCTAGAGCACTAATTCTATTCACCCCTAAGAAAAATAGCACACTACAGCTTTACGTAGATTATTAGGGCCTTAACGCGATTACTATTAAGGATTATTACCTACTACCCTTAGTTAGAGAGACGCTTAACCGCCTATTAGGCGTATACTATTATACAACCCTTAATCTTCGCAACGCCTACTATAGAATTTAGATCTAGGTAGGAGACAAGTAGAAAACTACATTCTAAACTCGCTACAGCCACTTTAAATACTTAGTAATACTATTTAGCTTAACTAATACCCCTATAAGCTTCTAGGCATATATTAATAAGGCACTAGCACTACACCTAGATTACATATATATTATGTATCTAGATAATATACTTATCTATACCTATAATAAGGATCTTACGCTTTATTAGCGTGCTATCTACACTATGCTTAAATTACTGTATAAGGCTAAACTTTTTATTAATTTAACTAAGTGTATATTCGCCTTAGGCAAAGTCTACTTCTTTAGTTTTATTATAACTACGCGAGAAATCCGCGCTAATCCTATACACATAGCAACTATTATAGAATAGCTACAGCTAACTAGTATCTAAGAGCTCTAGTTATTTCTAGGCTTTATAAACTTTTACAGGCAATTTATTAAGATATATACGTAAGAAACCGCTCCTCTTTTAGACTTATTTAAGAAGAACTAAGTGTTCTAATAGTTAGTAGAAGCTAATAATACTTTTAAAATACTTAAAACGCGCTTCTTAAGTACGTCTATCCTACGCTACTTTAACCCTACGCTGCTAATCTAATTAGAGACTAACGTATTTACTTTTATAATATGCGGTATGCTTTCGCAGCTATTTAAGGACTAGAAGTAGCACCTAGTTACTTTTATGTTAAGAAAACTTTAAGCAGCAGAGCTAAATTATAAGGTATATAATCTTAAACTCCTTACTATTATCTACTGCTTTAAGTAATAGAGCCATTATTTAGATAGCACGCAGCACACAATTTAAGTGCTAAGTAACTATAATAACTTACGCGGTATACGCGCTATATAGAAGCTAAACCTATAATGAGTATAATAAGTAATATACCTAGCAGCTTTTAATTTTAAAGTGGAACACTGCCTAGGGAAAACAAACCCAGCAGATAGACTATTAAGAAGGGCAGATTACGCATAGGAGAACCTATTGCTAATCTATTTATTACCTACCCTATAGAACAAAATACTATAGAGGACTAAGTATAGTAGAGTAAGCAGATCTACAAATAAGCCAAGCTTATTAGGCGTATATAAGACGCATGTTACTAATATTTATAGAGCTATAAAGGTCCCTACTACTAGTGCTATAGTGTGTACGCTATGCATACCACGCTTACTAGCTAGAGTATTAGTTAATAGTAAACCTATAATAAAAGAGTCTAATCTTATTACTAAAATTCAGTAGCTTTAGGAAAGGAACACCTTTACTATTAAGCGTATTACTAGCTTAAGGCGTAAAAGAAGCACTTAAAGTAGTAGTAAAGCGTAAGTATAGCGCCTTAATAAAATAGAAGTCCTAAGGTATAATAGTAGATTATACATCCTAGATAAACTAGTAATTAGGCAAGAGATTTTGTTCCAGCACTATAATATATATATAGCAGGCCACTTTAGCGTACGTAGAACGCTTAAGGCTATTAAGAGGACCTACTATTAGCCTCTTATAGGTTAAGATATTTAGAAGTACGTAAGAACTTATGCTATTTGCTAAAGGAGTAAAGCTCTAAGGCATAGTAAGTATAGCTAGCTATTACCTCTCATAATACTAAAGGATATTTTTAAGAAAGTCTTACTAGACTTTATAACTAGATTCCCACTAGTAAAGAATTAAGGTAGCTACGCTTTTAATGCAATTCTTGTAATTATATACCACTTCTTTAAGATAGCTATCTATATTCCTATATAGAAAATATGGGATATAAAGGAATTTATAGAAGCCTACTTCTAAGAGGTTATCTTAAAGTTTAGTATTTAGAAAGGTATTATATCTAATAGGGGCTCTACCTTTACTTTCGCTTTTTAGGCAGAAATATGCTACTAACTATAGGTAAAGCGTAGGCTTAGCACTACTTTCTACCCCTAAACAGACAGGTAAACAGAGCACCAGAATTAGACGCTTAAACAATACCTTTATATATTTATTACACCTCTACAAACAAACTAGGTTAAACTGCTCCTAACAGCTTAATTTGTATACAATAACTCTATCCACAATTTAATAAAAACAACGCCTTTCTATACAGTATATAGTAAGCACCCTATTCTTACTATACCTCCTATAGACAGTAGGCTAGAGGGGGAGCTACTAGATGTAGTTAAGAAAGTAAAACGTATACACAGCACACGCATATTACTTACAAAGCACCTACGCTTAGTATAAGAGTATTAGAGCTAGTACTATAATAAGAAACATAAGTAAAAGTTATTCTAAAGAGGCGACTTAGTCCTACTTAGCACGAAGAATATACACATGCCTTAATAACTAAGTAAGAAGCTATGAAGAAAATTTATTAGGCCCTTCTAAGTGCAGGACGTAGTTAGAACATAGGCATACTATCTACTCCTCCTACTATACTATTACATTTATAATATGTTTTACATTTCCCTTCTTGAATAATAGAAACTAAGGCTAGGAGTAGAGAATATTAACACCTAGCTACTAGAGGTTACACCTAAAGGAGGAGAAGCCTAGAAAGTAGAAGAAATCCTAGCTAAGTAAATAAGAAAGAGGTAAAAGTAATACCTACTCTACTAGAAAGGCTATAATAAGACTTAGGACACCTAGATTCCAAAGTTAGACTTTAAAGATATAGATAACCTAGTCTAAACCTTTAAAGGGAAAAGAGCTGCGCATATAAAGGAAAAGCAAAAAACATAATAAGAGTATATAAAACGCAGATATAACGCATATTATTATAAAGCACTATAGCTTAAGGAGCACTTATAGCTTATTAGGAGTATTTACCTAAAGCCTATAGGCTAGCTTCTAAGAAGTAATCTAACTAAACTACGCGCTACCTACGCCCCTACTACTTATTATCCTTATTATCTTTACTATCCTTACTATCCTTACCTACTACACTTCTAGTAGTAACCTCCTTCTTACTCTCTTTATTACTATTGTCTAAGTCGCCCTTATTACAGTAAGGAGTAGACGCTAGATTAACTTAAGATAAGTTATTAGTATACGTTTTAAGTATAGGAAAGGTGCGAACTTACTATCTACTATATAAGGGGAATAACCACCTTAAAAGTATTAGTAATCTAACGCTACTCTACTAGGATTAAGCCTAGGTACTAAAGGCTAGTAGTAGGCACTTAGGTTGCTACACCTATAGGTGTACTAATATAAACTATAATACGCTAGTAGTTAGCTAGCTCTAAGTTAAATTACTTCCAGTAATAAGCTAGTTTTAGGCTTACTACTTTTACACACTTATCTGTTTTACGCTGCCTACCTAAGGTCTCTATAACTATAATATAGCAGTAGTCACAAAGGGCGTATAAGCAATTAAGGTGCCTATTTATCGCCTTTAGCACCTATAGGTATTAGCTAAAGCGCATATATAACGCGCGACTTTAGACATACTAAGTCACACCCTCCGCAATTACCTTTAACGTAATAGTTACAGCGCTTATTATTATCTTTAGCATAGTCCTTAGGGAGCTTTACTAAGTTCTATACGTAGTATATATAAGTTATAAGCACTATATTATAGTCTACACACTTAGCATCTCTGCTAAACGTAAAGGCGGCAGTATTATAGAGATTAGACTTCTTAATATATTTAGGTACTAAGTAGTACAGCATCTTAAGTAATTAAAAGGGTTATTTAAAGATTAAGCGCTCTATCTATACTAAAAATAAGTTATACGTGTGTTACATAGGTAGAGAGTACACAAAGACTAAAATAACATTAACACTATATAGCCCTATTACTTTATATTACAAGAGGCTACAGTAAATAAAAGGCGTAAGAGCCTTACAATAAATAACACGCATAATACGTTTACAACATACACTATTTACTTACAACGCGCTGCTATTACGTACGTAACACGTACCCCTATAGACACTCTTTTCCTTTCCTATAAGATAAGGTTTTTATTAAGGCTATAGTATGCTGTAGAGGACTATAGCTAGAGGGGGAGGTTCTATAATAGGTAGATTACAATATTATTATAGTGTTGTAGTATCTAGCGCTAAGGCCTTATAGAGGGTCTGTGCGCTAAGCGAGCTAGCTGCGTAAAACCTACACTGCAAGTATTATTCGATTAATATTACTAGAGTTATCCTTTCACTATCCTTCCTAGTGTGAAGCAAGTACTATTGCCTATAACCAGACCTTACATTACTATACTTCTTACTTTTTTTACTATAAGTTCTAGTTCTAATTACTTATTATCTAAGCTAATATCTTTTTCTTTTAGGTAAACTAGCTAACCCTAGCACTCGCCTTTTTATAGATATGGAAATAAGAATCTATAGTATATAAATTATCTATTACGTATATGTAAAAGAGTTCTCCTTTGCATATACGCCTACACGATATAGTTATAAGCCTAGTTCACGCGTTATTCTGTTAACGCTAATCGTGCAGAGACTTTCTTTTACTAAAACCTTTTATTTAAGTCACGCTAGAAGCTTATAGAGTATAAACTATTAAAGAGCTATTTAGGACTAGTAGCTAACCCTATAGGGTAAGAGAAGTGTCCTTAAAAGAAACTAACTACTATATGTGTTAAAGACTACAAACTAACTATAGTACACGTTAATAATCTAGGGGGTGTGTGGAAATAAGGGTCTATAGTATATAGATTATCTATTACGTACGTGTAAAAGAGTTCTCTTTTGCACATACGCTAACACGCCATAATAAATAATATTATTTTAGCTACTAATATCTTTTCTATTAGTACAACCTACTTTTAGACTTCTTCTATTTACACTTTTAAGGCTATTTCTACCTTAAATACTTTTATTTTTGGGGAGCCTATAGAGGCCTAATATATAATTACTATAAACTATAGTCCTCCTTTTTTAATAGTTTATTATAATTATTCTTAAATGTTTTTAAAGATTCCCTCTAGTCTCCTTTTAGTAGTGCTTTATTATTTTAGAGTTCTAGTCCTCTAGTATAAAATAGTCTGCGTTCTAGCTCTATTTATAGATTATCTAGTCTTAGATTACTTATACAGCTAGATTCTCTTACTAGAAAGAATACTCCTCTTTAGCCCTAGCTATTTCTTTAGTCTACTTACTCTTAGTATTCTTATTTAACTTTTTTCTTATCTTATTAGCAATCTGTTAATTAGGCTACTTAAAATTATACTAGATCTCTTTTTTAATCTAAAGTAACTAGGGCCTATAACTCTATAGAGTCCTAACCCCTATATACTTTATAGTCCAGCTATTGCTATAAAGATAATATAACTATTAATAATAAGAAGGATAATAATTAGTGTCCTAATGTATCTTTAGCTAGTAACCAGGTGCTCTCTATTTCTTTTTCTATACTATCTGCCTTTTTTTTTTATTCTCTTATGTTAATTTCCCTAAAATCCTATTAAGTACTATACTTTTTTTAGCCTTCTTCCCTCTCTTTTACTAACTACCTATAGTTAGATTTTCTAAATTTGTATTAGGAAAGAATTAGGTTACTTTAATTTAATATTAGACTCTAAGGTAGACACATCCTAGTTTATATTAAAATCTAATACTTCTACTCGCTTTAAAATAACTACTATAAGGAATAGGTAACCTTTAAAGGTTCCTAGAGTTACCTTTCTATATTCTAGAAGTTTCTATAATAACGTTATAATAACGTTATAGCCCTATAGATACCAGGTAACGTTATAGGTGACGTTATAGGTAACGTTATAAGGTAACGTTATAGGTGACGTTTGTTATAGGCTAGCCTTAGAGAGTGAATAGAACTATAAGTGCCAAATGTAAAGGATAAATTCTAGGTATTAAGTCTCTATAGGGGGGTGTGTCACTCATAAAAAAGGTTTTCCTTAGTAGGTCCACTTCTTTAGGGCAGTTCCTTTCCTTAAGATCCTTCTAAAGGCTAGGGCATAGCCCTAGCCTATTATATACTCTAGACCTTACTTAGTTTAAAACGTCTTATAGTTACAAAGTAAGCCTTAGAGATCTTAGGAGTATCGTACTATAGTAAAGTAGTAGTGTTATAGGCGTTATTCTTCTATTAGGAACTTATTGTTATTTCAGTAAGGGTTCCCTTATAGTGTAGAAGTGGCCCTAAGGTAGTGTTAGGGCAAAGGCCCTTATTAAGTAGTTTATTTATTTACCTTATTATTATAAGGCAATAGGACGGCGCTCTTACTTTTTCTAATATAATTATTATATGTCTATTACCTTAGTAGTGCGTTGCTATTATAGTCTCCTTATATCTACGTTACTCTACCTTCCTTCTTCCCTTCTCTACTCTCTTTTTTTTATACTAACCCTAACCTACGCTTATTCTAACTTCCTTAACTATCTATAACTACCTCTATCTTTACCTCCTTTTAGCCTTAATCTAGTCTCCCTTTTATTCCTACGCTATATGCCCCTATGCTTTTATTAGCCTTTTAGCCCTTTTCTTTAGCGTTCTATTCACGGCCGCAGCTAATATTAATATTATTAATAATAGCCTCTAAAGTAGCGCTGCTTTAGCGGATATCTTTAGTCCTAGTAGTGGTAGTAGTAATAACCCTCTAGACCTAAACTAGCGCTTTACTAAGCCTAGCTATACACACACTAAAGAGGAGATTAACAACACTAAAGTAGAAAAATTTTTTTAAAGCTTTAACACGCCTACGCAGTAGCCTAATAGTAGTAATTACTTTTACTTCTTTATAACCTCTAAGAGGCGTGTACTAGCTAATTACCCTAATCCTATTACTCCTATTTATACTCTAAAGTGGCTCTACGTTACTAAGAGCGCAGTCCTTTAAGAAGATAGCTTAGATAAAGAGCTAGCTAATTCTAATATAGGCCTTATATATATTAAATACATTAGGCGCCTAAAGCGGCTTAGGCGTATAGAGTAAGTCTATAGCTTTATATTCTAGACTATTATTAATGTTTATATAGCTATTAACTATTCTAGGGCTACTCCTATAGCGCCTACTATTACACTAAGGCTACCTACTAGTATAATTCTACCCCCTTTGCTAATAACCTAGGCCTAAGGTAGGCTCTACGTCTCTAGATTAAATATGTAGAGTAAGGCTAGGTTAATAGTAATTTATATATCTATAATCCTAGAATATAGAGTACTAACCCCTAGAAGCCTATAACTAGGACGCTGCCCACTTTTACAGCGGAGTTCTACTGCTTAGCCTAGTAGTATAAGTAGTACCTAAACTTAGCACTTAAAAACTCTAGCCTAATCTAAGAGCTAGACTCCCCTACTATACCCCTACCTTAGCGTAGTAATAGAATAGTAGTCGCCCTCCCTAGTATAAACATAGCTCTAGTGGGACCTTTGCTCTAGATAACTCTAGCCTAGCGTAGTAGTAACTATAATTAGAATCTAGTAGCGTTAGCTAATAATATAGCAGGGTAGATAAATAATATAGAAAATTATATTTAGTAATCTAAGGAGAGTATAGGCTAGCGCCTAAATAAAATAACCTAGACCTAAGTATAGACTACTAACCTGCTCACTACTATTATAGAGCGACTTAGGATAGCTCCTAGCTAACGCTACTTTACTCTTTTAGTAGCCCTAGCTTAATAGCGTATACCTTTTAACCTATATTAAAAGCCTTATAGAGTAACTCTACCTAAGCCTTTATCTAGGGCTAGCTTAGTGTACCTTTCTAGCTACTACTACTACTAGTGCGAAGAGTAATATAGTTATTATAGCCCCCCTTTATTCCTACCTAGTGTTACTTTAGTGCTGCTTTAGGCATTGCGACCCTAGGGCTAATAGCCTTTAGTAGTTTTTAGATAGATAGCGCCTCTACTAGATTAGTAAGGGAATAAATTCTTAAATACTTATTATAGCTTCTCCTGTAATATTTATGTGTTCTTTCTTATAGGCTAGATAGGACTATTATTATGCCTATAGTCCCCTTAGGCGGCCTTAAAGTAGTTTAGAGCTATAGTGTCTATAATATTTTTAACTAGTACCTAAGTTAGTAATACTTACCTAGTCTACTTTACTAGCGCCTATTATTATTTACTTTAGGCGTTCTTAATACGTAAGACCTTCTCTACTTCCTATTTGCGTAGGTTTAGGTCCGCTTTTTCTAGCTCTAGGGCTAGGCCTAGCTAGGCGTTAGCTTAAGTCTAACTAGATAGGAGATTGTCTACTACTTACTTAAAGAGGTTAATATAGACAGTTTTATAGAGATTACTAGACAGGTCTAGTGTTACTATAAGTAGAGATAGTATAGCTATTATAGTATACTTAACCTTAAACTAGTTAAGTTTCTTCTTTAGCTAGTTAGTTTTTATATTACGTAGTAAAAACTATACCTTATCTCTAACTTAGAATTGCTTTATAGGGCGGTAGGTGTAGTTTATAGCCTCTATAGTGCACTACTATTTATAAGTAATAGTAGTCTAGGCTAAAGCTATTCCTCTCTTAAGGTAGTCTAAGAAGTACTTTGCTCTCTTAGTAAAGGTGTAACTAGACTCTACTAGTAAAGGGATTCTCTTAAAGAGATTAACGTAATATCTATTTAGTAGGAAGTTTAGGCTTAGGCCTATAGTAGTAGATACTTTATTATTTAACATAAGCTAGTAGGCTAGGAGGCAGTCTAGCTAGTCTATCTATTTGAAGTTAACTATAATGCGGAGAACTAAGAGTACCTTCTAGTTTACCCTCTCTATACTACTATTAGTCTAGGGGTAGTATACTATAGAGAGGAGTTATTTTATTCTAGTTAATTTACACAGTGTAGTCTAGAACTTCTCTAGCTAGTCTAAGCCTCTATCTTTAATTAGTAAGGTAGAGAAGCTATAGAACTACTACTATATATTATAGAAGTAGGCTATATAGTGCTCTACTATTATAGAAGTTATAGCTTCTAGTTATATATACTTTAACAGCCTATTAGTAATTATAAGTAGGTATCGCGGTGCTACTATAGAGGCCTAGGGGAGGTCTACTATAAAATCTATTAAAAGTTACGCCTAGTACTAGTCTATAATTAGAAGTAGCTGTAGAAGACCTTACTACTTCTACTAGTCTATATATACTCCTACGCAGTAGTATTTACGCACAAATTAGGTAATATCTTTAGATATATTGTCCTAGTAGTAGTCCTAGTAGATAATCTTAAACGTAGAGTTCTTCTTAGGATAGCCTATAACTAGAGACTTATATACGCGCTATATAATAGTAGTAGTAAGAGGTTCCTAAGCTAGGACTTAAAGGACTCCTTACTATAAAAGGGACCTATATACACTAATTATATAGTCCCTAATTTATTAGGAGGTGGCAGTTACTATAAGAAATATATAGTTACTATAGCGCACTACCTTAAGCCTAATATAGTAAAGGGGGGACTCTACTATAGCTATATTCTAAAATGCCTATAGATGCGTGTTAGTAAAAATCTAGGCCCTTACTAGCGCTATTAAAGATCGCGTCTACACTAGGGCAGCCTAGATAGTCTTAGGCACTATTAGTAGGGCGTTTATTCTTATTTACTAGGCTATATTCTATTTACGCTAGCTTAGTGCGTCTAGTCTAGCTACCTAGAATCTAGGCTAGTAGTAGAGGTGGAAGTAAAAGGTAGAAAGTAACTCTAACTACTAGTGCTAGCGCTTACTTAATTCTTAGATCTTTATAAAGTATTTAAAGTTCTTATAGTCTATTAGAATCTTAAAGGGGCGCGCTACTCTTATTAGTTCTAGTCTTTATACCTATAAGGCCTACATAATTATAAGTAGCTCTTTGTTATAAATAGTGTAGTTCTACTAGGCTAGTGTTAGGGCTATAAAGTAGTAGGCTATAGGGTGCTAGATCCCCTTAATACATTAGAAGAGGTAGGCCCTAGTAGCGCTGCTTAAGTAGTCTACCTCTACTAGCGTGTTACGCTCTAGGTTCTAGAGCGCTAGAATAGGGCCCTATACAAATATGTCCTTTAGGGCCTAGAAGGCCTCTTATTCTCTAGGGCCCTATTAAAATAGGACCCCTTTCTTAGTAAGGGTATATAGGGGTGCAGCCTACTTAGAGAATTAGGGAAGAAAGTTGTAATAGAAGTTAGTAAAGCTAATAGAGTAGTAGACTATATATACTATAGAGGGGGCGTTCTATTAATTAATTACTTATATTTTTGCTAGATTAGGGCGAATAGCCTTACCTACTATAATAAAATACCCTAGGTACCTAACCTCTATTATTGCGAATTTATATTTCCCTAGGTCTATATATAGTCTAGCTTCCTATAGGAGTCCCAGCGCTTGTTATATATAGTCCTAGTATTAGCGTAGGGGCCTTATTATATAGATAAGGACATTATCTAGGTAAGTTATATATATATCGCCTAGGGTATCTTTTAGAGCGCTATTAATATAGCGCTAGAATATAGTAGGTACCCTAGTTAGTCTAAATAGGACTACTAACTACTTAAAGAGGCTAAACTAGATATAGAATATAGTATAGTGTTCTTCCCCCTCTATAACTTGTAGCTTATAGAAGGCAGCGTAGATATTTACCTTTATAAACTAAGTAGCCTAAGAGAGGGTGCGTAGTGTTTTTTTAATAAATAGAAAAGGGTACTAATCTAGTTTAGAGATTATATTAATCTCCTAATAGTTAATATATAGGCGCTATTTCCCTCTAGGCTTTAGGGCTAGAAAGACTAAAGCACCTACTAAAGAGGAGCTAGCTTATATCTAGCCCTTATTTATAAGTTCTATAAGTTGGCGCTAGAGTTCCGCTAGCTAATCTTTAGACATACTATATAGTGGGCCCTAGGGTAGTCTTAGAAGGGAGTCGCTTAGGGTCCACCTTAAGTAAATATAGTAGTCTAATATGCCCTAGTATAGTAAAAGGCTAGACACTTTAGTCTTATTAAAAATAGCAGCGTACTCTACTAGTTCTAGGGGGAGAGTCCTACTATTTTTAGTAAGGCCTAGCCCTACTATATTATAGGGGGGTAGAAATCCTACTATGCAAGGAAGCGTTATTATAAGTATCTAAATAATATCCTAGAGTAAAGTTAAGAATACTCCTTTTTAGTCTTTATCTAAAGTATTAAAGGGTATTACGTTATCTTTCTTATTTATAAGCGTAGCGAGGAGGCCCTACTTTTCTACTACCTAGGTATTAAGGGTGATAAGACCTTTAGCTGCTCTAATTATAATTTTACTACTATAGATATCTACTACTACCCTAGACTTAGCTAGCTAGGGGGCCCCTAGGATTATATCCTAGTAGAGGTTAGGGATTACATAAGCGTAAAGGGTCTATTACTATCTAGATATATTATAAGGCACTACTACTATCTCTACAATAAAGGACTATAGTAATAATCTAGTAGCCTATTCTAGCTCCTAGGCTAAAATTATAATGCGCTATAGTAAGAGCAAATCTACTAGTCTAGGGCTAATTACTATAAAATATTTACACCCTATATTAATTAGGGCCTTTATATACTATGTGCTGTTAAGGAAGACGTAGAGAGTAGAGGTAGGCCTATTTATACCTACTCTAGCCCTAGTTACTCTAACTATTGTAGTTTATCCTAATTATACTTTTATTAATACTATCGCGCTTAGCCCTTATATTAGCGCTAGACTAGGGGCTACTCTTTTCTTAACTAGATGTTTATCTTACTATACTAAAGTTAGGTTATAATTGCCTAGAGTAAAATCGCATTAAAGTAGGCTCTAGCTATATAGTTAGGCTTACTGTAGTAAGTGCACACGCCTATGTTCTAGCGTTACTAGAAGATATATTTAGGTATCTAGTTTAGGCGCTACTTACCTACCTCCCTACTAACTTAGGGCTAGGTTAAGGTTAACACTGCTATAGAAGTTATATAAACGTTGCTATTGCTGTCTTTAAGAGAGGGCTAGCCACTCTTATAAGAGGTAGCTTAAATAGTAAGCTTATCTCCTAGGGCCTCTATTTTAAAGTCTACTGTAATCTATAAAACCTAGTAACAGCTGCGTTATAGTCCCCTTTAGGAACGTCGCGGTTAAGGGTAACTATATAGATATTATACTAGATTATGCAGCGTAACTTACGTAGTTTCTTAGTATTACTCTACTAGCTGCTACCTGCCTCTACTAAGGTTTGTTTAAAGTAGATGTAAAAGTTAGAGAAACTCTCTCTAGGGTTTTACCTAATTATATCAAGGCATGCTTTAGTCTTCTACTAGGTGTATTTGTTAGTGTATACAAAGGTAAGGTACTATATAAATATTTATAGGTTAAACTAGCTGTCTGCCCCCCTAGCTTAGTAGAAGGCTACTACTATGTCCTAAGGACTATTATTTAGGTAGTTCTATATTAGCGCCTATTCCTCCTAAGGGGAGCTAGTAAACTACTTATTAGTCTAGAGCTTATAATCTATTATAATCTTCTAGGCCCTAAACTAGGCCTTTAAGCCCCTAAACTTAGTTAGGCTTAGAAGCAGTTTACGCTATAGGATTAGCTAGTCTATACTAGTAAATAGGGATTTACCCCCTATAGTAGAGGTTAATAGGCCTAGGGTAGTACTAGCGTAAGCCTATTAGCGTATAAAGAGCTTGCGTAGCTCTTTATTCTAGAGTTATAGCGTTTATATAGTAGAGTAGTCTTTGTCTCTAGGAGTAATTAAGTTCTATAGTTATTCTACTAACTTAGCGATATTAGAGGCATCTATTAGTAGGTTATTCTAGACTCTATTATATTTCTCTACTCTTTTAAACAACTCTTTTTTAGAAGACCTAGAATTTAATATTATAGGCTAGCCTTAGAGAGTAAATAGAACTGTAAGTGCTAAATATAAAGAATAAATTCTAGGTATTAAGTCTCTATAGAGGGGTGTGCCGCTTATAAGAAGAGTTTTCCTTAGTAGGTCTATTTCTTTAGGGCAGTTCCTTTCCTTAAGATCCTTCTAAAGGCTAGGGCATAGCCCCAGCCCATTACAACGTTATAGGTAACGTTATAGATAGTAGAGAATTACTAAGTAGAATACTCTAGAATCTCTACTATATATATATAAGGAGAGTTACCTTCTACGTGTACTCTTTAACCTAGATAGCAATTCTAAGCCTATGTTAAGATATAAAGGCTAGGCCTCCTACAATCTTTATATGTATCTACATTCGTTATTCGAGCGGCACGGTACAAGAGGTCACGTGACCTAATTAGTGTAATTAGAGCGCTAAGACAACTAATTAAACTAAGCACTTAATATACTAAGTAACTAATTAGTGCTTAATTAGTTTAATTAGAGCGATTAGTGGACTAATCGCTTAAAGTATATAGGAACGCAAGGATAGGCTCTTTATACTTGTGTTTAATCTGTTTATTAATCTATTATTTGGATTCTAGTAGACTATATTATTAACTTGTTACACTTTGCAAGATACTATTATATTAATAAGACCTTCTACCTTCTGTAACTACTTCTGCCTAAGAACTAACTTTAACCCTTTAGGACTAGCTACCCTCTTAGATTTAATATCTTAAACACTCTTAACATAAGTACTTTATAAACTCTTAGCTCTTCTACGGCTTTAGGTGCCGCTAAGATTACTCCTATAAAGGATAGTAGTAAGGCGTATAAACCTAATCTCTACTTTGGCGAACAATTTTAAACTAACGTTTAGATTTTCTAGTTAGACCTCTACTTCTTTAACTTAGACAAATCTCTTAAAGACAAGAAAAAGGTTATCTTTATAGTAACATACATGCGAGGAGATATAGGATTATAGATCTATCCTTATCTTAAAAAGTACTTAGGAATAGACTACAATAATAATAATAATAATAATTACGTAAACAAACACGCTAATATAGTTAATATTATTAAGAA